>JAWHQI010000085.1:8077500-8677500 GCA_033032865.1 Dactylorhiza incarnata
CCCAACCCGGACAAAGTTAAAGCGGTGATGGAGTTGGGGTCGCCAAGAAATCCGAAGGAGGTTCAGAGCCTTACAGGGAAGTTGGCCGGGCTCAGCAGGTTCCTCTCCAAGGCGGGAGAAAAGTGTGCACCTTTTTTCAAAGTACTGCGGGGAAACAAGAAGTTTGAATGGACCCCGGAGTGCGAGAAGGCCTTCCAGGCTCTGAAAGAACAGCTCACCCAAACCCCTCTGCTCCAGGGACCGAGGCCAGGAGAAGACCTATCCCTGTACCTGGGGGTAGGGTCCGAAGCAGTAAGCTCCGTGTTAATCCGGGAGGAAGGGAAGAAACAGTTCCCTATCTACTACGTCAGCCGAGTGCTGAAGAAGGCAGAGCTCCGGTACCCGATTTTGGAAAAGTTGGCATTCGCATTGGTGGTGTCAGCCCGGAGGCTCCGACCTTACTTTCAAGCCCATTCAATCAAAGTAGTGACGGACCACCCGCTCCGCAAAATCATGGAAGGGGTGGAGCACTCAGGAAGGTTGGCAAAGTGGTCCGTGGAGTTAAGCGAATTCAATATCACGTTCGTACCCAGGACATCCATCAGGGCTCAAGCGGTGGCAGATTTAATGGCCGACTATGCGGCCGAAGTGGGGGAGCACGAGCCACCTCTCCCAAAAGCATGGAAGATGTTGGTGGACGGAGCGTCGGGAAAATACTCCTATGGAGGGGGAATAGTCCTGGTGAGTCCTCAGGGGACTCGGATTGAGCAAGCCTTAAACATCCATTTCCCAATCACCAACAACCAGGCTGAGTACGAAGCAGTGATAGCGGGCCTTCGGCTGGCCCGAGAACTGGGTGTGCAGGACGTGGAGGTCTCCACGGACTCCATGGTGGTAGCGTGCCAGATCAAAGGAGAGTTTGAAGCAAAGGACCCGACCGTCCTACTATACCTGGAAAAGGTTAAGGGGGTCATCGGGCAGTTCCACACTTTCTCCATCAAGCACGTGCCGAGGGAGGAGAGCACCCAGGCGGACCTCCTAGCCAAGTTCGGTCCCCAAGCGGGAGGGACGACTTCGGAACTCTTCCGGCCCTCCATCGAGGAAGGAGAATTGATGGAGGTGGATCAACAAGCCTCGTGGATGGATCCGTTCATCACCTTCCTATCCTCCGGGCAGTTCCCTGGAGAGGATGTGGATAAGAGACGCTTCAGGTATAAGTCCGCCTATTACTCCTTGCATGCAGGGGGGCTATATAGAAAGACCCTCTCGGGACTCCTGGCCCGTTGTGTCTCCGAGGAGGAGGTCCCGAGAGTGCTGGAAGAAATCCATTCCGGGGAGTGCGGCAGTCACTCCGGGAGTCGGACCCTGGAAGGGAGGGTGTTGAGACAAGGCTACTTCTGGCCCACTCTCAGCAGGGATGCGGCAGAGTTCGCAAGAAAGTGTCCGAAATGCCAGCTCTACGCCCCGCTCCAGCTCCTCCCAGCTCAAAGGCTCCGGACCATCACGGCTCCCTGGCCCTTCGCCATATGGGGGCTGGACCTGGTCGGCCCCTTTCCCCAAGCCAGCGGCCAGAGGAAGTTCCTGCTGGTCATGATCGACTACTTCTCCAAGTGGGTAGAGGTGAAAGCACTTGCTAAGGTAACCTCTCAGGTTGTAAGGAATTTTGTGTGGGGAGAGATAATTTGCAGACATGGACTCCCTCTAGCTATAGTGACGGACAATGGGCCGCAGTTTGCGAGTGAAGAGTTTGTCGGCTTCTGCACTCAGCTCGGCATTGACCTCAGGTTCGCTTCGGTCCACCACCCGAGGAGTAATGGGCAGGTGGAGGCGGCGAACAAGATAATTGTTAACCTGCTAAAAAAGAAAGTGGAAAACCTTCGAGGAAGTTGGGTGGAACAACTACCCTCCGTCCTCTGGGCCATGAGGACTACTCCGAATACCGCCACCGGGGAGACTCCATTCAAGCTCTCTCACGGGTCCGAGGCCGTTCTCCCCATAGAGTTTGAGGTGAAGACCCCCCGGGTGATCGCCGCGAGCGAGGGGGATGAAGAGTGGCTGGAGGGTAACAATGCAGAGCAGAGGCTGTCCTTGGACCTGGTGGAAGAACTCCAAGACTTGGCTACCATCAGGCAGGAAGAGGTCAAGCGGCGGATGACTCGATATTTTGACAGACGTATCCGGATAAGACACTTTCAGAAAGGAGATCTAGTCCTGAAGAAGGTCGACGCGGCCGGCAGAGGTGCTACGGTGGGAAAGCTTAACCCCAACTGGGAAGGTCCATATATTGTAAGCAGGCTGCTCAAGTCGGGAGGGTATCATCTCCAGGATGTGGAAGGGGTACCCCTCGACCGAGCCCGAAGTGGGGATGATTTGAAAAGGTTTCACCCTTGAGTGCTTTACTATGTTGTTTAATGAATGTCTTACTCCTTTTTTATAATGCTTAAAACTACTGCCGTGCCGACATGACTAAGTCTGGATACATTGGTGCTGGAATGCCCCAGATCGATTCCGCTCCCGGGCTCTCACCTAGACGGGGGGTTCTGGTTGATCTCTGGAGAGGCTGGCAAGGTTGGAAACATTGGTGCTAGAATGCCCCAGATCGATTCCGCTCCCGGGCTCTCACCTAGACGGGGGGTTCTGGTTGATCTCTGGAGAGGCTGGCAAGGTTGGAAACATTGGTGCTGGAATGCCCCAGATCGATTCTGCTCCCGGGCTCTCACCTAGACGGGGGGTTCTGGTTGATCTCTGGAGAGGTTGGCAAGGTTGGAAACATTGGTGCTGGAATGCCCCAGATCGATTCCGCTCCCGGGATCTCACCTAGACGGGGGGTTCTGGTTGATCTCTGGAGAGGCTGGCAAGGTTGGAAACATTGGTGCTGGAATGCCCCAGATCGATTCCGCTCCCAGGCTCTCACCTAGACGGGGGGTTCTGGTTGATCTCTGGAGAGGCTGGCAAGGTTGGAAACATTGGTGCTGGAATGCCCCAGATCGATTCCGCTCCCGGGCTCTCACCTAGACGGGGGGTTCTGGTTGATCTCTGGAGAGGCTGGCAAGGTTGGAAACATTGGTGCTGGAATGCCCCAGATCGATTCCGCTCCCAGGCTCTCACCTAGACAGGGGGTTCTGGTTGATCTCTGGAGAGGCTGGCAAGGTTGGAAACATTGGTGCTGGAATGCCCCAGATCGATTCCGCTCCCGGGCTCTCACCTAGACGGGGGGTTCTGGTTGATCTCTGGAGAGGCTGGCAAGGTTGGAAACATTGGTGCTGGAATGCCCCAGATCGATTCCGCTCCCGGGCTCTCACCTAGACGGGGGGTTCTGGTTGATCTCTGGAGAGGCTGGCAAGGTTGGAAACATTGGTGCTGGAATGCCCCAGATCGAATCCGCTCCCGGGCTCTCACCTAGACGGGGGGTTCAGGTTGATCTCTGGAGAGGCTGGCAAGGTTGGAAACATTGGTGCTGGAATGCCCCAGATCGATTCCGCTCCCGGGCTCTCACCTAGACGGGGGGTTCTGGTTGATCTCTGGAGAGGCTGGCAAGGTTGGAAACATTGGTGCTGGAATGCCCCAGATCGATTCCGCTCCCGGGCTCTCACCTAGACGGGGGGTTCTGGTTGATCTCTGGAGAGGCTGGCAAGGTTGCAAACATTGGTGCTGGAATGCCCCAGATCGATTCCGCTCCCGGGCTCTCACCTAGACGGGGGGTTCTGGTTGATCTCTGGAGAGGCTGGCAAGGTTGGAAACATTGATGCTGGAATGCCCCAGATCGATTCCGCTCCCGGGCTCTCACCTAGACGGGGGGTTCAGGTTGATCTCTGGAGAGGCTGGCAATAGGGGTCAAGGTCCTAAGGTAACAGGTTGAGGTGTTAGAGCCAGAAGGGCTCGGTTCGCAAGATTGAAAGGGTCGAGGCTGATAAGGCCTAAGGTAGCGGGTTGAGATACTAAAGTCAGGTAGGTTTGGTTCGCGGGATGCCTATGTCTGAGTTCGTCGGGCAGTATCCGCGGGCGGCGACGGCCCGGGTTAGCGAAATCCATCAAAGGAGATGATGCAGGCCAACGGAGTTCGAGTCAATCTACGCTAGCGCACCAACACGACAACCATATAAGTCAAAAGGAAATCAGCCCCAAAACAAACCAATACGAAGGTATACCAAATCTCGTGAATCAAATGAGAAATCAAGGGTTAACTACCCGATTTCACACGCGTTCAAGAGACCTACCCGATGCAAAGTTATCGAAGAAATCCGGACAATGATAATACCTTAAGCTCAGATTTTAGAACGCACAATCGATTCAATAATCAGGATAAACATTCAGTCCATAAAATCCACCTTAGTTTCACAGCAAAAGTAGAAGACTCACACCAACGATAGGGGAAGGAATTACCCAGAAACCCAGCGAGGGAAACGCACAAATAGACGGGGGTGGAAACGTCGTCCTTCCACGGAATCCGCCGAGTTCGCACCAAATGATGATTTCTAGCCAATCTTCCTCGGAACCGTGGGGGAAAGGAGCCAGGAGGGGCGTTGGCCTTAATCCAACTTCTGGACTCCAAACTTCAGGGTGGGGGGTGGTCGGAGAGGGCCGTCGGTGCAGAGGAGGTGGGCAGATACGGCAACGGGGCGCTGACGGTGGTCGGCCGAAGCTGGGCGCGGGAGCGGCGCAGATGGAGATCAGGCTGAAGTAGTTAGGTTGATCAGAAATGAGGGAGGAAAGGTAAGAGGAGGAGAGGGTCGGCCGGACTCTACCGGAGAAGGGGAGGGAGGCGGCGCGCACGCCAGGAGGGGAGGAGAAGTTCCCGATCGGGAAGAGGGGGGAAGGCAGCCGTCGGTTGTAGAGAGAAATTAGGGTAGTTCTTTTTTTTTTGTCAAAAAATCGGCTCTCTTTCTCATTAGCATAAAACATATATATAGAAAATTACAAGGGATCATGGCCACACACCTAACAAGATTAAAACTAGGCCATCCACACAAAACTGAATTAAAATACAGAAATTAAAATACTGAAATTAAATGCAGGAATTTAAAATGCAGTAATAAAATTGTTCTTGAATTTTGGTGGAGATTTGACGCGGCGTTGGCGGAGGATGTCGCGGCAAACTTCAACTTCACGCTTGGCAAACAATTCACGGCAACGTCCATCAACATCTTCAAATGTAAGGTGGCGGAGACGGTCAGAATATTGCGTCGAGTCTGCGTCGCCACCGAACCGGTCACGAACACGAACATGACCACGAGCATATGGCGGGACGTCGTCGCCATCAGGAGAACCTTGGCGAGGCGAGCCCAGACACACGCATTCGCGAGCCCCCCCCCCGGAAGCACTACCACATAACAACTGGTCATGAGAATTCAAAAGAAAGAGCAAATGCGAGATGAAAAAGAAACGCGAGCATACGCATAAATACTAACGAAAAAATTATAACTATCATTCCCCAAGATTTTTCGATGTTCGGCGGCGATCTCGCTAGCCCAAAAAGAATAATATACATTCAAAATAATGAGAAAAGAGAGGCTAAGGGGGTTCATTCTGGGGGTCCCTCGCCATTCTTGCGAGCCCCCAACCATGGCGCCAAGTCGAAGAGGTCCGGGCAGACGTCTTCGGCTGTAAACTCCATCGCGTCTTCCGCTAGCAGGCTCGCGTTCTTGAGGGTCGTGAAGACGAGGTTGGCGACCTCCTGTGCATCTCGTCGTCTCTGTTCCTCACTTTCGGCGACCCTCTGTTGAGACCTGGCTCGCCCAGGAGAAGAAGGCAGCACGCTGCGAACCAGCTCGTCCACCCGAGCCTTCAACATAGTATTCTCCAACTCCAGCTCGCCGTTGCGAGCGAGAAGCCTGGTTGCTACATCGACATCCTGAGTTAGCATCAAACGAGTTAAGACAAACGTCGGAGGTCGCGAACAGCGAAGAAAAGAGGCCCAAGGGCCGCTTACCATCTTGCCCTGCATCCCGGCGAGGAGGCTTTCCGACGCTTCCTCTCTCTCCTTAAGGCCCTTGATCTCCTCGCGAGCCCTCTTAAGCTCCTCCCTGTACGCGCGGATGTCCCTATCCGCCTGCAGATAACGGCGCCCCGCCATATGTGCGAGTTCCGTCGAGCGGAACTGGGCTCGCATTTCTTCATAGACCAGTTGTCTTGGCCCCATCTCTTTATAGGCGGCGGCGTCCTCGCGGCCATATAAGCCGAAGGTGAGAAAGAACGCCTCCTCCCCGGCCTTACCCAGCTCCACCCAGGAGGGGTGAAGGGTGGAGCAAGAAATCCGGTTGGCGTCGGGATCCCAAGCGAGCAGGGGCTCGCCAAGGATATCGGAAACCTTCTCACCCAGGCCAAAGTTCTTGTGGCTCTTGGGTTGGGGGTTGTGGAAGAGCTCCCGGCGCCCTGGCTCGCCAACGGGTCCGGCTGTTTCGCAGGAGAAGGGGGCGAGCCGTCGGTCTCGCTTAGATCGACGACCGCTCTCTTGTCTTTGACGGCGAGGGTTTTCCCCTTCGACTTCTTGGAGGAGGGTTGCGAATCAGGCTGGCTCGTAGACGGAGGCCGCTTCTTGCCGGACCCGGGGACAGGAAGATCGCGGCAAGCCTCTGCCGCCGCGGTCGCGAGAGTGTCCGCCGTGAGAGCGGTGCCTTGCGCGTGCGGAGGATTAACGGGGATCTCGCGCTCGCTTGAAGAAGTAAAAGTGTTAACGAAGAAAAAGGAAAGGGGAGTGGGGCGAAAGCGAGCCATACCTTCCTCTTGGGGAACTACGAGTAGCGAGTCGACGTTGCGCCGTAGATAGGCGACTTCGAAGTTTTTTCCGGAGAGGTATTGGAGGAGTTTGGCGTCGGCACCGCCCAGCGAGCTCGGAGGGCGGTAGGTGGCGTCATCCCGTTGAAGAGGGGTGAAGTGGAGGTTACCGAAGGGTCCCTTCACTAGGATGAACTTCTGAGTCCAGTAGTGACTCTTGTTCACCGTCTCGTAGACGGTGACGTGCTGACTCGCGAAGTAGGTGGTCCCATCCCGGAAGGCGCGAAAGGAAAACACCTTGCGGAAGACGAGGAGGCTGAACTCGATCCTCTCCTCCCGCATGTAACTGGCGAACGCGACAATGTCCGCGATCGCATTCGGGGTCAGCTGGCTCGGCAGCACCCCATAATACCGCAGCACCTACAAAGAACGGTGAAAAAGTCGCGATGGCGAACAGGGAACGACGAGAAGGCTAAGCGAAGTACCTGGCGGATTTCAGGCCATAAAGGGAGTCGCAACCCATTCTCGAAGTGCGCAATGGGGATCGCGAGCTCGTCAGCCTCGGTCTCGTTTAATGTAGATCTCTCGCTCGGACAGCGAGCCGAGTAACCCTCCGGGAGATAACGATCCACGGCATGTTTGTACTCCTCGGCCGTGATGTTCGCGCAGTAGAATTCGTGGGCTTGAAACGCTGAGGCGCATCTTGACCGCCCCTCGCTCTCGCCATCCGCGCCCACTAACTGATTTGTTCGCATCGAGTCAGGAAGAGGCAGCTTGCAAGCAGCGAGCGCGAGCACGAACTTGCGAGAGCAGAGATGAGCGTAAACGCGAGAGGACTTGAGAAATAAATGCGACGAATGGAAAAGTGAATCCGAACTATTTATAGGAAAATCGGATGGGCACGGGAATCGAAGCGTCAGGAGTGCGGATAACGAAAATAAAGTAGATTTCTACTCGGTAGGACTGCAGTCTTGCGAGCCCGGGCTCACCGCTGTGCGGTAATTAAACCCCGCCCAAGGCCGACCCGCGAGAAAAGGGGGTCTGGGCACAACGTCGCACAGAAGCTCGCGAGCGCTCCACGAGGGCGATCGTATCAAACAGCGAACGAACTAAATGAACCACAGGCACACCACAGAAATGAAGGAAAAAATAAAGAACGATAAGAGGCGAGTCACGATGGACTCGCGAATATTACCACACCAGATATTGTTCAACAGAAGCGTCATGAAAAATAAAAGCAAGGGGATAGTAGAGTTAAAAAACAGCGGCAGTCTCAGGGGTAAGGAAGCCATTTCCAGCGACCCCGACCCCGCTTCCCCGCACGCGGCGGCACTCTCGGATAGTGGTATTCGCGAAGCGCTTTAAACTCGCGCAGGATTAGGTGTGCTTGATCCTCGCCCCGCGAGATGTGCACGCCGGGCGAGGTGACGTCCGCGCGAGTCACCGGCTCCGCCTCGGCGATCAAGCGCGCATTCGCGTCTTCCATCGCGGCGAATCTCTCGTCGAAGACAGCCCGGTCCGCGTCGTATCGCTCCTCCAGCTCGCGTAGCATCATACCGTGCTTCTGAAGCACCTCTGACACCCGTCTCTTCATTCGCTCGGGGTCGCCCGGGTCGCCCAAGAAGTCTTCCATCTGGCCTGGCGAGAGCAGCGGTGACATCTCCACCCTCCCATGTTCTGACTCAGGCGTGGATTCCGAAATGTCTGCGAAGGACGAACTAGTAGGATCAGGGGGCGAGCGAAAAGGCGAGCCCGGACAAATGTACTAACCTTGGGAGGAGGACTCACGACGTTGCTTGCGAGAAGACTCCGGCCGACCCTGGAAGTTTCCGCGGAACCCCGGGACATGGGGTTTCCCCAGACCAGGGGGTACACCACTCTCTCCGCGACCTGGGCGCCATCGAGAAGCGAGCCGCCTGGACTTCACCTGCCCACCAAACCGAAGCCGGGGGTCTCCAAGTTGACCTTAGGCGAAATCGGCGAACGTGCCGGTGTGGAGCCTTTCTTCTTGGGACTCGGCGGTGGGGTATCTGCATAGGCCACGAACGCATGGATATCGCATGGACTCAAGCGGAGATAAAGGAGGATACGTATGACTTACGGGGTTGCGAGAGAGGCGCCTGTTGGGTTGAGGTCCCGGTCCCAGCATCTAGCGACCCCAACTTCGCTGGGGATGGAGCACGAGAGGAGGTCAGCGTGAGGCCCGCCAGGCGTTCCTCAGGTGGAGGATTCTGCGAGAAGAAAAGGAGTAAGTAGAGAGTCGATGTAGAGAATTTAGACGAAGAATACCTGTTGCGCGAGCTCGGTATTCGGCGGAGGGGGCGAATCAGGAGGTAAGGTCGTGTCCTCTCTCGGCGACCTCCTAACCGTCTTGGCTTTTTTGGTCTGGGGGGAAAGGGAGGTGGCAAGGTTGAACATCCAGGCGTTGCTTCCGGCGGCCTGGGCCTTCGCCATCTCCCTGGAAGCCTTCAGCCGATCCAACACGCTCGGCTTGGAAGACATTAGGGAGAAGTTGTTTCCTGCGAGGAAGAAGGGGAAGAAAAAGCTCGATCACTAGCCGCGGCGGGCGGTATTTATAGTTTTGGACGTGGGACCCACCGAAAGATTCCCGCCACGTCAGCCGAATCGGCGAACACCAGGGGTTGGATGTTTCTTCGCGAGCTCAAGACAACCTCGCGAAGAGCGGGGATTGTGTACAACCCCGATGTTCGCCTGGAAGGATCCTTGGTTCGCATACCCCAGGGGGCGAGTCAAGGATGGGCGAGCCAGGCGGGGCGAGCCCAAGAAGAGCTCGCTAGGCAGGTCCGGGACCTTGGGGTACAAATAGTCATTTCTGGGGTACAGTTAGCCATTTTGGTGAGCTCGGCCCGCTAAGGAGCGGTTCGGCAGGCGAGTCGTAGAGGCAGGCGAGCCAGCCGGTCGGAGGAGCTCGCTAGGCAGGTCCGGGACCCTGGGGTACAAATAGCTATTTCTGGGGTACAGTTAGCCGTTTTGGCGAGTTCGGCCCGCTAAGGAGCGGTTCGGCAGGCGAGCCGTAGAGGCAGGCGAGTCAGCCGGTAGGAGGAGTTCGCTAGACGGCTTAGGCGAGCCAGCCAGATCTTTTGGCGAGCCCCGTGTTCGCTGAACAGGTCAGGGGTCCCTGGTTCGCCGGCGCCTAGGGTGGTCCTTTACCAAAAAACCCCTGGTGGTCTGCGGGTAGCCCCTCCGAACAGCGGAGTTTGGCTGTTAGCAGACCAATCCGGTGTGCGGATAGTAAGAATGGACAGCGGGATTTGGCTATTGACAGACCACAAAACTAAAATCTATAAATAGACCTCAAGGGGCACCTTGGAAGAGGACCGGTTTCAGAATCTTTGAGCCTTCTTCTCTCCATAGGTCGTCTTGGTTTGGGCTCTCTAGCTCTCCAAGGTGCCCGAGTCTTAGCTTTGGCTTGGGAGGGGAAGCGCTCAACAATCTTCCGGGTTAGTGGAGGGACCTCCTTGCTGAGACCAGGGTCTTTGTTCCTTGTCCGAGTTATCTGCCTACCTCTTCCAAGGGACCGGTAAGGGCTAGTCGCCCCTCAATTCGTTGAGGGCCCCGAGCTCCACTAGAGACCGAGAAATCGGTTTCAACAATCAACCCGATGGTTCCTTTCGAACCAAGGCGACCTGGATCCCTCTCACTCGACGGATCCGGTGCCAAAATGCAGAAAACAAAGGGATGTCATGCACGCATCCTAAAGACCGGGAGGAGAAATGTCGTTACCTTTTGAGATCTCCTCCTAGCCATGAGAAGCTTGCAAACAAACGGTGGAGAAGAAGAGCCTCGACGCCCTCTACGCGTTGCCGGTCTCGGATCGGCGAATGGAGCTCCGAAGCTCCGGCAATGGCGGATTCCCCTTCTCCTTCCTCCTTGCCTCCTCCTCCTTTCTCCAACCTAAGAGAGAGAAATGACTTGGAAATATGAGGGTGTAACTCCTCTACCAAGACCTAAAACCCCCCAGCCAACCATCGCAGCCGTTGGATCAAATCCCAAGATTTTTGGACGGCCGGATCGTCATCCCCGTCACTTTTCGCGGAGCAGAATAAACAGTGCCCACGAGCAGCGGCGCACGGTCAGTGATCGTGCGCGGCCAACATCCCCTGATCGTGCGCTACACGATCAGCCGACCTTCAACCCTTGTGAATTAACGCACGATCAGGCGCACGACCACTGGTCGTGGCGAAGGAGGCCAGTGAGCATGCGCGAAGAACCTGCTATGGAATTTTCAGCCTATTCCGAGCGCGACGCTACCACTCCGCCTACCTCGCTGGACTACGATTTTTGGGGTGTTACAGCTTCCCCTCCCAAGTCAATGCTAAGCTTGGGCACCTTTGGAGGCTCTCTCCACCCAACCAAGGAACATAGGGGGAGAGAAGGCCAAAAGAGAGGAAGATAGAAGTGCCTCCAAATGGTGCCCCTTGAGTCCTATTTATATGATTTTGAACTTGGTCTGCCGATAACCAAAATCTGGCCTACGAGATTACCAAAATACCCCTCGGATTCGCCCTCCCTGCCTCGCCCAGCCCCAAGATTAGGGGGCGGTCTGCGTTTAGCGCCTCGGAACAGCGGGATTTGGCTGTTCGCAGGCCAAATCCGAGGGTATTTTGGTAATCTCGTAGGCCAGATTTTGGTTATCGACAGACCAAGTTCAAAATCCTATAAATAGACTCAAGGGGGCACCATTTGGAGGCACTTCTCTCTTCCTCTCTTTTGGCCTTCTCTCCCCCTATGTTCCTTGGTTGGGTGGAGAGAGCCTCCAAAGGTGCCCAAGCTTAGCATTGACTTGGGAGGGGAAGCGCTCAACGATCTTCCGGGTGTGTGGTGGGTCCTCCTCGCTAAGCCCTTGACCTTGTTCCTAGTTCCTTAACCCCTTAGCCTAGAGCTCTCCCTTGGGGGGAGTAAGTGTTGGACACCCCTCAACCTGTTGGGGGCCCGGAACTCCACAGAGACCAAGTCTTGTTCTCAAGTCTTGGTTTCAACAGGAAGCAACACCAGCAACATGTAAATGATTATAATCTAAATCTCTTGAGTTTTATGATTAAAATCACATGATTTCAATCAATTTAACTAAACTCTAAAATTTAAGCTTTTTTGCTCAACATCATGCATGACATTCATAAAAAAACCAATCTCTAATCATTGTCAAGCATTGACATAGCTTCTCCATTAATTTGAGGATGAAGTTTGTAGAATTTGTATTGCTCTAGAATAATCAGGTTGCAATCATCCTAGTCAGACATTCTCCACTAATTCACCGAAGGACGAGATTAATTCGCCACAACCTGTTGATAACCAGTCTAAACTCGAACGGGGTGGGTCCGCCTATCGAGACTTGACCACCCTAGTTTGCATTGACTAAAAATAAGACCCCACATTGAGGAGGGGACCGGAGCAACCGAGCCCACATAAAACCTCGCTCGAACTCACATAAAAGGGAGGGGTCCGCAACAATTGCATGCTTTTTTAGGGTTTCCTCATCTAAGATCTATTAGTAAAATGATTAAGCTTACAAGCTAAGTCGCAAATCAAACAACTTGAGATATTTCTCATAATTTTAGTCCTAAAATATAATAATAATAATAAATCTATGGATCAACTCTCATTCTCCTAGTTGATTAAGCCAATATCCAGCCAATCACCATCTTAATAAGTTGAATTTATTGTTTCGATCACTAGTTATCTCATATACTCGAAAGAGCCATAAAATCATACTCAATCCTTGCTCTCATTAATCAATTTTGATCAACATATATACATATATATATCTATATCTATATATATATTTAATATAATTGTGCTTAATAAAATAATATAATGAGTATTTAAAAAAATATAACTCTTAATTATGTGAAACTATAGTAATATTGAAATATATATTTTAAAAAAGATTGGAGTATTACAGTATCTGATTTCATTAAGTTATTAATGTGACTATTTTTTATTAATATCTATTAACCATCGTATTTTAGACCTGACAAAGTGACAATAGCTGTATTCTATATTAAGATTTAAATGTGGTTATATAAATAATTTCCGGAAATAGAACAGTTACTAGGCCGCGTGGCCTAATGGATAAGGCGCTCGCCTCCGGAGCGGGAGATTGTGGGTTCGAGTCCCACCGTGGTCGTTTTTTTTTAATATATTTTTTTGCTTTATAAGTTATATTCAAAATAACTGTTAAGAAAACGACAAATTATTCTTTTTCTTTATTTATATTTTTGGCTGTCTACTCAAAATTACCGTTAAAAAAAGGACAAATTATTATTAAAGCTGCTCTCATACTTTTATTTACCGATCAATAAAGTTTAACTTATTACCTCAATAGGATATAATTATATACTAGTGGCAGCGGGTAGAGGCCTCCATGCGGTCGCGGCAGTGTAACGGCCTCAACATTTTTCTAGGAACAACGGTCAGTTTGCCATGCACAATTGCTCTCGTTTGCACGGGTCCGCCCATGTTTCCCTTCATGACCATGGGCGGATCTATAGGGGGGCCATAGGGACACGTGCCCCCCCCCCAAATTTTTTGAGAATTGCATTAAGCATACAAAAAATTTAAAAATTTAAAAATTTAAAACTACTATTCGCACACCAACTAGTCTATTTGCAGCCCGGATTGAACCTAAAACACCGATTCCCGCGATTCAACCTAAAACACCGATCCCGCTGTCCGCCTTTCCCGACTCCCGACCGGCCCGTCTTCTTTTCTCAGCGCAGGCGGCGCAGGCGCGCAGCAAGGTTCGAGTTCGACGACGCCTTGTTGCTCGAGCTCGACGACGACGACAACACACGCCAGTGAGCAGTTCAGTGATCTAAACCTCCCGTCCGGCCGTCCCATGATCCCATCGATCTTGCTCGCCCAGTCGCCCAGACGCCCAGTCGCCCTCTAGGTTTTTCTTTTTTCTGCATTTCTATAGACCAAATCTGCAAGTGCGTCCTACGACCAAAGTGCTTGATCCGATTATTGCTCGTCTTCTTGCAGATCGGCTTCCCTCTTAATCGGAACTTGCACGGCTGTCATCATCCACCTTGCTTTTGCCCTAGCCAACTTCTAATATAGTGATTGGTTTGCACATAGCTTTATTTTGCAAGATTTGTTCTTTGATTTAAGGAGAATTTTAATGTTATAACTCACGACTATTTTGCATTGGATTTCTGATGATCAAATTGCAATGTTTGTCGTGTCAGGTGTTATTACTGGCACAACATCGAGCATTCCTATTGAGGTATTTGTTGAGAAGAGTCCCAAATCGGGAAACTAACAACGTCTTGTGCACCTCCAAGTCTCCAACCAATTGATTGGTAACTCTCTTCAAGTCTTCAACTATATCTCCTTTTATATTAATACATCATATATTCTAGGTGTGCTTTGAGGTATTAGTCAACTAGTGGCTAAGCAAAGCATAGTAAACTTTGTGATGAATGTTTGTAGGGATACTCCGTAGTATTGGCCGGTAGAGGGTCAAGCGGAGTATATAGATTTTTATTTACTTTGCACTGTTAGTTTTAGAATTCAATTGTAATGTTTTTTGTAAATTTACATAGAAGTGAAAATGGAGGGTCAAAAGAAGAGAACCAGTCTCATCGCGTCTATGTTTCAAAAGAAGTTAAAATCTAAAGAGTCTTCTTTACCATCACTTCAAAAGAGTGAAAATGAGGAGATTCCCCCTTCTTCATCCGATGATGTTGTAAATGTGTCTTCACCATCACCGCAAACTCAAGATATTGTTATGGATTGTGTATATGAATATGATGTGGAGTTGCTTCCACATGATCCGGCAATGTCTTTTGTTAAATTGACAAAAAGACAATTGCAAACCTTAAGAGATGGTGAATGAGACACACTTTTCAACAAGATTTTGTTATTTTGTGGGAAACATAATATTCATATTCCCAATATGGATGCTCAGTATATACCTCGCGGAAGATCAAGACGGTTTGTCGAAGAATACACATATTTGCATCATTATCGAGTTCAAATATTCTTAAAAGTCGTCGATCTTCAACTACAAGAGCTTAACAATCGGTTCGATGAGGTGAGTATGGAGTTGCTTAATTGTATGGCTTGCTTGAATCCCGTTAATTCATTTGCTTGTTTTGACAAACAAAAAGTACTACGACTTGCAGAGTTTTATCCTAATGATTTTTCAAGTTTGGAGTTGTTTAATTTTGATTTTCAACTCGACAACTTCATTGCCGACATGAGAAGCGATGAGAGATTTTTTGATTTGAAGGATCTTGGTCATCTCTCTGCGAAGCTTGTTGAAACAGGTAAACATGTTGCTTATCAACCAATTTACAGGCTTTTGAAGTTCGTACTGATTCTTCCTGTGGCTACTGCGAGTGTGGAAAGAGTATTCTCAGGCATGAACTATGTCAAGAACAAGTTGCGCAATAGTATGGGAGATCAAATGTTGAATGATTGTCTGGTTACTTTTATTGAGAGAGATGCATTTTTGGAAGTCTGTGATGATGACGTTATTGATCGTTTTCAAAAAATGAAGACTCGCCGTGGGCAATTGTAATTTCTTTGCAATTTTTTGTATTTTCCAATTGCTTCAATGAAATGTTATTTTGTACGACTTTATAATGACAATATTTTAAGCTGAGTTTGCTATTGAAAAAAATTTGTGCCCCCCCCCCCCCCCATTACAAAATTCCTGGATCCACCGCTGGTCATGACAGTCGGTTTGCCCATACACAGATGCTCTTTCGCCTGTGCATGAGCATGATCGTACTCTGTCAATCGCACTCCTACAAAGAGTTGTGAATACTCTAATAATAGTTGAATTTTGAATTCGGGTGCATCATAGCATATTTACTTAGGCTCCGTTTGGCACGGCGGTAGCGGTCATGAACGCGGTGGTAAAACCGTCATTCGTGAACGACACCTAAGAAACTTCATCCATTTTTATGCTCAAGTGGATGAAGTTTCTTAGGTGGGCGTTCATGAATGACGGTTTTACCACCGCGTTCATGACCGCCGCCACTGTGCCAAACGGAGCCTTAGTTTCTTCGATGTTCAGTTCTTTGGAAGCGGCGATTGGGCCAGTCTAATTTGATGATGGCTCAAATTCTGAGGTCACGGGCACAGAGACGGTGAACATATGGACAGATGATAGGTGGTGGACATGCTTGAGAGGGTATATTTTGTGCCTAAGCTGCGCAAGAGTCTGGTATCATCGGAATATTGATCTCAGGTGTCTGCAGCTCTGCAAGTGGTAGAGTGACAATGCATTGTAATGAATTCTTCCTTGTGATGGTCATGTGACAATGCATTGTAATGAACAAAAATCTATGTCTAAATGCAAGTGGTGGAGTGGATCATGTGTGCTTGAACAAATCGTGGAGGAGATTAGTTCGGTTGCGAGGAAGACGGTCGTGAGAGGGACTTACCGAGCTCTGGAAGAAGACTAATCGAGCTCTGAAAGAAGATTAGTCAAGCTCAGGAAGAAAATATTGAGCTCTGGAAGTCGATGATCAGTCGCGGGAGGAAGATCTCGGATCTAGAACTCGAACTAAAAACAAGAACTCCATTTGGATGCTCTGTTGCGTAAGGAGTCTCTTATGGATGCTCGACCGGAGGAGCCTCGACGACGTACTCGATAACCGAGGAAGCCGGTTGTGGATCTTCTCCTCCATCAAGCTTGCAGCAAGGATCTGTGCCCCTCTATGCATTTGGCCTCTGGAGAAAACGCATGAAGGTGTTGCCTTTTCCTCCAGGGCTGCAGATCAAGAGCCCTTGCCAGATCTCTTTTCTGGACTGGTTTTCTTCATCACTGAGAGCAGGTTTTTCGGAAATCAAGCAAAGATTCAGTTCATTATTCATAGCAGTTTGCAGATCCTGGAGAAAGGATCAGCCCTATGGTCATGCAGATCATAGGGAGGAAAATTAATTAAATAAAAGAGTTGAAACTTGTCTGGAGCAAGGCCGGCTATTTACAGGGTTATTGCTTGTCGAGCACTGAAGATCTAGTGGACATGGGTTGAAACTTGATAACAAGTAGTTTGTAATTTTCACATTTCTATTACCTGGCAAATCTGAGTTTTCCCTCCATCTATCTGGTTCGGATCTTGAGTAAACAAAGGAGACAAGATTTCTCTTCTTTTGATCTGGAGTAGACAGATGTGTGGCAAGACCTCTTTTCTCATTCTCGATTGACTTAGAATGAAAAGCATGGAGTATAATATTTTTGGGATAATGATTCAGTATGAAAAACATGTTCTATCAATTTCTACGAACGATTTGTAGTATAAAATGTTTGGCCCATGACTCATATTTTGTATTAATTATCACGATCTTATGGATGAATGCACAATTTTTTTTTATAATTGATCTACATCTAACATGTGGGTTCGCACCGAAACATGATTTGCATATAGTTAAAATATGTTTGCACTTATATTTTCTCTTTTATATGGAAGTATTTATTTTTGGTTAGATAAAAAGTATTAAACTCACTCTGATTTAAATATATGTACGCCCGTCCCTTCTCTTCAATTTAAACACTATGATGTGAGGAGCTCCTTAATTAGTGTGATAATATATTATCTATCCGTTGGAAATTTAAAAAGTATAAATGCAGTTATCATCTTGGATTTGGGAAACACAGCGAAAGAAGTCGACTGATAGAGCTTAGAGAGCCCAGAGCGACAGAGGAAGAGAGGGAGAGAGGGAGAGAGAGAGAGAGAGAGGAAGAGGGAGAGGAAGAGAGGGAGAGAGAGAGGAAGAGAGAGTGAGAGGAAGAGAGGGAGAGGAAGAGAGGGAGAGAAAGAGGAAGAGAGAGGGGAAGAGAGGGGGAGAGATGGAGTGGAGGAGAGTGAAAAGGGGGCTTCTTATACTTAACATTCTCTGTTTTGTTGCAGGGTTTGAAGCTAGAGATTTGGACTTGGGAAGGAAGGAGAGACCTGGGTTTCTCTACACCAGAGCCACAGGAACATGCACCCCTCAGTAACATTCCTTGACCTTTATCTCTCTCTCTCTCTTAATGCGAAATCCTTTTGAGTTCCCTCGAAAGTCTTTCCATGGCGTTACTAAAACCTTGCTTCTCACACGCGTTCAAGAATAGAAGGCGTATGAGGATTTATATGGCCAAAATACATCGCTAAAACATGGAATCAGTCCTTCTTTGGGTTTTAACTGCACCAAAAGTTACTATTTCTTCCCTAACAACTCCTTCGTTCGAGCAGATACTGGAGCAGCAGAAAAGAGGCATGGCCCCGCTCGCTTCCTCAGGACTCCTCGGTCTCAAAAGTGTTTGGATCGTCGGTTTTGGAGATTTATGAACCGAGGCTTACATTGTTGGAGGTGATTCAGAGAAATGATGATATCGGCGGTAATGCCTTCATCAAATTAATGAAACAAGCAAGCACTGCCCTACTCAATGCATACACAAGGCCAGGTTACCCCTACAACCCTTGGGAAGTTAAAGCACTTTTCTTGGAGGCCGTCCTCTCCGAGGAAGATGCAGTATCGCAAGCCGAGGTTTTCTCACAGGCAAACCATGGCTGCCCATAGCTAGTCTCTGATGTGTTGTACAAGTTTATCTACCAGTTCTCCATGTTTCTACCCGTTCTTCACAGGCAAACGCCATGGCTATCTGTTCTTCAAGTTTTTCTACCTGTTTTTTGCTGATTATATAGAAATTTGTGATCATCTATGTGGTTTCAGACTTTCAGTATCCCCTGCAGTCTCTCTTTTCGGTATCTCTTGCACTATGCTCTATCTCTCTCTTTGTGGCTCAAGAAATTCATAAGCGCTTTGGGTTCCAAGAAATCTAACCATTAAAAACTTAAAATTTCATCAATGATTCACTTAAACGTAGAGACTTAACAATAATCCAACCTACACCTTGCATCGCAGAGAGTTTATCTTCTAGGTAATCGGTAATCTGTTGCTTCTCAGAAGGAAAAACAAATTTTGAAGTAAAAAACAGAACAAGTGGAACATGGAATTCAGATATAATTCCAGCAAATAAAACACAATCTAACCATTAAATCCCATTACTTACATAGACATAACCATGCTGCAGAAGAAGCAGAGAGAGAGAGAGAGAGAGAGGGGGGAGTATTTTTGAACAGGCTAGGACAAACCTCTTGCGAGCATCTCCTGGTATTCACCAAATGATTTCTGCCTCTGAAGCTTCATCTCCTCCCTAAACTTCCTTATGAACATCTCAGCCCTCAAGTCAACCCCACCCAGCTCCTCAGCATCCCATATAGCCGGCGCAGTCTCCCCCGCATTCGGCCTCGAATCACCAGCTCCACAACTTTGGTGACGCTGTTTCTGCAGCTTCATGCCCGCCGGAGTTTCTTCAGTCTGCTGCTTCATGTTCACCTCCGCAGCCGGCTGGCGGCGGAAGAGCTCATCGACGTACACAGGCGAAAAGCTCTGCGCCTGGTGGCCGAACTTGGCCGAGGTATGCGCTCTTTTCAGGGGTTGGTGAAGGTGTCTCCGTCTCAGGGGAATGACTGAGAAGTCCGTCGAAACGGTCTTGGATCGCCGGAGTTTGTGAAAATTGGATTTGAGGAGGGCTGTGAAACCTCTCATGGCCTTCTTAGAAGGGATGAGTCTCCTCTTAAGCCCAAAGCAAGACATGACAGAAGATTTCTGAGTGAGGGAGTGAGGCAGAGAGATGGTTTGGTGGGTAGATTTGGGGGAGTATTTATTTAAGGGGCCATGTAGCTTCGTGATTATCCATATGAATGCTAAAAGTGTAGCATAATTCTGAGATTCTCTTAGAATCTAAGCTTTGTATGCTAAAATAAGCGTTTTTTTGGGTGGATTCTTCTTTGATACTCAACAAATGCTGTTTATGTTTGTAAGACATAAACCTATAGCTTATAAATATCTTGAACGACAGAATCCAATTTTCAAATGAGAAGACACAAAGTAGTTGACTCGTCATAATCGTCGATAATCTTATCCAATTATTTGTGACCGATTTTATTTCGTTCCCACTCCGATGTTGTTAAACTAGTTGAATCATAAATCATTTTGAACCATTTTCATGTATGTTACATTGCGTTTACCCAATCTTTGCATTGGATCCTCGTGTTCTCCCTTCCTCTCTTGGGCTTTGTTTGGCGCAGTGGTGGCGGTCGTGAACGCGGTGGTCATGAACTGTGGTTCGTGAACGCCCGACCTCACCTAAAAAAATTCATGCATTTTATGCTCAAAACTAGTTTATTTTCTTGGTAGCGGTCATAACCTTCGTCTTGCCAAACATACAATCTATGATAATGACGTTTGTGACCCAACTCATCGGAGCAAATAAGCCGCGCCAAACGAAGCCTAAGCCTCTTGGGCTATCTCTTTTTTCTCTCTCTCCGAAGATGATAAAATTGATATAAGTTAAAACAATGCGCATATGTGGCAAGAATGATTGACAAGAAATCCAAATAGAATGGAAGAGCGGGTTTGTGTGAATGCGCCTTCCTTTTGGCATAACTGAAAATCGGCACGGCCGCATTGTGGCGTTTCAAATACGCTCTATTGTCGAGGAAGGCGGATGGAAAGCCGGGACTGAGCCCGACCCGAAGAGTGCAAGTGCATCTGGGGATGCTTTCGGTGTTGTGGGATAAGGGACTCACGCAAGCCGCCCGATTTTAATGAATCTTTTGAACTTATCCAATATATTTGTAGTGCAAGAAATGAAAAATGGAGGAAAAGCGTGCACCTTAGGAATCACTTTGCTTCGCTTTTTTCCTTTTCTTTTGGATGGAAGATTTCTTCTCATTTGCTCTTTTTTTGACCCATTTGTCTCCAAATATTCTTCTTGGGTTGCTTGACATTTAAGAGAATCAAAGAATCCTCTCCCTCTCTAGATCTCTCTCTCTCTTTCTATAGATCTCCCTTTTCTCTCCCCCCCCCCTCTCTCTCTCTCTCTCTCTCTCTCTCTCTCTCTAGATCTTTAGTGTGTGTAGGCAGATGATAGGGATGATGATAAAATGCTTAAATTAGTGGAATAATTTTTATTTTTAGAGGAGATGCGAGAAGCTCGTTTAAGATGATTCAGACATATACATAGGAGATCATTAGAGCCACTTTTTAGGCGTTGTGAGAGTTTAGTCACTAGACATGTTAAACATAGGGCGCAATGACGACAAAGGATACATATAGTCGACCCCATTATGGTGGGATAAAGGCTTGAGTGTTGTTGTTGTAGTGGAATAATTTTTATTTTTCTCATAAAGACATGTTTTTAATAATTTTAGATGATGTGGGGTGCCAAAGGTGATAATGTCAGGTCACAAGACAATGATGTGACGATAATGCGAATAATGAGAATACGATAATGAATTATTATATTTTCATTTTATATCATGTATAATATTTCGGTCTAAATTATCAACAAAATAATAAAAAATTTGTTTTTTTTTACTTTTTTTATAATAAAATAATAATACTCAATATTCACATTATCGTCGCATCATCTAAAACAGTTAAAAATTTAACGAAAGTTACTCTATTTATTTAAAACTTTGTCTAAATTTTTTGGACCAATATGAAAAAAAAAAGTTCAATTACCAGCTTTAAATTTGGGCTAAATTTGAGGATTAGTTTATGAATGCCTTAACAATAACCATTGCATCATGAACTTGGGAAATTGAAGACAAGAAATTAATAAAAAGCGACCCGGCCTGATGATTATGGGATACCCTAAAAATTAAAGCACGGGAATCAAAACCGGAATTGATGCGCGGGTACATTTCTTCAAGACGATTCATAGAACACCAAAATAGCGAAATTTAGGCTCCGCTTTGCGCGGCGTTTTTACTCGGGTGAGTTTCGACAAAAACACCACAGTTATATAAGGGAAATGCTATTCATACCCCATTAATGGATAATCACACCCATTTTTCTCTAAATTCTATTCAACTAACCCCCCCCCCCCCTCAAAATTATTATTTGTACCCGTTATTACACATTTCGCTGCTTTCGGCTTTCGCTGCTCTCCCGCCCGCGATCCCGCAAACCCTTCCGCTCGGCGCTCGCCTCGCCATTTCGCTCGCCGGCGCCCCTTCGGACTGCAACCTCTCCCCTCGCCGGCCTCCCCTCTACACGTAACCCTCGCCGCGCCCCTTCCTCGGCCGGCGCCCCTTCCTCGGCCGGCGCTCGTGCCCTAACCCTCGCCGACCGACCTCCAGATTTCACGTTTTTCTGCTTCTCTTTAAGGCTTCGGGATTTCCTGAGCATTGTTGGACGCCGACCCTAGGTAAACCCCCTTCTTCCTCTTAGCATTAGGGTTTTTTGCTCCCTGTTAGGGTTTTGATCGCAGTTTTTTCTCTCGAATGCTCCCAGATAGGGTTTTTTGCTCCCTGTTTTTGCATGGATACTTGTTTAGATTGCTCCCAGATTAGTTCAGTTTTTGCATTAATACTTTGATACTTGTTTAGATTTTGCATTAATTCAGATTTTGCATTGATACTTGTTTAGATTAGTTCAGATTTTGCATTGATACTTGTTTAGATTAGTTCAGATTTTGCATTGATACTTGTTTAGATTAGTTCAGATTTTGCATTGATACTTGTTTAGATTAGTTCAGATTTTGCATTGATACTTGTTTAGATTAGTTCAGATTTTGCATTGATACTTGTTTAGATTTACTTTGATACTTGTTTAGATTAGTTCAGATTTTGCATTGATACTTGTTTAGATTGCTCCCTGTTTTGCTCCCTGTTTTTGCATTAATACTTTGATACTTGTTCAGATTAAATTTTTTGATCACCTAATTAATGATGACTTCAAAGGAGTTGACTTTATTTGAAAATGTTGAAGTTTTCAAAGATGTTGGAATGCACTTTTGCACGTCCCTTAACTTTCAAAGCAAAGAAGATTTGATCGAGTGAGCTCGGAATGTGGCCAAACAGTTAAATGCCACCGAGTGCGCAATCACATCTACTTGATGCTGTTGATGTTATGGGCGATGGGCATTGCGGATATCGAGTCATTAGCATTGCTCTAAATATGGGGGATAATTGGATGCAAGTGAGACATGATCTTGCGGGTGAACTACATGAAAAGAAATTATTGTACACTGAAATTTTTGGAATAACAAGGAGATTAGACTTATTAAAATCTCTTGACTGTTGGGTGGTGCCAGCCCCGCTTGATAGATGGATGTCAATGCCCGACATGGGTCTACTTGTTGCATCATGCTACAACGTACAACTTGTTCATTTTTCAAGCAAACAATCATTCACTTTTCTACCGCTTCATTCAAGTCCACCGGCTATTCGAAGGACAATTCATATGGGATTTATAAATGACAACCACTTCGTTCTATTGCGAATGAAAGAAGAATGTCCACTGCCTCCCGTGTTTCCGGTCTGGACAACATATCATGAACAAGTAGCAGAACAGTGGGACATTCCATATATTACACGTCTAATTTAAATAGTCAGGTATGTAAGTTTAAATAGTTTGATTGCCAATTGTTAAAGCTTTGAGTACTTATAAATTAATTTATTTTGTATTTTGCAGGGTGCAAATTGTTTTATCACTTGGATTCTTCAGGTGACGCATCGCATTAGGTTCCAAAAAGGTAAGATATTTACTTCGTTATTTATTATTTTAAGTTTACAATATTAATTGAAAATATTTTTCCACCAGGCGGAGTTCATTTTGACAAGGAAAGATACGACGAACAAATGACTTTATGTATTTTTTTGAGGTGAAATGTTTTTTGATGTTAATTAAGTGAATGATTTATGGACTTTTTGGAAACATGAGATTTTTTGGGGTGAAATATTTTTTATGTTAATTAAGTGAATGACTATTAAGGTGTGCAAAAAATTGTACGTAAATGTTATTAATGAACAATACAAAATTTTTGATGTTGACGCAATTTCTATGGGTACGATTATCAAGTATGGGTACAAATATCCTAATTGGGTACAAATAGCCGTGGGTTACAAATAGTCATTTATGGGGTACCAATAACAATTCCCTTATATAATTGATTGAAGTTACTTGGGTGAGGTCTGGTGTTCACGAATGATAGTTCATATCCACCGCGTTCACAACCGAGCCTTGGGGTTTGTTTGGTGCGCCGTTGGGGATCCGGCGAGGGAGCAAACGCCTCCTGTTTGCGACTGGGGGGAACACAGCGGGGTCTGAGACTGAGCAAAACAGAGCTTTTTGCTCAGGACTGCGGGATGAAACCACGCCCCCGGCGCTCTGGGCGTTTGTTTTTCCACCTTCCGGCAGCTTCTGCTGTTCCGCCAGCCCTCCCAAACGGAGCCCCTCGAGAAAAAGCGGTCAAATCCGGCTTGGTGCAAAAGCCCTGTTTATAATAGACGTATCTGCTGTCTCTTCCTATTTTTTTTCTCTCTGCTTTAGCATTTCCTCTGTTTTAGCACTTTCCTATCTTCTTCTTCTTCTTCCCCCTTTTTCTTCCCTCTCTCATCCTCCTGCTCCTTTGAAAATGTAAGAAACACGCATCTTCATCCGTGTGGATGCCTTCACAAGCTGCCAGCTCGCAAGCCAAGTTGCTGGAATAGCCTGAGATTCCCCTCCCTCTCGAATCATCTTCCACGGCGCCGGACAAACACCATGAAAGGACACAAGCTCCAGTTTTACACAGACTAGCTTCAAAATATGTTAAAATTTCATTTATTTCTAGAGCTAGCTGGTGGGAAATGTCAGCTGCCACAGTATCATCCCTTTTCCGACGATGCTAAAACGACAACGCCGACGGCGGTGGCAGTTTCTTTCCTCGTATAACTGAAGTTCATGATTCACAGAGAAAACTTTCTCTGCTATATATGATTAGTCCTTACTCCTGTTAGATTTGAAGTGCGCTAGCGTCAGCGCTAGCTCATACTCGCCACCCCCTTGTTTTGTCTATAAATAGAGGGGTACCCCCCTCTAATCGCGATTGATTCTGGATCTGGCGAGTATCATCAACTTTGAGCGAGTTAGAGATATCAGAGCGCCACCAGGCGAGCATCGGACTTGGAGTAAGTTCGGTATGCGAGCATCGGACTTGGAGTAAGTTCGGTCAGCTCCCTTGAGCGAGTAGCGAGCAGTGGAGATACCGCCGGCGCTAGTGCTAGCGCGCGCGGTAGAGCTCGCGAGGAGATCAAAGGTCTTAAGGAGAGAGAGGAGGTGTCGGAAAGACTTCTCGCCGGGATGCAGGGCAAGATGGTAAGTGGCCCTTGGGCCTCTTTTCTTTGTTGTTTGCGACCTCTGACCTTTGCCTAACTCATTTGATGCTAACTCAGGATGCCGACGTAGCAACCAAGCTCCTCGCTCGCAACGGCGAGCTGGAGTTGGAGAATACCATGCTGAAGGCTCGGGTGGACGAGCTGGTTCGCAGCGTGCTACCTCCTTCTCCTAGGCGAGCCGGTTCTCAACAGAGGGCTGCCGAAAGCGAGGAACAGAGGCGGCGAGATGCACAGGAGGTCGCTAACCTCGTCTTCACGACACTTAAGGGTGCGAGTCTGCTTGCGGAAGACGCGATGGAGTTTACAGCCGAAGACGTCTGCCCGGACCTCTTCGACTTGGCGCCATGGTTGGGGGCTCGCAAGAATGGCGAGGGCCTCCCAGAATGAACTCCCTTAGTCTCTCTTCTCATTATTTTGAATGTATATTATTCTTTTTGGGCTGGCGAGATCGCCGCCGAACATAGAAAAATCTTGGGGAATGATAGTTATAATTTTTTCGTTAGTATTTATGTGCATGCTCGCGTTTCTTTTTTCTCTCGCACTTGCTCTTTCTTTTGAATTCTCATCAGTTGTTATGCGGTGGTGCTTCCGGGGGGGCTCGCGAACGCGTGTGTCTGGGCTCGCCTCGCCAAGGTTCTCCTCTTATGGATTTCGCTAACCCGGGCCGTCGCCGCCCGCGGATACCGCCCGGCGAACCCAACCTTGGCGAACTCAGACATAGGCATCCCGCGAACTAAACCTCCCTGACTTTAGTATCTCAACCCGCTACCTTAGGCCTTATCAGCCTCGACCCTTTCAATTTTGCGAACCGAGCCCTTCTGACTCTAACACCTCAACCTGTTACCTTAGGCCTTGTCCGCCTCAACCTCTCCGATTTTGCGAACCGAGCCCTTCTGGCTCTAACACCTCAACCTGTTACCTTAGGCCTTATCAGCCTCAACCTTTCCGATTTTGCGAACCAAGCCCTTCTGGCTCTAACACCTCAACCTGTTACCTTAGGCCTCATCAGCCTCAACCTTTCCAATTTTGCGAACCAAGTCCTTCCGGCTCTAACACCTCAACCTGTTACCTTAGGCCTCATCAGCCTCAACCTTTCCAATTTTGCGAACCAAGCCCTTCCGGCTCTAACACCTCAACCTGTTACCTTAGGACCTTGACCCCTATTGCCAGCCTCTCCAGAGATCCACCTGAACCCCCCGTCTAGGTGAGAGCCCGGGAGCGGAATCGATCTGGGGCATTCCAGCACCAACATATCCAACCTTGCCATCCTCTCCAGAGATCAACCTGAACCCCCCGTCTAGGTGAGAGCCCGGGAGCGGAATCGATCTGGGGCATTTCAGCACCATCATATCCAACCTTGCCAGTCTCTCCAGAGATCAACCTGAACCCCCCGTCTAGGTGAGAGCCCGGGAGCAGAATCGATCTGGGGCATTCCAGCACCATCATATCCAACCTTGCCAACCTCTCCAGAGATCAACCTGAACCCCCCGTCTAGGTGAGAGCCCGGGAGCGGAATCGATCTGGGGCATTCCAGCACCATCATATCCAACCTTGCCAGCCTCTCCAGAGATCAACCTGAACCCCCCGTCTAGGTGAGAGCCCGGGAGCGGAATCGATCTGGGGCATTCCAGCACCATCATATCCAACCTTGCCAGCCTCTCCAGAGATCAACCTGAACCCCCCGTCTAGGTGAGAGCCCGGGAGCGGAATCGATCTGGGACATTCCAGCACCATCATATCTAACCTTGCCAGCCTCTCCAGAGATCAACCTGAACCCCCCGTCTAGGTGAGAGCCCGGGAGCGGAATCGATCTGGGGCATTCCAGCACCATCATATCTAACCTTGCCAGCCTCTCCTGAGATCAACCTGAACCCCCCGTCTAGGTGAGAGCCCGGGAGCGGAATCGATCTGGGGCATTCCAGCACCATCATATCCAACCTTTGTCATGTCGGCACTGCAGTAGTTATAAGCATTATAGAAAAAGGAGTTAGACATTCAGTAAACAATATGGCAAAGCTTTTAAGGGTAAAATCGTTTCAAATCATCCCCACTCCTGGCTCGGTCGAGGGGCACCCCCTCCACATCCTGGAGGTGATATCCCCCCGACTTGAGCACCCCGCTTACAATATATGGACCCTCCCAGTTGGGGTTAAGTTTACCCACCGCGGCCCCTCTGCCGGCCGCATCGACCTTCTTCAGGACCAGATCCCCTTTCTGAAAGTGTCTGATCCGGATATGTTTGTCAAAATATCGAGCCATCCGTCGTTTGACCTCTTCCTGCCTAATGGTGGCCAAGTCCCAGAGTTCTTCCACCAGGTCCAGAGATAGCCTTTGCTCGGCATTGTTATCTTCTAGCCACTCTTCATCCCCCTCGCTTGCAGCGATCACCCGGGGGGTCTTTACCTCAAACTCTATGGGGAGAACGGCCTCGGACCCGTGAGAAAGCTTGAATGGGGTCTCCCCGGTGGCGGTATTCGGAGTAGTCCTCATGGCCCAGAGGACGGAGGGTAGCTGTTCCACCCAATTTCCTCGAAGGTTCTCCACTTTCTTTTTTAGTAGGTTAACGATTATCTTGTTCGCCGCCTCCACCTGCCCATTGCTCCTCGGGTGGTGGACCGAAGCGAACCTGAGGTCAATGCCGAGCTGAGTGCAGAAGCCAACAAACTCTTCGCTCGCAAACTGCGGCCCATTGTCCGTCACTATAGCTAGAGGGAGTCCATGCCTGCAAATTATTTCCCCCCACACAAAATTCCTTATGACCTGAGAGGTTACCTTAGCAAGTGCTTTCACCTCTACCCACTTGGAGAAGTAGTCGATCATGACCAGCAGGAACTTCCTCTGGCCGCTGACTTGGGGAAAGGGACCGACCAGGTCTAGCCCCCATATGGCGAAGGGCCAGGGAGCCGTGATGGTCCGGAGTCTTTGAGCTGGGAGGAGCTGGAGCGGAGCATAGAGCTGGCATTTCGGACACTTTCTCGCGAACTCTGCCGCATCCTTGCTGAGAGTGGGCCAGAAGTAACCTTGCCTCAACACCCTCCCTTCTAGGGTCCGACTCCCGGAGTGACTGCCGCACTCCCCGGAGTGGATTTCTTCCAGCACTCTCGGGACCTCCTCCTCGGAGACACAACGGGCCAGGAGCCCCGAGAGGGTCTTTCTATATATCCCCCCTGCATGCAAGGAGTAATAGGCGGACTTATACCTGAAGCGTCTCTTGTCCACGTCCTCTCCAGGGAACTGCCCGGAGGATAGGAAGGTGATGAACGGATCCATCCACGAGGCCCGTTGATCCACCTCCATCAATTCTCCTTCCTCGATGGAGGGCCGGAAGAGCTCCGAAGTCGTCCCTCCCGCCCGGGGACCGAACTTGGCTAAGAGGTCCGCCTAGGTGTTCTCCTCCCTCGGCACGTGCTTGATGGAGAAGGTGCGGAACTGCCCGATGACCCCCTTAACCTTCTCCAGGTATAGCAGGAGGGTCGGGTCCTTTGCTTCAAATTCTCCCTTGATCTGGCATGCTACCACCATGGAGTCCGTGGAGACCTCCACATCCTGCACACCCAGTTCCCGGGCCAGCCGAAGGCCCGCTATCACTGCTTCGTACTCAGCCTGGTTGTTGGTAATTGGGAAATGGATGTTTAAGGCTTGCTCAATCCGAGCCCCCTGAGGACTTACCAGGACCATTCCCCCTCCATAGGAGTATTTTCCCGACGCTCCGTCCACCAACATCTTCCATGCCTCTGGGGGAGGTGGCTCGTGCTCCCCCACTTCGGCTGCATAGTCGGCCATGAAGTCTGCCACCGCCTGAGCCCTGATGGACATCCTGGGCACGAACGTGATATTGAATTCACTTAGCTCCACAGACCACTTTGCCAACCTCCCTGAGTGCTCCACTCCTTCCATGATTTTACGGAGCGGGTGGTCCGTCACCACCCTGATTGAATGGGCTTGAAAGTAAGGCCGGAGCCTCCGGGCCGACACCACCAATGCGAAGACCAACTTTTCCAAGATCGGGTACCGAAGCTCTGCCTTCTTCAGCACTCGACTGACGTAGTAGATAGGGAACTGTTTCTTCCCTTCCTCCCGGATCAACACGAAACTTACTGCTTCGGACCCTACCCCCAGGTACAGGGATATGTCTTCTCCTGGCCTCGGTCCCTGGAGCAGAGGGGTTTGGGTGAGCTGTTCTTTCAGAGCCTGGAAGGCCTTCTCGCACTCCGGGGTCCATTCGAACTTCTTGTTGCCCCGCAACACCTTGAAGAAAGGCGCACACTTTTCTCCCGCCTTGGAGAGGAACCTGCTGAGCCCAGCCAACTTCCCTGTAAGGCTCTGAACCTCCTTCGGATTTCTCGGCGACCCCAACTCCATCACCGCTTTAACTTTGTCCGGGTTAGGTTCCACTCCTGCGGGGGTGAGCAAGTGGCCCAGGAACTTCCCTCGGCTCGCCCCGAAGACACACTTCAAGGGATTGAGTTTCATCTTGTACCGCCGCAGGGTCCCGAACGCCTCCTCAAGGTCTTGGAGGTGAGACCCAAGGTCTCGGCTCTTCACCATGAGGTCGTCAACATAGACTTCTAAATTTCTTCCTTTCTGCTCGCGGAAGACCCTATCCATCATCCTTTGGTACGTAGCCCCTGCGTTCTTGAGCCCGAAGGGCATCATCTTATAGCAATAACATCCATCCCCCGTGATGAAGGAAACATCCTTGATGTCCGGGGGGTGCATGCGGATTTGATGGTAACCTGAAAAAGCATCTAAGAAAGACATTACAGAAAAACCAACGGCTGAGTCAACCAGCGCGTCGATTCTGGGCAGGGGGTAGCAATCTTTCGGGCATGATTTATTAAGAAGCGAAAAGTCGATACACATACGCCACTTACCTCCTCCCTTTTTACCATAACGACGTTGGAGACCCAGCCTGGATACTGGATCTCCGATACAAAGCCTGCCTGCAGGAGTTTGCCCACCTCCTCGCGGATGGGCCCTTCCAGCTTGTCTGCGACGACCCTTCTCTTCTGGCGGATGGGGCGGGCGCCGGGTTGAGGTTGAGGCGATGGCAAGCCACATCCGCGTCGATCCCTGGCATTTCCGCGGCGCTCCAAGCGAAGACGTCCACGTTCTTCTGTACGCAAGCCAGAATCTCCGCTTGATCTTCCGGGCTGAGTTCTCCGCTGACCCGGACTTTTTACACCACCCCCAGCCGGGTGGTGACCTCGAGCTCTACGACCTCGTCCACAGCCTCCAACCGGGACTGCTCTCCCCAAGCCCTCTCCTCTTCGGCACACGTGGGAGCCTGGGTTTCCTCCTCGACTTCCTTCTCTACCACCATCAGCTCTTCCGCCCTTCCCTCCTGGGCCTTCTCTTCTTCTTCCTTTCCTTCCGCCCGGGGTACCTCAGCTACCCCTTCCTGGGCATGGACTTCATCTCCCTCCATCTTCTCCTCGGCTACCTCCATACTTCCGGCTTCGGCCGCCTCCTCCGTCATCCTATCCCACTCCTCAGCTTCTCCCATCCAGGAGATGGTGTTGACAGCCGTTACGTAGCATTGTCTTGCCACCTTGGGATCCCCCCTGATCCGCACCTGAACCCCTCCGTCGTTGAACTTAAGGCATTGATGAAAGGTGGAAGGGACACATCGGAATGCGCTGATGAGTGGCCGTCCGAAGATAGCGCTGTAACTGCTTGGGGCGTCCACTATGACAAAACGACAGTTCCGGGACTGCCCACCCAGGGTCACATGAAGCCCTACTCCCCCTTATACTTCCTTCCTCTCCCCCGAGAATCCGAACAGAGGGCCATCTGAGGCCAACACCCTCCTGGGCTCCACCTCCATCTTGTCGAACGCCTTCTTGAAGATGACGTTGACCGAACTTCCATTGTCCACTAGGATTCGGGAGACGGTGAAGTTCTCGATCGCTGTCTGAATAACCAGCGCGTCGCAGAACGGGTCCTCATAGCCCGGCATGTCCTTCTGGGTGAAAACGATTTTTTCGGCCGGGGGCGGAGCGGTGGATGTCGAAGCCACGCTTCGACGGTAGATGGTATGGAGGCTAGCATTGCGGGTCGCCTCCACCCCTACCCCCCCATGGATCACCCCGATCCCTCCTCTACTTCCCATATCGGTTCTATCCTCACACCTTTCCTCATCCTCCTCTCGAGGCTCAACCTCCACGATCCTTACTGGCTGCTGCTGTGGTGGCGCGGGCGCTCTGCCCCTCTTCACTTCTAGGAACTCCGGACAGGTGTCCGTCGAGTGACCTTCCACATCATGGAAGATACAATATGGCAACGCCACTTCCCTTGCCTCGGCCTCTGCCACCCTATTCCTTCTTCTCCTAGCGGCTGCCGTTTCCGCCTCTCCTCCCCTTCCTCTTCCTCTTCCTCTTCCTCTTCCTCGTCCAATCGTCATGGCCTGTTGGGGAGGGGGAGACATTTGCATCGGACCTTGCCTCCACCCTAACTGGGGGGGCCTCCATTGTCCTCCGACATGGTTACCCCTTCCTGGGCCGTAACCTCTTCCCTGCCCATGCATTCCTCCACCTTGCGGCCTCCATTCCCCCTCCGGGGCCCGGGGCTCTTCCCTTCTCCTGACCTCCTGCTGCCTCACCTCCGGCTCACTGAGCTTTGCTAGCCTCTTGGTGAGCTTCGGATTGGCTTCCTCACCCGCGACTTCCTCCGACACCCTCTCCATCAACTCTTCAAAGGAGACGGGGGCTTTTCTCTTCAACGCCATCTTGAAGAAACTCTCTTTCAACCCGACTGTGAAGGCGAGTTGGAGTGCAAACCCAGGCATCTCCTGAGTGAGCTGCACTTCCTCCTGGAATCGATCGGCATACTGAGCCAGCGATTCCCTGGGTCCCTGCTTCACTGCGAAGAGGGAATCAGCGTCCTTCTTCCTCTTTTTTGAGGTCGAGAACCTCAGCAAAAAACTTCGGCGCAAATCCTCGAATGAGTAGATTGACCCTGTAGGGAGATGATGGAACCAGTCCCTGACCTTCTCCTTGAGGGTGACGGCAAAGAGCCGACACTTGAAGGCATCTGACATCGGCCTGATGGAGACCGAGTCTTCGAAACTCTGCAGGTGCTGGACAGGGTCATCTCTACCGTTGTAGTACACCCGGTCCCATTCTCCAAATCCCCCCGGGACGGGTGCGGAAAGCACCAACTCGCAAAAGGGGCTTCCCCCTCCTGTCACTCTTCCTGGCTCCACTCGTCCCCCAAGCTCGCTCGCCGGGACTGTGCTCGCGAGGGCGGTGCTCGCCTGAACCACCCCGACAGTCGCCGCTTCCTCTTGGCGCGCACTCGCCAGTGTCGCGCTTGCTGGGACGGAGCTCGCCAGCACTGAGCTCGCCGGCACGGAACTCGCCGGACTGGCGAACAGCACTCACCCTTCCTGGCTCTGACCTAAGCCAACGACAACTTCCTTTCCAGCCCTTCCTCCTGGTGCCTTCTCGCCGACTGCTGTTGGGGGAGGGGCCGCCTGAGGTGCTGGGGTCGCAAACTCACTTCGCAGAGCTGTGACCGTGAACCCCAAGGTGTCGAGCACCTCCTTTCTAAAATCCGCGAGGATCCTAGCCATCGCCTCCTGAGGAGTCTCGCCGAACTCCTCGCCCTGCTCCTCATCACCTGCCATAACCCTTCTCTGGAACTTTCTTGAACCAGCCACGCTCCACGCTCACCGCACCAAAATGTTGAAACCGATTTCTCGGTCTCTAGTGGAGCTCGGGGCCCTCAACGAATTGAGGGGCGACTAGCCCTTACCGGTCCCTCAGAAGAGATAAGCAGATAACCAGGACAAAGAACAAAGACCCTGGTCTCAGCAAGGAGGTCCCTCCTGAGGAGTGCGAGTACCTACTCGGGAGATAGCGCCCGGCGCTAGTGATAGCGCTCGCGCTAGCGAGTATTGGAGGAAGCGACGCGTGGCGAGTACGCGAGAAGCTTGGAGTGCGAACAGCGAGCTTGTGAGTAGCAGAGCTAACGCCCGGCGCTAGCGATACCGCCGACGGTAGCGAGGAGCGAGCTTCTGTAGCGAGGAACGAGTATTGGAGCGAATATCACCTGCGCGGTGTGCTCCGGAGGAGAAGCGGACCTTGTCCGTGACCAAGTTCTTACCTTCGATTGACTGTTGTGATTCAAGTTGGATGCAACTTGTATTCAGCCGTGTTCAGTTGTAACTAGCTACCAAAATTAGTATTGTGAAAGCTTGTGTTCATTTTTAGTGTCCTTATTCTCCGGTTGGTTGACGTGTTCTTCCGACTTCAAAAATATTTCACAACTCCTTATCCCATTCCCGCGTCAATCCAATCAGGTAGTATCGCAGCAGCGACGGACTCGATCTCGGACGCGACCATCCAAGGTGCTCCCGTAGACCCGAGGAGTATCAAGGTGCATTTTTTTCCGGCCACCGGGCTCTGTTTTCACCACTACAGGCCTCAGGTTTCGCCGTCGTCGGGCTCCCGCCGCATGCTACAAGAAAACCCTAAACCCCTGCCTTCGCTATGCTCACGGAGTTGCTCCAAAAGGAGTTCAAAGGTTCATTTGTTTCTTAATTTTGAACCAATCCCATACGACTTCTAACATTATTACTTATCATTCTAAATATTGCACTTTTTTTGTTAGCGGATTCTACTCTAACTTTTATGAGAGATTTTTAGGTGTGTTCTAGGTGTGAGATAAATACAGTCGTATGATCACAGATTCTACGGCGGATCTGCTATCTAGGAATACTGACAGTATTTCGATCAATCATGGAGAACCAACGGCTTAGATGCGCTCATCTCACCATGATCTTAGATGAGAGTAACTCACATACAATTTTTTCAACTTGTATACTCTGGACTCCTATGTAACTTGTCGATGTTCGATTAGCCAAAAATGAAAATGGGGGCGTTCAAATAGATTGTTCCTTTGGATTTGGATCCGGGAGTTCAACATCACTCAAATGTTTTTTTTTCTCATTTAGATTGAAGGTTTTCAAATAGATGGTCGAACTTGTCGGTGTTCAATTAGCCAAAAATGAAAAAAGCGGCTCAAAAAGTGAATTGCTTGTTCAAGCCAAATACTAGAAGCATGTTCTTTAAAATTACACGAAAAGTTATTCGATTAACTTTATTTGAACAAGTCATAAACAGTCGAAATCATACACATTACATAGCGGTACAATAAAATATAGGCATCATTCTCTAATACAAAGTGAGGCAGTGATATTATACAAAAACAATGAAATTGAGGAACTATGCATTCTGGAATTTATAGGAGTAAGACAGGGAGGAATTGCTCTAGCTCTGAGCAAAAGTTTAGTCTTGGCATTCTCCCCCCGCCGCTCCAAAAGCAACGAGCAAGGGATAGAAGTGTTCCGGCTCTGGGAGCGCAATTTTAGCCGCAGGACCCATCTTCTCGTAGTGCTTCACATCTTCATGCCTGCGAGCAAATAAGTACTCCCAGATACTTTAAAAAAAAAAAAGAGGAAGCGGTTTGATCTAGAGGCATCGGAGGATACGGTGCTGCGTCTATCGGGGAGATCGGACGGCGGAGGGGCATGTAGGCATCAGATGACATCGCTGGAGAGCGGAGGGGAGGAGTGGATGTCGAGGCAGACGGGCAGAAGGCGGAGAATGTCGCGCGGGTCAGGGGAGGAGAATGCGGGCGGTGCAGAGGCAGGAATGCCGCGCGGAAAAGTCGAACCGCTGCGGATGGACTGGAGAAAATTTATGTGGATGGGTTATAGAAGAAAACATTGGTTGCTAATAACCGGACGTTTCAAAATAAGTGGAATCAAACGCGGCTTTTTCTTAAAATTCTGGTGCGTCCTAGCCGAACCATAGCCTAACTAAACGCCGGTTTTATTTTCAATTGCGCGACTTATATTCTCCGGTGAGTGGCCAAAAACAACATTATTATCACAAAAGATACGACGACGACCAATAAAATAAACTATTTTTGAGCATAAAATGCATGAAATTTTTTATGCGAGGTCAGACGTTCACAAACAGTGGTTCATGACCACCACGTTCACCACCGCCACCACCGCGCCAAACAAAGTCTTAGTTATTTAAATGGGTAAGCAATTTCTTATCAGTTTTACATTAAATTTCGTCTCAAGTTGATCTATTCTTGCGGCCAAGTTATTTCCGCTTGGTTATCGATCTTCACTACGAAACTCTTTGGTATAATGAAATTTGATGGCTATTTTTAAATTTGATTTTTAAAACAAGTGATGGCTAAAGCGGCTTGGGAAAAATCAAAAGATCAAATTAAGGCGGTAGCGGGAACTTGCTCTTAGGGACTAAGATTGGGAGCAACGGATAAAACGTGAGAAAATTCACGCAGATTTACGTGGTTCGGTAATTTGTCTATGTTCACTGCTGCATTAGGATTTGTCCACTATATTTTCAGTTACAGAAGTGAGATGCAAAAAACCTTTTTATACTTGAAATCAATGACTACCATAATGATGAAATTACATAAATATCATGCTCAAAAATGATTCGTGGGCGCTGCCCCTAAACCCTCGCTCCGGAATGCACAGGCATAGAAGTCAGCAGTTATAAGTTTATTCTCAGTGCCGACGATATGGATTCTATAAAGGGAAGACCCTAAACTGAGATTGAGATACGGCCGAACTTGGCACAACTAATGAGCTGCGGGAAGAATTGCTTGCCGCAGTTTTGCGGCATCTGCGACAACGAATCTCCCATGCGGCGAGGAGCATGGTGCTTGCCGATATATGGCTAATCTCTTAAAAGGATGTTTGTTAATAAATGACCCCTCGTGTAATACTATATTTGCAATTAACCCCCGGTGCGGATAGCCAAAAAAAACACCGCACTAATAAAAATTCCCTACTAATATCAATAATCATATTTAAATTATTAAATATCTATATATATATATAAGAGGTACATGATGCGCTGAAATCCAATCCTACACCAAATGCACCACCGCAGGTCCGCTAGTGATAGCTAGCTGCTCGTATCGTGTACATATTAAAGTGCCGCCGCAGTGGTCCGTCGGCGCAGAGTGGGCCCCAGCACTCGTACTGCATGCGTAAGAAGACAAAATTATTATGCAGAAGAAAAAAGGCACGTAAATAATAACAATAATAATAATAATGCAAATATAATAATTATATTCACTTGCCGGTCACCACATGACGACACGATGTGCCTGATTAGGCGTACACGTCACGTGAATATTTCGGCCCACCTCCACGCCCCCGGCCCACAAACCGGAGCCTCCGGTCTAAACCCACTATCACTATAATATATTTATTTATTTTATGAGTTCATGTATACAGTATACGTGCTACACAAAATATAATAATTAACTTAAATAATCAACCGGCTTCAGCAATAATTTCTACAGTATTATTATTAATATATTTTAATAAGGAAGGTATTGAGGCCGTAGGTATTCCTCAAAAGTATCCGATGCAGCAGGAATCATGGGCAATTTTTTTGGAATGTTATTTATGTTTATCTCCATCGTCATTTTAAGATCGTCTTCCTCGTTCTGCACTCATGGCTTCCTCATCATTCACGATGCCGCTCCTGGAAGAAGAGTCATCGTCTTTCACTGAGATCTGTGCTGCTTCAATCAATATGTGTATCGTCTCTTAAAATGATGAGATGATATTGTGCATATGATCTATGAAGCACAAGAAGTATATCTCACATTGTCGGTGCCCGGCTAGCAGCGCATATGTATGTTACACAAGTAGTGCATGCACTGTAACCCTAGAGGTTGATCGACAAGTCTGGGAGTGGAAGGGATATCATTGACGTCAGAGGATTAGATGAGTTGTACAAGATGAAGATCCGAAACGAAACACTCGAAAAAATATCGTCAGAGAGGATGTCATAAAAGAATATTTGCGGATGGAGACAAAAAATGAAAGCATTCTGCGATGAGTTTTTGGGTCTATTTGGCATAGTGGTGACAGTTGTGAACTGTGGTCATGAACCTTCGTTCGTGAACGCAAGGCCTCACCTAAGGAACTCCATTCACATTCATGTTCAAAAATTTTATTTTTTTCTTTGTGACGATCATAGCAGTTGTCATGTCAAACACATATTTTAGATGGTGAAATTTTTGTCTAAACTCACTGGAGCAAAAACACCACGCCAAACAAACCCTTCGTTGTGATTTTATCGCGTCGAGACTGACAACCGTGAACTGTTGTGTGTTCTATTTAGAGTTTTAGACCTCAAAATTTCATACTTTTAATTGTGAAGTCGGGAACCTGGTCTTATAGTTCGGACTTGCGTATGAGAATATGTTATTGGATCGCCGAAGTGGCAGTCAATGATAGAGTAGAGTAAAGTGGAGAAGAGACTACTCACAACTTGGAGGTCTCGCTTCACACTTATGAGTGTATATGAACCCATCCTCTCAAATCAAATGATGTGTTGAGTTAGGGGGAGAGGCATGTTAGATGGATGCATTGGCGAGCTCGCAGGTTCTGGGCGAGGTCTCCTGGGAGTCAATGACACTGCTTTTCCCCTCATAAATGGGACGTATTTATAGGCAACTAAGACTAGGGGATCTGTCCGCAATTGTGGCAACCCCCTCATCTAGTTTGTCACGAGATCCTAGTGAGTTGGAAAGGGTGTGAATGTAGGTTCGTCCTTGATTTACGTTCTCTCTCTCATAGTCTATCCAGATTGACCTTCAATCTGACTACCCTCGTCCAATAGGTGCTATACATTAATACTTAGAGATTTGGGTTTAAATTTAAAAAAAAAATTGTGATGAGCCCAATAAAATATTAAATATGACTCAAAAGTTGATGAACATTAGGACACCATTTATTAAAAGCATATACCAAATTTTTACTTTATTTGGAAAAGCACATTTGGAGAATCTTTACACATGGGATGACCGTACTACCCTTTCACTACCGTATTGAAGGTCACTTTCGGGAGAGCAGAATTCTCGTACAAGAGGGTGGTTTGGGGAAAATAAAAAATGGATTCTGGGAATTTTCAAGTCTCATCAGAGCCGTCGATTTCCAAAGCAACGGTGGCATTCGATTGTTGCCCGCGCAATGCACTGGCCGAATATGCTGCGGAGATCCCGTCCAAGATTTTTGATTCATAAATATATGATACTGATTGGGCTCCTGCTACCTAAAAGAGTCTTCACAGAGAAAAGTATGAGCGCTGGCTTGAGGAAGGATTACGGGATCGGAGAAGTCATCGGCCGCGGCCGCTTCGGCACCGTCTTCCGCTGCCACTCGCTGGAATCCGGGGAGATCTTCGCCGTCAAATCCGTGGACAAGTCACTCCTAGCTGACGCCATCGACCTCGAGGGTGCGGAGCAGGAGGCCAAGATGACGCAGCTCGCCTCCGCTGGGAACCCTCATATCGTCCAGATCTACGATGTCTACGAGGACGAAAACTTCATACACCTGGTGATGGATCTCTGCGAGGGAGGCGACCTCTTTGATCGGATCGCTGCTAGCGATGGTGCGCCAATGGGGGAGTTGGAAGCAGCCGAGGTGATGGCAGGGCTGATGGAAGCGGTGATGGCTTGCCACCAGCGTGGGGTAGCTCATCGGGATCTGAAGCCAGACAACTTGCTGTTCGATGGCGAAGGGCGGCTCCGGCTGGCGGACTTCGGATCGGCGGCGTTCTTCGGAGATGGGCGACCGATGACGGGAATGGTTGGTACGCCTTACTACGTGGCGCCGGAAGTCGTGAAAGAAAAAGAATACGGTGAGAAGGTTGATGTATGGAGTGCCGGGGTGATTCTGTACATAATGCTGGGGGGAATCCCGCCATTCTACGGCGACGATGCGAAGGAGATCTTCGAGGCGGTGGTCAGAGGAAATCTCCGCTTCCCGACCACCGTTTTCAGCGGGGTCTGCTCATCGGCCAAGGATTTGGTACGCCGGATGCTTTGCAAAGATGTCTCCAGGCGATTGTCTGCTGAACAAGTCCTCGGTATGTGTCCCTGGTTTTCTTCTCTCTAATATTCCCCCTCCTCTTTAGGATTCACAGTTTGGAGCAGTTGGGAATTCAGCTTGATTGCTCCGTTCATCTGCATATCCGGCATTCGGAGAAGTAATTCGCCTGGGTTTTTGTAGCTCATCCATGGATAGCCAGCCGTGGGGATAGAAGTTCAGTGGCCGACATAACCTGAGGCCGGGGAGAAGGAGACACAGGCGAAGAAGATGACTGGAGAGAAGAGGAGAGAGACCAGAATCATCCATGATCCATCCTCGGTAACAATACCCATGATGTAATTAGTCTTGAGTCTTGACCTGCTTGCGGAACTTTTAGAATCCGTTTTTTTTCCAGCAGATGTCCCCTGCTTTGTGCAGAGAGCCAAGAGTTTAATCTTTTTTTTTTACATTTCTGTCTCTTTTTAGTTTGTGTGTGTATATATATATTCTGTCTGCATGTATGTATGTATATGTATACATGTATGTGTATGCGTATGTATGTATCTTTTATATATAATAACAATTAAGAAGCTAGTAATGCTTTATTCTCCATTAAATTCTGGTTGGATTATATTTGAATTTTTTTTTGGGATTGCAATGGATTGGGAGATTCTCAATGTTATTTCACCTTGAATAAAAATTTACCACACATGATATATTTACCTAAATAAATATAGGGCTATTAGCAATTTGGGGTCTGTTTTGCACGGCCGTGGCTGTCATAACGCCCGACTCACCTAAGGAAATTCGCAGAAACGCCGCAGCTGACTGACCCCTGGCTTTGAACCTATTTGGCACGTCTCCACGTCCGCTCGAAATCATTTGATGTAATGTTTAGTTGAGCCGTAGGCAAGCTCGATTTGATCTTGATTCGAGTCATATATGACTCAATAGCTTTCATTTTTAGCCTGATCATGTGATCATGTATTGATAAACCAGAATCAACGAGATCGAACGGTTCAAGATTCTCTGAATTACAGTATGAAACAATGTAGGCTCGCACATCTTTGGACTCGATTGGATGAATCGGGTCTCTGATTGAGGTGTTGATTGGATGAATCGGGGTCCCGATTTTTTCCCATGTTTGTGGGCTGCCAAGAAGTGAAGGGGGGGGGGGGGGGGGGGGGGGGGGGGGGGGCCTGCTTTGCCTAGGCGAGTGGAGGAGCAGCTGTGAAGTAGGCGAGTGGAGCAGGTGATGTGAAGTGAGGAGGGGGAGTGCTTGCATATGAGGGAGATGAGTGAGTGTGCTGGCAAGTGCATGTGAGGAGTTTTTGTGCTTGCCGAGCGGAAATGTTTTGTGCTTGCCGAGTGGGTTTTGTGTGAGTGGCGAGTGGATGAAGTGAGGTGCGAGTAGATGTATGCTTGCCGAGTGGAAGTGTAGGTGTGCATGTGTTGAGGTGTATGCACCCCCCCCCCACCCCCCCCCCCCCCACACACACACATATATGGGTTGCCTATAAATACCCCCCCTGTGTGCGCGCTAATGCTAATGCGAAAGTGAAGAGAGAGAGAGAGAGAGAGAGAGAGAGTGAGAGAGAGATTCAAGAGAAGAGTTGAGAGAGTGGGAGTGTGCCTACACCCCAGGAGACCCCAATCCATACCTCGGCGAGAGGTGGAGAGTGCAGAGTGCACTGTGAAGGGGAGAGTGGAGAAGCGAACCTTGTCCGCGACAAATTTTTTTTTTATATCATTCAGCTGACGTGAATCAAGGTGGATGCACCTTGTAGTCAGCTTCTCCTTGTTGTAATTCAATTGCCTAGTATAAAGAGTTCTTCGTTGTTTATTCATCGTTGGTTCCTTGTGACTGGTAGCATACAAAAAAATTAACAGTTTTTTCATTCATCTTCGTCTTCATTTCGGCAATTTGAGTAACCAATTGAGATTGTACGTCTTCTCGAATTTGCGAACAAATTGACTTAGATTCTTCCCCACTTGATTGACTGCCAATAGTCTTTTCAGGAATTTGTAGAAGACTTGCTAATGAAGATGTAAATTCTGATTTTTCTTGTCTATGGTAAAAAAAAAAGGAAAAATTTGTTTTTTTTAATATTCTTGGGCCAATGTGTTTTTTGATATAAAAATTGCAGGACACTAAGAAAAAAAAAGTATCCCCAAATTATAGGGTTGAATATTTTGGCCCCCTTGATGGACACAATGTAAGATTATAAGGTTGATATGGAAGAAAAAAAACCTCCCTTATTGAGTTCTCGCACAATTGCCACATTAGCGGCACACATTGCGCAAAAGTCGTAAGCAGTGCCAATATTGTTGCTGCCAACACGAGGAAGCTTAAACTTATTTATGTGCCCCCAGTGCACAATATTGTTGCCGCCGTCGCAATGAGGGAATTAGATTAAAGCTCCGTTTGACGTGGTGGTGGATGCAGTTGTTATGAACTGTCGTCAGTGACGGCCCGGCCTCACCTAAGGAATTTCATCCACTTATGTTCTAACCTAGTTTTTTTTCTTAGTGACGGTCATAATCAATTTCTTGTCAAACATATATTCTATAATGGTAGCGTTTTTCGTCCAAACTCACCGGAGCAAAAACGCCACGCCAAACAGACTCTAAATTAAGGATTCGTTTGACACCGTTTGACACGGTGAAGGTGGTCATAAACGTAGTGGTTATGAACTGTCGTTGTTCGCGAACGCCCAACCTCACCCAAAGAACTCAATTCACTTTTAGGTTCAAAACTAGTTTTTTTTTTCTAAGCATGCATTCTATGATGATGAATTTAATGTTCTTCGTATTTAATCTTGAGCCCCACAGAAAAATAGATATATTTATTATTCTTGATGCTCTACCTAGAGACCCATTGGTAGAGGCCTAATGTTTTCACACGGTGTCGTATGTATGGGTGAAAAAGAAAAAAAAATATTTTTTAATGAAAAATGTATAATTGTTTGCATAAATTTTTATGAAATATTAATTAAGAATTTATTACAAACATTTTAAGATCCTATTTACCATCAAATAATTATTTTAAAAATAATATTTGGCAAGACATTGCGCTTTGTTAAAATTCAGCCTGGTATAGTGCTTGAATTTTGCTGGCGGTCCGATAGCAGATCGGATGGACGTGATTTGAACCCATACGTAAAAATATCTCTTGGTAGAGCAAAGATTATTATCCCACCCAGTCCCACCTAAGACACTCTTTATTTTTCTCACCCCAACAACCCACATTTGTGACCCACCGCGTTCGCCGCTGAGCCAAACGGAGTCATAATCAAGATCATTATTCAAATAAATAAATAAATAAAATCTAACGCTTGTGTGCATACACAAGTTAAGTTGATATGTTTCTCGACCTTCAGCTGCCGCACGAGTTATTGCGGTGCGAAAATATGTTTTTTTATCTTTTAATCAAAAAATTATTTGGTTTTAATTTAGGCAATTTATTTTTCTTTAATTTTAGGGTTTAGGTATTTTATAGTTTATTTTAGTTTAAATATAGATAAATAATAATAGATCTTAATTGGTGATTTTACTTATTATGGTATCACACTGCAATAAATTCCGTGTATTTTAGTTTGCTATAAATAGACAATAGATAATCGGTAAATAAAATACGATGAATAGTTTTGATTATTGTTTAATAATGTAGATTTATCTAGAGCGATGTTAAACGCAGATCAGTTTTAGCTACATGCAGGCCACAATTTTTTTTTACATATTTGGTTGTTAGCAAATTCACATGTAGAGGAGGTTGGTCGGCGTGGAGGGCAGGCCAGCATTATATCTGCCCCGTTGTGAGGTCATTGAACCTCTCTGACAACCCTCGCTGAGATCTCTGCCGCGACCTTGCTTACTGTTCTTCTTTAGAGCTCGCTGAGATTTCCGATTTAAGAAACCTGCGGATCATGTTCAATAATCTCTCCGGCGAGCTCCTAAAATCCCTCTCCAATCTCTTTTTCGGCCCCATTTGTTTTGGCCGCATCACCACCAGATTCCATTTTCTTCTTATTGGATGTAGTACTTCTTATTATTCTCCTTCTCATCCACCTCATCCAACATGGAAGAGAGATCTTTTTCTTCTTCTTCTTCTTGCTACCGGGGGGAGAGGTGTCCGATTGTTAAATCACAACTACCAAAATCATCATCGCGACCGATTGCCCGATTGTTAAATCACAACTAATAGAGATAGATAAAATCGAAAAATTGAATGTCGCAACAAAGGATATTTTCCCAATAGCATAGATATATCTTTACTCTCTTTCATTTTTTTCACCTTTAATTAATTAATTAATTAATTATTTATTTATTAATTTTTGGTCTTTCTCGATTATTTTTTCCTACACCTGTTCGTCAAAACAAAAGATAATTAACATAAAAAAGTGAAATATTTTACATTGAGACTGGAAAACAGTCAAATTTAAATTTTTAATATTTATAAAATGATTAATATACAACCAAAAGATGGAACTCTAAGTGAGGATTTATGGTCGTTTGGCACGGCGTTTTTGCGAACATTTATAACGACCATTAAGATTAAAAAAGGCGATTGTTATCCACACTACAATTTTGACTATCCTCACTCTTTTTGTATGAGTTATTACGCGTCTTTTGGAAATACGCCTTGCACATGCATTTTTAGGAAAAGTGTTCAACACGAAAGTTGTAGATCTCGATGATACCTACAACTTTCGTGTTGATCACTTTTCCTAAAAATACATGTGCAAGACGTATTTCCAAAAGACGCGTAATAACTCATACAAAAAGAGTGTGGATAGCCAAAACTGTAGTACGAATAACAATCGCCTAAAACAACTAATTTGAACATAAAAGTGGGTTTATAAGTTCCATATGTGAGGTCGGACATTTACGAATGACAGTTCGTTACCACCGCTTTCACGACTACCGCCTCCCTACCAAACGTATCATATAGTAACAGCTGACATCATAATTATTTGTGTTATGAATTTATGATGAATAAATCTATTTATAAAGTTTTGTAAGAGTGATAATAAGAAAATCTGGTTCATTAATAATGGGCTTTTATTTGAGTCTCCCAAAACCATCTATCCGCAAACCCCCTCTCCCATGTAATCAAATCCTGCACTCCTTTTTCACCCGGTGACGCAACCCCCTCCTCTGATCGCCCGTCTACGCTGCCTCCTGATCGTCTGTCTACGCCGCCTCCTTGTGAACGCAGCAGCAGTGAGCGGTTCGGGTTTAAAGTATCCAGTCCAAGTCGGGTTACAAACCTGAGTGGGGTTCTATAATTAGGAGAAATTAATTAGCTTTAATTGATATTGGGCAGCAACCCGGTTCCTTCCTATTAATTAGCTTTAATTGAGCGGCTGTGAGAATTTTGGAAAACACGTTTTTTCTTTAAATGTGATATATGTGTGTGCAGCGGTTCAATAGGTAGAAGAATTGAGGCGTTCGGTTTTAGCAGGGAGAATAGCAAGGGGCGTTTTGTGTGTGTGTTGTACGAGAGAGTGCTAAGGCCTGGCTTTCTCTTGGTCGACTTTTTCTTTTGGTTTCTGTGCGGAAGCCTTTGGGAAGAAGGCGGTCTTGATCGGCCTGTGCTAGGGTCGGATTTTGACAAATACGAGAAAGGTTGCCAAGGGTCTATAGAGCTTCCGTTTGTGTGGAGTTAGTGAGCGGGATCTTTCACGTGTGAGGGTTGTTGCTGCTGTTGGTTTGCATTTCTCTTCCTCTCCTCCCCGTAGACGTAGGCTTTTTTTTTTGCCGAACTGCGTTAACAACCCGGTCTCTTGATTGCTGTGGTATTTTATGTTTTGATTCCGCTGTGTTTGCATTTTGGATTTGGTATTGTCTGTGTTGTTGGACAAATCACAGGAATATAATCTCTACACTCCTTCCCTTGCAGTCAACACCGCTCCTACCCTCGTAGTCGATGCCGGTCCAGCTCGCGCCCGTCCCAGTCTTAGGCAGAGAAACTGAAGCTATTTTTGGAAATACGTCTTGTACATTCATTTTTATGCGAGATCTACAACTTTCGTTTTGAACATTTTTACTAAAAATGCATGTACGCCATATTTCCAAAAAGCGCGGAATAACTCATACAAATATAGTGCGAATTGTCAAAACTGCAGTGCGGATATCAGCGCCCAATTTGATACGTTTAATGGTAGCTTCTCGAAAATATTATTGACATGCTTAATAACGGCCTACGATACTAGATATAAAAACGTTTCTAAAAAATTTATTATTATTATTATTTTATAGACTTTCATCGTTGCTTTCAATTTGGGAATTTTTTTAAATAAATTATAATATAGGTTAAATCATCAGATTAAAATAATAAAATGGTATTTAATAATTTTAAAAGTTTCACCCAAATATTCCAAAAATTCGCTATAGTTATGCCCATGTTTCAATCGGCAATACGTCTTGTACATGCATTTTTAGGAAAAATGTTAATGTCTTTCGTGTTGAACAATTTTCCTAAAAATACAAGTACGAAGCGTATTTCCAAAAGACGCGTAATAACTCGCACAAATAGAATACACATAGTCAAAACAACAGTGCGGATATCAACGCCCTTTATTAAAATTCCTTGATTTAACATAGACAATAATATAGGCACGGAACCTGTACTTTTTTTTAAATAAATAAAATAAGGGAAAATAATTATACGGAAACCTAACTTCGGAATGAACACCAAACCTCTGTAGCGCTCTAATGACCTGTCTTTTTCAACCTTTTAATTAGTGTCCAGATCAGAAGATAATGACGTGGCACCTTCATGTTTTTAAACCCTTATCCTGTTCTATACTGGCACTGCCAACCTGATTCAACCACATGTTAGTTTACTATTTTTCATTTTTTTTTTTAATTCAGAATAATTTTATTAAAAAAAAATGAGATCAGAGATTTAACAATGTCAAAGTGCCCCCTATCTAGATTTTTTTTCTTTTTGGTGGGACCCTACGGCTTCCTTCTTTTTTCCCTTCTTATTAAAAATAATTATACGATAATTTATGTCAAAGTGTTTTAAGCGCATATCGTACTATGACACGTGGATAGATAGCGTATTGCGTATGTGCAAAATAGACGGCGAGATCAGGGCTACCGCATGGTGATCTAAGATGTGTTAACCATATCAACTTTTGAGTCATAACATATTGTCATATAGATATGATCAGTCGACAATGTGATTGGCAGTTCATATAGTCATAGACAATGTGATTGGCAGTTCATATAGTCATATACACGTCAACTAACCATCTATCCATATGTCACAATACATTAAGATTCTTCAATTGCATAGTCATAGGTTGACCCATGCCCGCGAAATCCGCTGTGCCTCCGTAATTCCTTGCGATTTCCGAGCTTCTTCCTTAGCAGGTTCCTTCGGCAGTTTCTTACTAGGGCGCGGGCCGCTCGGCGAAATCAATTGCTAAGATGTTATGAGATTCTTCCCGTCTTCCATCCTGATTCCAAGCCGGCAAGCTTCCGACGCGATTCACAGTTGGCAAACCAGCTTCTTCCGACGCGATTCACAGAGTAACTTTCTAAGCTGTATAATTTTTGCAGGAATAAAATATATTAATTCAAAGGATAAATATGTGAATACTTGCTATATTTTTCATAATTATCTTGGTCTATGCCTTGAGGTTTATTCACATTGGGGAATGTTCATGTTATGATTTTGACACATCAACGCGCTCGGGGCGTTAGGATCGCGCCACGTCTACGATTCATGGGAGGTGTTCATTCCTATTTTGTGGCTTGTCCAGTTTAGGAATAAGATTTGGGTAGTTATTCTCCCTATTAATTGGACCGGATATTATTTTCTTTTTGAGAAGGAGAATTGATTATGAAATCCCCTAATGATGGTGATTTCATATTTTTTGGAATGCTATTTCCGGGCAATTCATGTTGGCCACCCATTTATTTGGGTATTAATTGTGGCCGGTTATCCTATTACTTAATTAGGAGTTATGTCCTAAATTTGATGTTTTTTGTCTGTTGCTATTTATATGGGGGGATCTAGCCTTGGCTGAATATATGCCTCCAAGGAGAAAATACCTCCATTCGTCAGAGGGGCGTTCGGCGGCGGCGGTGTTGTTTCCAGGCGGAGGCGATCCAGGCGGACGACTGTCCAGGCGGAGGCGATCCAGGCGGACGACTGTCCAGGCGGAGGTGATCCAGGCGGCGGTGGCAGAAGGTTGATCCCGGCGTGCGGCGGCGGCGGGACTTGGTCCCGGTGGCAGAGCGGCAACGCACGACAGTCGTCCAGCGGAGGCGACGTGGTGGGGTCATCCACAACGGCAAGGCGGCGGTGGCAGCAGCGGTTGCAGGCGGCAGCAGTTCGGTTAGTGCCAGGGAGATATCGCCCGGCGATATCTCCGGCGACAGCCTCGGCGATAGCTCCAGAAGAAGTTTTGTTCTTGGTTTGTTTTTGAATTATTTCAATTTGTACTCTTGTAACTCCTGATTTATAGTGGATTTGTCCGGCGCGCTCTCCCCGTGGAGTAGGAGTCCCATACTCCGAACCACGTAATCTTTTGTGTCGTCTGTGTATGCTAGAATCTCGTTCCGTTTTATTTTGCGCGATACTGGTTCTTGCTCATTCGTAAAATTCCGTTGCGCTACCGCTGCTTAACTCGATCCGATTTCACAACATGTTCAAATTTGTTGTTTCTCATCAGCCATGAATTCTTAAGAAAAAAAAATGAAATTTGTGGCCTGAATTTTTTGAAAGGAATCATTCAGTTGATCTGGTAAAAATGTTTTTACTGTTTATGTTGATCAAAATTTTTAACTAATTATTTAACTACATCAAAATACATAGAATAATTCCTCAATTTTTCTTTATGACTATGCATGTAATCTTTTAACTAATTTGTAGATCTCGATGAGATCTATAACTTTAGTCTTGATTCTTGAACACTTTTTTTAAAAATGCGTGTACAAGACATACTTCCAAAAGACGCATAATAACTCATAAAAAAGAGTGCGGATAGCCAAAACTGTAGTGCCTAAATTTCTATGATAAAATTTATTTGGACGCGTTGGAATGGAACAAATCATGGATGCCACGTGTACACCACCACTGCCCACATGGTGGGCCCCACCTTACCACAAATTTTGTCCCTAGTTGGTCTTTTAATTGCGTCGAGTACACTTCTTTGAAAAACAATGCTTAGAACATATGTACGTAATAAAGACATATTATACGGGCTAAGCCACTTACAGAAAGTCATGTCGTCCAAATGGGCCCACATGGTCCCACATGCTCAAAAATTTATTCCAGATGATTAAGGGTGCGGCGGTTACGAACCATCATTTGTGAATTCCCGACCTCACCTAAAGAACTTCATTCACTTTATGTTCTAAATTAGTTCTTTTTCTCGGCCCGTTGTCGTATCAAACGCATATTTTATGATTGTGACAATTTTGTTCAAACTCGCCGGAGCAAAAACGCCGTTCTAAACGAACAATAGGTTGCATGAGGGCGCCGCCAACAAAGTTTGCTTATGACCTCAAATTTGTCGGAGTACTAAAATTGACAGGGGTATTCGCGTGCAAATTAGTTTGTGGGGTTTCCGAGGATACTATGATCCTCATGCATCATAAATTGTACACTGCCAACTAAATTAGACTACATTTTAAAAATAATAGGCTCTCATGCTACTAGTCATGGCGACAAGGAGAAAATCACTTGTCGGCATTGAAATATTTTGAGTATGACCGAGGACATCGATGCCATTCATGTGGATCGACTTGTGCTCCCACTAATTTTGTTTATTTTCTCTTCTCTATTTCTCTCTATTTGATTATGTTTTAATAATTTTGAATAGTTATGTTTATTTTTATCTCTCTCTCTCCTACTCTCTCTCTCTCTCTCTCACATCCCGTGGGTGTTTGCATATATAGAATACGAGTGACAGACACGGGGCTCCGCCTCCACGGGCCAATTATGACAGTTCCCCAATTGTGATAGTAGCCTGATCGTGGCAGGCACATGGCTCCACCCCTATCAATTAATTAATACAATTTAAAATAAACACATTATTAATTAATTAATGCGAAAAATAATTTATACACAATTTTTTAGTTTTTGTTTAAAAAATCTTATTGTTATTAATATATTATTAATTTTTTATCATTATTTTTATTAGTTAAATTAATTAATTTCCATCATTAATTTTTAAATTAACTTTAATAAAGTTGATACGCCTAAGATAGCCTACCATAATAAATATACAAGTTCTACTAAAAACTTTACCATTTTATAAATTTGCATCATTATTTTTAATTTTTTTTAATTTGAGAATAACACGTAATTACTAAAATGTACATTTTTTTTATTTTTAAAAATAAATAAATTATAATATAAGTTTAGTCATTAGATTAAAACAGACTACATTTGACAATATTGAATATTTCACCGGAGACAAATTTTTCCTTTTAATAAAAAAGAAATAGATAAATGACTGAGCGTATACTGATAAAACAATCAAAATCACTTTAAAAAATTTGACAGTCATATTTGCAGTTAATTAAATTGTGACAAATAACCGGTTAATTACTTTTTAACCGGTTCAGAGTGATAAAATCATAAAACTTACCTCACCATCTCTCCATTTAAAAGTTTAATTTATATAAACTCCATGATTGACTCAGCAAAGAATACTATAAATATTTTTAATTTTAAGACTGATAAAAGCTCTTATAACTTTATTAAATATTTTTTTAGGAAAAGAGACATTTTTAGCAAAGCTAACCGCATTTAACAAATCTCTGATATTAATCAAATTTGGCAGAATTAAGCATACTGTAGTCTAAGGGTCTATTTGGCATGACATTTTTGCTGCAGCAATGAAAAATAAAACAAAATTTAAACATAAAAAATGGATGAAGCTCATTAAAACAGGTCACATTAGGATTGTTTACAAACTAAAAAAATTCAGGAATCAATTCATGTGAATAATATTATTTCTGTTGACAAGATTCACAAACAATAAAAACATCTACAAATATATTAAAGATGATCCTTGCCATCCGATCAAAATCTATCTGGTCCATCTGAAGCGAATTCAAATCCAGAATTTTAGGACGAACCCAATCCAAACCTGAATTCAAAAACAATCAAACGAATCCAAATCCCTGCATTCTATGACAAATTTGGATTCGATTGAAGAGCTATTTGATTCGGTTCGTGAACACCCCTAGGTCGAATGTTCACGAAAGGCGGTTCGTAACCACCGCATTCGCCGTTCCAAACGAACTCTAAGAAAGGATTATTAGCACATGATATACTTATTTCCCAGTTATTTGTAGCCATGACTGATGTTTGATAATTGATGATGCATAATTCAGTGTAATTTTGCATATGAATATGCAAACGGTACAGAGACACAGTTTAGTAAATATAACGCAATATTCATAGACATATCAACTGGGAGGGGCAAGAAATATAGTTTATCTCAATTTTGCCAACATTCAGTTCTGGTGGGTAATAATGGCTGACCATAGCCAGATGAGATCACTGTATTTTTCACTTACCAATATACTAAAAGCTACTAATAACCCGCTTCCTCCATGTGCTGTGCCGCTGTCGTCGACCGTCCATCTGCGCATAATAAAAAAAATAGATGAACATTAATCATTTCTCCAATCAAAATATTATTATAGTCATCATTATAATCATCAACTATTTAGAGTCGGCTTTATGAGTTCTCGTTCTATTACATGCTGCCCGATGTGTTCGAGCTAAGCTAACATAAATCAACTTCAACAGCTTTCATCCACATCACCCCCGACTCTAATTCAACCTCCACTGAAGTTTTCATTTCATAACATCCATGCACAAAATATTCCCTATCCCCCGGAGTAATTTTCACGGGGGTCTTTTTGTGCACGACTTCTATGAAATGTACTTTTAGAGGTGAATTTTTTGTAATTTCAAAAGTAAGACTGGAGGTTTTTGTAATTTCAAAAATAAGAGGGATGCAACTTGTAACTTAGTAAACTTAGAGAAGAGGTCCCAAGAAATGACCCTATTTTTATTTATATCACCCTCAATGTAGATATCAATACCTTTTTAGGACCCATCACTAGAATCCATACAACATACTTGCCTTTAAAATTTCCTCACACAGTCACACATGATAATAAGATGAGAAAATATTGCATTGGTCGGCTTAACACAACGCTATTCACATGCGTTTTAGGGTAAACACACTCATTTTTGGGGTAAAAACGCTTGGCTACACTCGCATGTGCTCAGGAAAAGAAATTATGAGCATAGTCAATCATTTTTAACCAAAAAATGAACACATTTGCTTTAAAAACGCATGTAAGACGTTAGGACAACTGCTGCAATATTTTCCTCACAAGAAACATAAAATAGTCAGCTGTTCAAAAACAAAAATCATGCATCCAGCCAGTCATTCAGGAAAAGTTCATTAAATGGCTGAAGTTCACAAATTTGGGCAAGTTTACTATCAACAGATAGAATTGTATCAAAGCTCTAGCACTAGTAGTGATTCTTGGTTGAAACAATAATGCTATTGCATCCTCAAACAAATAAATGTCTTTTCTGACTCCAGTGGAACAAGATTTTCTCATATGTGAAAGACAAAGCAAATGGGAAAGGCATCCCCGCGCAGCGAGGGTCCGGGGAAGGGTCCCACCACAAGGGTGAAATGTAGGCAAACCTTACCATGCATTTTTGAAAGACAAAGCAAATAAACAAAAAAAATGTATTTCAAACAATTTTTTGTAATCCGCAATCACACGGTTTCGAACAAGGGTATATTGTTTGGTTAATGCATCATTCCTTGTTCTTCCAAGAAAAAAGTGAGATGCTGTTTTTCCCAACAAATGCAATTAAATTTCTCACTACCAACCTTTTTCAACAAGCATTTCTACCTTTTGTCTTTTAAATACTTCAAATCTGAATGTAAGCCCAAATAATTCACAGAATTTATTGACTAATGATACCTCTGTAATCCAAACTAATTACTTAGGTGGGCTGACTACATATTGAAGTCTAACACATATATGAGAGAACATAAGGTGCGCAACTGCAGTTGAATAATTAGCATGATTTAGATCAGTTCTATTAATTAATATATAGGGGTATTTAACAGGACCTACCCTCTAAGTTTGCTAAATTACAGGTGGCACCCCTCATACTTTTGAAATTACAAAAAGTTCACATTTCATAATATCCATGCACAAAAAAACCCCTTGAAAATTTACTCCGAGAGGGTATTTTTGCGCATGTATGTCATGAAATGTAAACTTAAGGGCAGGGGCGGATCTAGGAATTTTGACTAGGGGGGCCCAATGAAAAGGTGAAGCAAAATTTTTTAATATAGTGTATTAAATATAAAATCAAAGCGGGTTGGTTGAAATGGAGAGGCGCGTCAGGGATCTTATGTGATCGTAAAGTACCATTAAAACATAAATGCAAGTTTTACCGTACTGCAATTAGACCAGCGATGCTCTATGGTTCCGAGCGTTGGGCAGTGAATTGTGTGCATGAGCAAAAAATGGGAGTTGCGGAGATGAGAATGCTTAGGTGTATGTGTGGACACACGAAACTGGTTAAAATTATGAATGAATGTATCAGGGATAAGACAAGAATAGCACCAATTGCAGAGAAGATGTGAGAAGCTCGACTAAGATGGTTGAAGCTCGACAGAGGATCCATATAGCCGACCCCACTATAGTGGGATAAAGGCTTGAGTGTTGTTGTTGTTTGTAATGTATTAAATATAAAAATACATTTGATGTGCACTCGTAAAAATGATACGGGATGCGGTCCCGTATCACTTATCCGGATGGGTACCGTCGAGCACGCAAGCGCCACGCGTGGCGTGAAAATCAAAAGGTGCCACGCGGCAAGCAACACATATCAATCGCCGCGCCAATAGGCTCGCCCGTTACGGTGCCAAGAGGGCGCCGAAATGGCGCGGCACTCGCCGCGCCGAAATGAGTTTTTACCCGAGGTGAAGTAGTAAAGGAGCAAGATTTATGCGGATCCTACAAGGCTGCGACAAAGCGGATGACCTGAGCTTTATTAAATTTCCTATTATACCTGATTATGCTTGTAACAAGTAGTTCTGCAAGACCGGTGATACCACTAGAGATTTCGAAGCGCACTTCCGGTCTCGAAGGAGGCCGGCCGACAGTGGCGGACCCAGGAATTTCATCCGACCCGGGCACCAAGTAAATGATATAGATTTTTGATAATTTTTTTAATTCAAAATTGATACCATTAATATTCAAAATTGGTAGGTCCGGAACGCGCCCGCGTGACCGCCCGAGGGTGTCGAATGAAACTCTGCGAGAAGGAGCGGAATACGGGCCGAAGAAGCTGAGAGAACAAGGCGGCCCCGATGAAATAGCCGTCCCCCGATCAAGGAGTAAGGTGGCCGGGCCGCGGGGTCGGCGAGCAAGGCCGTGCGGATCACATGCAGGTGTGGGTCGGCCTCCGCCTCCTGCTGTAAGATGGTGGCATCCTCCCAAACCGGACGTGAAATGGCGGCTAACTCCGAAGCCTGAGGGTGGCGTGACAGCGCATCCGCCGCGCGGTTGGTCTTGCCAGACCGGAACTCGATCGTAAAATCATATCCCAGAAGCTTGGCTACCCACAGCTGTTGTGTCGGAGTAGCGATCTTCTGCAGCAGCAGATACCGGAGGCTGTGATGATCAGTGCGGACGATGAAGGCCCGACCTAACAGGTACGACCGCCAATGCTGCACGGCCAACACCAAGGCCATCAACTCGTTCTTGTACGCCGACCGGCTGCGTACGACCGACGAGAAGGCGCGGCTAAAATAAGCTACCGGGCGGCCGACCTGCATCAGGACGGCGCCGACGCCGGAGCCGGAGGCGTCGCATTCCACGATGAACGGTTGCCGGAAATCCGGCATGGCCAAAACCGGTCCACGGATCAAGGCTGACTGCAAGGCGGCGAAGGCGGCCATGGCGGCCGGCGGCCACGAGAAGGGACCATCGGCAGGGGCTTTCAGCAGCTGAGTGAGAGGGCGGGCCACCCCCCCCGTAATCCTGGATAAAACGCCGGTAGTAGCCGGTAAGGCCGAGGAAGGCCCGCACATCGCGGGCAGAAGTGGGAGTTGGCCACCGGGTCACCGCCTCAATTTTGTCCGCATCCATGGCGACGCCCTGGGCGGAGATCGTGTGGCCCAGATAGCTCACCGTCGTGGCCCCAAAGGTACACTTCTTCCGGTTGAGGGTAAAGTGATGACGACACAGAGCAGTAAAGGTTTCCCGAACATGGTGGAGGTGGTCCTGCCAAGAATTACTGAAAACAAGAATGTCATCAAAGAAAACCAGAACGGGCTTACGCAGGACCGGGCGGAAGATGTCATTCATGGAAGCCTGGAATGTAGCGGGGGCGTTGGTGAGCCTGAACGGCATCACCAAAAACTCGAAGTGGCCGTCGTGGGTCCGAAAAGCCGTCTTCGGGACATCTTCCGGTCGGACGCGGATCTGGTGATAGCCGGCGCGGAGATCGAGTTTGGTGAAGAAAACGGCGCCATGTAACTCGTCCAGCAGCTCCTGGATGACCGGGATCAGGTACTTGTCCGGTACCGTCACCTTATTCAGCTCTCTGTAATCCACGCAGAAGCGCCAGCTTCCGTCCTTCTTGCGAACAAGAAGCACCGGGCTGGAGAAATGGCTCGCACTGGGCCGAATCAGGCCTCCCAACACCATCTCACGAACCAACCGCTCGATCTCATCCTTCTGCGTGTGTCCGTAGCGGTAAGGACGGACGGAAACCGCTGCGGCACCGGGCTGGAGGACGATGGCGTGGTCGGTCGGTCGCGCGGGGGGAAGGCCGGGTAGCGGCGTAAAGAGCGCCGGAAAATCATCAAGGAGCGCCGTCATGTCGACAGGGAGTCCGTCGGCCGATGACGGAGGTGCGGGTTGCACCGTCCACAACCACGCCGAGAAGTCGATGTCGGTGACGCGGGTCATGGCGCGGAAAGAAATGGGCGAGCGGAGGAGCGTCGAATCGCCCACCAAGCGGCAGGGCTGGCCCTGGTAGAGAAAGGACATGGTCATGGACGCCCAGTTGACGCGGACGTCACCCAGAGTCTGCAACCACGCGACCCCCAAGATGGCGTCAAGGCCCCCCAGCTCGAAGAGGTAGAAGTCTGCGGTGACCGTGCACGGGCCCAGGGACAGGGTGACCCCCGTGCACTGGCCTAAGGTGGGGCGGCGGCGGCCGTCTCCCAGACAGACGGAGAAGTCGGGGGAAGGATCGGCCGGTAAGCCCAGGTCGCGTGCGAGGAAAGCCGACATGAAATTGTGGCTCGCCCCACTGTCAATCATCACAATGATGGGCCGGTCGTGGAGCACCCCAGACAGCTTCATCAAAAGGGGAGCTCCAGGACGTTGAGCGGCGCGGTCTCCGGTTCTCCGGCAAAAGGATCCGGTGGCGCCTCCTCAACCGAAGGATCCTAGAAACCGTCGGGGCTATCGCCGTCCACGAAAAGGGCATGAAACTCCTTAACGGGACAAACGTGATGCGGAGAGTAGGGCTGGCGGCAACGGAAACAGAGTCCGCGTCGGCGGAGGTCGTGGTAGTCGACGCGTTGCGGGCCCTCTGGTCGGGGAGGCCTGCTAGCACCCGGAGGCGGAAAGCGCTGAGCGGGGGACGACGGCGGAGGCGGCCGATAAGTGGATGGGGCGGCCGGCCGAGGGCCGAGGTCCGCCTCGACGGCCCGAGCAAGGTCGAGGGCCTCGGACACCGTGCGTGGGTGATTCGTGCGAAGACGGGAGCGGATGTTGGGACGGAGGCCTTGGAGGAAGAATCCGAGGTAATGGTCGGGAGGGAGGCCCGACACTTGAGTGACCAGCGCGATGAACTCGTCGATGTAGGCATCCACCGTGGTGGATTGGCGGGTCGTGCAAAGCCGCTCGATGGCGGAGCCGGCGTAACGAGCGTCGTAGCGGCTCACCATTTCGTGTTTGAACTCCGTCCACGAAATGGCGGGTTGGATTTGCCGAAGCCAACGGGCCCAATGGAGGGCCGAGCCTTCGAGGCCGACCACGACCGTGCTAACTTTGTCCGTTGGCGACGTCCCGTTGAGATCGAAGAATTGCTCGGCACGAGCAATCCATCCGAGGGGGTCCGTGCCGGAGAAGGAAGGAATGTCGAGGGCGAGGGCGGAGCGGTCGGCGGTGAAGCCGGGCGGGGGTGGCATGCCGAGGACGGAAACGGCCTCCGTGGAATACACCGGGGTCGGGGCTGGAATTGGGGCCGGGGGAACACGACCGAAGGTAATGCCGGCAGCGGCCGGCGGCCCGGTGAAGAAATCCGGCCGAACAGGCTCCAGGCGGACGGGCGGAACGGGACTGCCGTGCGCCTGGCTAGCCCGTTCCGGCGCCCAGGCGGCAAACCGGGCCAGGACTTCCGCTTGGCCGGCCGCCAGGGAAGCCTGGCCGTCCGCGAAGGAAGCTTGGCCGGAAGTGAGCGCCTCCTGGCCGGCGTTGAGGGCCGCGACAGCGGTTTGCAGCGCGGAGAGGTGCGCTTCCTGCGCCGTAATGCGCTCTGCGAAGTCAGCGGGGGCAGCGGTGGAGTCGGCGGGGCGGGAGGTAGATCCGCGAGCCATCGAGAGGATTTCCGGCGGCCAAGGGGGCGGGCGGAGCGGTAGGTCGAACCAAATGATACCACTAGGGATTTCGAAGCGCACTTCCGGTCTCGAAGGAGGCCGGCCGGTAGCAAGAGAGGAAGGGGGATGAGAAGCTTGAGAGAAGAGGTTAGGGTTTGGGAGAGAAGGAAGAGGGATCAGCTCCTACAATAAAATTACTTGATCCAAAGATAGTTCTTACAACATAATGACCCCCTTATATAGAAGGAAGGCCCCACCATAATAACAAAATAAACCTAAGTTGCAAATAGACCAAACCCATAAGAAAAACAATATAAAGAACCGTTCGGCCTATGCTATCGCCGGACCGGACTCGGGCCGTTCGGTTTGCGCCTCCGGTTCGCTTCCCGCCGCGCGCGCGCGCGCCCTCCTCGAGTAGACTTGCCACGGCGGCTCCTCCGGTTGCAAGTCGGTAACAACCGGCAGAACAGGGGTCGGTGGAGCTATAATGGGTCGCGGTGGTAGTGTGTCCATGATAGAAAACTGCGGGCCGATTGATGAAGGTTTCAACTGTGGTTGGGGACGACATGTGATAACTTCTTAAAAAGAAGTTATTTGTACCTAATTTATTTATCATTACACACCCTATAGTGCATAAATTTGCATTAAATATTCGGAATATAACTAAATATATCATTTACATATATAAATTTGGGCTATTATTATTGTGTATTGGTTTTCTTTGTAGAAATGTCGAAGAAAAATTCAAGTTGAGGAAGCAAAGAAAAACCAAAATTTTTCTGTTTGCGAAAGTTGTTGCAACAACTTTTTCTAGTTGTTGCAACAACTTTTTCTAGTTGTTGCAACAACTTTTTCTAGTTGTTGCAACAACTTTTTCTAGTTGTTGCAACAACTTTTTCTAGTTGTTGCAACAACTTTTTCTAGTTGTTGCAACAAGTCTGGATCCGAAAATTCTGCTACTTAATTCCGAATTTACAAGATGGCGGCGGTTATTTTACATGGAAATGTGCAACTTTTCAGTGGGATTTCAAAAATAAGAAGGGAAGAACATGAGTAACCACCATCATGCGAAAAAGGAGAGAGAGGGAAAGTGCTTTGGGGAAGAGATTAGGGCACACCGTCAAGAGGAAGAAGAAGAAAGTTTTCAACACCATTCGGAGAAGAAATTCTACATTTCTTCATCTTCTCTAACTATGTCTAGTAAGAACTTCCAATTTGCATGTGATCTCTCCTTCATCGTAAACTAATTTCCTTTGTCTTGTATGTTGAAAGTACATTGTTTGTTGTGATGTTTTGATTTTAATTTTCTTGTGGATGTTTGAAATACTATCTTTATTGAATTTATGATTTTGTTTTTGAAAATTTTGGCTTAAGTCTCATCTTTAAATTTGCTTGGCAAGATTCGAGAGAGGAGTCAGGCTAGATAAGTGTTTTATATTGCGCGGCAAGATTCGAGAGAGGAGTTGCGTAAATTTGTCACCAAAGCTTCCGCCTTTATACTGCGCTGCAAGATTCGAGAGAGGAGCAGCGTAAGTGCATCATAAATTTAATATATTAAAGAAGAGAGAAATAGATTTTGTCTTCTCAGTAGCAACATTGATTTGTGTACTTGATGTTATTCTTTATTGTTACCTAAGTTAGAGATAACTAGGGAAATAAGGGGTAAACGGATTTCATAGATCAAGATATCATGTTTTCCACTTTCAAATCGTTGCATGTTAGTTATTTTAGCATTCATATCGAATCACTTTAAGTAATCACCACAATAAGCAAAGAAAATCAACGTACAAGATTTTTTCTCTAAATTGTTATCAAAAGTATTTTTAGATAATCGTAGTTAATTGTAATCTTTAGAAGTTATTATAAGTTGTTTTCAAAATCAATCATCTCGTTAATTAATCAACTTGAATTTAAAAAAAGGGCTAAGCTAGTAATTGCGAGCGTTGGATTTAACACTTCCTCGTGGGAACGATCTTTACTTACACTTTATTACTTGAATCGACATGTGCACTTGCGTATATATACATTTTTCGCGTATCAACAGGATCACGACATGATGAAAACAGAATGACGAGCGTTGTTGCTTTCCCTTGACAAATGTGTCGTTTACCAAATGGATGTCTTCGTCGACGACGATAAGGATCGTGGAGGCGCAGGAGATGACAGATGCAGAGAACGGACACGTCGGCCATGCTGGGAGGCGTCGACGTTCTTGCTGTAGACGAATCGAAGCAGCGGCTTCGTAGAAGAGGGGTCAAGCATCGTTTTCCTCTCGTCCAAAAAAATGAAAATCTCCATCTTCTCGGAGATATTTCTCCCTCATTCGGACACCGTTTTTGACGTATAAGTAGTCAAAATTCATTGGGGGGGGGGGCCCGGGCCCCCGCCGCCCCCCCCCCCCCCCCCCCCCCCCCCCCCCCCCCTAGATCCGCCCCTGCTTAAGGGGAGGTTTTTGTAATTTCAGAAGAGGGGTGTAAACTGTAATTATGCTAACTTTCACGGGAAGTTTTGGTAATTATTCCTTAATATATTTATAATAACTAGATGACTTCTTTACTAAATTTTTTTTTGGGTCCCTTCACGTTTTGGTGACCCAGGTTGGGCATTAAAAAAGTTGTTGATATTGAATTAAACGTGTCAACAATGATAATGTTAAGATGTGTATGTCACACTGAAATTGAATAAATTTTTTTTGACAAATTAAGAAACGATTACAGTAGAGGATTGACAAAAAGCTGGCATTTGTCAAAGATAAATTAATTGAACATAGATTTAAAGCTCATTTGATTGCTATAAATTAGAATCTACATTTTATAAATACTATAATATGTTAAATCAACCATTAGGTTAAATTTAGTTGGACAAAGACAATGAGTTTGAAATCAACAGATCTCCTCAAACCTCATTCAAAAAAATATTTTTTTCAATTACACACAAAACGAATGAATATACTTGCTATTTAAAAAATCCCTCTAATTACAAGCAAAAAACCTGAGCTAATAGGTGTTCTGAAAATGCATAATGGAAGGTAGAAAATGCATGATTAGTCGAATAAATGTAATTAATGCCAAATGATTAGAATGGAGAATGATAGATCAAAGATATCTATGATAGAAGTTAATAATGTCTTGCTGAGATTAGGTTTAACACTACAAGTAACATTCAGCACGAACAATTTACAAAAAAAATGAAAATACATTAAACCAATCCTAAATAGGTGGGATAAGGCTATTGACTGCAATTAGGATGATGGTGTGAATTCAGGTCCTTCAAAGATATTCAATCGTATGACAATCACCATCAACTCCATCACGCTGTATGACAAAATCACCATCAACTCCATCATGCGGATCTGCAACAACGTCATTTTTTCTTAGTGCAAAAAAACAACCACATGAGACCTAACTTGTGAAGTTTCTTAAAATAACTTTCACGTATTGCGGAATATATTTGATACCAGGATACCAGAGACCTATCCTGGGTCTTCAGCCGTCTCTTCTCCTTCTATCCCCGCCGTTATCATCATTGTCTCTATTGCTGTGGCATGCCTTCACCATCGTCGTTGTTTTGGTGTAGTTGTCACTCCGGTTGCTTCTTCGGATTGTTGTCAAATAATTGTGGTATTGATAGGGATCATCCGCCACATTTGGATTATCACACGATGAGACCCACTTTTCTTTACTTGCGCAAGAGATCTTGACCAGATCAACGATCCGATACCACAAATGCGTCCGGATTTCTGTTTACCTATATTCTCTTAATCCAAAACTCCATCATGCTGATGAGCTACGACTTCATTCTCTTAGTCCAAAAAACACAATGGCATGAGACCTAACTTATGAAGTTTATTAAGATAACGTCCTTGCACTGCTGAATATATTTGACACCAGGATACAAGAGAACTAACCTGGGTCTTCCGCCGCCTCTTCTCCATCTATCCTCACCACTATCATCATTGTCTCTATTGTCGTGGCATGCCTTTACCATCGTCGTCGTTTTGTTGTAGTTGTCACTCCGAATGCTTCTTCGAATCGTTGTCAAATAATTGTAGTATTGATAGAGATCATCCGTCACATTTGGATTATCACACCATGAGACCCACTTTTGTGTAGTTGCGCATGAGATCTTGACCGGATCAACGATCTGTCACCACGGATGCGTCCAGATAACTGTTTACCTATATTTTCACAAATTATTTTCATTTTCATGTATTATTTATGTAGATCGGACCCTTTACATTAATGGTCAATCACATCACAACCGTTGATGTATGGTTGCCCTAATGAGTTTTGTTATAAATATGAGGGAAAGGCTGTCGTGATGAAAATTGCAGATTTTGGAGAAATCATCTTTCCAAAATCCGGCGATCTTCTCGCGGTGACGACCCTGTGAGGCCCTAGGTGCCACTCTTCCCCCTTTCGAACAGCCACACGAACCAAGTCAGATGCCGCCCCAAAACCCCCCTGTACAGCCACCGCCAGTCCTCCCCAAGCCCGTGGTCGCCATCATCCCCCTCCAGCCTCCCCAAGACCTAACTTGTGAAGTTTATTAAAATAACTTTCACGTATTGCGGAATATATTTGACACCAGGATACCATAGAACTATCCTGGGTTTTCCGCCACTTCACCTTCTATTCTCGCCGCTATCATCATTGTCTCTATTGTCGTAGCATTCCTTCACCATCGTCGTTGTTTTGTTGTAGTTGTCACTCTGGTTTTTTTGTTCTAGTACACCCCTTCATAGCCCGCCGCCGCCCCAAAACTCCTGTCCAGCCACCGCTAATCTGTCCCAAGCCCGCTGCCTCCCTCCCACTCCTCCAGTCTTTAGTAGACGTGTTTTCTTCTTCTTTCTGGGTTTCTGATAACTATAACCCTAGAACTAGAAGTTTCTGATTCGACTGGAGCAAGAAGGCCATGAACGATGTTCCTCTCCATTTTACTAACGACACCTTTTGTTTGAAAGTAGTTGAAAAGGGAGGGGATTTGCGCCTGATTCTTTTCCTCTCCTATGTTCAGGATGGTGATGTTAATTTGATTTTCTTTTCTTCTCCTGTGTTCAGGAAGGAGGGCAGGCATGGCGATTTATTCTTTCTTCTTACTTTTACTATTAATATTGATATGTTACAGTAGTCTTTCCTTTTAAGTTATTATTGTAGCCTAGGATAATTGCTGAATGCAGATTCTTCAAAGTTATTTTAGAGGGGGAATTAAGTTATAAAGCTAAGGATGGTATAAATGTTTTGTGCTTATGGAAAAGAGAACGAGAGTTATGTGGATGGCTTTAGATTAATTCTCTAAGCAACCCAATCTTATTATGTGCCTCCTGCAAGAGAAATTGTGGGACTAAAATCATTTTACTAGAAGTATGTTTAATTGTTTTAATATAAGGGAAAAACAATCTCAAGTTCGCTACCAGGAGAGAAAAATACGGAAAAAGAAAGAAAAGGGGGAAAGCTGTGTTTCCCACGTTTATGTTTTTATTGTTTCCTTCATTTCTCATATATCTAAATAATGTGCGTCTAGCAGATGAACAAATGTGCCTGCAGTAAATGAATATTGTGCCTTCTCATATATTAAAATGCCTTTAATGTGCCTTATTGGATACAAGCTATTAATTACTTGATTGCTTAAATGTTTTGTCTTCATGACTTGCTTTCTATTTAGCATATTACTATGACAATTAAGATGCAAGCCTTCAAGATGAAAGGCTCAATCCCTATGCAATTGGGGCTGACTTCAATAACTTGGTTTGGGCTTCTTCTTCAGATGAAGAGGGGGTATTATTGGAAAGGATTAATGGACTATCTATTGGAGTTGTTATTTATGTAATTTGTGTATGGTTGTATTTATTAATTCTTTTCTTGTTATATATATATATGGAGCCTCCCCATTGGGAGAGTGTAGGGTTTTCTATTATCTGCTTCATGGTATCAGAGGGAGGTTACGCTCCGAGTTCGCCGCTTCCCGATCCGCTCGCGTCTCGTTCTCGCGTACGTCTCCCATCGACGTCGATCTCTTCCGGAAGCGTCGACCCCTTCCGCAGCAGCGTCTCCAGCAACAGTCGATCCCTTCCGTGGTCGATCTCTTCCGACGCAGCGTCTCCAGCAGCGTCTCCAGCAGTCTTCCGCCGCAGGAGCGTCGATCCCTCTTAGTTCCAGCCGCGTGTTCCAGCGTCGATCTCTCTTAGTTCCAGCCGCGTGTTAAGCGTCGACCTCTTCCGCAGGGATCTTCCGCAGCAGCGTCTCCAGCCGGCTCCCTCCCTGCCGCCGCAGGGGTCTTCCGCAGCTGCGTCTCCAGCCGGCTCCCTCTCTTCCGCAGCAGTTCTTCCGCGGCAGCGTCTCCCGCCGTCTCCCGGAGCAATCTTCCGCAGCAGGGTCTCTCGGGGCAGCATCCCCGTTCTCACCCTTCTCTTTGATCCTCGTTCTCCTTTGCGGGAGGGATCTCGTTTCCGTTGCCTCTTAGTTCTTTTGTTCCATGGATTCCAAGGATGTTTCTGGCTCCTCTCCAGGACGGATTACTACCCTCCTTCTCAATGAGAAAAACTACCCTTCATGGGCCACCTCTATGAAAGTGGCTCTTGCTGGCCGGAACAAACTGTCTTGGCTTTCCGGTGGCCCTCCTATGCCTACACCGACTGATAAGGATGACAAGAAGGAGGAGTTGATTAAGTGGTCGACGGAAAAATATATGGTCCTTGGATGGATCCAGTGTTCGATGGAGCCTCGTATCTTTAGTCAGTTCATGCGTTTTGAGGACATTTCCGAGCTTTGGTCTTCTCTCCAGCGTACCTTTGGGCATACTCGTGTGGATGCCCAGATCTTTGGTCTCTTTCAGGATATCGCTTCTGCCACTCAGGGGGAGCGCTCTGTTCAGGAGTATTTCACTTATCTGCAAGATCGTTTTCTTGAACTTAACGATCTTGAGCCTCTCAGTGCCCTGGAATCCCCTAATGATGTTGCTCTTATTCGGAAACAACGCCAGCGCCGGGAGACATACCAGTTCTTGATGGGGCTTCGCCCTGACTATGAGTCTACCCGTGCTCAGATTGTGGGGATGTCTCCCCTACCCGATCTTCTTGAGGCCTACTCCATTATTGCCGAGCATGAAAAACGTATGCAACGGCAATCCTCCCTTTCCGGTGCTCGTGCTGCCTCCTCCCTTCCGACTGAGCAGATGGCCCTTGCCGCTTCATCTCGTCCGTCCAGCACTAGGGGACGTGGTGGTCGCAGTTCTTCTACTCCGTCTGCCGGCCGTGGCTCCACCAGTGGCCGTGGTTCTCCGGGTCCTCCCGGCCCTTGCTCTCATTGTGGACGTCTATATCATGACCGGAGTCGCTGTTACCAGTTATATCCTCACTTACGGGGCACTGAGCGTACTACCCCTGGTGGTCTTCCCAGGCACACCGTTGCGACTGCCGAGTCCTCCACCTCTGTCGACCGCATCTTGGATGCCACCTCCTCTGACTTCAGTCATATGTTGGCGCAGTTTCAGCAGTTTCAGCAGTTCCAACAGTCTCAGTCTTCCACACCTGCCTCTACTTCCGCTCCCTCCGCTTCTTCCTCAGGTACTCCGTTTGCTTGCTCTGCGACTAAGGTTGACCAGGCCTCGTCACCCTGGGTAATTGACTCTGGTGCAACCGATCATATGACCGGTATGTCTTCTCATCTGCTTCGGATTGTTCCCTGCTCCCACCGGGACGTTCGCCTGGCTGATGGCTCGGTTACCCCCGTCCTCTCTCTCTCTTGACTCTGTTCTCCTTGTTCCTCAGTTGGCTCTTAATCTTTTATCTGTTAGTAGTATTACTCGTACTTTGAACTGTTCAGTCACCTTTTTCTCTGATCGTTGTGTTTTTCAGGACCTGACATCCGGGAAGACTATTGGTACGGGCTATGAGCGAAGTGGGATGTACTACCTGGAGCTTCCACCTTCCATCGCTACGCCTACTGCTGTTGCTACTTCTACTGCTGCTCCCACCGCCTTGTCTTCGAGCTCGCTTTGGCATGCTCGTCTTGGCCATGCTAGCCCCCGTCGGATGTTGTCTGTTTGTCCAGATGTGTCTGTTGTTTTTCCTTTTCGCTGTGATGTCTGTGAACTGTCCAAACACACACGCAGCACGTATGCTCCTTCTATTAGTCGTACTACCTCATGTTTCGAGTTGGTTCACTCTGATGTATGGGGCCCCGCCCCTGTAGTTTCTTTTGATGGTTTTTCATATTTTGTCACATTCATTGATGATTATTCTCGCTGTGTTTGGGTTTATTTACTAAAGCATAAATCTGAGGTTCTCTCTGTTTACACTCATTTCTCTAGTATGATAAAGACCCAGTATGGGAAGCCTGTTCGCATCCTCCGCTCTGACAATGGGGGTGAGTACACCTCTCGCCCCTTTGATCTTCTTCTCCACACTGAGGGTACTGTCCATCAGTTCTCCTGTCCGGGTACCCCCGAACAGAATGGGGTCGCTGAACGTAAAAATCGCCACCTCTTGGACTCTGTTCGTTGCCTTCTTCGGGGCATGAATGTTCCCAAGCCCTATTGGAGTGCCGCGCTTCTCACTGCTGCCTTCCTTATCAATCGGACCCCCTCTCGTCCACTTGGTGGACGTCCTCCTTATACTCTTCTTCATCCCTCCGCCCCCACCTTTCCCATCCCTCTACGCGTTTTTGGTTGTGTGTTTTGTCCAGGACCGACGTCCATCGCGGACGAAACTCGATGACCGGGCCGTTCGTTGCCTCTTCCTCGGCTACTCCACTACCACTAAGGGCTACCGGTGCTATGATCCTCAGTTCCGCCGTGTGATCTACTCTATGGATGTGACCTTTCATGAGGAGGTCCCATTCTTTTCTTTGACCCCCATCTCGCTTCCTACCATTGTTCAACCTCTTCCTGTTGTCCCTCCTTCTCCTGCCGATGTGCCCACGACCTCTCCACCAGTCCTCCGGACTTACTCTCGTCGTCCACCGCCGGCTTCATCGACTGCACCCACTTCTCCTCTAGTCTCAGATCAGCAGCTCCTTCCGGTTGCAGGTACCTCCCTTGAACCTCTCTCTTCTCCCACTTCTGTAGATTTACCTATTGCCCTAAGGAAGGGCAAGCGTGCTTGTGTTCGCCCTCCTATCACGGAGCACCCGCTGGCTAACGTTGTTTTCTATCAGCATTTCTCACCCTCTTACCAGGCATTTGTGGCTACTGCTGATTCTGTTCGGATACCTGCCTCGACTGCTGAGGCCCTTCTTGACCCCCGATGGGTTCGGGCCATGGAGGATGAGATGTCTGCTCTTCGTCGCACTGGTACATGGTCTCTGGTTCCCCTTCCTCCCGGGAAACGCACCGTTGGGTGTAAATGGGTCTATACCGTCAAGTACTCTGTTGACGGGTCCATTGATCGATACAAGGCTCGTTTGGTCGCCAAAGGTTTCACTCAGGCTCCGGACGAGTTCGGTGCCACTTTTGCTCCCGTGGCTAAGCTGACCAGTGTTCGTCTTTTGCTCTCTCTTGCGGCATCGCGGGCGTGGCCGCTTTACCAGCTGGACGTCAAAAATGCTTTTCTGCATGGAGATTTACGGGAGGAAGTCTATATGGCTCCTCCTCCGGGGTTTTCCCTTAAGGGGGAGTATTCGGGGAGAGTCTGCCGCCTCCACAAATCTCTGTACGGCTTAAAGCAGTCTCCTCGTGCCTGGTTTGAACGGTTCAGCTCGGTTCTTCTCCAGTCTGGCTTCACTCAGTGTAGTGCCGATCACACCTGCTTCGTCCGAGCCACCTCGGATGGACGTCGCACCATTGTCTTGGTTTACGTTGATGACATTATTCTTACAGGGGATGACCCTCCTGGGATCTCTGAGGTGAAAGCTACTCTCCGTTCAGCCTTTGAGGTGAAAGATCTTGGACCCCTCCGCTATTTTCTTGGGATTGAAGTTGCTCGCTCACGGAAGGGTATCTCCATATCGCAGCGAAAGTATACCTTAGACCTTCTTCGGGATACAGGTCTACTTGGGTGTCGTCCCGCGAGCACTCCTATGGATAGCAACCATCGCCTTCATGCTGAATCTGGTGATTCTCTCCCTGATCCGTCTCAGTACCAGCGTTTGGTTGGACGCTTGATCTACTTGACCAATACCAGGCCTGACATCAGCTTCTCTGTGAGTGTTTTGAGTCAGTTTATGCACTCTCCCAGGACGTCGCATCTTGAGGCCGCTAGACGTGTCCTTCGCTATCTTAAGCGTGCTCCTGGCCTTGGATTGTTCTATCGGGCTGGTAGTACTCCCAGTCTCTCCTGCTTCACTGATGCGGACTTTGCTGGCTCTTTGACTGATCGCCGGTCTACGTCTGGTTTCTGTGTTTTTCATGATGATCATCTCATATCATGGCGGAGTAAGAAACAACCTATCGTATCCCGCTCCTCTGCTGAATCCGAATATCGGGCCATGGCTCATGGTGTACCAGAGTTGGTTTGGCTCCGATCGCTGTTGACAGAACTTGGCCTATCCCATACCTCAGGTTCAACTCTCTATTGTGATAACAAGTCAGCTATTCTTCTCACTCAGGACTCAGTGCTACATGAGCGCACCAAGCACATTGAGATGGATGTACATTTCTTGCGGGATCATGTTCGGATTGGGTCTGTTATTCCAGCTTATGTCCCCTCTGCCGATCAGCTTGCCGACGCCTTGACTAAAGCTATCGGTCCCACTCGTTTAGATCTGACTACTTCCAAGCTGGGCATGATCGATATCTTTGCTCCAGCTTGAGGGGGAGTATTGGAGTTGTTATTTATGTAATTTGTGTATGGTTGTATTTATTAATTCTTTTCTTGTTATATATATATATGGAGCCTCCCCATTGGGAGAGTGTAGGGTTTTCTATTATCTGCTTCACTATCTTGTTATCTTTTCTCTCTCTTGCTTTTTCAACAAATGGTAGTCTGCTTTTAACTTCAATCTATTACGATTGATGACTTCAAACATGTAACTGAATGAAGTGCCTCATCTGGAATTATGTACCTTTATTTGGGGTTTAGGGTACCAAATAAATGTGCGAAGTTCTGTTATCAAAGAAATATGCCTTATGAGAATTGATGTGAATTTGTGAGATAAGATGGAAAATATACCTTAAAAATAATGTATGATGGATGGTCCAAAAAGACAACCCACATGATATTTTACAGCTAACGTGGGTTTGAATCCGTATAGCTGGGAATACGAAGTACGTAGGGCGGCGGTTGAGGTAAACTGTCTCAACCCAAGGTGAAGTCCGAATATCACTCCCCACATAGATACTTTACTAACTTGTCATTGTTAGGTATTTTTATTTATACATTGTAATTATAAAGTTAAGAAGCGCATATGACAACTACAGGTGAATGGTAATGCTAAGCCAAGGTAAAAGACACAAAAATTAAAGACATCGGTAATTACAACAGATTGTGATATCTTGCGCACTAAGGTATAAATGGTAATGCTTTGTTATGCTTTTTGTTGAAATAGCCCATGTGTTTGGCCCATTTAGTGGCCCAGTTACTTCTCTTCTATATCTCTTTAGTCCCACATTGTGTATAGGATTTCTCTCTCTCTCTTCTCTCTCCTATAAATATGTACTCTCTCTTTGTATAAGATACATCAATACAAAAGATTCTTCTACATGGTATCAGAGCAGTCAAACTTTTTTTTAGCCAAACTCTCTCCCGCGGACTGCAGCTCGCCGACCTGAGCGGTCTCCCAGATTCTAACCGCTGGGTCCTCCTATCTCCCTCCGCTTCTCTACTGCCCGCTGCGGTCTCGATCTCGCGCGGCCTCTCCTTTCTCGCTGCGATCTCGCGCGGCCTCTCCTTCCTCGCTGCGATCTCGCGAGGCTTCTCCTTTCTCGCTGCGATCTCGCGCGGACCTCTCCTTTCTAGCTATGATCTAGAGCGCTCTCTCCTGTGTTCGCTGCATTCTCTGCCAGTGCCAGCGACTTCTGTGTGCGGTCTGGCCTCTATCCGCTAGCCTGTCCGCAGTCTCCTCTTCGCCCAACTTGTGTGGGCTCTTCTGCGACCTCGACCTGGTCTAGTTGCCGAGGCCTCTCGTCCTATCCGATGTTGGTCTTCTGCAATCAGCCGCGGCCTCCTCTAACCGCGTCCTCTGCCTCCAGATCGCGCGGTCTAAGCTCATCTCTATCCGCGCCTCCCGGTCTCTATGGGCTCCTCGGTAGCCTCATCGGAAGCTCCTACGCAGGCCGCACCACCTGCCCTCAACCAAGAGCTCCGTGATGAGCTCCGCATCACCACCATCTCCCTCTCTGGGAAGAAAAACTTCAAGCCCTGGATGCACTCTGTCCGCCGCGTCCTTCAAGCCCAAGGTTGTCAGGATCGAGATCCTAGGTGGGATCGTTTTGGGGGTTGGATCGGATCGGATCGTAGGATCGGATCGAGGATCGTAAGATCCTACTAAAATCATAAAGTAAGACTTTAATGTTGAAATTGAAGTTGATATCACCCAATTATATCAAAAATCAATACAAAAAGACAATCATAAAAACAATAATTGGACAATTCAATGATACACCAATAACTATATTGCCTAGCATTTGCATATACTAACCAAAAATGTAATAAAAATATTACAAGCTATAAAAAAACTTAAAAAGATTCACTAACTAGATCCGGAAGCAGACATCTACAAGACAAGAAAGCATTTAAAACTCATATAAATATAATTCCTACCCAACAAATAAGAAGTTAAGAACCACTATTTACTTGTAAGAGTGTAAGATGCCGGAAATAGGCAACATTTTCTGATGCTAAAGCAAAAATAATTGCTGAAATCATGAAATCATCCCGAAATCATCCAGAAATCTGATCGAGGGCAGAGCAGCGACCGGCTGATCGAGGGCAGCGGCAGAGAGAGCAGCGACCGAGGGCAGCGGGAGAGAAATAGGGCATCGGGAGAGTTGCGGCGACTTTTAAACTAAAACGCACGGATCGTGGAATCGTATAGGAATCGCGATCCTAACGATTCCACGATCCGGATCGCGATCCCACGTGGACGCGCCCAGATTTCGATCCGGCTTAAGATCCAGATCGAATTGTAAAATCTGGATCGTAGGATCGTGCGATCCTACGATCCAGATCGCGATCCTGACAACCTTGTTCAAGCCAAGGGCCTTGCTTCTCATCTCACCCAGGATCCCCCTACTCCAGTCACTGAGGAATGGCTGCGGGACGATGGCCGCGTTCAGACATGGATCCTGAACTCGCTGGATGGCGAACCTTATGAAATGGCCATGTACCTTGAGACGGCCAAAGCCATGTGGGACGAGCTCCAGTCCCTGTATTCCGAAAAAGATAGCCTCCAACGTCTGTTCGATATCATCACCGACCTACAGGCACTGGACACCACCGGGCCTAACATGACCCCTGTCGTTGCCCGTGTCAAATCTCTGGCTGAAGCATGGATCCAACATCAGCCATCAACAAATGATCATGCTACTCAGCGGGCTCAGAAGGAGGCAGTCTGCATTGCTATGCTCATGGCCCGGGTCCCACCTCATCTTCTGGGCCTTCGGGCTCAGATCTTGGCCTCAACTACCACTCCTCTCTCAAGTGTGTGCTCCATGCTCCTCCGAGTCACACCACCTCTTGATATCACGACACCTACCTCACCGGCCCTCCTCCAGCACGCTCCTGCTTCTCCCTCTCTCCCTCCTCCACCTTCCCGGGGAGGCCGGTCTGGCGCTCGGGGAAGAGGTCGGGGGGGGGGGGGAGACCTAAATGCTCGTTCTGCGGCCGTGATGGTCATTATGAGGCCACATGCTTTCGTAAAAACGGACATCCTCCTCGTCCTACAGTATCCCTTGCCACGGAAAGTCCATCCACCTCCAGCAATCCGGTGGACCTAGACGCAGTCCGCCTCCAACTCCAGCAACTTCATGGACTTCTCAGCCCTCCTTCTGCATCTGTCACCTCCGTCTCCAATGAAGGTATGGCTTGTCTCTCCACTAGCCCAGGTTGGATAATGGACTCCGGTGCTACTCATCATATTACCTCGCGCCAACCAACTCAATATTTGGATACTCCTCATCCAAAGTGCATCACTGTGGCCAATGGGGATAATGTTCCCGTTTCCGGTTCTGCTGACATCTCGCTCACCTCCTCTCTTTCTCTTCGCTCGGTTCTTCATGTTCCGGGCTCCTCCTTCAATTTACTTTCCATTGGTCGTCTTACTAATGACTTGGATTGTTCTGTAACATTTAACCCCTCGTCTTTTTTGATACAGGATCGACGGACGCGGACTACCATTGGTAAAGGACGATTGCGGAACGGACTCTACCTCCTTGACGACTCTCCCGCCATCCTCTCCTCTGTCTCCTCCATCGACTGGCACCGACGCCTCGGGCACCCTCCTCTACCCGTCCTCCAGAAGGCTCTCCCTGATGTACCTCTTTCTCCGTTTAAATGTGAAACTTGTATTTTCGGCAAACAGCCGCGTTCTTCTTTTCCCGCACATTGTACTCGGAGCCCGGCTCCTTTTGATTTAGTGCACTCCGATATTTGGGGGCCATATAAAACTACTAGTATTTCGGGATATCAGTATTTTCTCACTTTTGTTGATGATTACTCTCGGTTAACGTGGCTTTATCTGCTTCATGATCGCTCTGAGCTCCCTCGTGTCTTTAGAGCATTTGTCCTCGAGACCCGTAGGAAATTCTCCACTACCATCAAAACCTTACGCTCCGACAATGCTCGCGAATACACAAGCCACGATATCGCCACTCTATGCTCAGACTTCGGAATCATCCATCAAACATCCTGCGCTTACACCCCTCAACAAAATGGCGTGGCCGAGCGAAAGAACCGTCACCTTCTCGATGTTGCCCGCTCAATTATGCTTCACATGAACGTTCCCAAATCATATTGGAACTTCGCGGTCTCCCTGCTTGCTTCCTTATCAACCGTCTCCCTTCATCCGTTCTCCATAATAATACTCCGTTCAACCTTCTTTTCCCTTCTACTCCAGCCTTCTCTCTCACACCCCGCACCTTTGGATGCACCTGCTACGTCCACATCTTGGGACCCTCCACGGATAAGCTGGATCCTCGTGCTACCAAGTCCATCTTCGTCGGCTACTCTCGAACTCAAAAATGTTACGTCAGCTACTTCCCTACAACCCGTAAAATAACGGTCTCTGCCGATGTTACCTTCTGGGAGGATCAGCCGTTCTTTTCTGATCCTGTATCCACCCTTGCACCACCACCCGCTCCGCGACCTGTCATCCCGGTCAACGACACTTCAGTTCCAGTTCCTCCGTCTCCGGCTCCTGATGTTGCTCCCACTCCAACCTCCATTATCTCTACACCACTGATTATCCGTGTCTACACTCGTCGCCATCCTCGTTCCGATCCGACTCCGCAGTCCGCCTCGACCTCAGGTGCTCCGTGTTCTGCTGATCAGGTACCAGAATCGACTGCCCATCCTTTGGCAAATTATATGTCCTTACATCGCCTCTCACCCCACCTTCATACTCTGACCACTTCTTTATCGTCGGTTGCAGTGCCTAACTCTGTGCAGGAGGCTCTTCAACATCCTGGCTGGCGTGCCGCCATGGAAGAAGAAATGGCCGCGTTGTGGGCAAACCAGACCTGACAGCCGGTGGATCTTCCCCCTGGCCAGAAAACTGTTGGGTGCAAATGGGTCTTTGTCATCAAGCATGCTGCGAATGGGACAATTGACCGCTTAAAAGCTCGACTAGTGGCTCGCGGCTACACCCAGCAACAAGGTTTGGACTACGATGAAACATTCTCTCCCGTCGCCAAACAAACACAGTACGAGTTCTTCTCTCCGTTGCCGTGCACCGCCAATGGCCCTTACATCAACTGGATATTAAGAACGCCTTCTTAAACGGTGATCTCACTGAAACGGTGTACATGCAGCAGCCGCCCGGGTTTGAGACCACGGGGGAGTCTAGGCCCCCGAAAGTCTGTCATCTTTTGCGGTCTCTCTATGGTCTCAAACAGTCTCCTCGAGCATGGTTCGACAAGCTCAGCAAGGTCCTTCGTGAAGCAGGATTTACTCGGAGCTCGGTTGACTTCTCCCTGTTTACTCGCCACCAGGCAACATGCACCGTTCTCCTTCTAGTCTAAGTGGATGATATCATTATCACAGGCAACGACTCAAAAGGAATTCAGGCAATCAAACAACAACTCAGCTCCGTGTTCCAAACAAAAGATCTGGGGAACCTTCATTACTTCCTGGGCCTGGAGGTAGCCAGGCGACCAGATGGCCTTGTTCTATCTCAGAGAAAGTATTGCCTCGATCTTCTTCATGATGCAGGCTACTCCGGCTGCAAACCCATCAATACTCCAATGGACGCAAATCACAGGATTTGTGCTCAGTCCTCTGACTCTGATCTCTTGCTTCAGAACCCGGAGTACTATCGCCGTCTGGTAGGAAAATTGATCTATTTGACTGTTACAAGACCAGATATCTCCTTCGCTGTCGGTATTGTCAGCCGTTACATGCACGCCCCTCGTTCCTCTCATCTTCAGGCTGTGGAACGGATTCTCCGATATCTAAAAGAGGCTCCTGGTCAAGGCTTGGTATACAAGACCTCATCCTCAACTCCAACACTGGTGGCATACTCTGATGCTGACTATGCCGGCTCTCTGGATGATCGTCGGTCAACCAGTGGCTTCTGTACGTACTTCGGAGGACATTTGATTACCTGGCATAACAAGAAACAAGCAGTAGTTGCGCGCTCCTCAGCAGAAGCAGAATACAGGGCAATGGCATCTGTGGTCTCTGAACTTACATGGCTTGAAAGTCTTCTCACGGATCTTGGGGTAAAACTTCCTGCTCCTGCTCTTCTACTTTGCGACAGTCAGGCTGCTATACATATTGCCAAGAACCCGGTCTTCCACGAAAGAACCAAGCATATCGAGGTCGACTGCCACTTTATCCGGGAGAAAGTACAAATGAAGAAGATCGAGCTAAAACATGTCCCTGGTACTGAACAAGTCGCGGATGTCCTCACAAAGGCACTGTCCAGTACCCTCTTCTATCAATGCTTATCCAAGCTTGGCGCATATGATTTGTACGCTCCAGCTTGCGGGGGAGTGTTGAAATAGCCCATGTGTTTGGCCCATTTAGTGGCCCAATTACTTCTCTTCTATATCTCTTTAGTCCCACATTGTGTATATGATCTCTCTCTCTCTTCTCTCTCCTATAAATATGTACTCTCTCTTTGTATAAGATACATCAATACAAAATATTCTTCTACACTTTTATTCGTCATTTATACTGTTAATGTAGCTAATAATGATATCAGAGAATGTGAATGAGTTAGAATATTAATATGATCATGATAATAAATGGTACGAGAGAAATTATGAGGAATATGACTATAGATAACATGGCTTACCTGAACTGATGTAGTTTTTAATAAAGTTCAATTTATACAATGATATCCATAGAAACTTGAATAATAATTATGCTTATGTACGTCGTGGTATTTGTTTAGCATTAATAAGAAGGATAATGAAATAGTAAGGCTCCATCAAATATTTGTGATTATTGACGTCTTGCCCTATATAGTACGATACACACATGATGTTATTTTAATAAATTTATATAAATATAATGACGAAGCTACAAATAGGTAATGTATAAAGAGTCGTAAGAAGATTTGCGTGAAACTTGGTGTGTATGGCCTACGAGCATAATTAAACACTTTAAATTAAGTAATATGCTCGCTATGTACGTGAATGAGCTATGGAAAGTATGATAGATATGTGTTTACGAAGATAGAGATCTATAGATCTACAGAGCTTTGTGAGTCCCGATAAATACTTGAAATGAAATGATTTAACGTTAAAATGATACTATGCCCATTTGATGAGATAATATCGGAGGTATACAAGTAATGGTAGTCACGATAAATACTTGAAATAAAATGATTTAATGTTAAAATGATACTATGCCCATTTGATGAGATAATATCGAAAGTATATAATAAATGGTCCTGATAACAACATGTATATCCAATGTGAGGATTAATGCTAAATTTACTATATGATTAATAATGAAGATACATATAAAATCTTTTTGAGAGCGAGTCTAGCAATAATATGTAAGATGAATGATTATTTATCAATTGATTAACTATTTGAGTTAAATTTTTTAGTAGTAGAATGAATCCTAATGCAACTCGTATAAGTGAACCACATAACAATATAAATAATGAGCTGTATGATGAGTTATGTGAGAAGTATGCATGCGTGCTACTGAAACGAGAATCAGTATAAATACATTTCGAATAGTTAAGTGAAGCGCGACCTGCAAAGATATTAGTTAAAGGAAGTTGTAGGAATAAGTTAAGATTTTCTAATGATGTAAATAGATAGTGGATTAAAGATGAGTTAATAATTGATGCTTCATTTTAATTAAGTTAAAATAAACATTGACCTTCGTCCCCGCCTCGTTAATTCGAGTTTTCCGGGCTGGGGTGTGACACCCCGCCCTTCCCAAGTCTGCTTTCGCCCTCGCTTCCCCTTCCAGCCATCACACCGCCGTCCCCAACTTTGGGACAACCACCGACGCATCTACAACCTTCAGATCTCCACGCTTTTGCCCTAGTTTTGTCCCTCCGTGCCGATGACAACCTAAATTTGCTCGCCTTGTAATTAATTTGCCACTAATTAAAATTAATTGCATGAGATTTAAGCTCCATTTGTCGCGGCGGTGGTGGTTGTGAACGCGGTGGTGATGAACCATCATTCGTGAACGCCCGACCTCACCTAAGGAAATTAATCCACTTGTATGTCCAAAACTTATTTGTTTTCGTGGTGGCGGTCATAACCGTTGTCATGCCAAACATACATTCTATGATGGTGGCGTTTTTGTCCAAACTCACCAGAGCAAAAGCGTTGCGCCAAACGAAGCCTTATTTGTTTATTTACAACTTGTGATCTTTTCGTTGGATCCTGTGTTAGTTGCATGCATCATCCTAGGCTAAATAGGAATATTTTTCTTAGCACCACACTTAGAGTTCTCGCACCTAGCCTACCATAAATCGGTTGTTATCAGAGCCAAAGGTTTGAACCAATTTTATGCTCCATGGTGGTAGGTTTTTAGACCCTCAATGCCTGATCCTAAAGTCACTGACGATCAGGCGAGTAGTCCGAATTTGGTCATGCCCCCCCCCCCCCCCCGTTGAGTTTTAACAATTGGTTCTAGATCGTTCTGATGCCTTAGGCACCCAATTCGATGAACTCTGTCATGCCGTCACTGAGATGAACACGAGGATTGAAAATTTAGAGAATCCAAGAGACACCTCGACACAGCAGGACGACTTTCCCAATGGGGATCCTGACATTCCCCCTCATCCTAATCTTAGTCACTACATGAACTTGTTGTTAGGAACGACATTGTTAAGTTGTTCACCGCTACCGCAACCAATTTTCGGGCCGACCTGCGATCTGATATCAGTAGAGAGTTGATCCGACATCGCCTTGAGAGTGTGGAGCAAATTTTTTAGCTTGCACTTGAGCAATTTGCTTATTGAAGAGGGCGAGTCCTAGCTTGGAGACTAAGAAGACGGTTGACGAGGAGATTATATCCACCTTCGAGGAAGGTTGGGAGAGTAAAGTTGAGAGGTCACTTGAGATGAGAGTGATTAGATGCCTCCTGCAGTCCTGCATACCTAGATAGTGAGAGTTGTGTGAATATCGTGAGTCCCGATGAGTACTCTGAAATTAAGCGGCATTTCAATGAGTCACTCAGGAAGCAATTCATTCGTGAGAGCCTGAGCCCTTGTGCGGTCCCCTCCCTTCTTACTCCTAAGAAGAATGACAATTGACGCATGCGCATTGATAATTGAGCCATCAACAAGATCATGGTGAAGAATTGCTTCCATATCCCTCAACTTTATGAACTTCTTGATACGATGGTTGATGCCCAAATCTTTTCGAAGATCGACCTCCATAGTGGATACCACCAGATTCGAGTCCAAGAAATGGACGAAGGGAAGATCACATTCAAGACCAAGGATGGTCTTGATGAGTGTTAGTCCTGCCGCTTGGGCTCTCAAATGTCCCGAGTACCTTCATGAGGATCACGACTCAGGTCCTACAACCCTACATGGGCAAGTTTTTAATCGTTTACTCTGACAACATCTTGATTTATAGTCGTACCCACTCAGACCACCTCACTTACCCGAGGCTTCTCTCGATATTCTCCACAAGGAGAAGTTATTTATGAATCTGAAACTCTTTTTTGTCTGACTCGGTCCACTTTTGGGGATTTACAGTATCCTCCACTGAAATATTTGTTAACCCTAAGAAGGTCAAATCCATTCGTGATTGACCCACACCCATGACTATTCATGAGGCTCGTAGCTTCCATGGACTTGCCACCTTCTATAGGAGGTTCGTCAAGGGATTTAACACAATTATGATCCCTTTTACGAGCTGCCTTCGAAAGGGTGTTTTTCATTGGACCATAACAACCACTATGGATTTTGAGGAGATCAAGGAAAAATTAACAACCACCCATGTATTAAGACTCCCTGATTTCAATAGGGCTTTTGAGGTCGCGTGAGATGCATCTGGTATTGGCATTGGAGTACTAAGTCAGAAAGACCACCCAGTCTCTTAGTTTAGTGAGAAACTGAACGAGGCTAAACAAAAGTACTTGAATTAAGATAGAGAGTTCTATGCGATTGTCCATTCACTATGTTACTGTAGGGCACTATCTCCCACCACAAGATTTTGTGCTTTATTTTGATCATCAAGCGCTAGGATACCTCGATTCTCAGTAAAAGTTGGGGCATCACCATGCCAAGTGGGTCGAGTACCTGCGGGACTTTCACTACGTTCTCAAACACCACGACACCACGCTGGTGTTCATAATAAGCCTGCAGATGCTTTGAGCATGTCACATTAATATAGACACTTAGCGTGCAAGTGGACGGGTTTGAGAGGGTGACCACTGATTACCAGACTTACCCTGACTTCAGTGAGACACTACATTATCAAGATATCCCTGAAGCCTACTGAGGAGGGGTTCCTGATCTTATATCGGGGCTCTCTCCTTTGCATCCATATGACTTCTTACTGCGACTATTTGGTTTGGGAGATGCACATGGGTAGTGTCGCGGAGATCGATGGAGCTTCTTCGGGCGCTAATGGGATCAATGATGACTATAGTGGGATCAATGGTTGCTCCGGTGGGATCGGGCCCCCGAAGTGTCGGTCAATGCTAACAGTAAGATGTGAAAGCGTGATGTCAAAGGACGTTGATACCTCAAATACATTGAACGGAGGGCAGCTTCTTCTGTGATACTTATCCTCATGCCGAAAGAATTAACCAATTAGTCCGAACAAATTAATTAACTGGTTAATTAATAATAGGAAAGACAAGTGTGGTTGACAACTATGGGGGGGGGGGCACTGTTGTCGTGGGCTCGACATTGAAGGAAGGAGTTGAGCTCGATGGGGTAGGACACACGACTAAGTGTGCTGGTGTGAGGAGGAAAGTAGTGCGTCTCGATCTGCTGCTGCAGCAGTGGCGAAAAGCAGTTATGGAGGTAGACTACATGTGTAAGTCATACGACCCGTAGCAAGACGACTGGCTAACGATGCCCTCTAGGAAGACATGTTCGATGATGATACTGGTCGCGAATCTGTATAGGAGCTCGATGTGCTACCGGGGAAGAGGGCGTGGAAAGTCGACGAGGACTGTTGATGAAAGGTTTATTCTTTGTAGCTGGAGCAGAATTGGACGACAACGGCTTGTGGAGGGAGAAACAAGGTGGCTTCTGTGTGCTTTGTTCACCTGTCGATGGAGGATCGACAAATGACTTGTACACTGCTTTGTCGACTAGGATGAAAAAGCAGTCAACATTCACGGCGTTTGTATGTTACGAAGGCTTCAGTCAAGTGGAGGAGTGAGATCATGCCTTTGCAGAAGTGGGGATGGGGAATGTGGTGCCAAAGGAAACCTGACTCTGATACCAAAGTTGTTATGGACCGATTCCCGGATTTCGTCGTCGGAGGTGGTGGAGGCGGAGATACAAGGAAGCTGCCACAACCTACGGAGAATGCGAGGGGAGAGGAAGAAGGGGAGCCTTACATGAACCTAACCCTAAAATGGGAATGAAGAGAAGGGAACTAGAGAGAGAAAGAACTTAGAGAGAGATAGAGATACTTTGATTAATTCATTCATATCCTTCTTATGACTCAAAGGAGTAGATATATAAAACTACAAGATGACATGAGTGTAAATAACCCAAAAATAAAAAGAAAAACACGAAACAATAAAGCACTATGGACTCGTACATCGACTCGATTACTCAATAAAAGATGCCTAACATGAACTCTAATAGCTCTAAAGAGCAACAATAATATTGATGACGCTAACATGACAATTAATAATACATTTATAAAATTAACTGACAACGAGAACTATTGTGGGCCCATATAAAATTCCTTCAATGTTATAAATACATTTTGATATAGGCTACTTGCTTGAACTTTCACCTCTTCCCTATCAAAAATATGACATCTTCCTTTTGTTCTGCCGCACTTGAAGGTGTAGACAGACCAGTCTTTCCTATAAAAAAACAGGCTTGTTTAGTCGCTATTACGCTATCCTTCAAATAAGAGAAGTTTCAAAATGTGCCCTCTTTGAAAGGAGTTTCACCTGTCCTCCGTTTCGATTGGATGCTTTCGAATGACATTTTTATGATTGAAAAAAAAACTCCCTTTCACCGTTCAAGAAAGTATCCTATAGCTTGAAGGTAGGATTGTTCAACAACATGGTATGGTATAAAGGGAGTCTCGCTTTGACGGGGTCATTGAAAAAAGCTATTTACACCTTTTAGAAGCAATTTCTCGATTTTGATTCCTTCCGTGATTTGTTCACCGATCAAATAATAATTCAAAAGCTAGATGAACTTGGGTGTTGTAGTATTTAAAAAGCTGCCCGTTTCTTCATATAAAAAACTTACATAGAGAGAGAGCAATACAATTTCTAAATAGAGAGAGAGAGAGAGCAATACAATTTCTAAATTGTTTAACCTTATGTACAAGCTATTAATAAAAAACCAATGGAATAAAATAAAATAAAATCTCTTCATCATCTTAAGGGTCTATGGTTTCCTTGTAGATTTGTAATGAGATGAATATAATCCATGCAAACAAGTGCAAATTAAAAATCAAAATCTCCAAATTTAGCAAATACTCATTACTTGAAATGAAAACTACAAGACAAGAAAAACCTGTCATTTAGATTAAGTAAATACTTGAGAAGTTGAGATGATAATAGATAATCTCCAAATCTAGTGGTGTATACACAGTGCCCCAACTTCTCTAACATTGTGTCCTTATTTAGATTTGGTAGATGCTTTATTATTCTTATTTGACGGGGTCTTAGTTAAATACTTACATATTTGACTCTCTTATTCTTTCATTCCTTTGATTTTCTTATTCTTTGATTTCTTTGATTTTCTTATTCTTTGATTTCTTCGATTCACGTAACCAATGTAATTCCCTATAGGTATTAAGACATTATAAATTGTGGGTCATTGGCTGGAAGTTCATTGGTGTATTGTGACTTAGTGAGATGATGGTTCATCCGTCGGTAATATTGTGGGTTGAAGCAGCCGTAAAGCTCCTTCCTAATAGTTGGTGAGGTTGAGAAGGGACCGCTGTTTCCATTTCTTAATCAACCTAAGTGGGTTAGGGAAAAATGGGAATTTTTCCCAGTTGCGATGTGAGGATAGGCATATTAAGTTGGTTCGAAAAGTAGATCGAAACTTGGTTCAGATCGAGCTCAAATCAAACCAAACGAGCCCCAGTCATGAGCGGATATTCTACTAATGTTGATATTTGGGTCAAATCCTCTATTTACGGATGCTCTACTAATGTCGTTTGGACTTGATATAAGTAGTTATTTGAAAGATTCCTACACCTTTGTTGTCACTTCCCAATTGTTATTTTGGGGTGTCTTGGTCCAGATATGATGGCATTTGCTTGAGTTATCCGGTTTTCCTTGGATCTTTCCTTCACAATTTCTTAATTTCAAAATCGGTGAATCTAGACCCTGTTTGGTAAAGCAGCACAGCAGCTGCACACTGCTGCGGCACACACATCAACGCCAAACAGAAAAAAGAGGCTTGCGGTGGGTGCCGATTCACGATAAAACAGCGGCAGGACTGATTTCCGCCCGTTTCTCCTCCAGCGAATTTTCGCATATGCCCTAGCCGCAACTCCTCCATCGCCGACGCTCTTCTCCTAACTCCTATTGCCGGCGCAGATTTTGGCCTCCGATGTAGATATTTGCGCTCTACTCGTATGTTTCTCCTAACTCTTCCCTTCGCCGGCGCTCTTCTTCGATATCTCCTCCTAACTCCTCCCCGACGCAGATATAGGCCTCCATCGACGCAGATATTGGCCTCCATCGACGCAGTTCTCTCCTCCAGCTTCGCCGCCGACCACCGTCTAACTTCTCCGGCTGCAAGATTTCTTGGCAATTTTTTTCATGCTTTGTTGGAAATTGTTTGTTGCACGATTCTTGGCTAAAAGAAAATCCACTATATATTAGTAATTAATAGTTTTACAGAGGTCTATTTAGTGATTTACCTTTGTCTATTATTTACTCTCATCTGGTGAGTCCTAATAAAAAGAATCATATCCCAGCCACAACTAATCAGCTGAAACAAAACAGAGACTGGCATGAGACCAAGGGATGACAAAGGGAAGTGTAGGTACGGTGAGTTTCAGCAGCTACCCATGTTGGAGTCACCAACTGTACAAATATGTTCGAGAATCAGTGCCCCAATACTTCCTTTATGTTACCAAAGATGACATAATTTTTGTAGAAATATTTTACTATATTCTTCTTGAAGAGTTTGACAGAAATGATCCTGTTTCTGAAAAAATAGCTGAAAAACAATTAATATAAGTTTCTTTAACTCTTCACGTGTATTGTTCCAAGCACAAGATACATAGTTCTTAAAATCTTTAGAGCTTACTGAATAAGCAGATTCAGGCCATGATAATGAGAAAATGAGAAATGGTGTTTTTCTCAAAAATATATGCAAATAAATGTAGATTTGTGCCTTCAACATCCTTCCTGCTCTGCATGAAATATATTATACAAGCAGCTGAATCTATATTTTTGGAATAGGTAAAAGAAAATATACAATTAGAAAACTTCAATTTTTTAGGTGAGGGATGGGTAAAACCAAAAGATGGTGTCATTTTTGCACAATGGGAGTCTGCGCACGTGATGTTATTTTGCGATCTCTGTATACAAGAGATTGAATTAGACAATAAGCCAAAAACTCACTTCAGCAGGGATGGTTGGCTTAACTTGATTAATAACTTCAAAGAGCGCACAACATTACATTATACTCGTGCACAATTGAAAAACAAATGGGATCAGTTGAAGCGTGAGTGGAAGCTATGGTGGGACCTCAAAAAAGGGGAGACTGGTTTGGGTTGGAACCCAACAAAAAGAACGATTGATGCTTCCGATGAATGGTAGGCAGAGCGCATTAAGGTTAGGATTTGGATTTCGGTGATTTAAGTTCTCTACAATTATTTATATCTTATTTAACATTTTTTCCCATTCTAGATGTTACCAGCCGCCAAGAAATTTCGATATGTAGGCATATCACCGGAGCTAGAAGAAAAACTTGATAAGATGTTTAGCTTGGTCGTTGCTACGGGAGAAAAATCATGGATCCCATCCATGGTGGAAATGCATCCTATGTTTTCTGAACCTGAGCCGATTTTCGATGACGATGATCATGTAGTCGAGAGTATTGCTACCCCAACTGGTAATATAAATGATAGTGAGCACACACAATGTGATGGCACGAGTGGAAGTAAAGAAATGATATTTAATCAACTTCAAAATTGACGGCAGGCGTAAAAAGATTCCGTAAAGGTAACATAAAAGAAGTAAGCACAAAAAATGCCATGATGGCACGAGTTGATGGGTTACTGGACGTAACATGATCTGTGGGGCTTACAGTTGCAGCACCGATTGTTCCTCCTAGTATATTTATGTTGAGTGAAGCAGTACACGAGCTAGAGAAGTTTCCAGAGTTATTCGATGACGAGGACTTGTACGATTTTGCCACGCTGTACTTCATTAATCTCAGCAATAAGATAATTTTCATGAATCTCCCAGAAGGTGACGTGGTTGAAGAAATGTTACCTGAAATCGCTGAAGCGAAGGCTTTATAGTTTTGTAGTAACATATTTTGGGATCATGCGCTTCCTTTTAATATTATTGTAGTGACATTTTGTTATGATATGTAACTCATGTTTTGTGGTATCCATTTCTATAACGATTGATGCTTCCGAAATTTTAGGAGATTGTGCTTCCTCTAGGGTCCGTTCGGCCCCCAGGAATTGGTTTTCAAGAATTGGCATTGGGAGGAGAAAAGCCAATTAAGCTGTTCGGTTGAATAATTTGGAGATGGAATTGCTTTAAGACTAAATCCGTCGGTATTTAAATAAACCTAAAACGCCGCTCTCCCAATTCTTACCTATCGCGCCATTTTTTCTCTGGTTTTCACTCGAGAGTAGACCATGCGACCCCCTCATCCACCCAGATATGCCGATCTTTTCTTCTTCCTCTTCATGTAGTCGCATTACTTCACCGTGAGCACACACCTCTAGGGTTTCGCTTCTCGCCCCACTGCTAGCTGCCTCGCCACCTTGCCTATCCCGCCGTCGCTGCCATCGATCCCAGATGCTGAAGCCTAGGCTGATGCGTACCTGTAACCACCGTCTACACTCACTGAGTTCACGCCCAGCCACCAGAAGATCTTCTCAACCTTCGCCCGCAAGCCAAGACCCCCTGTTTCCTCTTCCAGTCGCCGCCACTGCCACTGCCGCTTCTCCCACAATCATACGCTCACACCTTCTTCAACCTCCATCTCCCAAACCCCCATAGAGAGCTTGCTGTTGGTCTCTACTACTTCTCTTTGCTCCTCAACAATGAACATAAAGAAAACCTTCTCTACTGCTGTTGTTTTTCTGGTTTTTTGTTCTCCTGGGGTTATAAGGGAAGCCAAGGGATATGTCCAATGATCTTATGGTTCAAACCTCTTTTTTCATCTTCATGATTCAGCAAACATTTTCTTTTTCTTTTTATTATGTTTCAGAAAGCTGATGATTTTCCTTTGAGGCTTCATTAGTTAGAATTCTTAAAAATCTGTTTGTGGACAGCAGGTAGGCACATAGAATTTACTTGTTCAGAAAACTTGTATCTATCTACCTTTTTGGTGCTAGGGTAATGATGTTACAATGTCCAATTTTGCTCTACAAATCACGGTGCTTAATAATTAAGAGGATTGAGTTAAAGTACATGGTTTTACGATTTTTTTTGACGTTGTTATTCCATTGGCTGGCTATATTGAGTTGTAAGTATATGGTTTAGACTTTAGAGCGATGTTTCAATAATTTCTATGTATTTTATTTTATTTTTGTGTTTTATTTCGAGAGATCTGACAGCTATCATGATCGCAAGATCTAAGATGTTCAAAATGTTTGCCCCAAGTGTGTTTGACTGCATAAACAAGTGAGGGGCTGGTACAGGCTTCTTATTACAGATTTTAGAGAGTTTTTTCCTAGAATCCTACTTGATTTAAATTATGATGTTGTTTACACATCCTCTCATATAGTTGCAGTATCTTTTATTCGGTTTAATATCATTGCATTATTTTTTATCTTCTCATTGTTATACTTATTGATAATATATAATATTTCATGTGTAGTCTTGTTGAGATGGATAATGTAGAGTTGCAAAAAAAAAAGCGTAGAAGAAATATAATTATAAGTTCAGTAGTCGCAGCGACTCTTGGTGCTGCTATAGTAGTTATGGATTATATTCCTAGACACCCGGTTGATGCTGTAGACAATGACGCTCTACGGGTTATCTTATTAAAACGTTTGCACGATGGAGTAGAAGTAAACTGCTTCAATCAGTTACGCATGGGTAAAGAACTCTTCAACGAGCTCTGTTAGATTGTGTGTTCAAAAAGTTTAGTTTGTGATACTCAATTTGTGTCTACTGAAGAATCCGTTGCCTTATTTTTATACATATTGGTGCATAATAAAAGGTTTCGCGATGTTGGTGTTATGTATCTGCGTTCAATGGATACTATTAGCAGACATTTCACTATTGTACTGCGAGCCATCTTAAGATTAGTGAAGGATTATATAAAGTTGCCTGAATCCAGACAAGAACACAAATCTAGATGGTTTGAGGATTGTGTTGGTGCTTTAGATGGAACGCATATTGAAGTGACTGTTCCAATAGAGGATCAAGGCAGATATCGTAATCGTAAACAAGCAATCACAACAAATGTACTGGGTGTATGTAATAGTTCCATGAAATATCTATACGTATTGCCTGGCTGGGAAGGATCTTCACCTGATTCAAGAGTACTACGAGATGCATTGGAGAGACATGATCGTTTTGAAGTCCCAACTGGTAACATATATGAATTTATTATTGCAAACATAATTATTTTCTGAAATTTTTATTAATTAATCATTTGCAATGCATAGGTAAGTATTACCTTGTCGATGCGGGCTACACAAATGGTCCAGGGTTTCTTGCCCCATATCGTTCTACGCGTTATCACCTTAAGGAGTGGTCAACCCATGGTAATAACCCCACGAATTATAAAGAACTGTTCAACTTAAGGCATGCTAGAGAAAGAAATGTGATTGAGAGAACGTTTGAGTTGCTGAAGAAACGATGGGCTATCTTACGACAACCATCATTCTTCAACATCAAAGTACATGTATGAGTGATGTATTTATCGGGTGTTCATTTGGCTAGAAGACAATCTAATAATAACTTTGCATATAAGTGCAGATTATAAATGCATGTTGCATATTACACAATTTCTTAGTAGAGAAGAGATTAGAGAGTGATGCACAACTGCTCGACGAGGTTGATTGTGAATTACTTAGACAAGAGTCAGGAGAAGAGTTCAATGATTATGTTGATGTCGTTAGTCCAATCCAAGTGACACATGCGTGGACAAACTTCAGAGACACTTTGGCTATAAATATGTTTAACGAATATCAGAATCGTCTTTGATATCTATCTATTTAATGCTTACTGCACTATTTTTTTTTCATTTTGCATGGACAAACTATTTTGTTTTTAATGTTTACAACTGATGTTTATCTGTTATATACTTTGTACTGATGTTAGACTGTTTTATTTTTAATGTTTCATGTTTACTTCTTTTGTTCTATTTTTCTTGTGTGGTGTACTAGTGTATGATGCAAGAAAAAATACGTTGACATCGTTTGTTTTTCTAATACCCAATTACAATGTTTGGTATGCTTCTCTTTTCAATGCATTTCTTACCCTGGTTATTTGACTGTTCAAAACTCAACACACTTTTTTTGGCAATATCAGAAAGAATAATCTGTTTAATGTTTTTACTTGGAGTTGAGGAGGCAAATACTTTTTTAGATAGAGAGAGATAGGAGAGTGCCATATAAAACTTATACAATGAATGAATCAGATCCACAAGCATCCATGCCTTTCTTAAAAACTTGCAAAAATGTAGAGACGAAAAAAAACGAGGGTTAATTAGAATGATCATTCATGTGAGTTTGTGTAATTACTGGAACTTCAACTCTTCCTTTTGAAATTATCAAAACTTCCCCTTCAAGTTTAAGAATTTAACAAAACCAAACGGCAGATGCGAAATTGCAACATTGCCCCTGCATAAAATATGAGTTTAATACCCCTAGCACTGAAAGGGAGTGCACTTATAATTTATGTTCATTTGTTGTGTTAATGAGTTGTATGTTTCCATTTGCATAGGATTTCAGGACACATTGTGAAGTGATTGACTCTGATGTTATTCCTTTCAAGCCATCAACCAAACCCAGGAGCTGAAGAACACACAGGCTGACAGCTACATCAGGTTTTGCTTTCACTCTTAAGTCTTAACATATATAGTTTGATGAAGATAGCTGGTTCATAGTCCAGTAAGATTTGCCTATTTCTGTTTTGTTATGTCATCATGTCAATTAGATTTTACCAAGTTTATTTTCCTGTTGTCTTACAATTTTCTTTGTTAAGTGCATATCATGGAAAATGCCACGTCTAAGATTGGAGGAAGGACAGAACGATCTTATATGCATTGGAGTAATGAAATAGATATTGCTTTTTCAAATGCGTTGTTAGAGCAACACAGTATGGGACATAAAACACCAAATGGTTGGAAAAGTATTGCTTTTACCGCTGCAATGACTGCCTTGAAAGATATTTGTGGGGTTGATACTAGTAAGGAGAAGGTGATGGCTCGTCTCAAAATATGAAACAAGTACTACGTAGAAGTTAGTGCAATGCTGAACACGAGTGGCTTTGGATGGGAATGAGAAAGAAACATAGTGAAAGTTGATAGTGAAGAAGTCTAGGCAAATTATGTGAAGGTATATGTTTTTGCTATTTATTTAATTTAACAGCGCATTATGATAATATTGATAAATTTTCTAAATAATGTAGGCTCACCCTGGAGTTAAGCATTACAAAGATAAAGTTATTGTGAATTGGTCTGATTTGGCTGTGTTGTGTGGACAAGATAAGGCTACTGGCAGTCATGCAGCGATCGCTACGGAGACAATAAATGAGATCGATGCAGAGTCAATTGCAGAACAGAGTAACTAGTATTTCTAACGACATCGTAAAACATATTTATAGCCAAAGTGTCTCTGAAGTTTGACCACGCATGTGTCGCTTGGATTGGACTAACGACATCAACATAATCATAGAACTCTTCTCCTGACTCTTGTCTAAGTAATTCACAATCAACCTCGTCGAGCAGTTGTGCATCACTCTCTAATCTCTTCTCTACTAAGAAATTGTGTAATTAGCAACATGCATTTATAATCTGCACCTATATGCAAAGTTATTATTAGATTGTCTTCTAACCAAATGAACACCCGATAAATACATCAACTCATGCTTGTACTTTGATGTTGAAGAATGATGGTTGTCGTAAGATAGCCCATCGTTTCTTCAGCAACCCAAACGTTCTCTCAATCACATTTCTTTCTCTAGCATGCCTTAAGTTGAACAGTTCTTTATAATTCGTGGGGTTATTACCATGGGTTGACCACTCCTTAAGGTGATAACGCGTCGAACGATATGGGGCAAGAAATCCTGGACCATTTGTGTAGCCCGCATCGACAAGGTAATACTTACCTATGCATTGCAAATGATTAATTAATATAAATTTCAGAAAATAATTATGTTTGCAATAATAAATTCAAATATGTTACCAGTTGGGACTTCAAAATGATCATGTCTCTCCAATGCATCCCGTAGTACTCTCGAATCAGATGAAGATCCTTCCCAGCCAGGCAATACATACAGAAATTTCATGGAACTATTACATACACCCAGTACATTTGTTGTGATTGTTTGTTTACAATTACGATATCTGGCTTGATCCTCTATTGGAACAGTCACTTCAATATGCGTTCCATCTAAAGCACCAACACAATCCTCAAACCATCTAGATTTGTGTTCTTCTCTGGATTCAGACAACTTTATATAATCCTTCAATAGTCTTAAGATGGCTCGCAATACAATAATGAAATGTCTGCTAATAGTATCCATTGAACGCAGATACATAACACAAACATCGCGAAACCTTTTATTATGCGCCAATATGTATAAAAATAAGGCAACAGATTCTTCAGTAGACACAAATTGAGTATCACAAACTAAACCTTTTGAGCGCAAAATCTGACGGAGCTCGTTGAAGGGTTCTTTACCCATGCGTAACTGATTGAAGCAGTTTACTTCTACTCCACCGTGCAAGCGTTTTAATAAGATAACCAGTAGAGCGTCATTGTCTACAACATCAACCGGGTGTCTAAGAATATAATCCATAACTACTACATCAGCACCAAGAGTCGCTGCGAGTACTGAACTTATAATTATATCTCTTCTACGCTTTTTTTGCAACTCTACATTATCCATCCTAACAAGACTACACATGAAATAGTATATATTATCAATAAGTATAACAATGAGAAGATAAAAAAATAATGCAATGATATTAAACCGGATAAAAGATACTGCAACTATATGAGAGGATGTGTAAACAACATCATAATTTAAATCAACTAGGATTCTAGGAAAAAACTCTTTAAAATCTGCAATAAGAAGCCTATACCAGCCCCTCACTTGTTTATGCAGTCAAACACACTTGGGGCAAACATTTTGAACATCTTAGATCTTGTGATCATGATAGCTGTCAGATCTCTCGAAATAAACACACAAAAATAAAATAAAATACATAGAAATTATTGAAACATCGCTCTAAAGTCTAAACCATATACTTACAACTCAATATAGCCTGCCAATGGAATAACAACAATAACAACATAACCCATATAGTCCCCAATCATTGGGGGTATGGGCGGGGGAAGATTGGAAACAGACCTAACCTTTGGCACTATGCACAAAGTGGCTTCTCTCAGAGGAGAAAGATCTAACCTTTGACAATAAATGCACAAAGTGGCTGCTCACAGAGTACCACTGAAATAGTGGCCCCCTATACCGTCGCGTTTGCTGCGGAATCATGCCCTCAAATCAAAGCCAAAGACATCAGAGAGGGCAGACCCAAGAATCCATTTTGATTTATGTGCACATAACCATAACCTTTGCCAATGGAATAACAACGTCAATGGAATAACCATAACCTTTGCACAGACCTAACCTTTGCACATAACCATAACAACGTCAAAAAAAAAAATTAAAACCATGTACTTTAACTCAATCCTCTTAATTATTAAGCATCATGATTTGTAGAGCAAAATTGGACATGGTAACATCATTACCCTAGCACCAAAAAGGTAGATAGATACAAGCTTTCTGAACAAGTAAATTCTATGTGCCTACCCGCTGTCCACAAACAGATTTTTAAGAATTCTAACTAATGAAGCCTCAAAGGAAAGTCATCAGCTTTCTGAAACATAATAAAAAGAAAAATAAAATGTTTGCTGAATCATGAAGATGAAAAAAGAGGTTTGAACCATAAGATCATTGGACATATCCCTTGGCTTCCCATATAACCCCAGGAGAACAAAAAACCAGAAAAACAACAGCAGTAGAGAAGGTTTTCTTTATGTTCACTGTTGAGGAGCAAAGAGAAGTAACAGAGACCAACGACAAGCTCTCTATGGGGGTTTGGGAGATGGAGGTTGAAGAAGGTGTGAGCGTATGGTTGTGGGAGAAGCGGTCGTGGCAGTGGCGGCGACCGGAAGCGGAAACATGGGGTCTTGGCTTGCGGGCGAAGGTTAAGAAGATCTTCCGGTGGCTTGGCGTGAACTCAGTGAGTGTAGACGGTGGTTACAGGTACGCATCAGCCTAGGCTTCAACATCTGGGATCGGCGGCGACGACGGCAACAACGGCGGGATAGGCGAGGGGGCGAGGCAGCTAGCTGTGGGGCGAGAAGCGAAACCCTAAAATGTGCACACGGTGAAGTAATGTGACTACATGAAGAGGAAGAAGAGAACGAAGAAGAAGAAGAGAGGAAGAAGAAAAGATCGGCATACCTGGGCGGATTGCAGAGGGGGTCGCGAGGGGTCGCAGGATCTACTCTCGAGCGAAAACCAGAGAAAAAACGGCGCGATAGGTAAGAATTAAGAATTGGGAGAGCGGCGTTTTAGGTTTATCTAAATACAGACGGATTTAGTCTTAAAGCCAATTCCATCTCCAAATTATTCAACCGAACATCATAATTGGCTTTTCTCCTCCCAATGCCAATTCTTGAAAACCATTTCCTGGGGGCCGAACGGACCCTTATAGTTTTGTACTGATATTTGTTATTAATGTCATGTATCCTTACTTTGTTTACATCCATGCATATATATTGCTTAGGTTAACACTATGGAAGAACAGAACAACGATAACGATGTTATGATTGATGACGAAGATCTCATGTTAATTCACCAAATGAACCGATAACGTCGATTTATTATTTACCAGAATCTCGTTGCGACGACAGCTTCTGTAATAGGTGAATACGTTTTCCCGTCTCCTAATAAGATACCTTGCATGACCCCAAAGCAAACTGGGGACAAATGAGTCACAGAGTTATTAGAAGGGCGTCCAGGAATGTTTTTCGATAATTTTCGCATGTCGAAACAAATCTTTTTGGACCTATTGAACTTATTACAACAATCATATGACTTAAAAGGACCCAGAAAGACTACAACCCGGGAGGTGTTGGGAATGACATTATACATTCTTGGGCATCATGAAACTATAAGAAAGACGTTCGAACGCTTCCAACATTCAACTGAAACAATTAGTCGATATTTCGAGAAAGGGCCACGTGCACTAACCGCCTTTCAATGGATATCATAGCACCCACTGATCCACAATTAAGACATATTCCCTCCCATATTGAAAATAATGACAGGTACATGCCTTATTTCAAGGACTGCATTGGAGCAATTGATGAGACACATGTACATGCTTGCATTCCTGTATATGAGCAAGTCGCATATATTGGCCGACATGGATCATCAACTCAAAATGTAATGGCAGTGTGTGATTTCAATATGTGCTTTACATATGTTGTACTTGGATGGGAGGGTTCAGCTCATGATAGCCGCATTTATCACCGAGTTGTGCGAGATAGAAGGTGTAAATTTCCGTATGCGCCTCCAGGTAAATTTACAAAAACATTTATAATGAATGTTTATTATTTATCACTAACTATTTAAAACTTTCTTATATTTAATCATTTAAATACAGAGAAATATTATCTGGTTGATGTTGGATATCCGTTAGAAACGGGTCTTCTGAAGCCATTCCCAGAAACAAGATATCACTTGTCGGACTTTGCTCGAGGCGATCGACCTATTGAAAGGTCGCCGTGAAATATTTAATCAAGCGCACTCATCTCTGCGTACTGCTATCGAACGAAGCTTTGGCGTATGGAAAAATAAATGGCGCATCCTTAGAAAAATGCCACAATACTCATTTTCAAAGCAATGCATAATTGTGGTGTCTACAATGACCCTCCATAATTACATAAGAAGGGATCCGTCTAGGGTTGATCCAGAGTCTAGAGCATGTGATCTTGATGAGACCTTCGTGCATCCAAAGGCATACGAACATAGGGCACAACGTCGACGAACCGACAGAGTCACAACTCCGAGCGTAGAGACAATTACACATGAGGGGACAGGTGCACCTGAGATGTTTGCTTTGAGAGAATTCATTGCGGACCAATTAGAAAATGCTCACGGGTACAATTCAAACACATGTACTTTAGCAAATAAACTACTTATTTTATATTAAATTTATCTAATCTGGCGTAATTCTCTTTTGCATATGATATTTATTTGCGTTGAAGAAAAGAGACCGTCATCTAATTAAATTATATTTATCGCAAATATTTATGCCGAGCAAATTGTTTAATTCTTAGTTGGACTTCGTAAATTATGTGTACTGTTTAATTTTTATTACTGTTTAATTTTCATTATTGTTTAATTTTCATTACTTTTAATTCTGCACCACTGTTTCACACAACACTGCAAATACAGTTTTCCAAACAGTTTCATGAATTTTTCCACTACTGCAAAACAGCAGATTCCTGCACCACTGTTTCCCACCACTGCTTCTCCCAGCGCTGCAGCTTAGCCAAACATGCCCCTAACCTTTAATAATACTCTCTCTCATAAATCTTTTGAGGACTTGTGAAAAGTGAATCCAGGTAGGGGGTAATGAACTCAGCTTCCACGAGGAGGGTGAGGTTCATGGTTCAAGTAGTGGTTGGGTGGTGTAGGAATCAATGGAACCAGTTTGCTAGACCCTGCACAAGTGTTCGACTGCATTGCCCAAGTGGAAATGATCATATCATTGTATGAATGCCTGAGTGAGGGTTGCCCAGGTGAGGTCGGGGGACCACTAGCGAAGCAAGCAAACTCAGTGGAGCACCACCCCTTGCATGCCAAATAGGGTCATTGGGGCTTCCTATATCTCAACAGTGTAGTGAGGGCAAAATACTACGGTTTTGCAATTCAGCCTAGTAATTCGGTGCCAGTAGACGTTGGGATGTCGCTGTGGTGGTGGGTCAAAAGAGGCAACACCACACTAGCTGCACCTCCCGGAGACCACTCACTTAGGGATTCAAAGCGAAGGGCGGAATCTGCTCTCAATGGTTGTGTTGGAACAAGGAAAACCGATTCCAAATATTTGGACAAACGGGTAGCCTGAGATTACTAATCCTGCGATCCAACTACGGAACCAGATGGCAAGAACAAAATTACGATAACATGTAATTAAAAACCAAATAACAGCTCAAGGCTTTAGCACGACTCTTATAAACCCTCCACACGTGCATGAATTATGCAGTCTCCAAGTGGGGTCCTCCATAACACTCCACAACAAAAAATACTCAAAAGATAATCATATGCCTAAACAAAAAAATAAAAATAGCAGGCATAAAAATAAAAAATATCATAATTATCATTTATTCATCATATATGTACAAAAAATTGGTAAGGAAATTATTCATGGAGCTTTACTTCTTAAGTGAATGCAGGTCATCACCTTTTGTGTCATTTTATTGATATAAGAATGTGTTTATGTTCCTCCACTAAAGGAATGTGAAGTGAAGACCACCCCCTATGAAGCTTGTGTATGCTTTAATTTTTTTAAGAACAATTGGTCCTTTCCTTTTGTTATTATACTATAGTTAACTTGAGCATGAGTATAAAATATTCTAAATTTAATGTCTTCCTAATCATTCTATATTAGTTAAATTGCTTATAGATTTATGAAAACTTCTGAGATTATCACTAATAATATAGCCATTTCATTCTTTTTTGACTGATGAAAAGTTAATTTTCTACTTTTTTTGTGAGGGGATGGGGAGCCAAAGACCATACTCTGCTAAGTACACTGCATAATGACAAACATATAGTTGGTAGAAGAAAAAGTATAGTTCAATCGTGACTCGGAATTTACTTTTGACTCAGTTCATGTTATTTGATAATGTATAACTCTATTCTAGAATGGAAAACTAAAAATGATTACTAAAGAACTATGCAAAAGGGAAATTGAACAATATCTATAGCACAAATATTTTGCCAAATAGCTGATGTTATTTCTCAGTTCAGAAGAAAATTGAAATGGAGTTTTTCCAAATAAGTTTCGCAAGTGTGCATCATACCATTAGACCAAATAATTTCTTACACTTCATAGTTGAGGTGTTTACATTAATTGGTATTCCATTTATATTTAAATGTAACGAACCAAAGAGAGATCGAGGGACTAACGATCTCGGATTGTGACCTTCCCAAGATCGCTCCTCAGAGTGTTCCCGCGGTCTCGAGGAGCTAGACCGCAGCTCCGATCACCAGTCACCACCCCTTCAGGTAGGCGACCTCGCGACTCAAGGTCAGTGATTACGCTACTTCGTGTTTTGGCAATGCAAGTGAATTTCTCGGTATTCTTCCAGAGCTGATGTGGTGACAGAGGCCTCATCGGAGCCAACTGAGCAGTCGCTGCCCCTTGCAAAACTCGGGGGATCCAAGGACGCACCTTCGCCAACTCTAGCTACAGAGGCGAGTTCGGCTGCTACTCCACCGTCGATGGTGGTGCTGACTTCCTTGCCTCTTCCTCCTCTAGGGATTCCTCTAACTGGGGCATCCTAGGTCGCGCGGGCCAATGAGGGATGTCATCCTCCTGCACGTTCGCCGGTCTCCGAGTGCACTTCAGATGGGGCCCTCCATAGGTCGTCTTCCCGTAGTAAGGCTACCCTTGTGTCAGCTACTGCTAGGCATCATCGTGGCTCCGATAAGTCATTTTTGAGCATTATGGTTATGAGATCACGCGTGTATCTGGCCTAACCCATGCTGATGCAGCAGGAGATGCACCCTCCTCTTTTTCATGACCAGCTCGCCACCCGCCAGTGGATCTAAACACAGATCACCTTGCGGATTTGGGAGTGCCATCGTGCGACAATCGATCTCGCCTTCACTCCTTCATTGTCACCTGTCTCCAGGCTTAAGATGATGGAAGGTTGTGACCTCCAGTACCACGTGACCTCACTAGAAGTCAAAATGACACAAATGGAGGGTTTGGGGATTGCCACACTGGGACCGAAAGCTGCTACTTTGACATCTTCATCCTGGAGCGCCAGGGATTCAAGAGCTAGAGCGTCGACATAACTTGTTGGAGGACGATCTTCATGGGCTCGCCCGCCTCTCGGGGTCCTCGGGCGACTTAACCAGGATCGCGGAGCACATTCGCCAGGGCAAGGCGCACATGGCCCAAGCCCAAGCGAATTCTAAATCCGCGAGCGAGTTGAGGTGGAATGCTCGCCACACTCCAACTCCTCGTTGATGCCCCGAGCTTCAAATTTCCTCTTGCACGTGTAATTTATGTTTTTGTAATTTGAACTCACGTATATTTTGATGCACAATAATTAATGTTTGATAAATTAGAGCGTCTGGAAATCGCTTGTCTTGCGAGTTGAAAACTTGTGATTGGTAGATGCTGGTTGTGCAAATTGTATGTTGAAGCTGCATGGGTGAGTTGAGTTCTCCAATTATTTGTTCAGATGCCATAGGGGTGAGCACGCTGACACGCTATGCGGAAAGGTTGTCTACGGACGCACTCACGACGAGTTGATGGGGTCAACCCCCAACTATAAATAGGGGGATCAATATTAATAAATGCATTATTTTTGTTCTCTTCGCAGACAAGTTTTGGTTAGCGAGTTCAAAGGCGCGAGGTCACCAAATCAACTCTGATCCCGTAATGGGTGACGCTGAGCAGTCCCACTTGTTTTGTTCTTCCCTCTTTCTTGAGTGCACGATATTTCCAAGTTCACGTATTTACGCCGCTGAGTTCGATGCATTCGTTTCGCGCCACCTCCTTACGGGCTTCGTGGTGAAGATGGTGACTTACGAGGAGAAGATCAACACGTAGCGACCAGGAGAGCTCACCATCTCGCTCGCGCACTTTCAGTATGGAATGAGGTCCCGCTGTGGCCCTAAATCCGCCAGACCTTGTGTCATTACGACCTCATCCCTTCCCAAGTCAATCTCAATGGTGTTGCCACCATGGTAGTGTTTGCCTACTTCTTGCGCGAGGAGGGCATCGAATGGGATCTTGCCGTGTGACACAAGATTTTCTTCATAAAGGCGACCGTAGTCTGGGTCGAATACTTCGGGAGCAACTTCATGAAGTTGAAGTGTCTCCTAAACAAGGTGCATCACTAGAACAATCGGGGGTCTTCGTCAAGGGCGACTTTGGTGCGATCTCCCTAGCGCCAGAGTCAAAGAGCTCTCAACCTTCCGCTCCCCGAAGCTCAAGGTGGACCTGTACACCTTGTGCGAGTTCTTGAGGCAGAAGAAATTTGACGACGTCCATTACTGGTAGCGAGTGAAAGAACTTCCCGATATCGTCCAAGACAAAGGTGAGCTTAGTGAGTTGACTCATATTTCTTAATGAGCGACCTCGCTGGATGGCGCCAATACTAATTGGTGTTCTTAATTGCAGGCTTGTGTACGGTCCCGTCTGCTCCTCCCGTCGTTGTCCCCAATGGCGCCTCTGGTTCGAATGACGTGGAGGAGAGAAGGGAGAGTGCCAAGGGCAAGTGACCTGTCTCTAATGTCCATGCCGCCCCAGAGGAGAAAAGAAGGCACACAGAGCGTGCTAACAGAGCAGGAGCGAATTCGACGACGACAATCCCGCCTCGTACCCCCTCTACGACATGGGGTACGAATGTTGCGACATCACTGGCGAGCCTCTGGTTTTCTGGGTGAATGACCAGAACCAGGTTAGCATTAGCACCCACTTGCCGTGCTGGATCGAGAACGACGAGCCAAACAATGGCGCCTTTAATGTATTGTTCGCACTTTACGGGCGGGATGATGCTGAGGTGTTGGAGGGAGCGTCTCTTCGCTGATCAAGGCTCACGAGCTATGATGCGTGCTGCCGAACTCTTCCATGGAACGGCGAGAGACAACCAGGGGCTCAGCGAGAAGCTCGCAAAGTCTTAGGCTTGCGCCGAGGGAGAGGAGAGATCTGTCAAGGTGGGCGAGGATTGCGTCAAGGCTGAGGGTGAAGCTCATATACCGTCTTCTCCACATTTCCTCCTTTGCTTATGATGCGGGCTCTTTTAGATGGCTTGCTGACTTGTGCAAGACTTGTGCAGGAGTGCCAACTTCTCGCCACCGAGATGGTGCCGAAAGCCGAGCAGGACCTCGCGAATTGCTAGAAGGAGCTCGAAGAGGCCTAAATCCATCTTGCCCAGACCGTGTCCAGACCTACCTCAAACGAGCTAAACGAGGCGCAACTTATGTCTCTTTGCAAGGAGATGCCACTAGCTGTCGATGGGGAAATCGTGAGTCGCCTACGGAAGAACCGTTGTCTCATCCCGGAGAAAATGGACGTGACTGTGGACATCCTTCTAGAGCTCTTCCCAGGGAGCGAGTCCTCTTCATCCTCCATCTCGGGTGATTCTCCTTCCTCATCGAGTGAGTCGATCTCCAAGAGCAACGAGGGGCAGAGCAAGTCGCCGCCGATCTCCAACGTGTAGCTCGAGGTCGCGAGCTCTATTATGTTTCCCTTTTTTACTGTAGAGACGGTGCATGCGTAATTTTGAACACAAATGATTTTTTTGTGTGGAACTCGCATAAACTCTTAGGCTCGACAAGTTGAACTCGCATAGGCTCTTAGGATCGATGTGTGGAACTCAGTTAGGTTCTTAGGCTCTCGCGTAGGCTCTTAGACTCGATGCGTTGAATTTGCATAGGTCCTTAGGCTCGAAGAGGAGTCACACTCGTGTACGAGGTCCCTGCATGGAAAGTCTGTTACATGTATATTTTTGGAGTGTCGACACACTCCTAGGCCACTTGCACTGAAGACAAGATCAACTGGAGAAGAGGTATAGACAAGTTATTTATCACGACGTCGGTCCAAGATCGAATAGATTCGACACACACTCAGGACATTTGCGCAGAGTGTGAGCTCAACTGGAGGAGGTGGACAGACGAGATGTTTCCACGTACCTTGCTACGACGAAGTTCTCTAGGATGCCCTTCTTCCTAACATTTGATTATCAGTTAACAAACATAAGAGTACGAGTACCCGAGAGGCAGACAACCAACATGCAATGAGGAGCTGATATCGTCCGACAATGCAGAGACTTAGATTTAAAGACATGCACCTGAGGCGTCTCCCGTTTGCATGGTTAATGCTTTTCAGGAAGTAGGGGGATTGCGTCCAATAGGATAAACTTTGGAGGTATGTCGTCCCGACACATGAGATAATGTCGTACCGACGAGGGATAGACAACCAACATGTAAGAGGGAGCTGATCTCGGGCGACAACGCATAAAATTGAATTTAGAGTCACGTTGTTCGGAGGTAGGTCGATATCTCGTGCATGACCGGGATGTGGGTTCGTTAGAGAGCATACAATCACAGATAACAAAAAGAAGCCACTCCATTATCATTAACTAAATCAGGAATAAATTCGGTGCTTATCTGTGCATATGAGTCACCCAAAGGGTTCCAATAACTTCATGGTTTAAATATACAAAAAAACAGTGAAATCTATTGACCAAATTAAGATTTACTATTATTCAGAGCACCAACAAATTAAACACAATCAAAATATCCAAAAACAAAATAGAAGAAAATCAAAGAGCAGTACGAAGGCATATCTTCAGAAAAGAAGAACAGAATAGGGTCGGCGAGATGGAGGAGAAACTGGACCTGGTGCTAATTGTAGTAGAGCTCTAAGCCCATGCCGTCGTGGATCTCGTAGTCCTTGAGGGTTATATGGTCCTTGTATATGTTGTACCACTTCTGAATCCGGATCTTGTCGGCGCGCGTCCCTGTTTGTGCTGCCACCAGCTTCTTCAGATCGCCGATGGTGTCGTCCTCGTTGCACTTCACCCTCACCTTCTTCCCCAGTCGATCGTTCAGCACCACCTCGATCATCTTTCTCCGCCTCAATTCCAGACGCCGTCAGCAACGATTCGAAGCAGAGCAGAAATTGCCCCTAGGTCGCCGGGTTTATAACGTGACCGAGCCTTGGGGAAAGAGAAAATCGGGGAAGGCGAGCGAGGCAGAGCGGCGAGAGGAAGAAGAAATCGTGGGACGTCGTCGATGCAGCGAGAGCAGAGCGGCGACAGGGAGAAGAAGTCGTCGGAGGGCGTCGATGCAGCGAGCGAAGCAGAGCTGCGATGGGTTTGGAGGGATAGGAACGAAAAATCTGCGGTAGGGCACAGGTGCAGGAATTGACGAAGATAAGACAACCACGCGAATTTAACACCGCCGAAGTTGCGACGGACAGCTAATTCCCAATCACGTAAGATAAAATAAATAATTATGAAATTAATTAAAATAATAGTACTGGACGCCTTGTGGTTTGCATCACACGTTATGATACTGCGATGACATTCATGAATATGGTGGTCGTTCTGGAATGCCCGACCTCACTCAAGTAATTTCATATATTTTTATGTTCAAAACTAATTTTCTTTTTTAACGACGGTCATAATCATTGTCATGCCAAACATATATTGGATGATTATGACATTTTTTTGTCCAAACTCACGGAAGCAAAAAAAGCCTCACCAAATAGAGCCAATCTGCCAATGTACCCCGTCCGTTTATACTTTAGGATTTAATCGCCTTTGCTAAAGGTTAAAAGACAATTACACAAATTGTGAATTAAAAAATTATAGGCACAACACCCAAATCAATCCCAACGTTTCGGGGTCATTTGAAACCAGACTCCAACGTTTAAGAAGTTTGAATTGGTCCCTAACATTTTAAACTTGTTCTAAATAGATCCTATTTATCTTTTCCGTTCACATAATTAATGGAATCTCCTAAGTAGGATGCTTAATTGCCGAGTTGGATGCTGATTAGATATAATTTCATTCTAAATTTGTTTATTTTAATTTCTTGTTGTCCATGACAGTTTCTTTCCCTAGGTTTTTGCCATTGTGCTTCTCCCGATTAGGGCTTAGCATATTATTCGAAACTCGAAAATCGCTCGAATATTGAGCCGAATCGGAATCAGTTAAAATTAATTCGACTCAATTTGAGTAGATTTCGAGTTATCCCTGAATCGCTCGAAATATGATTCGAATCAGCTCGAATTTATTAAAAATATTATGTATTTATTAATATATTTTGATTTTAAAATTAGAAACACTAAAATCTAAACCTAAATAAAAAGAGTGAAGACTTTAAGTGTTTCATTTGCTAAATTTAGAGTCTGCCCAATTTAATTTCGAGCCAACTAGGAATAAAGAGAAAAATTGCTCCATTTTGAGTGGGCTCAATATTATTTAGAGTCGGATCTGAATAGAGTCATTATGAGTCGAGCCGTCTCAACTCAAAATTGATTTCGATTTCAAGTCGATTTCGAGTCGAGTTCTCTGAATGCACCTTTTTTTTCGTAGAATTTTGTCATAATTCTCCGAATGCATGTGTTAAATCTTCTACTTGTAAGTTTTTATTTGTTTTCTTCGCATTAGATTCTGATTTTTTTCAATCATCTTCTGTTGTTATTTTCTTTCTAGTTGCTTGTGTTGTGAGACAGCTGCTGTAATTGTGTTAATTTCAAGCTTCATGTTCTTCTTAATTAAGTGATCTCATTATTACACATAGATGCCCAATAGTAATTTGTGTAGTCAAATCTGCTTTCCAATTAAAAAGTAATTTGTGTTCTTCTTAATAAAGTAAATTTGCCACCAAAGCATACATACATAGTCAGGACTTGTTCAAGCAAATTTACTTTATTAGTAATTTATTTAAGAGGCCCTGATCTCATTATTACACAGACGCCCATTCGTGATCATAGACGCAGAATGTAGTTAATTCCACATAGACGTCACATTGGCGCTTTGTCGTCGTCACCAAAGCATATTCCGTTAAAATAGATGAGAGACCTATTTAGAACAAGTTTGAAACATTAGGAACCTCATTTATGATCCAACATTGTCAAGAACAATGATGATTAGACAAACATTTGAGGGTATAAATCCTCCACGTGTCTTTAGGCGTGATGACAGAGACTCATTGTTGTGTGCTATGATCGAGTGATTTCAATGATTGCTCATTTGGCCATGTTTCGAATGACTGCGGCGGCAAAAAAATCAGTGGTGAGATTAGAGCTGTTAGAAAAAAATAGTTGTATGAAAAGCAATAGGAGGAGAATTGAGATGTAGAGATATTAGAAAAGAAACATGAAAACACAGAAAGCTTCTTTTAGAAAATCTGAAAGTAGGAGAGTTCGTTGCTTGACCTAGAACACTTTTTTTTTAAAACAAATATTTTATCACCACTAAGAAACCAGACACTTGTAAAACAATGGTGACGATGAGAATAGAACTTTTTTCTCCGTAACAAAAAGAGTCAATGTCAGGTTTCACTATGATTACTAAGATCTAAATGCCCCGTATTGGGATAAAACTCGCAGAGCAAATATCTCTTACCTACCTAAATAAGGAAAAAAGACGTGATCTTGTTATAAAAAAAGGTCAATGTCGGGTTCAAATACTTCGCATATTTTCAATTACTCAACATCAATTACTCGTCCCTTAAGAAGATTAGTTCCCTGCACGATGGTTCCTACCTATTTTTACTCTTCTCTCATTTCTGCCCCTCCTTTTTTTCTTATGTAAAGAGAAAATATAAGTGAAGGTTAATATAGAAAGAACAAATGTTTCACCAGACTAGGAATTCTCTTATACATAATATGATACAAGAAATCGTGCACGGGGTTCTACTGTGCCTCGGTACAACAATATACCCACCGCTCACCATCTCCACGAATATGTTTAGTCGAATATAAAATCTGATTAAAATTGAGCACACATTTAAAAATGGTAACAAATATAATAAAGATGAGGTAAAAAATTCAAGCTTTTTTAGGGACTATATCACTCAAATAAAAGAGAAGAGAATGAAGCACTCCTATAAAAATTCTCGTAAAATCGAGAAGCGTAACCCTAAATAAAACAAACAAATAAATAACACAAAATCAAGCAATACAACAGTTGTGTTCCAGGAGCGCTGCTTCAAGCATGCCTCCTTAAATAAGAACTAATAATCCAGGAGCTTGACTTCAAGATAATCTTCGCCTAGAAGTCGACCGGAAGGCTTGTGAGGAAAGATAATGTGTAGGGAGCAGTGGACTTTCCGAAGAGAGAACACCAGCGGGGAAGCTTCTCGAGGACTCGCGCAACCTTTGGAGTGATTCTGTTAACGTCCGTTCTTAATTTTAACAGAAAAGGCGAGCTCCCGGCACGATCACGAGTCTCGTTTGACTGTTGGATTGCGTTGCTTTTCCAGACGAGGTTCAGGTGAAATCTTGTCGGCGACTCCTTCCCTCCCGAGAATTGGATGATATGCCATCCGTTTACGCCGCTTTTTTCACCCGTCGGGACTACTTCATCCGAGTCAACTGCTATGCCGAAGCGAAAAGAGAGCAGGCGTCAGCGCTGACAAATAATTTAGCTGTAAAAATATATATTTGATGCTAGTTTACACAAGTAGAAACTTTCATAGAGGTCAACCCTAAGGTAACATATTTGTGTTTTGGATGTATGGTAACTAGGATTATGTTTTAAATGAAATGAAAGATAATGACATAATGGAAACATTTGTCACATCAAATCTGCTCTGTTTCATGATTTTGAAATGGGAGAGGAACAGCTTGGGGAAAAATAAGCCGAAGAAAACATTTTTTGGGGGGTAAAGTATCTCCAGCACACCTAAAATTCATAGGAAAGACATAGAATGCTTTTGCAGTTTTCCAATGGATATTTAGAGCTCTAATTTTTCAAATTTTAGCTAAATGAGGATAATTTTTATTTACAAAAATAAAATTCGAGTAGAAGTTATTTTTATCTGAAATTCTTTTTTAAATCGGTTCAACCATAAATAATCATGAAAATAAGTTCTAAATTATTTTACTAGTAAAAATGAAATTTTAGATCGCTTGGATCTCGAAGGTCTCCTAGACCCCGAAATTAGGTGGTTCTTCGGGAAGCTGATTTTGAACCATTTGCCTGGTCGAAGCCTACTTATGGGCAGTGGTGTTAATATCTCGATAGCCTGACTTGATCGTTATTCAGTGAATCAACGGCTCTTTGGTCTGTACGGATGGTAGACTGGGGGAAAGTTATGGACATTAGGGATTGAGTCTCTGACATTTGAGATTATAAGATTGAACATGGATATCGTGCTGTCAATAATGTGGTGGATTGCCGTGCTAACATGACTCTCCTTTTGATCACGCGGGGTCGAAGCCGGAACCCAAGTGCCGAAGATTGGATTTATCCCCTCCCCTCCCCTTAGCCGGCCACCACTCAAACACCACCACCATTTTTCGGCAGCCCTCCCTCCTCCACCCCCCTCCACGTAGCCGGCCACCCTCAACCTCCCCCTTGACGTGGAACTCCGGCCAACCACCACCCCACTACCCCATAACCACCATAACTACCACCCCACTACCCCCAAAACTACCATAACCACCTTCCTCTACTACCCCACTACCTCCACAACTCCCCACTACCTCCACCTCTCCAATTTTAGGACACACCTCCTAAAATTCCTCTCCTCCACTCAAATACCCACTTCCCCATCTCCCTCTCCCCCTCCCTTCACGACAAAGCCTAACTCCTGGCCAAACCACCCCTCCACTAGCCCCCACATCCAACCGAGCCCTCCAATACACTCTCCCAGCAGCCCGAGTTCCTGTAGCCTCTCTGAGTTCCCTTCCTCTCCGGCTATACGTGCCTCTCACATTTGCCATAGCTGGTTGCTGCAGGGACTGCTCCCAGACAGCCCAATTCCAATCCAGGGAGAGGATTACAGTTCTCCAAGCTAGCAAATTCCTGCACAGACAATCAAGAACATCTTCCTCCCTGCTGCCAGTCACTGCCCAGCCCTCCCATTGTGTCCTCTAAGCCGCCGCCAGCCCCCGCAGCTCCAGAAATTCCAGAAAACAGCACTTTGGTCTGCTGTCCAGCAGTTCAAAGCTTCACCAGGAGTCCGAATTTCAGTGCTCAATTACTTGCCCCCACCTCGGGAGATCCTCTCCAAACCCTCCACTACCTAGTTGTGTAAGTTTTCAAGTTGGTTGTCATTTATTTTATGTTGAATTGTTTGTGAATTTCCTACTCAAAGAATAGTGGTTTGTAATCGTTGTCTTCAAAACTTTTGAAGCATTGTACGCTCTTATTTACTTAGTTATTTGATTTTGAGTACTCTTGCATTTACACTCCCTCTTGTTTACTTCCTTGCACGCTTTAACTACTGTGGCTTATTATTCGTAATTGAGTTATGAATAAAAAATATTGCAAGTTCCAAAATTCGTCGGATATGTATGATTGCATATAGAGTTCACCCATTATTTTCCCGTCACATAGGACCGTCCTGTGCCACATATTCCATGAATCTAGTTCAAAGAACTATTCCTGTTCAAAGAACTATTCCTTACTCCCGTGGTAAGGAGCAACTCTGCATTTTGGTCTACAATTTTTTATTGGAGAGGACGCTCTTTCATCGACGGTATTTGAATGACATACAAAAAAGTCACATCGATTCTTACCATGCATACACTGAGATAATACCCATCTCCATTCATCAGGAGATGAATTCTTTCAAGACCGAAAGAATGTTGGGGATCAACGAGACGGTAGAGTTTTGGGCTCATTCATGGCTGATTTCTCACCGGCCATATTTTGCATTGCTCGATGGATGATTCGAGTCCGCGGTTGCGTCCGGAGTGAATTTTCAACACTCTTCATGTATTTGTTTTATTTTTAACATTTTATTTAGTGAAATCAGACATCATGAACGACCAATCATAACCGTCCAAGAAAGTTGTCATAACTCATGTTTTGTTATAAATAAGAGGTAGGGGTAGCCTCCATAGGTATTGCAAAAATTGAAGAACTCTTCTTCCCAGATTCAGGCGATCATCTTACGGTGACGACTCCAGATCCCTCTACTAACCGCAACCCTCACCCTTCTTCCCCACCCACCAAAATAACTCTTATCCCTAGTCGCAAACCCTACCTAGCCCTCTAACCGCCACTCTACCACCGCCGCCACCTCCGGGGCAGCATCCTTACATCTCCAACCACCGGATCTACCTCTCCACATCGACACCCCCTTTACTTAGCGAGCATTATTTTGTTCCATGGATCTTTGTTTTCATTATTGATATATGGTGATGTGATTTCATACTTGCTTGGATGTCTAGTTTAGTGGTTGTTTGCTTTGGGATTTTTTTATTTATTTGTAGGATCTACAAGCTCTTGCTTTGGCCATCCATGTGAAGGAAAACCTAAGCTTGCTTGCTTAAAGAATTATTGTGCCTTGCTTAAATTATCTACATGTGATTTAACCTTTCATTGCTTCTCAGTGAATTATTCGTCGGGCCTTGTGTGTTACATATAATAATCAAGGGTAGTAGTGTTATTTTCCCTAACACTTCACTTAGGCATCTTAGTTTTATGCCCACCTATCCTACCCCAGACTAATTTTCCTTCTTAATTTCTAAAATTTCAAGATAATTAATTGATAGTTATCAATTCTAAGGGCAGAAAAAACATTCTTAAAGGGACGTCATATAAACAACAGAGGGAGAGACACAACAATTTCAGCAAAATTTCTAGTTATTTTTTCTGCACATTTAGATCTGCACTAGCTCTTCAATTAACCCATGAACCCTAAGAAGATTGTCACAATCATTTCTCTATTATTTAACACATGCATTTTGCATAACAAGTTCCTCGAGGGAAAGATGCATTTACTGTTAAAAAAATAAAATTTCCTCACCTTCAATCGAAAAATCACTGATTAACTCGGTGTTGATGGCAAGCGACCAACGCTTCGAGTGTTTAGTATTGATCAAAACCCGTGTCATTCTCGATCCAACACTTGAATCCCTTTCAACATCAAGCGAAGGAATATCCAATTTACTCCATCCAGCGTCAGTATCCTTAAAACTTAAGCAACCATATTTCATAGTGAAAGAAACAAAATCAACAACAGTTTCTCTACCACAATCAAATCCCTCATCCTTCAAATTCTTAGATTCCTCCAACAATTTACCTGGAGTATAAGAAAATAAGGAAACATATGAAGATGAGTTCTCACTGTGTGCAAAGCTTCCATTTGTCTCCACCACATGCACAACCTGAATAAAATAAAAGTTAATTTCATTGGTTAAGATGAACAGGATACCAAATGTCAATCAAATGAAAACTGGTAGGATGTCAATTCTACTCTTATTGTGCTTATTTTAGCATCAAAATAACACACAAAAACTATAAAAGCAGGCACATTCAAAATAATTTGAATGATCTGAGAGCATTCTGAGTAGTGAAATTCACAAAGCCTAAGACTATGTTTGAGAGACTAGTGTCATTCAGGCTTCAGGGCGGTTAAAAATGGAGCTCAGTTTCGAATCGAGCCGCAAGAAATGGAGCTATCAATTGATGGTTCAAAAAGACCCTTAGTCTCTGGTGGCAAATGGAGAGCTGCCACCCTGGAGCCTAAACGGGTTGTCAAATAGCGCATGAAGCTCCAGTGAGCACATGGAGCGCTGCTGCACTGGAAGCCTAAATGGGTTCTCAAATGGAGCCCCAACAAAATGGGACGCCCGAAAGGAAAAATCGTCATCTCCTTGATATTACTTGGACACTCCTGTATCAGATGAATGTTCCTCGCTCATATTGGGGTCATGCAGTTCTTATTTCTAGTTTTCTAATTAACCATTTACCTTCTTCTCTCATTTAGAGTAAGACCCCTTTCTCTTTTCTATATCCGACCGGTACACCTTTTTCTCTCACCCCACGTGTGTTTGGTTGTACTGTTTTCGTCCACACTTCTGCATCTTGTCGCGATAAACTCTTCGCTCGCGCCACCAAATGTATCTTCATGGGGTACTCTCTGACTCAAAAGAGATAATGTTGTTTCAACCCTATCTCCAAACGACAGTTTGTCTCTGCAGATGCCACCTTTTTTGAGTCTATCCCTTATTTTTTCCGAAAACAGACGAGCCCTCCCTCTAGACATCTCTCCTCCTCTCTCTCTACAACCTCTTCTCCCACCTCTATTTCATTGTTCCCTATCATTGATGCTCCTTCCCCTGATATCACGCAACCGACACCTTCTCCTGCATGTATCCCTCCTATTTCACTTGTAGGATGGGGAGTTAAGATCGTCATATGGACGATCCGGGTCCGTAGTCGCGTCTAGAGCATCAACGACATATTTTCTAAGCATTTTCCATATTTTTCTACACATTATTTACGCAGATTTATGTATCTTTTGTATCGTCTAATCATAGTCGTTCGTGATTTTTGCTCTACTATATATATAGGATTTTAGAGTTCAAATTCAGGTATTGCAGAATTTTGAAGGAAATCTAAGATTTTGTGATATCTCTACGGTGTCGAAGTCGTGGAACCTAGGTGCTGAAGTCTACCCCCTCTCCTCCCCTTGCAACCATTGGTCATCCCCCTTCATTTCCATCTTCAAACCGCCGAAAACTACCCTTCCTAAGGCCAACCAACCACCACTCCACTTCCCCCAACCCTCATTCAAGTAACTACCTATAACCGCCAGTAACTACCTCAAAAAATCATCAAAACAACTTTCAACTGTTGTAGCCGTCCACTACTTTGACGGTTACTGGTAGTTTACATGCAAATTCAACCCCTAAGTGAACGCCCCTCCCTCCCTTGGTCTTGGTCTTGGACGACAATTTTTCTTCCAAATTCCTCCTCCCTCATTACCGCACAACTTGAATTCTGTCCACAACTTTGCTGGTAGGCGCAATTCCAGCCCTCGAACTGCCGTCCATGAGTCCTCCCCATGCAGGCCGGTGTTCCACCCCCATTCCAACAACTAATTTACACTTCTGCCACCACCCCCGTGCCCGCGAACTTTGTAGCCCCTCAGCTGTCCAACTACAGCACAATACCTTGGATGTCAAAATCTATGCAGGAATTCGTCATTACAATGTCGGGATTACAGTTATCTAGTTGTCCAAAGTTAGAAACAACAAATATACACAGCCTTGGGATCCGATTACTTATGTAAGTTCTAATTTGGAAGTTTATTTTGCTTAGTGTTGAATATTTTGTTGGAAAACATATTCTTTGAGATTTAAATTTATATAAGTTTGCTTAATCTCCTCTTTGCTTGACTTGAAAAGAGTATTCACCGAGTGTTTAATAACAGGCTTACAATGCTCTTACTTTAATTTTAACTGGATCTTGCTTGTTTATTCTTAATCGTGCATGCTCGTAAATTCTTCTTGTAATTTCAAAATTATTGCAATCAAATGTTAGACTATGGCATGTGCATTACATCCATCTAGATTTCCCTACATCACTATACTCACATTCATTCATTAGTGTAGAGAAATGGTATAAACCTTGTATATATTTGTTTAACACATAATTACAAGTATGAATACAAATATATAGGAGGAGAAGGAGGCTAGTCACTCCAATCTCAAGATGTGGGACTAAACGGGAGTAAGAAGGAACTACATAAATGGGCCTTATAAATGGGCTTTTACATCATTTTCTCTAACACTCCCCCGCAAACTGGAGCGTACAAATCGTAGGCACCCAGCTTGGATAAGAACTGGAGATATAATGGCCGAGGAAGAGCTTTTGTTAGGATGTCAGCAATTTGTCTAGCAGCAGGAACATGCTCCAATTCTACCTTCTTTGCTTGGACCTTTTCTCTGATGAAGTGACAGTCAACCTCGATATGCTTTGTTCGCTCATGAAAAACTGGATTGTTGGCTATATTAATTGCAGTTTGACTGTCACACCGAAGTATTGTCGGAGAAGAGAGTCTAACACCCAAGTCACCAAGAAGGCTTTCAAGCCATGTTAATTCTGACACAACATCAGCCATAGCTCCGTATTCAGACTCAGCCGAGGAGCGGGCGACCACAGTCTGTTTCTTGCTTCGCCATGTTATGAGGTGTCCACCAAAATAAGTGCAAAAGCCGGTCGTGGAACGCCTATCATCAGGGGACCCGACATAGTCAACATCCGAATAAGCAAGAAGAGATGGTGAGTTGGATGGTTTGTAGACAAGGCCTTGTCCCGGAGAGGTCTTTAGATATCTGAGAATACGCTCAACAGCTCGAAGGTGAGAAGTGCGTGGAGTATGCATGAAGCGACTCACAACACCAACAGCAAACGAGATATCCGGTCGAGTGACCGTTAGGTATATCAGTTTCCCAACTAATCGTCGGTAATATTCTGGATTCTCAAGAAGCTTGTCAGAATCAGACCCAGCAGCACACAATTTCTGATTAGCATCCATAGGAGTATCCGCAGGTTTGCACCCAGAGTATCCTGCTTCATGAAGTAAGTCGATGCAGTACTTCTGTTGGGACATAACCAACCCATCGGGTCGTCGGGCGACTTCAATCCCAAGGAAGTATCTAAGATGTCCAAGATCCTTGGTCTGGAAGGCCGAGTTCAGATGTTCCTTAAGCTGTTGTATCCCAGAGAGGTCATCGCCGGTAATCAGGATATCATCAACGTAGACAAGAAGGATCACAGTGCCAGTTGGTCCATGCTTGGTGAATAGAGAGAAGTCGGCGGAGCTCCGAGTAAACCCAAGCGCTAAGAGAACCTTGCAGAACTTATCAAACCAAGCTCGTGGTGACTGTTTGAGACCATAAAGAGCTTTTAGAAGGCGGCAAACGCGGACTTCACGAGACTCCCCCGTGGTCTCAAACCCGGGAGGTTGGCTCATAAAGACACTTTCCTTCAGATCGTCGTTTAGGAATGCATTCTTAATGTCGAGCTGAAGAAGGGGCCAACGACGGTGCACAACAACGGAGATAAGAACACTAACAGTGTTGAGTTTGGCTACTGGAGAAAAAATTTCTTCATAGTCCAAGCCTTGTTGCTGAGTGAAGCCCCGGGCCACGAGACGGGCTTTTAAGCGATCAACAGTCCCATCCGCAATCTGTTTGACCGCAAAGACCCATTTGCAAGTAACCCAGTGTTGTCCAGGAGGAAGGGGAACCAGTTCCCAGGTTTGATTAGCCCAGAGGGCATTCATTTCCTCTTCCATAGCTGCCCGCCACCCTGGATGCTGAAGCGCCTCCTGCACAGAGTTAGGAATAGAGATGGAGGAAAGAGAAGTAGCAAACTGGTGGAGAGGTGGTGAAAGCCGGTGTAGAGACACATAGCTAGCCATAGGATGAGCCGTAGAAGAAGACGCTGGATCGACCGCGGGCGGTGTGTCATCAGTAGCAGACGGCTCCGGTAGGGAAATATTCTTGGATTTACGGCGAGAATAGACGTAACGAATGGGCGGATGGATCAAAGGCAGGGATAGAGATGACGATGGAGAAGAAGGCGTGACTGGAACGATAGGACGAGTAATAGGAGAAGGTATGGATTGGGTAGAGGAGGATGGGTGGAATGGTTGATCTTCACAAAAAGTAACATCGGCCGAGACAGTCACTTTTCCTGTTGTAGGAGAGTAGCATAGATAGCCCTTCTGAGTTCGAGAGTAGCCAACAAACATCTGTCGGGTAGCACGAGCAGCAAGTTTGTCCACTGGCGGACCGAGGGTGTGGACATAACAAACACACCCAAAAACTCGGGGTGTGAGGGGAAAGGAGCAGTAGATGGAAGAAGAAGGCTTAGTGGAGTTGCAAAGCTGAGAACGGATGAGGGCATACGATTGATGAGGTGACACGCAGTAGCAATAGCAAAGTGCCAAAATTCTGTTGGGACCTGCATTTGGAACATGAGGGACCGAGCGGTATCGAGAAGATGACAATTTTTCCGTTCGGCCACACCATTTTGTTGAGGTGTGTAGGCACAGGAGGTTTGGTGAATTACACCAAACTCGGAGCACAGAGCGGAGAAGGACCGACTTGTGTACTCGCGGCATTATCGGTGCGAAGTATTTTAAGAGGCGTCGAGAACTGCGTACGCGTTTCAGATAAAAAAGCACGAAACACAGAAGTAATCTCAGTACGATCATGAAGAAAATAAAGCCAGGTAACACGTGAGTAGTCATCAATAAAAGTGATAAAGTAGCGATGTCCAAATACACTGGGGATCCTATATGGACCCCATACATCAGAATGAACTAAAGATAACGGAGTATCACTCCGGGTACAAGAAGGAGAGAAAGAAACACGATGTTGCTTGTCGTAGATACATGATTCACAAGTGAACTCTTGTAGTAAAACACCAGGAAGAGCTTTCTTGAGAACCGGAAGGGGGGCATGCCCAAGACGACGATGCCAGTCAGACGTGGAGATGGAAGAAAGACTGATAGGTGGGAGATACAAGAGATATAGCCCATTCGTCAGCCGACCACTACCAATGGTACTCCGTGTACGGCGATCCTGCAAAACAAAAGAGGAAGGAGAAAAGGTTATGCAACAGTCAAGATCCCGTGTTAACTGGCCAACAGAAAGCAAGTTAAACGGGGAACCAGGAACATGAAGAACTGAGGAGAGTAGCAAGGTAGGAGTGAGGCGGAGATCAGCAGCACCAGAGACCGGGGTAGTATCGCCATTAGCAATAATAATAGAAGGTGGGTGAGAGGTTGTCGAATACTGAGGCGGTTTCTGAGATGTTATATGATGAGTTGCTCCAGAGTCAACGATCCAGTGAGAGCTGTAAGAAAGACAGGATATACCTTGAGTAGAAAAAGAGGCAACCGAGCCAGATGACCGATTAATACTGCCTTGGAGCTGCTGGAACTGAGTGCGAAGGTCTTCATATTCCTGGCGAGTAGGTGCACCAAGGTTGGAAGTGTCAGAGGCATCAGAAGGAGCTGGAGTAGCGGAGGCGGCCAGATGCGGAGGTAGGCCATGCTTGCGGTAGCATGTAGCTTCAAGATGACCCTCTCGAGAGCAGTAAGTACACTTCAGAGAAGAGCGGCCACCACGTCCTCGGCCCCGAGACGGGTGGCGTCCTCCCCTGGTGGAAGGGCCACGACCAGGGGGAGGAGTTGGCAGGAGAGGTTGCTGAAGAAGAACTGGAGAGAAACTTGTTGAAGCCTCGGATGGTGGTGTAACCTTGATCAGCATGGAGCACACATCAGATAGGGATGGTGTGGTAGGAGATGAGAGGATCTGAGCCCGAACACTATGCAGGTGTGGTGGAACATGGGACAACAACATGGAGATTGTCACAGCCTCTTTCTGAGCTTTCTGAGCAGCGAGGTCGGTAGTCGGAGGCTGATGCTGAATCCAAGCCTCATGGAGAGGTTTCACCTGAGCGATATGGGAGATCATTAGGTCTGGTGCACCAGGCCGAAGGGTTTGAAGTTCCGAGATGATATCAAAGAGATGTTGGAGACTGTTCTGGCCGGAGTAGAAAGCATGAAGTTCATCCCAGATGGCCTTGACGGTTTCATGATACATAGATATCCGATAAGGCTCCTTGTCCATGGAGTTAAGGAGCCAGGTTTGCACTCGACCATCATCCCGAAGCCAATCATTGGAAGGATAAAGTGGAACAGCCTGGGTTACGTGATGAACCAATCCTTTTGTCTGTAAGACCCGGCGAACAGAGTGAACCCATTCCACAAAGTTGGACTTCCCGGAGAGGGAGATAGTTGTAATCCGAAGTTCATAGCGGACATCAGGAGCAGGAGCAGCCACTGTGGCTGGGGGAATATTGGTAGTATGAGAGTTTTCGGATTCCACCATTTTAGAAGACGGGCTGAGCGGACTGAAACTAAGAGGGCGGGCGGTCAGCAGGAGACAAGTCGTCTGAACTGCAGGATGTCGCACACGCGACTTGAGATCGCACGGCCTGCTGGAGGATGTTGTTGGAAGTCGCAGGAGAGGCCGCAGGGAATAACTGCGGTGAGACAGCAACACGGAAGAAGCTCGGCAGTCTGCAGACTGCGACTAAGAAGCTCGGCAGTCTGCGGACTGCTGGGAGGTCACACGATCGACTGGAGGTCGCACGACTGCGGGTAGAGGGCGCCGCGAGAAGACCGAGATCAGGTCGTCATGAAGAGATCGCGGCGAGAAGAAGAGCTCGCGGCGAGAAGAAGAGCTCGCGAGACCGTGAGACCGCTGCGAGACCGCTTGCGAGACCGCTGCGGGAAGACGAGAAGACGAGCTTGCGGGAAGACGAGAAGGCGAGAAGATGAGCTTGCGAGACCGCTGCGGGAAGGCGAGACCGCGAAGAAAGCGCGAAGAGACCGCGGCGAGAAGACGAGCTCGCGAGGTGTGGACCCCACACTTGTCCGGGACAGGGGCTATAAAGGGAGGGACACGGGAGATAGATTTGGTGGAGGCCACGAAGGAGGAAAGACCGCAAAATATCGGCGGTTAAACAACTGGGAGGTCGCAGAGCTCGCTCAGGACAGGAAATCCAGCGGGCTGTGCGGTCAGAGAAGAGGAGACCGCATGCGTCGAATCGATAGCTCTGATACCATGTAGAGAAATGGTATAAACCTTGTATATATTTGTTTAACACATAATTATAACTATGAATACAAATATATAGGAGGAGAAGGAGGCTAGTCACTCCAATCTCAAGATGTGGGACTAAACAGGAGCAAGAAGGAACTACATAAATGGGCCTTATAAATGGGTTTTTACATCATTTTCTCTAACAATTAGAAACTCATTAAGGTATAATCACCTCACTATCTTCACCCTATCCTATGTAAGCATCTCTCCAAACATAGGATTTAGTTAGAAATTAAATGAGTGACGCAAGTTTATGAAAAAAAATTCCTTTACTTTTATAGTTACAATAATTCATATAAGTGCAATTTTATACTTCTCCTTTGCTAATATATATAGCTAAAGTACAAATGGCATGTTAGTCTATAAAATTTTAATCAGTAAACATTTAGGTAATCATCCTATATTTTCTTTGTATCAATACAAAAATTTTCAATTAGCATTTTGATCCACAACTTTGACTAATTAGGCATCTCTTCAGACATAAGAGGTTAGCAATTACAAGCGTGATAGTTGAAGGAATAAATTTCACTTTCCTTTTTTAAATTTATGGCAATTCATGCTAGTGTATTAGACAATGAAGTAAATTAGTTTAAGAAGCTGGTAAAATATGAAAGAAAGTAATACATTAAATGTAACCTCTACAATTCATCACACCAATCTGGAAACAAAAAAATGGGCATTCCAACCTATGTAAATAAAAATAATTTCCTTTATAAGATTTTTTTCCAGCAAAAAAAACAATAGTATGTTGCATTCATTTTTCTCATAGTTAATTAGAAAATTTTGTTAGAGGCAAGAAACTGTATGCCAATTAGTTTCTTCATATAGGTGTATTATTTTAAAATTAAATCCCCTTTCATATTCTTTTAAGTATTGTGAGTGCTTTTTGAAAACAAAAGTCAAGACAATAGGTTTCTTTTGTTCAATAAAATCATTTTAATTCTCTCAATTTAATTTAATTGCAAATGTTTGCATGCACTATGCTCTCTTATTTCACTCTGTAACTATGAATAAAACATAATGAAATGTGAACATTTGCTAGTATGTAAGACATGCATACCAAATGCAAGTTCATTATAGTTCATGAATAGAGCAAAAAGAAATACTATTCTGAACTAAAATATTTTAAAAAAAATTTATAACTTACGCTAACAGCTCGACTAATGTCCTCTGTGAATGTAGGGAAAAAACCGGCTGCGATAGACACCAATGTTACACCTATCAAGGCACAAAGTGAAAGCACTATTGATCCCTTGGCACCTGCACAAGATGCCATCATTCACAAAAACTATTGTGATATTTATAACATAGCTATGATGTAAATAGGAAATATCAAATGTATTGTGATATTAATAGCATTGCTATGATGTTGAGCACAGCCACTTCAAAGGTAGTTGAAGGTTAATGCGCAAGGACCTCAAGTTGGACATTTGAAGAAAAGATAAATTCTCAAACTGGAATTCAGATAATTGATAACCATTTAGATCTAATCCAAATATAAAAACTTGATAGGGTATGTTACAGTAGGCAGAGTTGAAGCAAGGAACCCGACTGCAGAGTTCAGAGTTGGGTATGGGCAGAGGTTACTGGGCCACAAAGATAGAATTCACGGATGAGAATGTCAAAAAGGAAGGTAAATAGCAACAACTCGGAGGTCCCACCTCACATCCAGGAGTGTATAGAAACTCCCCCTCTCAAACCAAATGCTATGCTAGGTGAGGGGGGAGAGGAAGGCTTACGAGGTGCATAGAAGAGCTCGCGAGTCCTATGTGAGGTCCCCAGTAGGTTGATGACATTGCCTCTTCCTCTTGTCAGTGTGTCATATTTATAGGCAATGACAACCGGGGGGGGGGGGGGGGGTACCCCAGACCAGAGAGTGGGTCCCACCCCTGCGCGAGGTTCAATTGGGGGCCGATGAGCTGGGGCGAGCTGGTCTTGGGTTCCATTGACGAGATGATGACTCCCGACGTGGTGTATGCGGACTGAATGCGAATTTACTCTTCGGGTGAGGGAATTTTGGTAATTGCCTCGCCAAGTTTTTTCGAGTTGACCTTGTCGAGTATGGGTCATACCCAATCCCCATTTTTTGGGCTTGACACGAGATCGAAAAAATGTACGAGACCCAGGACTCGGCGAGGTGTTGGAGCCAAGGACCGCAGCTACAGACCGAACTCAGGATCAATACACTCCTGGTTGCTGGATGTCCATGGGCCCCTGGCGAGGTGGATCATTAAGTGGGTTGAGTGCAAGGTCGCAGTCCCAGACCAGATTCAGGATCGACACAATCCCATGTCCACGAGGCCCCTGGGGAGGAGGATCATTAGGCGGGCCGAATGCAAGGTTGCGGTCCCTGACAAGACTCAGGATCGACACACTCCCGGCTGCCGCATGCCCGCGGGGTCCCTGGCGAGGCGGATCATTAGGTGGGCTGAGTGCAAGGACCCTGTCCCATACCAGGCTCAAAATCGACACACTCCCGGTTGCCGCATGTCAGCAGGGCCCATGGAGAAGCGAATCATTAGGCGGACTGAGTGAAGGTCGCGGTCCCAGAGTGAACTCAAAATCGGCACTCCCGGCTGCCGCATGTCAGCGGGGGGACCGTAGCGAGGTGGGTCATTATGCAGGCTGAGTGCAAGGTCGCAGTCCCAGACCGGACTCAGGATCGACACACTCCCGGTTGCCGTAGGGCCCTTGGCGAGGTGGATTATTAGGTGGGCTGAATGCAAGGTCGCGATCCCAGACCAGACTTAACATCGACACACTCCCAGCTGCCGTATGTCCGCGGGCCCATGGAAAGTTGGATCATCAGGTGGGCTGAGTGCAAGGACGTTTTCCCAGACCAGACTTAGGATCGACACACTCCCGGCTGCCGCATGTTGCTGGGCCCCAGGTGAGGTAAATCATTAGGCGGACTGAGTGCAAGGTCGCAGTCTCAGACCGGACTCAGGATCGAGACACTCCCTGCTGCCGCATATCTGCGGGGCCCTTGACAAGGTGGATCATTAGGCGGGCTGAGTGCAAGGTCGCAATCCCAGACCAGACTCAGGATCAACACACTCCCGGCTGCCGCATGTCCACGGGGCCCTTGACAAGGTGGATCATTAGGCGGGCTGAGCGCAAGGACGCGGTCCCAGACCGGACTCAGGATCGACACACTCTCGGTTGCCGCCTGCTCGCAGGGCCCTTGGCGAGGTAGATCATTTAACGAGTTTGCAATAGTTTCGTCTTTGTGAACTGAAGGAGAATGCAAACTACAAAGTTCATACCTCAGAAGCCCCAAGGTGAAGTCTCATGGGTAATACCTTTTCAGGTTATCGCCCGCTCCATGTGTTTTCGAGATCCTCTCCCTCGTGTGTTGTCAGACAGTAGACCCCAATTTGGAGCGCCTCCCGGACAAGGAAAGGTCCTTCCTAGTTAGGATTGAGCTTGCCGACGACGGAGGACCTTCCAGCAACATTCAATTTCTTCAGCACCAAGTCTCCTTTTTGGAATTATTTGATTCGAACATATTTGTCGAAGTGCTTGCCATCCTTCTCTTGATTTCTTCCTGCCTAGTGACGACGAGGACTCTGAGTACTTCTACGAGGCCCGGGGCGACCTCTGCCCTTCGTTTTTCAACCGTCATTCTTCTCCCCCTTCTTGGGAAGCGATGACCGGCTTCTTACTTCAATCTACACCAGAATGAGAGCCTCGGACCCGTGCAACAACTTGAAAGGAGTCTCCCCGATGGTTGAGTTATGCGTAGTTCTCAGGGCCCAAAGGACGGAAGGAAGTTGCTCTGCCCAGTTCCCCCGCAGGTTCTCAACCTTCTTTTTAAACAAGTTTAGCAATAAATTGTTGGCCGCTTCGACTTGCCCGTTATTGCAGGGTGGTGAACTGAAGCAAAGCGCAGGTCGGTCCATATCGCCTCCCAGAACTCTACCAATCCGAGACTCGTGAATTGAGGACTATTGTCGGTGATGATAGCGAAGGGCACGTTGTACCTGAAAGCAATCTCTCCCAAGAGGAAGTTCTTTACGACCTAGGACGTCGTTCTGGCAAGAAAATTGACCTCGACCCACTTGGAGAAATAGTCAATCATCACCCAGATAAACCTACGATGATAGCAGGCCTTCGGAAACGACCCAAGCAGATCCATCCCCCATATTGCAAACCTCTAAGGGGCAATGATAGACCTTAAACGTTGCACCGGCTGCAGTTGGAGAGGTGCGTAGAGTTGACATTTTTGACATCTTCGAGCGAGCCCTTATGCGTCCTTCCGGATGGTTGACTAGAAGTAGCCTTGTCTTAGCACCATTTTCTCTAATGTGCGGCTCCCCAAGTGGCTTTCACACTCTCGAATGGATCTCCTCCAACAGTTGTGACACTTCCTCTTCTGTGACATGCCTTGCTAACGACACCAAGATGGTTTTCCAGTACAAGTCGCTCTCGTGGAGGAGGTAGTACACTGATTTGTATCTGAACGCCTTTTAACCTCCACTGCCCATGGGTACTTCCCGGTGGTCAAGAACTCAAAGTATGGGTTGATCCAAAAAGGTTTCCGATTGACCCCCATCAACTCCCCTTCTTCAATCGAGGGCCTGAAAAGCTCAGTCTGGGTCCCTCTGAACTTTGGCCCGAGTACATCTGTTGTGCCGTTTTCACTTCTTGGCAGATGCTGGACGCCAAATGACCGAAATGACCCAATTAATTCCTGAGCCTTCCTTAGGTATTGTTGCAAGGTTGGCTTGTGAGTCTCATACTCCCCACGAACCTGAGATACAATTACCAAAAAGTCAGTGTGGGTCTGAATATCTTGTATCCCCAACTCTTTTGTCATTCGCAATCCGGCGAGTAAGACTTCATATTCTACTTGGTTGTTGGTGACCTCGAAGTGCAACTCCACGACTAAATTCTTAACACGCCTCCTCCGTGCAAGGATGTGGACTTTTTTTTCTTATTGTGTGATGTGGGAGTGAGCCATTGGGCCTAACCTAGCTATGACGCCATTAAGATTTATGTATCCAACCTAATATCAATTGATTATATATGGAGGGGCCATAATCTACATTAAGTGCGTGATATGGCATGAGATTCTCGACGCGAGACTAAATTCTCGACACATGGCAATTGTATATTAAACAAAGCAGATGGCAAAGTGCGCTTTACTCAAATTATTAGGCCGGTGAGTTAAGTCATTTAAAAATGAAAATAACAAGATATACTAACATTTAACATGACACCAAAAGATCAAATGAATACTGCAAGTTAGTCTCTTTAAACAAAATCATGTTATAGATCAGTACAAGGAACAAGATGAAAAAAAAGTAAGACTGCGGACCTGAATTATGAACATATGAAAGGAGGTAGACCAACATAAGGCAGACACTTGAAGCAATGAAAGAGGCAAGTATTACATTTCCAAGCCACTCAGGGGCACTTCCAGGGTTACTGCATGTTGATTCAGGATTATGATAAACTTAGTTAGACGTGCATAATTGCTGTATTAGTGCAAAAAGACCAAACAACTCTGTTTGCAAAATATATAGATACAAAAAAACTAATTAGAAGAAGCATTAATACCTATCAAACCGAACCAAAGTCCCAATTAGTGTCCCTACCAACCGGATAAAACCACCGGAAGAGAGCAGAAAGGGTATTATTAAACCCAAAAGCAATGTAGCTATTTTGAGTGGCTTCGGCAGCCTGACTGGAGATAAGGTTGCCTCCATAAGTCCATCTGGAAAAATGGCAAAACTTCTGGTCACGCAATTTCTCAAGTGCTAAATTTCAACATGTAAATGACCAAATTGGTTTAACTTACAAGCAAAAGAAGGGGAAACCAACCACACAAGGGCTAAATATGAAGATCCAATCTTATAAAAATTGCCAATGAATAGAAGGACAAGCCACTGAATGAATCCTGCTTTAAAAACCCATCTTTCTGCCTCCCACTTCGCTAAATTCTTTTTATGAATGACAGAGAGACTTTCCATCCTTTTTGAAATGCCCTTTTGGAGATAATTCTGAAGAAATATAAAGCCTATGTGCTGACCAGCTATTGCACCAAGTACTGCTGGGGCGCCAAATAAACAAGCAACTAGCCATGGACTTGAAATATATGGCACAGGGGAGGAAGAAATTAGAGGTATGATAAAAGCAACAAGAACAGATAGCCCCAGTGAAAACAACCACATAAGGATTATAGAAAAACAGGACAGAACAAATGATATCACACCGGGATAACCACCCATAACCAATGAAGTTGTCCATATTAAAATAGCTTGCAGCATCACTGAATTGGAAAGCAAACTTGCAAGATGCTGTGGGTATACGATCATGTACATTCCCTATGAAATTTGAAATCAAAATAATAGTCAGAGCACCATTATGCAAGGGTATAAAGTCCACGGTTCTTCAAAATATGTTACCTCTTGCTATATGATAACAATTCAAGCAATCCCAAACAAACAATAAATACAACTGGTAGATAAGGTGATATTTAGTTTTTTTGAATTTAATTGATTAGTTTTTTGTAGAAATTATATATATATATATAAATAATTACCCGTACCTCCCTTGTAAGTTAGCATAATTACTGAGAGCACCCCTCTTATTTTCGAAATTACAAAAACCTCCCCTGAACTTTTAATTTCATAACATCCTGAACAAAAATTCTGGGTTTTTTTGTAATGAAATTGTATCACGGATGGGGTTTTTTGTAATGAAATTAAAACTTCAAGGGAAGTTTTTGTAATTATGCTAACTTATAGGGGAGTTTTTTGTAATTTCGAAAATAAGAGGGGTGCTTTCAGTAATTTAGCAAAGTTAGAGGGGAGGTCCCGGTAAATGGCCCTATATAGAAATGTACTCGCCCGCCCTCGACGGGCTTCGCCCGCTCCCGGCGGGCCCGTTCGTGATATATTTTTAAAATATGAAATCTTATAATTATATAATTATTAATTAATTCTTCTGATATAATAAAGAAATATTAACAAACCCCTTATTTTAAGGTAATAAAGAAAAACGTGGGCTCAATGTAATGCAAAAGACGATGGTGTACTGGATAAGACCCTTCGCTTCCAAGTAGCAGGTCGCCAGTTCGAGGCTTTGTCAGCCCGCACTTTTTTATTTTTTTCTTATACCTCTTTCACAAATTTAGTCCCACACCGTGAATAGAATGAATATATTCTGGTATAAATTAAAGAAACGTGATAAATTGGCAGAAAATTTACTAAAACCGGGCTTGCTACACGACTTGCATGGTTTCCAGCCCCCGCTTATGGCCCGGCGGGCTCCATCGGCCGGGCTATATGTCATTTTGGGCTGAATTTTTTTTTTTTTTTAACATAGGTTTAGGACTACCCTAGTAGGTTTAGGAGACCTAGGAAAAAGTTGAGAGAGAGAGAGAGTGCGGTTTGATCATACGGCTGATGAATTATTGGGACAGATCTGATGGTCATGATGGCTTCGATGGCTTTAAAATTCATCGCATAACTATTTCCTTTATAGTGATTTAGAAATATATATATATATATTGTTTTATTCTCTTTGTTTTTATCCCACATCCTTTGCATAGAATGCTAGTAGGATCCTCTCTGTATCAATACGTCTTTCCTTGACCTTGTTTAAGCAATTGAGCATTTCAGTTCATTTCCTCTGCATGGTATCAGAGTAAGGTTCTATGAGAACAAATGGTATCGAGGCCCATTAGTACATATATAAGAGCGATAAAAATAGAGATTTCGGTACTGTCAAAACCAGAGTAAGTCAGAGGAACGATAGGCTTGATCAATAACCAATGGAACCCATCCGTTCTCTTCCACAACATACCAAGGTAATATTGAGGATAAAAACAGTCAATGCTGCAACAGCAGACTACAAAATACATAGAAGCTACAACAGGAGTTGATGGTGGCCCTGAATGTTCAGACATTAAGTGACATTGCCAGTAGCATGATGTGGCATTGTAGGCGGCTCGACGCAAGAATCGGAAGGAGGGAGGCAGTCTTTACCTCGACAGAGGAGAAAGCCTGAACCTCTAAGCAAGCAATAGAGGGAGTCTCGACTTCGACACAATTAGAGGAGAGAGCTTGAGATGCCAAAAGACATTAAATGGCATATTGCTGCCATTACATTATTACATTGTCAGAAGTTATAGCATGTTTTACAAGTTTCATTGAAAGTTTAGAAACAAAGAATCCTTTTTATTTCTTGTACAAAAAGAGTGTTACACACTTACACTACACAAGTATATATATACAAGTAAGAGGCACAAACACTTCTTCGTAGGAGATGTGGGACTAAACAAAAAATGAGAGAAAAGAGGAGCACCAACACTCAAGGATGGGCTTTCTTTGTACTTCAACACTCCCCTTCAAGTTGGAGCATATATATCTGTCACGTTCAGCTTATTACATAAGTATTGAGTTTTCCTCCCATTGAGAACTTTGCGAGGAGGTCGCCAGGTTGATCTTTGGACTTCAGTAATGGAGTGTGGATCTTTTTGGAAAGAACTGCATCTATGACAAAATGACAATCAACTTCGATGTGTTTTGTTTGCTCATGAAAAATTGGATTATTGGTAATGAACGTAGCATCCCGATTGACACGGTATAGAGGAATGGAAGTATAAGTATATTGCCCAAATTCTACCAAAAGAGACTTGACCAAGTACTAGTAGTTCACAAGTGCCTTGGGCCATTGCTCGGTATTGGTATTCTGTTTCAGCACTCGATCTGACAATTACATTTTGTTTTTTGTTGCGCCATGTGATGAGATTTCCTCCAACAAGATATTAAAATACGGATGAAATTTAACCGTGCCACAAGAGAAAAGGTTTCTAAACAGTCAACATCACATGTCTGTGTGTAGCCCTTATCTACTAGGCGAGCCTTGAAATGTTCCGTAGAACCATCAAGTAGGTGAAGATCCATCTACACCAAACTCTTTGAACCCAGAGGTAAATGTACAAAATCCAAAGTATGTCTTGCATCGCCACCAACAAGTTAGGATGTGGCATAGCCTCAACAACAGTCATTAAGATACATGTGCAGGAAAGTCTTCATGACAGAGTTAAGATGATCAGTAGAGACATAGTGATAAATAGGATATTTAAGGTAATGGTGGCGCGATTTCCGCAAGGAAATGGGTAAATCAAGGTCAGAAGAAGCAGGCGAAGAGGGAGGATTACCATGCTTGGAATCCTCGGGAGAGGAAGAGATAATGATGGGTAAGTTGGCTAAAGATAGATGTTGGTGTCGTCGCTCATATACCTACAAATGTGGCTTAGTAGCAATAGGATTCATAGAAAAACATGAATGAGTACAGGATCCAGAGTAGTAGTGAGAATTTTGTAAGCGGTGAAGAATAGTGCCTTCAAAAAAGTGACATGAATTGACATAGCTCTTATTGGCAATATGATCAAAACATCGGTACCACAATTGAGTGCGAGAGTAACCAAGAAAGATACAATGAATGGCCCGAGGGGAAAGCGTATTAAGATTAATGTGTAAGTCATGAACAAAACAGAGACATCTGAATATTTTTTGGTGGACGGAAGAAGAGTGGTTCATGAGGAAAAAGGAGCTGAAATGAGGCTTCATCATTAAGAACCGATGAGGGCATACAATTAATTAAGTAATTAGCTATTAGAATCGCGTCCGACCAATAATTCTTGGGAATATAAGTATGTAGAAGTAATATGCGAGCAATGTCAAGTGACAATTTTTTCGTCAGCAACTTCATTTTGATGTGTTGTATACGAGCAGGAAGTTTGATGTATAATTCCACGTGCTGTGCAAAAGGATTGAAATTCATGTTGCAGATGTTCAAGAGCATTATCAATGCTTATCACATAGAGGAAGAGAGAACTGTGCTAATTTCATTAAAAAAAGTTTGAAAAATAGAGAAAATTTCAATATGATCTTTTACATACATATCCAGGTGACCCTGGACCAAACATCAATAAAAGATACAAAATATTTAGCCCTTGTAAAAGATGAAATTTTACAAGGATCCCATACATCTAGAGTTGTCACTTAAAACTAAAAGCCGTAAATCGAACCGGAATCACAAAGAACCGAATCGAATCGTTCACGAATTATTCGTGTTTCAGTTTGAATTTTGGAACCGTCAACAAGTAAAGAACAATGGTCCAGGTGCGGTTCCTTCATTTTAATATCCGGGCTGGAAGTAGAACTACAACATAAATGTCTCAAGTGGTTTCAGAATTTTTAGACCCGATCCGGACCGGACCGAAGCAGAACCGAACCGCAATCCGTTTATTATTATTATAATATATTTATTATTATTATTATTTAAATATTAATAATATGTATTTAAGGATTGAGTGTTGTTGTATCAATAATATATATTTATTATTTATACGACTATACCTATATTAGTCGTTCGATTGCAGGACCGTCCGATTGCAGTGGGATTCAAATACTCATGCACAGGTCGCGTGACATTAGGTCATTTCCTCACTCCTCTGGGACGAAGGCTTCTTTCTCGCTCAGCTTGCTCGATGGATGAATGCTTTCTTCTCCCCATTCAGGCAGTGTTTGTTCTAAATTTTCTGCTAGGGCTTTAGATCTACGTACGAAATCAACGACTTCCTCGACTAGATTCCCCTAGACGATCTTCCGACAGTGTTCGTTCTCTCCCTCGTTGTTAGGGTTTCAAATTTAGGGGCCTCCGACCGCCAAATGAGCTTACTTCTTCTGACCTTTATTCGGGTTTCAGTTTGAATTTTGGAACTGTAAACAAGTAAAGAACAATGGTCCAGGTGCGGTTCCTTCATTTTATTATCCGGGCTGGAACTAGAACTACAACATAAATGTCTCAAGTGGTTTCAGAATTTTTAGACCCGATCCGGGCCGGACCGAAGCAGAACCGAACCGCAATCCGTTTATTATTATTATAATATATTTATTATTATTATTTAAATATTAATAATATATATTTAAGGTTTGAGTGTTGTTGTTGTATCAATAATATATATTTATTATTTATACGACTATACCTATATTAGTCGTTCGATTGCAGCGCTGTCCGATTGCAGTGGGATTCAAATACTCATACACAGGTCGCGTGGCATTAGGTCATTTCCTCGCTCCTCTGGGCCGAAGGCTTCTTTCTCGCTCAGCTTGCTCGATGGATGAAGGCTTTCTTCTCCCCCATTCAGGCAGTGTTTGTTCTAAATTTTCTGTTAGGGCCTCAGATCTACGTACGGAATCGGCGACTTCCTCGACTAGCTTCCTCTAGACGATCTTCCGACAGTGTTCGTTCTCTCCCTCATTGTTAGGGTTTCAAATTTAGGGGCCTCCGACCGCCTGATGAGCTTACTTCTTCTGACCTTTCTGACTCTATCTCCTTCTCTTCTTTTCATTCCATTTCTTCTTCCCATTTCTTCAATTGTTAGGGAATTTTGTTGCTGCCGCCACCTCCATCATAGATTCGACATTCCATTTCTGATGCGGAATGGAGATGCGGACCCGCAGCAGAGGACGAGTTTTGGGCTCGTTCGGGGCCGATTGACTACTTACCATATATGGCGTACCCGGGTCGACGATCCGACTCCACGGATGCGTCCGGTCCGTTGTTCTGACACGATTTCATATATTATATTGTCATTTTTGCTTTATTTTTTATGGTAATCGGGCTATCCCATCTCCGACCAATCATAGTCGTTGATGATGGGATGCCATAATTTCTCTTTATTATAAATAAGAGCATATGGAGTCTGCTATAGCTTATGCAGAATTTGGAGATTGTGAATCCCGGATTCCAGCGATCCCTCCACAGTGCCGACTCCGTGGAACCCTAGGTGACGACTCCTAGGCCCTCTCCCGCTCCCCAAAGGTAACTCTAACCCTTAGCCACCTTTCTCCACACTCAAATCCTTCCACCGCCAACCCTGCTGCCCTCTAGCCGCCGCTCCTTCCTTCTGTCCAGCCACCAATCCGCTGCCTTCCTGCTGTCCAGCCACCCAGCTGCCGCCTTCCTGTTGTCCAGCCACCCAGCCGCCGTCTTCCAGCAGCCCAGCCGCCACCCCACCCCAATCCCAACAGCCACCTGTTTCCATCCAACCCCCTTCCCCCATCTGAAATCTGTCCCTCCACGCAGATCCACTTAAAACCAGTCCCCCACCTTCCAAAACAGCCACCTCCACTCAGATCTAGCCCTGTAACATCAAATCCCGCCACCACATCATCGTACCTTGCCGGATCTCCTCTCCTACGGCATCCCCCATTTTTTGTGAGTATTTATTTGTTGTATGGAACTTTAATATATGGTGTTACGATTTCATGTTTGCTCGGATCTTTGGAATAGTAGTTGTATGTTTTAGATTATTTTGTGATTTGCAGGGTTTATTCGCCGCGCGCTCTCGCTTTGGCCCTCCACGCGGAGGAAAACCATTGCTTGTTTGCCTAAAGAAATTATTTGTATCATGCTAAAATTATCTACGTGTGATTTGACTATTTATTGCTTAATTTGAATTCGCCGTCGAATCTCGCATCTTGCATATAGTAGTTTAGGGTTGTCAAGTTGTTTCCCCGCCACTTCACGTAGAATTGCATGTTAGTCGTACACCCACGTAGCCTACCCTACATTAATTTCTGTAGAAAAGAGCGAATCTTGTATATATTTCTTGTATTGTATACAAAGAGAGAGTACATATTTATAGGAGAAAGAAGAGAGAGAGAAAACCTATACACAATGTGGGACTAAAGAGATATAGAAGAGGAGTAATTGGGCCACCAAATGGGCCAAACACATGGGCAATTTCAACACTCCCCCGCAAGCTGGAGCGTACAAATCATATGCGCCAAGCTTGGATAAGCATTGATAGAAGAGGGTACTGGACAGTGCCTTTGTGAGGACATCCGCAACTTGTTCAGTACCAGGGACATGTTTTAGCTCGATCTTCTTCATTTGTACTTTCTCCCGGATAAAGTGGCAGTCGACCTCGATATGCTTGGTCCTTTCGTGGAAGACCGGGTTCTTGGCAATATGTATAGCAGCCTGACTGTCGCAAAGTAGAAGAGCAGGAGCAGGAAGTTTTACCCCAAGATCCGTGAGAAGACTTTCAAGCCATGTAAGTTCAGAGACCACAGATGTCATTGCCCTGTATTCTGCTTCTGCTGAGGAGCGCGCAACCACTGCTTGTTTCTTGCTACGCCAGGTAATCAAATGTCCTCCGAAGTACGTGCAGAAGCCACTGGTTGACCGACGATCATCAAGAGAGCCGACATAGTCAGCATCAGAGTATGCCACCAGTGTTGGAGTTGAGGATGAGGTCTTGTATACCAAGCCTTGACCAGGAGCCGCTTTTAGATATCGGAGAATCCGTTCCACAGCCTGAAGATGAGAGGAACGAGGGGCGTGCATGTAACGGCTGACAATACCGACTGCGGAGGAGATATCTGGTCTTGTAACAGTCAGATAGATCAATTTTCCAACCAGACGGCGATAGTACTCCGGGTTCTGAAGCAAGAGATCAGAGTCAGAGGACTGAGCACAAATCTTGTGATTTGCGTCCATTGGAGTATTGATGGGTTTGCAGCCGGAGTAGCCTGCATCATGAAGAAGATCGAGGCAATACTTTCTCTGAGATAGAACAAGGCCATCTGGTCGCCTGGCTACCTCCAGGCCCAGGAAGTAATGAAGGTTCCCCAGATCTTTTGTTTGGAACACGAAGCTGAGTTGTTGTTTGATCGCCTGAATTCCTTTTGAGTTGTTGCCTGTGATAATGATATCATCCACATAGACAAGAAGGAGAACGGTGTCTGTTGCCTGGTGGTGAGTAAACAGGGAGAAGTCAGCCGAGCTCCGAGTAAACCCTGCTTCACGAAGGACCTTGCTGAGCTTGTCGAACCATGCTCGAGGAGACTGTTTGAGACCATAGAGAGACCGCAAAAGATGACAGACTTTTGGGGTCCTAGACTCCCCCGTGGTCTCAAACCCGGGCGGCTGCTGCATGTACACCGTTTCAGTGAGATCACCGTTTAAGAAGGCGTTCTTAATATCCAGTTGATGTAAGGGCCATTGGCGGTGCACAACAACGGAGAGAAGAATCTGTACTGTGTTCAGTTTGGCGACGGGAGAGAAGGTTTCGTCGTAGTCCAAACCTTGTTGCTGGGTGTAGCCGCGAGCCACTAGTCGAGCTTTTAAGCGGTCAATGGTCCCATTCGCAGCATGCTTGATGACAAAGACCCATTTGCAACCAACAGTTTTCTGGCCAGGGGGAAGATCCACCAGCTGCCAGGTCTGGTTTGCCCACAACGCGTCCATTTCTTCTTCCATGGCGGCACGCAAGCCAGGATGTTGAAGAGCCTCCTGTACAGAGTTAGGAACTGCAACCGACGATAAAGAAGTGGTCAGAGTATGAAGGTGGGGTGAGAGGCGATGTAAGGACATATAATTCGCCAAAGGATGGGCAGTCGATTCTGGTACCTGATCAGCAGAACACGGAGCACCGGAGGTCGAGTCGGACTGCGGAGTCGGATCGGAACGAGGATGTTGACGAGTGTAGACACGGATGATCGGTGGTTTAGAGATAATGGAGGTTGGAGTGGGAGCAATATCAGGAGCCGGAGATGGACGAACGGGAACGGGAGTTTCGTTGACCGGAATGACAGGTCGCGGAGCGGGTGGTGGTGCAAGGGTGGATACAGGATCAGAAAAGAACGGCTGATCCTCCCAGAAGGTAACATCGGCAGAGACCGTTATTTTACGGGTTGTAGGGAAGTAGCAGACGTAACCTTTCTGAGTTCGAGAGTAGCCGACGAAGATGGACTTGGTAGCACGAGGATCCAGCTTATCCGTGGAGGGTCCCAAGATGTGGACGTAGCAGGTGCACCCAAAGGTGCGGGGTGTGAGAGAGAAGGGTGGAGTAGAAGGAAAAAGAAGGCTGAACGGAGTATTATTATGGAGAACGGATGAAGGGAGACGGTTGATAAGGAAGCAGGCAGTGGAGACCGCGAAGTTCCAATATGATTTGGGAACGTTCACGTGAAGCATAAGTGAGCGGGCAACCTCGAGAAGGTGACGGTTCTTTCGCTCGGCCACGCCGTTTTGTTGAGGGGTGTAAGCGCAGGATGTTTGATGGATGATTCCGAAGTCTGAGCATAGAGTGGCGATATCGTGGCTTGTATATTCGCGAGCATTGTCGGAGCGTAAGGTTTTGATGGTAGTGGAGAATTGCGTACGGGTCTCGAGGACAAATGCTCTAAAGACACAAGGGAGCTCAGAGCGATCATGAAGCAGGTAAAGCCACGTTAACCGAGAGTAATCATCAACAAACGTGAGAAAATACCGATATCCAGAAATACTAGTTTTATATGGCCCCCAAATATCGGAGTGCACTAAATCAAAAGGAGCCGGACTCCGAGTACAATGTGCGGGAAAAGAAGAACGTGGTTGTTTGCCGAAAATACAAGTTTCACATTTAAACGGAGAAAGAGGTACATCAGGGAGAGCCTTCTGGAGGACGGGTAGAGGAGGGTGCCCGAGGCGTCGGTGCCAGTCTATGGCGGAGACAGAGGAGAGGATGGTGGGAGAGTCGTCAAGGAGGTAGAGTCTGTTCCGCAATCGTCCTTTACCAATGGTAGTCCGCGTCCGTCGATCTTGTATCAAAAAAGACGAGGGGTTAAATGTGACAGAACAATCCAAGTCATTAGTAAGACGACCAATGGAAAGTAAATTGAAGGAGGAGCCCGGAACATGAAGAACCGAGCGAAGAGAAAGAGAGGAGGTGAGCGAGATGTCAGCAGAACCGGAGACGGGAACAATATCCCCATTGGCCACAGTGATGCACTTTGGATGAGGAGTATCCAAATATTGAGTTGGTTGCCGCGAGGTAATATGATGAGTAGCACCGGAGTCCATTATCCAACCTGGGCTAGTGGAGAGACAAGCCATACCTTCATTGGAGACGGAGGCGACAGATGCAGAAGTAGGGCTGAGAAGTCCATGAAGTTGCTGGAGTTGGAGGCGGACTGCGTCAAGGTCCACCGGATTGCTTGAGGTGGACGGACTTTCCGTGGTAAGGGATGCTGTAGGACGAGGAGGATGTCTGTTTTTACGAAAGCATGTGGCCTCATAATGACCATCACGGCCGCAGAACGAGCATTTAGGTCTCCCCCGCCCCCCCCCCCCCCCCCCCGACCTCTTCCCCGAGCGCCAGACCGGCCTCCCCGGGTAGGTGGAGGAGGAAGAGAGGGAGAAGTAGGAGCGTGCTGGAGGAGGGCCGGTGAGGTAGGTGCCGTGATATCAAGAGGTGTTGTGACTCGGAGGAGCATGGAGCACACACTTGATAGAGACGGAGTGGTAGCTGAGGCCAAGATCTGAGCCCGAGGCCCAGAAGATGAGGTGGGACCCGGGCCATGAGCATAGCAATGCAGACTGCCTCCTTCTGAGCCCGCTGAGTTGCATGATCATTTGTTGATGGCTGATGTTGGATCCATGCTTCAGCCAGAGATTTGACACGGGCAACAACATAGGTCATGTTAGGCCCGGTGGTGTCCAGAGCCTGTAGGTCGGTGATGATATCGAACAGACGTTGAAGGCTATCTTTTTCGGAATACAGGGATTGGAGCTCGTCCCCATGGCCTTGGCCGTCTCAAGGTACATGACCATTTCATAAGGTTCGCCATCCAGCGAGTTCAGGAGCCATGTCTGAACGCGGCCATCGTCCCGCAGCCATTCCTCAGTGACTGGAGTTGGGGGATCCTGGGTGAGATGGGAGGCAAGGCCCTTGGCTTGAAGGACGCGGTGGACAGAGTGCATCCAGGGCATGAAATTTTTATTCCCAGAGAGGGAGATGGTGGTGATGCGGAGCTCATCACGGAGCTCGTGGTTGAGGGCAGGTGGTGCGGCCTGTGTAGGAACTTCTGATGAGGCTACCGAGGAGCCCATAGAGACCGGGAGGCACGGATAGAGACGAGCTTAGACCGCACGATCTGAAAGCAGAGGAAGCGGTTAGAGGAGTCCGCGTCTGATTGCAGTAGAACAACAGCGGAAAGGGCGAGGCGACTCGTCCAGGTCGAGGTCGCAGAAGAACCTACGCAAGTTGGGCGAAGAGGAGACCGCTGGCAGGCTAGCGGTTAGAGGCCAGACCGCACACAGAAGGCGCTGGCAGAGATCGCAGCGAGCAACGAGGAGACCGCGTGAGATTGACGCGATGAGGTAGCGGGAGATCGCTACGAGGTTGCAGGAGGGCGCTGAAGATCGCTGGAGAGATCGGCAGAAGCGGCGTCTTGCGTGCACGAGAGATCGCGGGCAGAGAGATCGCAGGCGAGCAGAGTGTGTACTGGCGAGCTGCGACTGAGACCGCTACGATCAGAGAAGAGCAGGAGAGGCCGCTGTTGAGCAGAGGAACCGTTGGCGAGCTGCGACTTGCGAGCAGAGAGGAGACCGCGTCGATTTGAGAGCAGAGGGGAGACCGCTGCGACTTGAGATGAGGCCGGAGCGATCGCTGGCGAGCTGCGAGCAGAGGGGGGGGCAAGCAGAGGTAGCTCGCTGAGGAAGATCGCACGGGCGGTCTGGCGAGCTGCTGGTGGACTTTAGAGGACGATGGCGGGACCCACGCCGTAGATGGAAGAAGCTATAAAACCTAACAGAGAGGGAAGGCGTGGGAGGCTGGGAGTAATGCGGGAGGTAGCGGCAGAGGGAGCGGTCTCAGGAAAGGAGACCGCCAGAAGTTGAGAACTGGAGGGTGGGCGGTCAGAAAACGGGAGACCGGAAAAAACGGATCGCTGCCTCTGATACCATGTAGAAAAGAGCGAATCTTGTATATATTTCTTGTATTGTATACAAAGAGAGAGTACATATTTATAGGAGAAAGAAGACAGAGAGAAAACCTATACACAATGTGGGACTAAAGAGATATAGAAGAGGAGTAATTGGGCCACCAAATGGGCCAAACACATGGGCAATTTCAACAATTTCGTTCTGCATTTCATGCTTGCGATTAAGCACATTCACAAACATCGTACATATAACTCATAACCTTTGTCATCGACTTAACATTCATTTCATATTCATTCCATTTCGCTATTTTATTGATGACTATATTCTCTAATTTGTTGATATCTATGTTTGTCGTTCCTCAACTACTTCGGTAAGGCCTGCCACAATTTGATTCTTTATAGTCATAGAACGATGGTAGGGTGATACAAAACCGCCAAATCAATGCTTAGATGGTGATAAGCGTTTAGCTTGTTACAGAGTCCTTTAAAGGTAGAGTAGTTTTGCATCAAAGGGGGTAAATCCTCAAGATGGAGAAAGCCTAATCATTGGTGGAGTTCAAAAATCCTACATGGATTTTTCTTTAGAGAATAAAGATCCGCAAGATGATCTCATATTTCCTTCGTAATTTCTAGACATACCAGAGTATTGCCTACGAAAGGGTCAAAAATGTTTTGAAGCCATCCAAGAATGACGATAAAATTTTCAAGCTAGTCCTCTTTTCCCAAATTTGGCCGCATCACCAATGGGTGGAGATGCGGAGGAATCCCTGAAAGGTAACATAAACCATGAATGATCGGGACTAGACAAGATAATTGCTCCAGTCCAATTTAGTTGAAGTAACCTGTAGTCACATACTAATGTGGTCTGAGGAAGATATATATATGTCGCCATCAAGTTAGGTTGTTGCTTTTAGGCGCAAGACTTAGGCCGTGAAAACAGAAGCAGTCGTGAGAACCGAAGCCCGCAAGTGAGGTATAGGAACTCGCGATTGTAAGAGCTACGAATGCTAGTCGGCAGATGCAAAGGGCTCGCGAATGCAGAAGATCGCTAATCAAAGGTAGGCACGATCTCATGGGCTCGTGAGTGCAGTAGATGTAGAGGGCTCGCAAGTGCAGGAGATAGCTGATCAGAGGCGGGCACGATCTCGCGGGCACGATCTTGCGGGCACGATCTCGCGGGCACGATCTAGCGGGCACGTGAGTGCAAAAACAAGAACTCGCGAGTGCAGAAACAGGAACTCACGAGTGCAAGAACATGACATGAATACGATCTCACAGGATCGTTGTTCCTAGTCGCAGTCAAGTGGACTAGGATCACGCAAGATCGCTGATAGTAGATGGCTCGCAAGTGCAGAGGAGCAATTCAAGGAACAAAAAATCGCAATTGCAGGAGCTCGCAAGTGAGAAACATGGGGTTTACTACGATGTGAGTGCGGGATCTTGAGGGATTGTAAGTGAGGTAGCAAGGTAGAGGCGGACACGATCTCGCGGAGGGAGGCAGTATGAAGGACCTGGTCTCACAGAACAAATCTCGATGTGTGTTGGATCTCGGGCGGAAGCAGGGGTGCATGCAAGCTAGGTCACGTTATAGCAGTAAATTGCATGAAAAAAATATTTGGTCTGCTCTCATACCATGTAGAAACAAAGAATCATTTTCTTTCTTCTAAAAAAAGAGTGCTGCGCTACACACGTATATATACAAGTAAGAGGCTCCAAAACTTCTCCATAGGAAATGTGGGACTAAACAAGAAGGGGGAAAAAGAAGGGACATGGGCCCAAAGATGGGCTCTCTCTTTTGGGTTTAACAGAAAGTATGCACCAAACTTTGCATTCATCGCCTCCACTATGTGTTCTCTAGAAGAGCAGAATACGAAACGCGATGATTTTATTACTTCAAATTAAATAGTCAAAGACAAGTTCATGGGCGCGCGCGCCACACACACACACACATATATAGGTGGGAGGAATGTCATCTTAACTCCAAACCACGGGGTGAGATTAATCTATACATGAGAGGGATCTTCTAATAAGTCGAAGAAATGGGGATTTACATTAAGCTTTTACATACATATTTTTTCTATACGCCCCGCAAGCTGAAGTATACAGATTGTAGACGACAAGCTTGAAAACGAATTGTCGATAGAGGGGGTGAGGAAAGGGCCGTGGTGAGGACATTAGAAATTTGATTGGCAGCGGGAACATGCCACAAATCAATTTTCCGGAGTTGAACTTTTCCTTGGATGAAGTGACGATTTACTTCAATACTTTTAGTGTGTTCATGAAAAAATGGATTCTCGGCGATATAGATGACAACTTGATTATCAAAGTAGAGGATGGCCGAAGAGGGGAGGTCGAAACCAAGATAAGTAAGAAGACTCCAGCCAAGTGAGTTCAGAAACGGCAAACGCCATCGAACGACAGTCAACCTCTACAGAGGAGTGTGCCACCATCGTTTTCTTCTTGCTCTGCCAAGTGACCAAGTGCCCTCCAAAATATGTGCAATAGACACTTGTAGACCGATGATCATCAAGGGAGCAAGAATAATCCGCATCTGAATAGACAATTAAAGATAGGGAAGCAGACGACATTTATACACAAGCCCTTGTCCTGGGGCTTTCTTCAGATACCCGAGGATTCGCTCAACAACTTGAAGGTGGGATGTCTATGCATGAACCGGCTGACCTCGCTAACAATAAATGAGATCTCCGGCCGCGTGACAGTCAGATAGATAAGTGTTGGAATTATGCGAGTATTTTATGTATTTTATCTTTTTAGCTTAATTATGGGTGTAGCCCTGAGTTTACCACTCCTATATATTAAGGAGTGGGTTTATTGAATGGTCATGATTTTCACTTTTGCCAACATGGTATCAGAGGGGCCTTAGGGCGAGCCCGCCGCTCGCGCGATCCGTCTCGCCACCCGCTCGTTCCGCTCTCCTGCGTCTCTCGATCCGATCTCGCATCAGTTTCACCCCGTTCCTCCGCTTTCTCCAGCGCGTCCAGTGTCCAGCACATCCAGCCTCCTCGACAGAGCGTTCTTCCCTCTCTCTGCCGGGGTCCGTCGCAGAGGGGGAATCTCTCCGATTTGTGGCTGCTTCTCTTGGCACCGGATATGCTGACCTAAGTTGAAGGCACTTCCGGTGTCGGTTTCTTGTGGATGTTCCTTCATGGACTTGGCTCACCTCTTTCTATGAGGGAAGCCCTTTGATTTTACATTCGGAGCCATTGAGTTCTATTCGTGTCTTTCGATGTCCGAGATCAACTCTCTGAATATGTCATCCGGTGGAGGAGCGCCTTCTACTCCTATCCATCCTATCCCACCAATCTCTGGTGGATTTGGCCGTGTCAATCCTGATCATGGCACCCCTCAGGTTACTACTATGAAATTAGATGGCTCTAACTATCTTCCGTGGGCACCATCTATTCTTCTTGCCCTGAAAAGTCGTCGGTTGTTTGGATATGTCAGTGGCACGATGAAGGAACCTCTGTCTACTTCTCCCGAGTGGCCTCAATGGGAGTCCGGGAACTCGTTGGTGATGTCCTGACTCCTTAACTCCATGCTGGAACCCATCGCACGGAACTACCTGTTCTTGGATTTTGCTGCTGATATTTGGAAGTGTGCAGAGACTACCTATTCCTGCCGAGAAAATGCTGCTCAGATGTACGAGCTGTGGCGTAGAATATAACTTTTGCGTCAGGGAGATCGTCCTCTTTCTGCCTACTATTGGGAGTTCACCCAACTCTATCAAGAGTATGATCACTTTGATTTTCTGACCTTAGTGTCTCATGAAGATGAGGTGTTGGTGCGAGCGAGAGAAGAACGTAATCACATCTTTGAATTCCTGCATGGGTTGCATCTTGATCCGATCAGTATTCAGATTCTTGGAAGCTCTCGTCTTCCTTCCTTATCAGAGGTTTGCAGTCTGGTGCAATAGGAATTTGATCGTCGACAGACTTTGCTTCCCGACTCTACCCCAGAGGGTTCTGCTCTTGCTTCCCAGTTCCATCCTGGGGCTCATCCTGCTCGTGACAGTCATCCCAGGTCTACGGAGAAAGATCATCTCGTTTGTGATTATTGCGGGAGGTCTCGCCACACCAGGGACACGTGCTTCAAACTCAATGGCTTCCCTCCTCCCCGAGGAGGACCGACTCCTCGTGGGGGGCGGAGATCTGGACGTCCCCAGAGTCGTCCTTCCAAGTATGCACATCTTTCTGATGCTGTGAGGACCTCTCGGCCCACCTCTCTCCGGATTCCACTTGTGCTCCCCCTGCTCCTCTGCTGAAGAAATTCAGGCTTTTCATCGGTTGATGCAAGGCTCTCCTGTCGAGCAGCTCGGGTCGTCGTTTTCCTCTTATGCTCACCAGGGACCTCCAGGTGCTCATTTTGCCTCCACTCACCTTTCCTCTCAGTGGATCATCGACTCGGGTGCCACCGATCACATGACATGGTCTGCTTCAGGTTTCGTATCCTACACCCACTTGTCTGATCGTGACAAAGTGAGCATCGTTGATGGGTCGCTCTCTCCTATTGCGGGGAAAGGATCCATTCACTACTCTTCTATTACTCTCTCTTCTGTCATTCAATTCCCTACTTTCACCCGAAATCTTCTTTCTAATAGTCATTTGACTAACTAAATGAATTGCTCAGTGACTTTCTTTCCTACCTCTTGTGTTTTTTTGGGGATCCAGTTGTTCCACCACCTCCTCCATTGCAGGTCTACACTCGAAGGAGGGGTATGAATACACATACCTTGCCCACACTTCCTGGGTCAACACCTGATTCGTCTTCCAATACTGATAGAGGTAATGTTTTTTTCCACCCAGTATCCTCTCTCTCATTGTGACCTATGACTCTTTGTCTCCTGCACATAGAGCATTTGTCACCTCCTTGTCTTCCATTCCCATTCCTCGCTCTTGGCAGGAAGCTCTTGAGCAAAATGAGTGGAAGGCTGCCATGTTGGAGGAAATGGTGGCCCTGGATAAAAATCATACGTGGGATCTTGTGCACTTTCCTCAAGGGAAAACCGTTGTGGGATGTAAGCGAGTCTTCTCTGCGAAGCAAAACCCCCAAGGTCTTGTTGAATGGCGCAAAGCTCGATTGGTTGCTAGAGGCTTTACTCAGACTGCAGGTATCGACTATCATAAGACTTTTGCTCCTGTTGCAAAAATGAACTCAATCAGGATATTGCTCTCATGTGCGGTATGTAAAGGTGGGATCTCAGTCAGTTGGACGTGAAGAATGCCTTCCTTCATGGGGATTTAGAGGAGGAAGTCTACATGTCACTGCCACCTGATTTCCTCCCCAGAGAGTCAGCAAGAAAGGTTTGCAGGTTGAAGAAAGATCTGTATGGCTTAAAACAGTCCCCACGTGCCTAGTTTGGAAGGTTTCACCGGGCAATGATGACTTTTGGTTACAAACAGATGAATTCAGACCATACCTTATTTGTAAAACACCGACAAGGCAAGTTGAATGCCCTTATCGTCTACGTGGATGATATAATTATAACTGGCGATGAAACAGGGGAGATTAACCATCTGAAATCCCGATTGGCAGGGGAGTTTGAAGTGAAGGACCTTGGATCCCTCAAGTACTTCCTTGGAACTGAAGTGGCCATATCTATGCATGGTATCTTTATATCACATCAGAGGTATATCCTAGACTTGTTAGAAACATATGGGATTATTGGGTGTAGACCAGCTGACACCCCTATTGAGGCCAATCATAAGCTTGAGAGAGGTGGTTGATGACATATCGGGTTTCCAACGACTGGTGGGGAAGCTTATCTATTTATCTCATACCGGTCCGGACATCTCGTACGTTGTGGGGGTTCTCAATCAATAAATGCCCTCACCGAGATCACATCAGCTTGATGCTGCCCACAGGGTATTGCGATACCTCAAATCCTCTCCTGGCAAGGGTGTTCTGTTCTCCCCCAACAAAGCATTAACCATAAAAATCTACACGGACGCGGACTGGACTGGTTCTATTGATGACCGAAGATCTACATCTGGATATTGCTCTCCCTAGTTGGGGGTAATCTGGTGACCTGGAGGAGTAATAAACATGTTGTGGCTAGATCCAGTGTAAAAGTTGAGTTCAGAGCAATGACACATGAGATATGTGAAGGATTATGGATCCAATCGATTATGCGGGATCTTGGTATTGTGTGCAGGGGACCAATCAAGATTTAATGTGATAACAAAGTTGCTATCAGTATTACCCACAACCCGGTCCAACATATCCGTACAAAGCACGTAGAAGTGGACAAACACTTTATCAAGGAAAACATAGTGAGGGGGGACTGTGAGCACTCCTTTCGTTCCATCCAACCAACAGCTGGCAGATGTACTCACTAAGGGCTTAAGTCAGTGTTCCTTTGACAAAATATTGGGCAAGTTAGGCATGACAGATATTACATGCCCAACTTGAGGGGGAGTGTTGGAATTATGCGAATATTTTATATATTTTATCTTTTTAGCTTAATTACGGTTGTAGCCCTGAGTTTACCACTCTTATATATTAAGGAGTGGGTTTATTAAATGGTCATGATTTTCACTTTCGCAAACCTTGCCAACAAGATGACGATAGAACTCTGGATTATGGAGAAACGGATTAGAGTCAGACTTGTGAGCACAGAGAGTGGTTGACATCCATTGGTGTGTCAGCAGGCTTGCAACACAAGTAGCCATCATCATATAGAAGATCGATGCAATATTTAAGTTGACGCAAAACGAGTCCATTGGATCGACGAGCTACTTCATTCCCAAAACGTATAAAAGGCGTCTCAAATCTTTTGATCAGAAAGTGCGAGACCAAGTGCTTCTTGATCATAGAGATACCATTCAAATCATCTCTCATAATGATAATATTATCAACATACACAAGACGTATCAACATGCCAGTTGAGTGACAACATGTGAATAAGGAAAAGTCTGTCGAGCACTGAGTGGATCCAAAATCATGAACGATCTGACTAAACTTGTCAAACCAAGCTCGAGGGGACTGCTTGAGGACATAGATATATTTCTTGAGGAAGCAGACAAGAGAGCCCCCTGTGGTTTCAGAACCAGGAGGTTGTTGCATAAACAATTTTCGCTAAATTGTCATTAAGAAATGCATTCTTGATATCAAGTTGATGCAACTGCCAATGGCGATGGACAACCGAGGAAACCAATATTCGCAGTATTCGTCTCATAAGGACGATGCTTAATAGTGAAGGCCCATTTACATCCCACACTGGAATGGCCAGGAGTAAGTAAAATAAGGTCTCATGTCTAATTAGCCCAGAGGGCAGCCATTTCATTGCCGAACATAGCTTGCCATCCCAAATGCTAGAGAGCTTCCTGCACAGAAGAAGGGACGGAAATAAAATGCACCGAGGGCGCAAACCTGTGAAGTTCTGGACATAAGTGGTGAAAGGAGACAGATTCTGTTTGGCGGAGCGATTTGGGAGCTGAATGCCGCCCTTTTTACACTGCTCCGCCAAACAGTGTTTTGTTCATCTCCAACACTAAAAGCCACCGCCCCCTAATCGCAGAAATAATACAATTTGGAGTCGTGAAATATTTTCACGACTCCAAATAACGTTGCAGCTCGCGATTCACGATTCTCCGCTCGACCTCTCTTCCCAACAACGCCGCTCGCCGATGAACGAATCGCCGCCTCCTTTTTTTGGTTGTCGTCGTCTCTCCTGGCGGAACCCTGACCTAGACCACAACAATTTCCTCGTCGCTGCCTCTTATTTCTGGTCGTCGTCGCCTTTTCCAGCACAACTGTTTTGCCCCTTCTTCGTTCCTGCAAGCTAATATCAGATGCTTAGAAACTAGACAAAATCGAGAGCCTTTTCCTGCACGGCTGCCGTCCACTTTGTTAAATTCCTTACAAGTTAATATCTTATAAATGCTCATCTTCATTCCCACATAGCTGTTTTGCCCCTTTTTCGTTCCTGCACATCTATTTTTGAAAAAGAAGGAAGGTTTTCTAAAGCATTGATGATCAGAAGAACTTACCGAATAATCTCTTTGGAAGTTCTAAATAAATCACATGACAGAGAGGTCAGAATTCAACTCCTTAATTATACCGATTGAACCCGAATTTGAGTTCTTAATCCTTGCTTCTGATGTCTTTGAGATTCAACTCATCTCCTGTTTTTTTGTTAATATCCTTTTTTGTCAATATGTTATACTTTATAGAAATATTTATGAGTGGAATATGAGCAAATTTTGTAATTTTGGGGGTTTAAAATAAAAAAAATTTGTACTACACATCGCACAACTATTTTGCCAAACAGGTGAAACAACTTCTCCGTTTGAGACAACACTGCAAACGATGTTCTTCCATATAGTTTCACTGATTCTCTCACCGCTTTACAAAACAGCTGATTTTTCCACCATTGCTTCCCACCATTGCTTCTCCAATCGCTACAGTTGAGCCAAACAGAGACATAATGAGAGAGAGGATGAGTTGTAGAGGGGAGTGCGTCCAGGATGGGAGCAGCGGTCAGAGTAGCTGGCGGAGGAGTGTCATCAATGTGGGCAACTTTCCTAGGCATCTAAATGAGGACGATGACGAGTACACACGTTTAAAGGAGGTGATTTAGATAGAATGTGTGGTAGTGAGTTGTCGATAGGGACGTTGGGACGTATGATAACAAGTGATAAGTTTTCAGAAGGAGATGAGTAGAAGGGTTGATCCTTGAGGAAGTTGACATCAACATATGTTACCGTTTTCCGATCGGTGGGGGAGTAACACATATATCTCTTATGTGTGGGAGAGTACACAACAAAGATATATTCAGTAGCACGTGGGTTAGCTTGTCCACGGGAGGGCCAAGACAATGGACAAAATATGCACTCCCGAAAATACGAGAAGTCAGGGGAAAGGGAGGTGTTGATGGAAACATGATGGAGAAAGGAGTCACAAAGTTTAAGATGGTTAAAGGCTTGCGATTGATTAAATAACACGCGGTGGTGATAGCGAAGTGTTAATAGATCTTAGGGACGTGCATTTGAAACATAAAGAAGCAGGCAACCTCAAGGAGGGGGCCGTTCTTCCGCTCGACCACACCGTGTTGGTGTGGTGTATAGGTATATAGTGTTTGTTGGATAATACCCAACGTATTGCAAGTTTCCTGAAATTGGTGAATAGTATATTCGCGAGCATTATAGGTCCGAAGAATTTTAATGGAGCTCGGAAATGGAGTATGGGTTTCAGCGATGAATGAGCGAAATACACGTAGTAATTTGGAGCGATCACGCAGTAAATACACTCATGTTATGAGAAAATGATCATCAATAAAAGTAAGAAAGTAATGATAGCAAGATAAAATAGCAGTTTTATAAGGACCAAAAATGTTGAATGAACTAAATCAAATGGAGCAGAGCTCCTAGTACAATGCGGGGAGAAGGGAGAACGATGATGTTTTAAATAGATAAAAGATTCGCATGTAAATTCTGAAAAAGGAAAATCAAGAAGAGTCTTCCGCAGTATAAGAAGAGGAGCATGGGCAAGACGCCGGTGCCTATCAATAGAAATGACAGAGGATAGAGCTGAGGTAGGGAGGGGTCCAGAGTGTAGAGCACACTAGACAACCATCCACTACCAATGATACTCCGCGTTCGTTGATCCTACACCAGAAAGGAAGAGGAGAAAAAAAATGATAGAACAGACATGATCATGAGTACACCGACTAACAAAGAGAAGATTAAATTGTGAGCCAGGAATATGAAGTACAAAAAGTAAAGAAATAGACGGAGTGAGAGGCACATCTCCAGATCTGCAAACTGGGGTGGTTTCTCCATTAACAATAATGAATGATAAAATTAGGACCCGAGAAGGTTTCAACAGAGTAATGTGATTTGTGGCCCTATAGTCCACTATTCAGGAGGAGTTATGGCAAAAACATAATATACCTTCATTGAGGGTAAAGACATCGGATCCGGAAGTACGAGTAACTAGACTGCGCATATGTTGTAGTTCCTCCTGCAGGGCGCCAATGTCTAAGCGGGACGTATTAGGAGCATCCACCGTTGGAGAGGCATGGTGAGTAGGGTTAGGTGGTTGCTGTGGGAACCCATATTTTCTGCAACAGCTGACCTTAGTATGGTTTGCCTGACCACAACGAGTGCACATCGAGTCTTTTGTCCCTTGATACAATTTTGGCCATCGCGTCTACCGCCCTGAGAGCCACTACGACCATCAAGGTACCCAGTAGATGGAGGGTGAGCTTCAACAGAGTGTTGGAGTGGGGCAGGAGAGAGATTCATGAAGACATTGGTGGGTGGAGTCACCTTCAAAATCATGGAGCAAACACCAAATTGAGAGGGAATAGTAGGAGAGGATAAGATGTTGGCACGAACACTGTATAGATGAGATGGTATCAATGACATCATCAGCATGATGCCAACAACTTCCTTTTAAGCCCCAAAGTCGGAGCCTGGTGTTAAATCCAAGGTCTCGACGAGGGTTTTGTACTGCGCTACGAACGATACCATTTCACTATTCGAACTTATTTCAATGGTTTGGAGGTCCCTAAAGAGATCGAACAAATGCTGAAGGCTATCTTTCCCAAAGTAGAGAGACTTTAGTTCATCCCGCATGTCCTTTGTAGTCTCGTGGTGCATAACCATGCAATATGATTGACTATCCATGGAACTCAGTCATCATCTTGAAGTCATTGCTCGGTAGGCTGAACAAGTGGGTCACTCATCTCAGTGGTGCTCATCGTATATCGCTCGATTGCAATGGCTAAATTGATATAGTCAAGAGAAATTCCATGCGAGATCAAGGTAGGTGAGATGACACGAAGAATAAGAGTGTGGATTGAGACAATACCAAAATAGAAGGGTGGATTGAGACAATACCAAAATAGAAGGGTGGATTGAGACAACACCTCCCGAAGTTGTCTCCTAGTCATAGATTTGACGTATCAGTGCATGATCCACTACGTTTTCAATAGTGATTTGCACGAATTATCCAGATGCATTTCAGGCTTATATTCATTCTTATTATTGGTCAGGTCCTCCATGTACTTCCCCCCATAGAAAAGGATTCATCCAAATGCTTTATTGTTTCATGAGGTCATAACTTTTCCATGCGTCTTCCTGATTCTCAATGATGTCATATGTGAGGGCTAGTGACGAGTCTCGTTTCCATGCACAGTTGAAGGCAACTCCTGCTTGTTGCACAAGGTTCATCTTCTATTCATTGAATTAGGCTATATATCTTTAGGTTGCTTTCCTAAATTTAAAATTGTATTTAATGTCTGTTTTCATGCTTTATTAAGAGACTGATATCTCTAAAGAAAAATAATTGTGTTTTGTGCATGAGCTAGATGTTGGATGAGTTGTAATTTATATTTAGTTCTTTCCAAGTCATCTTTATTGTATTAATCTCGGATCGGGATAGTTCGGTCTTTTTCCTTTTTTAGGTTTCCCCCTTACTCAAGTATATGTATAAGGCCTCTATTGAATCATTAACAAAGCATTCTTCCTCTCTACTGGATGTTGTTAGAGAGGTGTTTCTCCTCCCTTTACTTTTATCGATTGGTGTTCCTCCGGGCATGGCAAAAGAACTTATCAAGGATGTGGCAGCTGTGACATTATCATCCCTCGGTGCCTAGCATATCCCCTTCCATCCTTTGGTTCTACGTCTCAAGTATTGTGAGTTTGTTGTCCAAGTTTTCAAGTGGTTGTTTGGATGAATATTAGGTGGATATTTCATGTTTTATGGTGGATATTCATGTCCATTTGAATTTGTATTGAAGTTGTACGGTTTTTAGTTGATCCTTAGTTGTTTTGAGACCACTTATGCCCGCATTATGGTCTCCAAAAAATTGTTTTGGCATTCAGAAATTTTATTGTTCTTGGAGGAATTGTTTCGAAAGTGGGTTTTTTTTGGAGCAGATTTTAATGTTAGTTGATGTTTCAGATTTGAATTTATCAATCTTTAGTGGGAGTAATTCCAAGGAAGGTGTCTGATGATCCAGTTGTAGCTAGTGGTGACAGTGACACTACGTTAGTGTTAGCCCTTCTGGAGTTGTTGACAGTTTCTATGTAAGCGTATGGGATTTCAAATAAAGGCCGTGTGCAGTTATTGATGGTTCGGGGTGGTTTGACCTTTTACCCACAGTTGCCCCCGCTAAATATAGTGATAATATGTTGATGATCATGATTATGTAGCTAAATATGGCAATAATTATCATGCGTCGCCACTGCTAAATAATTTATAAATAAAATAGTATTTGACTAAATAAAAAGGTAACTATTTCTATCAATGATTTCGTTAGTTAAATGAGAATAAAAAATATAAACAAGCATAAGAGTAAAAGAATCAAACTGAGTAATGCTGAAACCTTTTGGGGTGGAAAAGCACATTCTAAACTATAAAACGGAATCTGAATATCTACAATACCAGAACATCAAAATAGACGGGCTTATTCTCTTCTTTTCCCTCATCTGATTGTGCTTCCACTTTGTAAAGATCGGAAGACCTAGATGCGTGAAGCAGAAATGCAAGCATATTTTCCCCAAGATGCTGAAGAGAACCTGGCTTCAATAGCTTCAACTTATCATTCTGCATTTAATTTGCATTCCACAATCAAATATCATATAAATAAAATATAGTAAATAACATTAAGTCTCCCCATTATCCAAGGTTAGATTAATGAAGTATTAAACCCTTATAGTTTACCAAGAACCAATCTTTTTTCAATGCTAATCACAGACAGAGTGGAACAATTTCTTTTGGAACGATATGTCTTCTTAGTATACTAAAGACATCTAAAAGAAACATAAATCAAAAGCTAACAAAATAATAAACAATAATCTGAAGGCCACATAAGTTCACAACGGATAGTTTTCTTTTGCTTCCTCCTATTAAATCTCATGCCTCATATATAAGGTGTCAGGCTTAATATCAAGAAAAATAGTAAGACCGCCATGCACATGCAACTTGGTAAAAGTTGATCCAAACTTAAGTGAGTATCACATCAAAGAAATGCATCATTACAACTTGGAATACATAACGTTGAAAATAGACCCACATGCGGAAACTTATCATTGTACACACTCAAGGATAAATTCCATGAAACGACAAGAAAAGGACGAAGAGCAGCTACCTCAACATAGTGGGGACCACCTCAATATTCAGAGGGTGTCTTATTGAGGGTTCATGCATATTTTATATTAATTATCATATAGTCTTGTGAGCTTAAAGTAGATCTTGCGCCCCTCCACCCACAACCAATTGGTTTCAGGTAGAAAGTGATATGATCCCCAAATTGGGATCTCGTGTGCGGCCGGGCGAGGGTGAAGTCACTGAGGAGGTTGAAGTTCCCCTTCTTGAACCCTCAGGAACCTATGGCGGCAGAGGATTGGAGGTGAGGAGGAGATCTGGGAAGGAAGTCGGTGATAGGGTCGTCGGGAGCTGCACATGAGGGTGGGGGAGGGGTTGGTTGCGCGCAACCCTATCGGGTCCGAAAAATGAGAGAGAGAGAGAGAGAAATAAAAGACAGAGATAACTCTTGATAATAAAATTCCCTCTTCTTAAATTCCATTTGTATAACCCGTAATTCGTCGAGATCATGAGACATTATCATGATACCTCGTCAGGAGAACGCGACAGGCGACCTCGTCAAGATGACCCCGACAGGCTTCAGCTTGTCATCCTGACCTCGACAGGCTTCAGCTCATCATCCTGACCTCGACAGGCTTCAACTCGTCACCCTGACCTCGGCAGGTTTCAGCTCGTCATCCTGACCTCGGCAGGCTTCAGCTCGTCACCCTGACCTCGGCAGGCTTCAGCTCGTCACCCTGACCTTGTGATGCAGAACCACGACGGGGTCGGCAAGAGACCTTCCGGCCGGCGACTTCCTCACGGGAAGAAGTGGGGGAAGCTGAGCGGGGAGGAGCAGACGGGAGGCGGAGTCCTTCCGGACCGAGGTCTTCTCCTACAGGAAGAGTGAAGAGGGGGAGTCGGCTGTTTTAGGTTTCAGAAATCTCATTCATCCAAAAGTCCCCACAAAGCAAAACAACCCTCCTCTTATACTATGAGGAGGGGCTAACAGCACACCAGATACAAGAGTTTTTAAAATAAAACACCATACAGGGCTATTCGCACACCAAATAAAACATAAAAGATAGGGCGAGCTAGACAGCCCGCGGCTTCCAAAGTGGATCGTTCCGCTCCAACCACGCGATCCCGGCCCTGCATCCGTCCGTGAGATGTCCTTCATCATTCGCCCCCTCTTGAGAAGCACTCGACCCCGAGTGCTCGGGGTAAAGAGGAATGTCCGGGTGGAAGATCGACAGGTCACTGACGTTGAAGGTCTTGGAGATATTGAGCTCCGGTGGGAGATCGACCACGTAGGCATTGTTGTTAATCTTACGGATGACAGGAAAAGGACCATACTTTTTGGGCATGAGTTTGTGATGGTTGCCCGCGGGTAGGCGCTCTTTTCGGAGGAAAATCATGACCAAGTCGCCCACCGCGAAGATCTTCTCACGACGATGCTTGTCAGCCATGGCCTTGTACTTGGCGTTGGACTGGAGCAGCTTTTCCCGAGTCTCCGCTTGGATATCGCGGACATCGTCTGCAAGTTGTGTTGCAGAGGTTGGGGCCGTGGGTAGACGAGCCAGATCAAGGGCATGCCGAGGGGCCTTTGAGTATACCACTGAGAAGGGGGTCCGATCGGTGGAGCTGTGCACGACATTATTATACGCGAACTCGGCCTGTGCGAGGGCGTGATCCCACTGTTTCGGGCGGTCTTGGCAGATGCATCGGATGAGATTTCCTAACGTCTTGTTCACTATTTCTGTCCGACCGTCTGATTGAGGATGGGCGGAACTACTGAAATTAAGAGACGTGTCGAACATCTTCCATAACATTTGCCAAAAATGACTAAGGAACTTGGGATCGCGATCGGAAGTGATGGAGGTGGGGACACCATGCAACCGAACCACCTCTCGGAAGAAAAGCCGGGCAATGTGGAAGGCGTCGGAAGTCTTGCGGCACGGAAGGAAATGCGTCATCTTGGAGAAGCGATCCACAACGACGAACACCGAGTCCACGCCGCGCTGAGTGCGCGGTAAGCCCAAGATAAAGTCCATAGACAGATCCTCCCATATGCCCGAGGGAACCGGTAGGGGCATGTAGAGTCCCGTGTTCTGTGCTTGACCCTTGTACTGTTGGCACACGTAACACTTCCGAACGAAGTTACCAACGTCCTTTGCCAGCTGCGGCCAAAAATAGCGCTCCTGGAGGCTAGCGAGCGTCTTGTCCCGACCCAAGTGACCGCTTAGGCCGCCCCCATGTAAGTCACGCATAAGTTTCTCGCGCAATGAGGTGCGGGGGATACATAACCGGTTGTCCTTGAGCAAGAAACCGTCGAGAAGAAGGAAACCGCCATGTGAGCCGCCCGTGAGCAGGCGAGCCAAATATCCTTGAAGTCGACGTCGTCGGCGTAGAGGGTGGACAAGATGTTAAACCCAATGATCTCTTGGTGCATAGTGGCTAATAAACAATTCCGCAGACTGAGTGCGTCGGCCACTATGTTGCTGGTGCTCGGTTTGTGATGAATAATGTACGGAAATCGCTGCAGGTAGGTGGTCCATCGGAGATGCATGCCATCCATGCGTTTCTGACTACTGATGTATTTAAGGGCTTGATGATCTGTATATAAAATAAATTCTTTGTGGAGAAGATAGTGCTCCCAATGCTTGAGGGCCCGAACGACGGCATAAAATTCTTGATCATAGGCGGCCCATTTCCGCCGAGGCTCACTCAACTTTTCGCTGAAGAACGCGACGGGTCGTTTGTCTTGCAAGAGGACAACCCCGATCCCAATGCCACTGGCGTCACATTGTACCTCAAACAGTCTGTCAAAGCTAGGTAGAGCCAACACCGGAGCAGAGCTGAGCCTTTTGCTTGATTAACTCGAAGGACCGGCCGGCCTCCTCACCCCAAAGGAACCACCCTTTCTTTAAACAATCCGTCATTGGCGCCGTGAGGGTGCTGAAATCATGGATGAAACGTCGGTAGAAGGTGGCCAACCCATGGAACGAACGCAGCTCCGTAATGGTCGTAGGTGTCGGCCAATCCTGGATTGCCTGGACCTTTTCGGTGTCAACCTGAATGCCGTCCACGCCCACGACGAAGCCCAAAAAATTCAAACGCGGCACGAGAAACGTACACTTCTTGAGGTGGATAAAGAGCAGGTGGTCGGCTAAAACCCCCAACACCTCGCGCAAATGAGAGATGTGTTCCGCCCGGCTTTTGCTGAAAATCAAGATGTCGTCGAAATAGACTACCACCGACTTCCCCAGGAATGGTCGCAACACCTGTGTCATGAGACGCATAAAAGTACTTGGGGCGTTAGATAAACCAAAAGGCATTACCCGCCACTCGAAAAGGCCGTCCGGGGTTTTGAAAGCCGTCTTCCATTCATCGCCTGGCTTGATACGGATTTGGTGGTATCCGTTGCGGAGATGTATCTTGGAGAACAACTGAGAGCCATCCAACATATCCAGCATGTCATCCAGGCGCGGTATAGGAAACGAGTACTTGATGGTGGTCCTCTACCTCGGCCATCTCGAAAAACCGTTCGACTTCCGAGAGCCAATCGAGGAACTCCTCAATGCCTAAGTTCCCGTGGAAATGCGGGATGTCCGCCCGCAGACGGTAGCTATGCGGGCGCTGATGCTCCTCCCAGGGTGACGGAACAGGAGGAGGTGGGGGATCATCATCATCCGAGCTCGATTCGTCGTACAATGGGGCGCGGGGGAAGGCGGCCGGGCGCGGTTGTTCCGGCAGAGGCTGTCGGCGGCGGTATTGCCGTCCGTAACGTCGATCATCCGGGGCACCGGCGTTTCCCTGGTGTTGCTGCGGTGGGGGAATGGGCGCAGGTCGGAGATCCGTGAGCGCGGCTGTGAGGGTCGCCAACTGCGTGGTGATGCCGTCAATAGCCGCCCATAGGTCGGCGTTGTCCCGCGGGGGATCGGCCATTCGCGGGACGGAGAGGGATTCCTTGGACACGCGAGGCAGGAGGACGGCGGTCGAGCGTAGGAGTAGAGCGCGGTCCCTCTGATACCAACTGATGCAGAACCACGACGGGGTCGGCGAGAGACCTTCCGGCCGGCGACTTCCTCACGGGAAGAAGTGGGGGAAGCTGAGCGGGGAGGAGCGGACGGGAGGCGGAGTCCTTCCGGACCGAGGTCTTCTCCTACGGGAAGAGTGAAGAGGGGGAGTCGGCTGTTTTAGGTTTCAGAAATCTCATTCATCCAAAAGTCCCCACAAAGCAAAACAACCCTCCTCTTATACTATGAGGAGGGGCTAACAGCACACCACATACAAGAGTTTTTAAAATAAAACATCATACAGGGCTATCCGCACACCAAATAAAACATAAAAGATAGGGCGAGCTAGACAGCCCGCGGCTTCCAAAGTGGGTCGTTCCGCTCCAACCACGCGATCCCGACCCTGCATCCGTCCGCGAGATGTCCTTCATCACCTTGGCAGGCTTCAGTTCGTCATCCTGACCTCAGCAGGCTTCAGCTCGTCGCCCTGACCTCAGCAAGCTTCAGCTCGTCACCCTGACCTCGACAGGCTTCAGCTCGTCACCCTGACCTCAACAGACTTCAGCTCGTCACCCTGACCTAAACAGACTTCAGATCATCACCCTGACCTCAGCAGGCTTCAACTCGTCACCCTTACCTTGGCAGGCTTCAACTCGGCACCCTGACCTCGGCAGGCTTCAAATCGGCACCATGACATCGGCAGGCTTCAACTCGGCACCCTGACATCGGCAGGCTTCAGCTCGTCATCCTGACCTCAGTAGGCTTTAGCTCGTCAAGATGACCTCGGCAGGCTTCAGCTCGTCATCCTGACCTCGGCAGGCTGACCTCGTCAAGCATTCAACCCAGCTAAATTCACCTCGTAGGGGAGGCTATTCACAGACCATATACCCCCCAGATTGCATATAAATAGGAATTCAGGGCACAAGATAAAGGCACGTTCACCCCACCACCCCACGGTTCCCCCCAGACAGTACGTGCCTCTCTTATGCGATCTGGTTTAGGAGGGGAAGTTCCTATATACTTCCGAGTACGTGGCGTGACCTCCTCGTTGCAACTCGCGAGGTCCTGTTTGCAGGAAACCAGGGAAATCTCTTGCTCTCCACCTCCTTCTAGTTTAAGTTCGCCTGGATCGACCGCTAGACAAGTAGCATTTGGTCCCTCTCGGTCTGAACATTTGTGAACCAGAATTTTCTTCGTTCCAACACCATTCATCCTCCTAAATAGGAGGACTAAATTCCACAATGTGATGTCCAAAATGACCCTCGCCAAGGCCATAACACAAATGAGCAAAATATTGAAATAAAAACAATTGCGGGAAAAATAAGGAAACGCGACACACATAATCTTTGCATGGCTTTGCGCGACACTGATAAGTCACGCCCCAACATGGGTCTATAACATCTTCCTCTTCGTTGAGATCAAGCTTGTCATTCAACTGTGGAGGTAGTTGCGCCAAAGACATTGTCGGGTGTGGACCAAGGAACTGCTTTAACTGAGAGACATGGAAGATGTCATGAATTCGGGCCTTTGTTGGAAGTTGAAGGAGGTAGGCTACCTCACCAATCCACTAGAGCATCTTAAATGGCCCATAGTACTTTGAGCTTAGTTTATGGTACAGAGCCCATGCCGCCGAGGTTTGGAGATAAGAGCGGTGTTTCAGCCACACCCACTCGTCGGGAGCGAAAAAAACTTGTGATGTCGATTGTAGGAAGTCTCCATGCGCGCATGGGCCTAGAGCAGGCGTTGACGCTCAAGAGTGAGTATTTGGTCTCTGGCCTGAAGGTTGCTGGCCACAGCCTCCATACGAGCGGTGTCTCCTTCATACGATAGTAGGTGGGGTGAGTCCCTCTCGTATATAAGGCGGAAGGGGGTAGTCTACAAAGAAGTGTGATACGATGTATTGTAACAATACTCCACCCAAGCCAAAGAACACAGTCCTTGGGGAGAACCCCACTGATACATCGTAAGTGTGTATCGACTGTACGACTGACTACCTCGGTCTGACCATCCAACTGGGGGTGGTAAGCATGGGAAAAGACAAGCTTGGTGTCCCAATGTGTGAAGATCTCCTTCCAAAAATGACTGGTGAATACCTTATCCCTGCCGAAACAATAGTTTCGGGAAGGTCATGCAAGCGGAACACCTCAGTAAAGAAGGCTCAAGCGACCCCTTCCACCATCAAGGGGCGACTCAACACAATGAAATGTGCCCCGTTCGAGAATCGATCCACCACCACAAATAAAACCGACTTGCCTCTAGAAATAGGCAATCTCAGTACAAAGTCCATAGAGATGCCCGCCCAAATCTGCGTTGAAACAAGCTCAAGGAGTGGCTGGAGGAGACCCGTTGGGAGAAGATGATCGATCTTGTTGCGTTGGCAAATGGAACAAACTGTATTAAACTCATGCGCGCTGCGCCGGAGTCCCTTCCAAATGAATTCCACTCAGATGCGTAGAAGGCTCTTCTGGATCCCCTCGTGGACCTACCCGTGGTTTCCCTCCACTATATCAACGATGAGAGGGGAAGTTGGTAGCAAGCACAACCTACCCCTTGTATCGGACGAAGTGATCCCTCACAGTTGGCGAAGATAGCCCCCCCCCCCCCCCCCCCCGATCTCATTTGGATAGTGCATTGGCTCCTCGGTTCAAGGCCTCGGCTTGTACTCAACATGGAAATTAAAACTCAGCAGCTTGCAAATCCAGCGTTGTTGAGGGGCAGTACAGAGGCGTTGCTCAAGCAGATACTTTAGGTTGAACTGATCAGCCCGAATCAGAAAAGTTTGCCCCATAGGTACGGGCACCAATGCTACACAACCTTCGCCAAGCCGATCAACTCTTGATCGTACACCAATAGCTTCTGAAGGTGGATGGCAGTTTTCGACTAAAATATGTGATTGGGTGTCCGTCTTGTTGTAAGACTACGCCAAACTCGTGCTCTGAAGGGTCACACTTCACCTGAAACTCCCGAGTAAAGTCGAGTCAGCAAAGAACTAAGTCGGAGATCAAGGCATGTTGGAGGGCCTTGAACACTCCCATCGCGGTGTCACTCCACATGAAGGAGTTATTCTTCAACAGTGCAACCAATGGCTCTGTGATCGCGTTGTACCCCTAGATGAAACTGTGGTGGTAGCCAATGATGCCTACAAATCCCCATAGCTCCTGTAGGGACAGAGAGACCGGCCCACGCAGTCACCCCTTGATTCTTCTAAATATCTGCAGAGACCCCGGTGTTGTGCACAACATGACCCAAGTAGGCCACTTGATCCATTCCAAACGAGCACTTAGTCCACCTCAGAAATAATTGGTGACGCCTAATGCGTCGCAGAACGATGTGTGGACGCTCAAGATATTCCTCTCATGTCTTGATATGCATCAAGATATCGTAAAAGAAAACAAGGCATCACGACGCAAAAGGACTTGGAATACCTCATTCATCAACGCCTGGAAAGTAGATGGTGAATTAGTGAGCCCAAAGGGCATCATTAGGAACTTGAAATGCCCATGATGAATCTGAAAGGCGGTCTTCTCAACGTTAGTTGGGGCTATGCGCACCTGATGGTAATCAGAGCAGAGGTCCAGAATGGAGAAGAACTGGGCGCTGTGAAGCTTGTCCAACAGCTCTTCCACCAGTGAGATGGGAAATTTGTCCGGTATTCAGCTTGCGATAGTTAACACAAAATAATCATGTGTCGACTGTCGTCCTTCTTATGCACCAAGAGGACGAGAGAGGAAAAAGGAGAGACACAGTGGTGAATGACGTCTGCTGCAGCATGGCTTTGCACCGGCGTTCGATCTTATCTTTCTGCAAAAAAGGGTGACAGTAAGGTCTGCGGAGGCATATGCGGTGTTTTTGACGGCGAGGTGGGGAAGTCCCCTGTGAGCGATGTTGTTAAAGGCGCGCCTAAGGCTCAAGGCTCACCAGGCTCAGGTGTTTGCGCCTTCGTGTGCCTTTTTTGCGCCTTTGGAGCATAAAAGGCGCACCTGAGTGCGGTTTTTGTTGTAAATTTTTTTTCAAAAAAAAGAAAAAATAATGCAAGAACTCAATAATTTTTGAATGATTTAGTGTTTTTGAAACATAATCGAGTGTTGAGACTTAAATATGATGCAAGTGATCACAATGATTCTAATTTTTAAGATATATAAATGATAGTAATGAATGATTAATGAGTAAAATATATGACGAATTTGATCAAGAAGATAAACTGATGTTTGATGTTGATTATTTAAAATGAATGTGGTTGCGTCTTGCCTTCTTCAGGCGCGCGCCTGCGCCTAGGCTGCAAGACTCATTTGCGCCTTGGTGCGCCTAGCGCCTTTAATAACTAAGCTTGTGAGGAACCATGGTGTCTCCGAACTACTGCAAGAGGTGATCAAGGTCTGTGTGCGCGGCCTCACAAATCGTTAAGTAAAAGGTTTGTCGTGATGTCCCCGTTTGGCAGCCCTACCATACAATCAATTCACTTCCCTACTGCCATGTCATAATGAGACGATCAAAGTCCCATGTCAAGGGTCCCAAGCTGTGCAGCCGTCGGACGCCTAACACCGCCTAAAAATCACTAAGGGCAATCACCAAGAGGTCCATCTTCGAGCGGTGCCCCTCTACCACTATTGATACGGTGGGAACTCCATGCTCCCATTGGACACTGCCACACTGACGCGTGGGCGGCTTGTCCCATGAAGGTGTAGATAACGAGCGATAATCTCGCTGACGAAGCTCTGTGTGTCCTCGAGTCCATAAGGGTGATCAAGAGATGATCCGCCACAAGAATTTGAATGGTCTCATTTGAATGCGGACCTGCGATGGCGTGGAGTGAAATTTTGGGGTCCCATGGGTCATCCTCCTTGTCCTCCCCTGAGGGTTCATCCACCTCAAGCCAAAAGATGTGCTTGCACTAGTGACTGCACGCGTATGATATGTTGCAGTTGAAACACATCCCCTTGGCTCTGCAATCGGCCAAACTCCTGGGACAACGGATAGCGAATGGTCGAATGGTCGATGGTCAATGGTCCGGCACGCGCTTTAATAACATAGGGGACGTCGCTACCTTCTGAACTGTGGTTGTGGAAATCCAGATGGTGGTGATCCGACGGGCCTCGTGAGAGGAATCTGAAGGTGCTCGTGGAGATGGTGGTGGGTTGTGGTCAAGTCGTAGTCATCATTTTCTATACTATCTCCATAGACTAGGCCCCTGCGAGGCTCCCATCGTCCATGTTGAAAGTCGCTAGCGGCAGAGGATCGTAGCAAATTGTGTGAAGAATTTCGGAGTTGCATGAGAGGAGAGCTGCGTCGGGCGAAACGAAACCCAACAGATGGAGCCAGGTTGTGAGGCTTGCATGCACAGGAGCCACGACCTGCGGCTTGAGCACAATGGAGGGCAGGCTCAGAAAGGGTAATGCGGGTGCGCTGACAAGTGGAGGGTGTGAGGATTCCTAGGTGGAGGCTTCTGGATTTGATACCAAATTGATAAGAGCCTCGGATTGCGATTTTGTGTGCGTCAGGGCGAAGGCGAAGTTGCAATGGTGGTTGGAGTTCCTTTTCTTGAACCCTAAAGAACCTATGTGTGTGTAGGGGGGGGGAGATTGGCGGTGAGGAGGAGATTTGGGCAAAAATCAACGGTAGGGTGGTCGGTCGGTCGGGGGAGGGGCTTTGGTTGGGAAAACCAGAGAGAGGAAGAGAGATAATTCTTGATAATAAAATTCCCACTATTTAAGTTCCATTTCCTCCTCAAGTAGGAGTCAATTCCACAACGTGATGTCCAAAATGCCCTTGCCAAGGAAACAACACAAATGAGTACTGACACGCCCCAACGTGGGTCCATAACATATGCTTAGGTTCAACATGATATCAAAATAGGTTAGGCCCAATGAGCCCTTCCACTTCAGCAAATTTAAAAAAAGAAGTCATGTGTTAGAGGACAAATACTAAGACACTTAAGAGGCGTGTTGAAAACAGTCTCATGCTAAAAAAACTCATAAAATTATGTACTTCATATAGATCTTGAACCCTCCACCTATAACCAAATGATTTTTGAGATGGATGCTTGGGGTTCAAACATTAATGACCATTGAAAGAGTGTAGTGATGAAAATTTCAATACTTATATAAAATTAAATCCAAAACTAAACAAGCATTTCAAGATACATAATGCTTATTACTCTAAATCTGTATATGCAAGTTTGAGTTTGAGGGTGGCATGAGAAAGACTGAAAACAAAACTGTATTGTGCATGCAAACATACATAACAAGCTGCTTAGTAAACTTAATGTATTAAAATATTGCCACTTGTCCATGCAATCCAACCTATATAAACAATAAATGAAATATGAAATAAAGAAGCACAAATAAAATATAATTAGAATAGCACTAGAATAGTTAATTAAGTGGTAGATTATCGATTTATGCTGCATTGCACATCCAGAACTACACCGTACCTTCGTGTGATATACAGCACTTGAATCTGTAAATGCAAAATCAAGGCCAGAAAGGCCTGCAACTTCTTTATAGACTTGAAAATCTGTTGCAGATTTAATAACTCCAGAAAGAAATATATCCTGAAGAGCAAAGACCCCTTCAACTTAGATGATGGCAAGAGGAAAGAAAAATAAAGAAGATGGATAGATATAGGCCTATGTTACCCAAAGAGGAGCACAAAACTGTTTTCTACATGGGAACAATGACCGAGTAATTTTGAAAGGAGCTTAGGATAAACATCAGTTTTTCAGGCCAAATCTTCGTGATCTTTTTCATTGCTTTTATTACATACAAAATTATATTTATTATTGTTTTACTTATTGATATCTTAGTAATTGGAAATGGACATTTACAATGACAAGAAAGCAGAACAACGTAGAAAATAAATGGATTATATTTTAAGGGAATGAAGTAAAACGATGCTGAAACAAAAAACAATATAAAAGGAATTACTGACCTGAGAAACTATTTGACCGGAGGGGTATTTTGCTACATTGGCATAAGTTTCAACAGCCCATGGATGCGAACCAGTCTGTCTATGCAAATTAGATTAGTGACTCCATAGAAAGAGCAAACTGAAGAATTTCATTACTGTCGGCATGGTGATAAGCAACAAAAAGTCTTGCATAGAGCAGTAGCAATATGAACTAAATAGTTATAAGAAATTTTTTACCAAATGCTGGTTCTAGAAGTTAGCATTACCTGAAAAATGTTAGATTTTCCTCCAATACCCATTGCCTCCAAATCAACTGCTAAACTTATTGTGTTCCTCCATGGATGCTGCAGAAAAAAAAGTGTTTAGTGTATTAAGATAATTGATGTTGGATATCAACATATATATATACATATATATTATGTATGTTTAAATCGATTAGACTTGTTGTTTTGATTTTTTAACGTTTTATTTTTACAACCAATTTTGTATAATTATTTTATAATATTAAATATATTTTACAATGTATCATTTTGTATTTGTTAATAATATTTTATCTTAGATATTGTTCGACTTTATTTTGTAATATAAATGACCCATTTTTTATCTATTTGTAACATACTTTTCTACTTTTATAACATATAATTATAGTTAGTATACATAAAAAATAAAAAAATTATTTATCAGATATGGAAATTCAATATTTTAAAATATCTCCGATATGTCTCCGACTTCTGACATCTGACATTTAAACATTCAATCTGATATGTCGCCGACATCTGATATTTACAACCTTGATTGGGGGATCCCAAGGCAGAGGCGGTGTTAGGCCCAGAGTGCTGGCAGAGTTGCATGTTGTGGAGCAGGGCCATAATCGAAGCAAACTGCTGGACTTAGGCCTCGAAGTGAGAGTTGATGGTGGTGATGGTGTGTTCGAGGGCCTCCGCACGGGATCCCATCGTCGGGTAGCGGATCTTTGGCATAAAAAGGAGAGTGAAAAGGCAGTGGGGGTCCTCTGGACAGTGCGGAGAAGCAGTGCGCCTACTATTTAATACAGGCTGGGGGAAACGGTGTATGGAAAGCAACATATAACTAGATGGAGGGCGTGAGAAGGAAGCCACGACAATGCTGGAAGGGATCTGTCAATCAGAATACCTGCGCGGTCGCTGGAGTCGTCGTCGGGTGCAAACGATGCAGGCGAAGCTAAACGGAGAGATTGGTCAAGCCAGCGGATGGAGAGATCGGTCAAAGCCTGAATTGACGTTGGGATGAGTTTACACAAAGAGATCGGTTTGAAGTGACGCAGCGAGAGATCGGTCGAGGCTTGCTGACAGCGATGAGGCCAAAGCCCAAAGTGAAAGTAGCCAAACGAAACGGCGTCGGAATTGCTCGTGACGTTAAATCTGGCAATGAAATGTAAATAGCAGCAAAACTACTCGTGACGTCAAATCCAGCGACGAAATATGGGTGGAAAGGGGCAGGTCGGATCAAATGTTACCAACACAAAATTAACTTGCAATAAAACTCAAAAAATTGGATACACTCATGAGGAATACTCATGCCTGACTCCAGGAGGCTGGCTCATCCTTGAAGTCCCTCTCACAAGGAGAGATACCAAAACCCCAAGTATAAAAAGATGCCTAAAACTCCCAAGCCTTCTCCTTATATAGGGAGGGGGCTCACTTACACATTGCCATAATGCCCTTACAAATTTAAAATACATACTGATCAAAAATACAAAATAAGATGCTTCAAGGAATCGTTGTTGCGCGTGCGTAGTAGCCACTTGGACACTGAATCCCAAATCCTCCAAAATAGATTTGATCCAGATCAACTCACCAGTAATAAGGGCAATAGCCCTATATTCCACTTCAGCAGACGATCGAGTGAAGACGTTCTTTTTTTACTTTTCAAGGAAGCAAAGTTTCCTCCAACAAAGATGGAATATCCACTAGTGGATCTTCGGTCAGATGAAGGTCCGGCCCAATCTGCATCATAGTAACCATGAAACTTAAGGTGACCATAATTTTTGATATATACCTTTCGGGGTTCTTTTTAAGATATTTGAGAACTCTAAGGGCAGCTAACTGTGCATTTTTATATGCATGAATTGACTAATAAGCTCAACAACAAAGAAAATATTCGAACTGGTTATAGTCAAATAGATTAACTTTTCAACATGTCTTTGGAAGGTTTATTTTCTTTTCAATAGTAGAAGAATCATCTTTATGGAGGATGTAAGATCCAATGGTCTATCCACGGGTTTGACTCCAACACACCCAGTTTCAATAAGAAGATCAAAACATTTTTTTTAGAAATCATGATACTCCCTACAAAACTAGCTATCTCAATTCCAAAAAAATACTAGAGAAAACCCAAATCTTTAATTTCGAAGGAGTTAACTCCTGTTTAACTTGGGTAATGTGTTGTTCATCAGTCCAAGTAAAAATAATATCATTCACATAGATGATTAGGATAGTAGTACAACTAACTGTCCTAAGAATGAAAACTGGGGCTGAAAGATAAAAACCAAAACTGCAGAAATTTCGGTTGCAATTTTTTATTGCAAAACGTGCATTGTGATGCGGTTCGGTGTTCTCCTATGAAAAACCGAATAAACAACATTACACCGCAAATTCATATATTCATCTAATTTTCAAGTTTTCCCTGTTTGGAGGACATGTGGCGTGGGATAAAGGTAAATATATATTCTTTTCATTGGTTACCTTTATTATATATTATAATATGTCTATTGACAAATATATATATATATTTTTGTTTTAGAGTTGGAAAAAGAAGGGGAGCCTTGGCACACCGGTTAAGTTGTTGTCGTGTGACCTTGAGGTCACGGGTTCAAGTCCTGGAAGCAACCACTTGCAAAAATGCAAAGTGAGGTTTGCCTACATTTCACCCTTGTGGTGGGACCCTTCCCCGGATCCTCGTTGTGACGGGATGCTTTGTGCACCGGACCACCCTTTTTTTAGAATTGGAAAAAGAAATACGAGATAGTCAAAATCATCTTGTGGAGGAAGATGTAGACTTGTAGTGCAATGTGCATGTGATTGATAATTATTGCTCTTGAAATCTTGCTTTGGTACTTTGTTTTGAGTAATGTACCCACATTGAATAATTTAACAGCTACAATTATATTATTTTTTTCATGATTATAACTAAATATTAGTTGTGTGCCATCAATATTTTTAGCACCAAAGATTTTAGAAAATTTTGAGAATAAAATAATAAATACATACATATTACTGTACAAATACTGAAACCGGAGCGCAAAAACCAACTCCAAACTGCATCAATGCCAAATCGCACCGCATGGTTTCGGTGCGGAGCAATTTTGTTCGGTCCAAAACCGACCCATGCCGGTGCGGTTGCGATTTGGGCCCAAACTGCACCACTTAGAGGCCAAATGAAGACAATGTAATCATATGTACTCTTGGAGAATTTCATGCTCATGTGTTTGGTACTTAGTTTCACAAACCAGGCACGAGGAGAATATTTTATACCATATATAGCTTTCTTAAGAAGGTATGTGCGCCCTTTAAGCACTTGCATTCTAGGTGGAGTCATATATATTTCTTCTTTCAAATCACCATGCAAAAATGCAGTCTTCACATCTATTTGATGTAGTTGTTAAATCTTGCGAGTTGGTACAGACAAGAGAATTCATACAGAATTAAGCTTAGCAACAAGAGCAAAGGTCACTTGAAAATTGATGCCATCAACCTGGGTATCTTTCACAACCGAACGAGCTTTGTACCGATTAAGAGTGTCGTCTTATAGATACTTAATAATATATACCCACTTACATCCCGCAATATGATGTTCCTTGGAAATAGGAGCAATATCCTAAGTACCTTGTCTGTGAAATGCTTTCATTTCAATATCTATGGCTCTCCTCCAATGGGAATTAGAGGAAGCATCTTAAAAGCTATTAGGAATAACAATAGAAGAAATAGAAATAATATATGATTTCAATGAGGGAGAGATAGATGATACCCAACATATTTTTAATAGGATATGTAATACGCCCACTATGAATCTAGAGTACATCAGAAGTATCTCAGGGAATTGCCTCAATACCTGGACATGGAGTGGGAATGGACAGTAGATCATGAGTGGCATCAACCTGGTTTGAACTTATGATTTGTTTTCTCTAATTAACTTGAAGCTTTCTTCTTCCATTATAGACAAGCATATCCGGCATTTCAACTTCCTTGACACTTGAGACTCTAATCACTTTAGTGGGGAGAACTGTTATGGGCGTGACGACGCCAGTTATCTTGTTATCTTCAAATTTATGTTTTGTTATTTTCGTTGTGTTATTTTTAACAATATTGTGCCCATTGTGGTAAGCCCAATTGGGGGGCCTGTGTGAACTTAAATATTAGTAGCCGTGACTTTGTGAGGCAAGCAGGAAATTCAGAAATTAAAATCTCTCTCTCTTATTTCCCTTCTCCTTCTCTCTCTCTCTCTCTAACCCCACGGAAAAACCGTGAGTTGCCCTAGCCGCAAATCCCGCACAGGTTCGCTCCTCCCCGATCACGCCGCGTCTCCTCCTCCTCCGCCATAGCTCCTCCGCCGGTCACGAGGTCTAAGGGAAGGGGTCACAACAGTTTGGTATCAGAGCCAGCCGTCGGCTCTTCTTCCGGCATTTCCTCCGCCCGCCCAAACCCGCGACGCCCCTCCTGCGCGCCCGCCAGCTCCTCGACCGCCCGTCCGTGCGCCCCCGAGATCCACCCCAGTCCCGCAGCTCCTACCACGCAGCACACGACCCCTGCTTCCGACGCTTCTGTGGCCGCCGTCGGCTCCTTCCCCTCAATCGGCCTCCTTCCAACTCCGCCAGCTAGTTGTCCCCCTCGATCACTGATGGCGGACGATGCTCCCTCACTCGCAGAGATCATGGCACTCTTCCAATCCATGTTTGCGACTCAGAACGCCAAAATGGACGCCCTCAACGCACGCTTGGATTCCCTACAGGGGACGCCTTCTCCTCCACCGCTGCACCCGACTGACCACCCTTCGACCAGCCGCTTGGGCTCCACCGCTCCTGCCGGCGGGGACTACCCCTCCAACGCTCGATCTTTCCGGATGGACTTTCCGATCTATGAGGGCCGCGAAGACCCTCTTCCTTGGCTCACCCGCTGCGATATTTTCTTCGCGAACCAATGCACGTCGGAGGCCGACCGCGTCGGCATCGCCTCCTTCCACTTACTTGGGCCAGCGCAATTATGGTTCACTCAACTTATGCGCGAGCACCCCCACACTTCGTAGGCGGACTTCAGTGCGGCATGTACCTTAAGGTTTGGTCCTCCCCTACAAGGAAACCCACTCGGCGATCTGGTGAACCTCAAACAGGAGGGCTCCATTGACATCTATCTCGAACAATTTCAACTGCTACTGTCTAGGGCGACGTCAGTCCTACTGGAACAACAAGTGCACCTCTTCACTGCCGGCCTTCACGAGCGCTTACGTTGGGATGTGGAATTTCTGCTGCCACGTGATCTCAACACAGCTATGAGCCTCGCCAGGGCTTGTGATCGACGACTGCTATTAGATCGTCCACCATTGGGACGTCAGGGCGCTTACTCTCCAGCCAGTATGCCTGCCAAGGCTCCACTCCGGGACGATCCACCGCGACCTCCTATCCGCCGCCGTTTGTCCAGCTCCGAGATGACCGCGCGTCGTGAGAAAGACTTGTGCTACAATTGTGATGAACACTTTACACCGGGACATCGATGCAAACGCTTATTTTGGCTCGAAGTAGATGATCCTCCCAGTGATGACACAACAACAGGAGACCACACCGCAATACCATTCGATCCAGCTTGAGGACAAGCTGTCTTTCGGCGAGGAGGGCGATGTTATGGGCGTGACGACGCCAGTTATCTTGTTATCTTCAAATTTATGTTTTGTTATTTTCGTTGTGTTATTTTTAACAATATTGTGCCCATTGTGGTAAGCCCAAATGGGGGGCCTGTGTGAACTTAAATATTAGTAGGCGTGACTTTGTGAGGCAAGCAGGAAATTCAGAAATTAAAATCTCTCTCTTATTTCCCTTCTCCCTCTCTCTCTCTAACCCCACGGAAAAACCGTGAGTTGCCCTAGCCGCAAATCCCGCACAGGTTCGCTCCTCCCCGATCACGCCGTGTCTCCTCCTCCGCCGCCATAGCTCCTCCGCCGGTCACGAGGTCTAAGGGAAGGGGTCACAACAAGAACATCCACAAGAGTAGGTAGGGGAGGCATAATACACTCATTCTTAGTTTCTCTTCTACTTGGAACTTGGTATATGTTCAAAGAATGTGAATATGTTCAAAGAATGTGACATCTTTGAAGATAATTCTTCAATACAGATGAGGACAATAGCATTTGTATCATTTCTGGTTGGCAGCATATCCTACAAACAAGCATGTAATAGCTTGGGGCCCCAACTTATCTTTATTAGGTCCAATAATATGCACAAAGACAACACACCCAGATACTTTTGGAGGAAGATTAAATAGAGGAACAATTGGAATGAGAAATTTAATGGATGCATCTCCGAAGGTGTGTGACGGCATTCTATGAATCATATATATGGAAGTTAGCATACTTTCATCCCATAAACCATTTAGAACCTACATCTCTTGGAGCATACATCTAGTGGCCTCAATAATATGACAACTCTTCTTTTTAGCCATTCCATTATGCTGAGGTGTTCTTGGGTAAAAGCTTTGAAAAATGAAAAGTAATCTCAATTTTCCCTAAAATTTTGATATTCACATCAATTCTCCACCATTATCACTCTGAAGGATTTTAATTTTTACTCCAAACTGAGTTTCGACGTACCAATGAAGTAATTTAATCACTCCACAAACTTTATTTTCTTCTTCATAAGATAAATCCAAGTAAAGCGAGAATGAACATCAATAAATGACACAAAATAACGAAAAACATTAGAATAACAAATATGATAGGTCCAAACATAAGAATAAATCATATCAAAACAACTATCACTCTGACTATAGCTAAAAAGATTTCTTTAATGCTTCCCATGCTCACAGCCTTGACATTCAATCATTTAAGTAGACTCAGCAAAATGTTTAGGGAAAATAGATTTTATGGTCTTCTGGCTCGCATGTCCAAATCTCATATGTCACAACATAAAGCGATTGCTATCAGCAGCTATTCGTGCTCCAAAGGTCTGCCCAGAATCCATCACATAGACACCTGCTGACTCATGTCCACCACCAGTCGTCTTTCCACTCACAAAATCCTGAAAGATACAATAAAGGGCAAACCTTACCCTGCATTTTGTAAAAGGCTTCTTCCAGGACTCGAACCCGTGACCTCAAGGTCACACAGCAACACCTTAATTGGTGCACCAAGGCTCCCCTGAAAGCTACAATGCGAGGAAAAAAAGTAACAGAATAGTTAAGTCGTTTAATCAAATGACAGATTTGAGGGGAATATGAGGAGAAATTTGAATATCCACTTTACCCTCCATAGATGCAGACGAACCATCAGCAAGTCGAACACTGCTAAAGGAAGGAGAGAACAAAGTGATCCCACTGCTAAAGGAAGGAGATTTGAAGCCCCAAAAGCAATAATCCAGGAAGTGTGCGACCTTCGAGCATGAAGAACAGAAGTCTAGACATAAGTAGTAGTGTCAGATATGTCCTCGAACTAGGACCGCCCAATAATAGCTTTCAAGGCCGCTAGTTATTTAATCAAGTTCTCATTTTCAATAGTAAGATTCCTCTCATGAGCCTCAGACCATTCAAAGTTGTGTGAGGTCGAACATATCTCCCATCAACACCCCTTATCCATCCTTATGGGACCAAATTGGGGTGTAAGTCATAACATTAATCTTTTTTATGTCCTTTTTTCCTACGATATGGGCACTTCATCTTTTTATCATGTCTTTGGGGCTATGATTGACTCTGATTGTTGAGATATTTGGTGTTCCACTTCCTATGTTCAACCATAAGAGTGGATTTATCATATCACATACTCATACCAATACAAAGAGAATTTATATGACTAGCTTCTCCTCGAATGTAATGAGCAGTAGTCTCCACATCAGGAATAGAATCTCTTCCCAACATCTAATCTCTCTGAAACTCCAGCTCAGCAGAAATGCTAGAAAATAATTCAAAGACTCTTCTTTGCAAAGTTCTTTTTGGTAGTCCTCAGCGGAATGAATAACAGAATACTAATCAATCTCCGCCCACTTATGTTTAAGTTTTTTGTAGTATCCTTCAAAGTCACTTATATCATCCATAGAAGTACGCTAAGACTGAAATTGATAGATTTTTGCAAGATCTTTCTTTTGGGAGGAGATTCTCTCAATTAAGTCCAGAATCTCCATAGCAGTGAGGCAGAACAAGAACTAACTAGCTATGTTGGGTTCCATAGAGTTAATGAGTCAAATGATCACAGCCAAGTTCTCTTCTTCTCATTCCTCATAAGAGAGATCTATCACAAAAGGTGCGGGTTTAGACCTTGTGACAAATCCAAGTCTCCTTTGACTTCCAATGAATATTTGAAGGGACTGAGCCCAGAGAAGATAGATTCAATCATTTAACTTAAACTAAGAAATGCCATTAGAGAAATCCATATTAGAATTGCTTCCACTATAATATTTAGAAGAGTTGTCAGACCCTTCAGAGATATCAACATCCTTCAAAATGGATTGGATGCGCTATGCCAGGCGATCTGAATTTTGGAGAGCCGGGAAGTGGAAGAAACAAAACAGTGGCAGAATAGGGGCGTAGTAGCAAGCAGAAGCCAAACCCTCAAGTAACAGAACAAACAACAGTTGATCCAAGGTTCAAGGTAATCAAACTGATGAAGAGACTATTGACCGGTAACAAGCGGATCAAAGGGGAGGCAGCTTCAGGATCCGCAAATGAACGATTGTATCGACGAAACAGGTCGTGGATCGCGTCGACGAGGCAAGTAGAGCGGATCGGGTCGACGAAGCAACGCAAAGAAGCAAATGACCAAGATGAGCGCGAACAGTTAAGTAACAAACATGACCGACAATGGAGAGGTGTCGTAGGATCGACAACGTCGTCTCACATCAGTACTGACGAGAAGAAATAATGTAGACGCTTTGAGGCCTTGATACCATATTCGAAACAAGAAATACCTTCTGGTTGCAATTCACTTTTTCGTTACTTGAATTATACTTTTTTTCTGTAGACAACCATACTTATATGAAAGAAACCCTAGCCATTGGTTATAATATGGTCACCACCCGATAACATTAAGTTTGCTAGACTTCTAACAATTTATAATTAGGGATTAAAGTTAATGAATAGGGATTATTACTATGGCATGAAGCAAGAAAACTCTTACACATTACTTCAAGAAAAGTAAGGAAATTCGTACACATTACTTCAAGAATAATCAATAATTAATAAATAAAACAACTTGAAATGTGGTCAGAAGTTCTAAGCAAAAAATATAATTTGTAGGAACTTAGATGAAGTTCATCATGCATTGAACAGAAGCCGCGAGATGGAGATATCTGTGAATTCATCAACCTGGGTAATAAAGCTATGGGCACCATTAAGACCCTCTTCCTCTCCAGTATTAAATAAGAAAATGACACCATTCCTAAATCCATGAGCCCACTGAGAGATTCCACGAGCAAGCTCAAGCATTGTGCCCACACATGAACTGCAGTCACCAGCTCCTTCCCTGGAAAGAAAGGTTTTGATTTTACATATGAATCCATAATCTGTTGAACTAGATTATATATGAACAGATAAAAAGACTGTAATATTCAATGGTAGTTTCTGCTGCTAAAAAATAGACGAAATCTCAATCAAATCTTCTCATCCCACAATACCTACTGAATTTCAAAAATTAGGCTAAACAAACAGCATCGTTTGCATTTATTAGTTGATTAACACAATAGGTACTGATATAATATTGTAAATATGATAATATAATATGAGGCAATATCCAGGGGATTTCACAATTGACATTCAATCATGTCATGCTTAGGTGATATTGTATACGCCCTAGCAGACAAATGACAGGCGCTACGACGATCGACCTCATTTCACGAGAGCTCTCTTAGAGACATTCACCATTATGGATAATATCATAATTAATTATGTAACTTATCTTTTAGTATATTTTGTCGTGTGTGACAGAGGGCCTCCATCTTATATAAGGAGCACCTAGTTGAAGAGTAGTTTTTATTTTGGAGTTTAGTCTTATTTTGGCTCTTTTAGGAGAGAAGAGCTCTTAGAGGGAACCTGCCCTTAAGAGTTAGGTGTGAGCATGTCTCATAAAATGTATCATCCTTTTGTTTTCTAGCACAATATTACAAGTTCTTGTTCTTGATACGTTCTTGCCATTCGGTATCAATTGCTCCAACCAGCCGAATCTGCTTGTCATCCACAACCGGTCATTGAGTACCATCTTCCTCCTTCCCCCTTAGCCAGGCTCACGACTACAGATTCTCTACACACGTGTTTCGACTGGATCGATGCCACCATGGCCGACCTCCTCGTGATGGCACATGCACTTCAGAATCTGCTCTGCCCCTTCCCTCAAGCGCCCCTAGCTTAGCCCTATGTTGCCCCGCACCACACCTCTTCTCTGTCATCCCAGCCAATGCATCTATGTGCGCCAGTTCCCCCTAGCCAATCATGTCTCTACCCACATCTCCCTCAAACACCCACACCACTTGACGACTCATGGAAATCGATTGTGGCCACTCCAACCGAGACAACCTCACCCTACCTATCTTCCCATCGCGTATCTGATGCACAGTTGCACACTAGTCTCCACGCCATCGATCCAGTGAGATCCCCTTTCCCTCAAGGTCACCTCCTTTCTTACTCTGGACCCTCTCTCGTTGTCGTTCACGTCATTCCCCAACAAAACAGTCCCACGCACTGCACACACACCCTTTCATTTCCCTAATCACCCACTACCTCTGATCCTCTTTGTTCGAACCACTCCAGCATTTTATTCATCGCCATCCCTGTCACTAGAGGCATTACCCACGTCTAAAAGCCCCCACTCTCCCTCCCTTGTGTCCATCGAGCCCCACGCCGTTTGTTTCCTACCACAACATCGCGCTCCATCTAGCACATTTTTCGCCAATCCCAAAACGCACTCATATGCACGTCCCTCCAAACAACTTATCCTTCGATAATTCCTGCATCCACGCCAGCTTCTTCACATTTTTTTATTTTTTTTTCTCAACCTTAGGTCGCACGCATGCACCCAAGTATGCCTAACTAACCTCTCTACACTACTCCACCTCACATTTCTGTATCCCACAGGGCCCGCCTCATAATTCACTTAAGTTTTACAAGCTTACCCCCATCACGTCATTTCTCGGCTAGTCAACCCATACAAAATACATCTCACCTATGTCTACACGGTCATGACATGCTTCAATACCTCAATCCCACTCGTGCAAACTCCCTCATTCAACATCCTCACGCTCATCAAGGATCCAGATAAAGCGACATACTACAATAATCCTTTTGGGGCTCGATGCCTTCATCTTGTCATCCACCGGCTGTAGGAATGAGATGAGACCGGTTTTCAACTACCAGGCAATGCAAAGGAGAGTGTGCACCCCAGTTTCGGACGACATTACCCCTAACCTTCCAAAACTAGCCAGACACGACGCATCCAAGGTCTTGATGTTTCACATGACCCGCCCACCAGAAGAGACTAATTAACTGTCGACGACGCGCATATATTGGATCCTCAAAGGCTCGACCTAGGGGACAAAGTTGATATACATGATAAGTGTATTGATACGTATAAGTCCTGGTGAACAAATAACACAGGAAATCGGATGCTTGGTCACTTCGCGAGAGTTCTCTCATAGTCGTTGGGTACGAGCATGTCTCGCTAAATGTATCTTCCTCTCATTTTCTAACACAATATTACAAGTACATGTTTGTGTTCTTGATACGTCTTGTCATTCGGTATCATTAGGTCATAATGTTGAAGTTTATTGTGTTTAATTAGAGTTGAATCATGTTACATAAAACGTCTCATTACTGTTTTTTCTATCTACTATGATAGTTCATAACAAAATTAAACTAGGACTAGTACTGACGCTAGACACTAAGGGAGGATAAACAGTGTTTCATTGCTTAGGTAACGGTGATTGTCAGAGTTTCCAAATCCAAAATGTGTCGAGTCCACGTCTGAATCTACAAAAGAAAGACAAGTCCTAGGGCAAACTTTTCATTTCAATATGCAAGAAAAATTGAAAGGAGTAGACCTTATTTTAAAGAGAAATAAGGCGGCTTGTGGAAAAAGCTCAAAAAAAGGCAAAATACGAACATAAAAATAAAACTTGTCTGTTGTAGTCATAATAGTGGACTATTCTGAATTATCAAGAAACATTACGATTCTAGGTCAACCACTTAACGAAAAAATTAAACTCAAATCTTTACTTTTTTCCAGACCTTCCACAAATATCATTTAGGAGTTCCTTGTTTGAAATCGTTGAAGGAGAGGTTTTTAACCCTAAGGATGATAATACCCAACCCGCTACAAATGCAAGCAAAATGCGAAGGAGATTTGTCATGTTTGAGACTCGTTATATATATAAATGTCGGAGGATTGAAGTTTATGTCTATGTTTGAGATTTGGTTCGTGCATTTCCTTAACTTCTTTTGTGCTTCCTGCATTAGTTTGCACTAAGGGATCTTCTTCTAGAAAGGAGACTGAATGGACAGTAAAATGAACTATAGATCAATGAATGACCTACTTTTCTTGCCAGTCCTCTACCTTTTTCGAGTCAACTGCCTCTCCTCTCTAATTCCCCTTCTATTCTCCTTTCACTAGCTCCTCTCTCTATCCCTCTCCCACTAACACTCCCATTCTCTCTTCCCTTCCTCCTAACGGTTTCAGTCTCCAACAGGGAAGAAGGAAAACCTCCCTGTGGCCTTTGCATTACCTTAAGTCACCAAAATTTGATCTTATAACCACTGTTCTCTGCTAGTCTCTGGTCATATGTTGCCTTCAATTCTCTAATGGAAAGATCCTTTAATACCGTTAATTATATATTATATCCAAGTTTTTCGTTTGGTGCTCACATGATCCCAGCATAGGCCCCAATTTCAGTGCTCGTCAATAATCTGTTCTATAGGTCTTCTGCCACATATGTTTCAACAAATTTCTATTTCAGATATCCTGAATGAGCTGCTACGATGGGTTTTTTCATATTTTGTAAATTGAGGGAGGCTTGTTATTTGAAAGGAGGTTTGAGGCATGATATTTGATTTTTATAATGTTTTAGTAAATTAATGGTTGGAGATGGCTCGTGGTCTATTTTCAAGGGAAGTTATCCCTTGCATGTGCTTGAGGTGTAATTCTTCCATTTGGTGATCTTTATCGTTTATCTATTTTGTTCTCTTGTAGTTTGTATGTGTAACTAAGTTCTATAGAATACATTTTTGGGACATGATTTTAAGCACTTAATCAATCTGATGGGGATCAATTGCAGGATCAACAGTGTAGATCGGGTCGTCACTCGGTAGGGCCTGCTTATGTGTACTCACACAGGAAGCATTGATCAGATCAGCAACCCGAGGCCATGAGCGCGTCTGGAGTGTCATTTTCCTATTTTATATATTTGCTTTTTGGGGGACTTTATTTAGTAGTAATAGGACACCGGACGTAACGACCAATCATAGCCGTTCACGCCGGGTGCCCTAGCCCTCTTTTATTATAAATAACGGGTGATGACAACCATTGTGAAACATTGTTAGCCTTGTGAAGAAATCCAAAGCCGGCAATCACATCGTGGTGTGACGCCGCAAGACCCTGAGGTGCGACGTCCCAGTTTCTTTTTGTTTCCACCCTACTTTACATCTCATAACCGCTTCTTATGGGCCTAGCCCGTAATGTCGTCAGAGGTAGCAGTGGAGGCGGAGATACAAGGGGAGACGAGCTCAACCTGTGGAGAATGTGAGGTGCGAGGAAGAAGGGGAGTGTTGCTCAACCCTAACCCTAGAAATGGGAAGATGAAAGAACTAGAGAGAGGAACTTAGAGAGAAGAAGAACTTGAGTAATTCATTTCATAAGCTCATGCATGACCCAAGAGATCTATTTATAACATTACAAGTGTCATGGATGTAAATAACTCCAAAATAAAAGAGATGTGTGAAATACTAAAATATTACAACTTTAACTACTCGTAAGTCGTAACAAGGACTCGACTCGATAAAACTTAACTCATACAACTCGAAATAACATACATAAAGACTAGTAATGACATGCACAACATAATCGGCGACGGGTAGTGGGACCCATAACATCCCACCCATCCTTCAAATTGAGTTTGTCCTCAAGCTCGAACGAGGCTCGAATGTGTGGATCATTGGGCTCCTTGATTTCTCGCAAGAATAGCTCCATGTAACGCGTCGTCGCAGGCCCGTAGCGGAGGTTACATCGAGCGGGAAACCTTCATTGTGTCCCAGATGTCATGAAAGACTGCAGAGATTTGGCAGGGTAGAGGCGCTTACGGAAGGGAGACTGTCGTGCATAATATATGGAGTCGGGCGAGTGTGCCTGACGGTTGCGGACAATCGAGGGTGACAGAGAACCGTGCTGAATGTGAGCTATGGCGATCAGAAGCGGAAACGCCGGCTAGGGGCGCTCGTCAGAAGTAATGGCTCCAGAAGGGCCGGAGGAGCAGGTGGCCGAAGTGGAGGCTGCAGGATGGAGACCGCGAGGAGTAATGGCGGTGACACAAATTGTGGTGACACCATTGTTGGGCTTAGATGTGAGACGATGTTGGTTGTGTGAACTAGGGAGAGGGAACAACTGGTGGCGATGGTAGAGCGACAAGAACGGCAGAGGGCGAAGGAACTTCTTTAGAAGACGATAGGAGCGGCGATTGCTCAAGTGGAATCGGTGGCGACACCAATGGGATCGGGTCCCCCAAGTGTTGTTGAAATTATTGAAGTGAAGTGGAGGGACCGGGCGGTCTGTTTTTTGGGTGACCGCAGAGACCGCGCGGTTTGTATTAGTGATCTGCCGGTCTGGCTCTGCCGGTCTGTTCTGGCGGTCTGCTGATTGGCCAGTCTGTTCTTGATTGTTGCGGTCTGTTCCCGAGTTGTTTTGCTTGGCTGACTTGTCTTCTTTGTTGGAAGACCGGGCGGTCTGTTCTTATGTAACCGCCTGACCGGGCGGCTTGTGCTGGCGATCTGGCGACTTGTCTGAAGTCGGCCAGATGGTTCTTGGTTTGCTCATGGTGGTCTAAGGGAGGAGTACACTTGTGTCCGCGCGGCTTGTGCGCGGTCTCGTGTTCGCGGAACTTGTGGGCGATCTGTCTGCTGATCTGCGGTCTTGGTCGGAAGGTTGTCCAAGTGGTGTGATCGCGCGGTCTGCCTTGTGAGACCGTTGGCGATCTGACGGGTGGTGATTGCATCTCTCCTGTGCGGTGACGACATCCGTCTACCCGCCTATAAATAGGGGTGCATGGCCCGTCATTCATAACGAGAACTGTAAGAACTAGAGCCTGGGTTAATTCGTGCGGTCTCAACTTTGAGGTCGGGCGGTCTCGAAAGCGAGTTGACTGTTTGTTGTGTTCGCAGGTTTGCGGTCAGCAGGTTGCGGTCTCCTTCCTTGGTGATTCCCAGCGGCTTTTATAAACAGTTCGGCAGCGGTCTGTCTGCGAACTGGTTTATGGTGTTCTTGTGTTGTTCGCAGCGAGCTCAGCGATCAGACGACCTTCAGCGGTTAGGCGATCTGAGTTGCGGTCTGGCGACGGCCTCTGTTCTTCGTTCAGTTCAATAAAGCTCCAGTTCGTGCGGTCTGAGGTGGCGGCCTTGCAGTACAGGCGGTCTGTCTGTTTCCTGTTCGCACGGTCTCAGGTCAAGTCGGGCGATCTCTGGAGTCGAGCGGTCTGTGCGGTCTCAGCTTGTCTAGCCGCCAGTTTTGTTTTGGTGTGTTTTGTTCTTGTCTCCTTCGTGATTCTTATGAATCATGTCTCGCCATGTATACCTCGCACTGTATTCAAGTACTGTGATTCAATAAAGCTTTGTGTTGCTGTGTGGCATATTGTGGTTGTTTGGCTATAACTCAGTTGATGCAACTCCTGCTTACTCCTAAACGATTCAAATAAAAAATTTTAACATGCTATCAGAGCTAGGTTGTTGGAGTGGATAAGCAGTGTTCAACTTGAGTTGTCATCGTCTTTGTGAAAAAGAGACCACGTAGATTGTCATGGAAGGTGGATACGCAAGAGGGCTTGGTATTGAACTCCTAACATCGACTAACTACAAGAAATGGAGGTCGTGTATGGAGAGTTACTTACTTGGCGAGGATCTATGGGAGATAGTTGGAGGAGAAGACACACAAGAAGTGTTTCTAGCAGGAGATAATATGGCAGAGGTGAGACTTTGGAGGAGGACTAATGCTAAGGCAGAGTTCACACTCAAGAGAGCTATCTCACCAGAGCTATTTGATCACATCATTGGATGTAAATCTGCTGCTGAGATTTGGACGTCTTTGGACGGGCTGTTTAATAAGAAGAATGTAGCTCGGCTACAGTTTCTTGAAAATGAGTTGGCGAAGGCCTCTCAAAGTGATCTTTCTATTTCTACCTTCTTTCTCAAGATGAAGAACCTCACAACAGAGATTTCTGCATTGGACCCTGATGAGCCCATCTCGGAGGCAAAACTGAAGAGGCATATCATTCGCGGGTTGCGGAAGGAGTATCTTGCCTTTGTGACTTCAGTTCAGGGTTGGGTAAATCAACCATCTTTGTTGGAGCTGGAGAACTTACTTGCTTCGCAGGAAAGTTTGGCAAGACAGATGGCGGGGACTTCTATCTCTGGGGGAGATAGTGATGTGTTGTTCTCTGGGAAGAAGAAGAAGTGGGAGAAGAAGAAGCCAGGTCAGGATGGACCCTCTACTTCAGGTCAGCAAGATAGAGGTTATGCTTCTAAGTCTGATGGGAAGAAGAAGGGAGAGGGACCAAGGTGCTTCAGGTGTAATAAGACCGGCCACTTCAAGAAGGATTGTCGGGTTAATCTTCAGTAGGGACATGTAGCGGAGAAGGAGAAGCCAAAGTCTGATGAAGCTAGATGGGGAGGAGCCTTTGCGGCTAATATGACGGCGATGCCCGTTAAGGCCTTGGCTGCCATCAACTTCGAAGAGGATTGGATTGTTGATTCAGGGTGTGGGCATCACCTCACCGGGGATGAATCAAAATTCTCTTCTTTGGCGCCTTACTCAGGTAACGATGTTATCATTACGGCTGATAATTCTGTCCATGCAGTCGAACAAGAAGGTGTTGTCTCCCTGAGCAGTGATAAGGGTCCACTCACTTTGAGGAGTGTTAATCACGTGTCTGGTATGAAGAAGAATCTCTTCTCTGTGACCAATGTGGTCGATGTCGGTTATCACGTTCTGTTTGGCCCAACAGAAGTGAAGTTTCTTAAAACTCAACCGGAGATAAAGGGAGATGTTATCCATGTTGGAAAGCGGGTTAAGGACTTGTTCGTTTTATCGACAAGTACCTATGTTGATAAGATGAAGACCAACGATAGCGCGGCTATCTGGCATGAAAGGTTGGGGCATGTTGGCATGGACAAATTGAAGGCTATGGCGGTAAGGGGCCTTGTCAAGGGCTTGCCTAGCTTGTCCTCTTATGGAGACGGTCATGTTTGTGCGGGATGTCAGTTTGGTAAGTCTCATCGACTTCCATTTGATAAATCGCAAACAAGATGCAAAGCGTCGTTGGAGTGCATTCACGGTGATTTGATGGGACCGACTGCCACCCCAAGCCTTGGAGGCAACAGATATATGTTGGTGTTGATTGACGATTACACCAGATATGTCTGGGTGTATTTTCTGAAAGAGAAGTCGGAAGCCTTTGCGAAGTTCGTGGAGTTCAAGGAGCTGGTGGAAGGTCGGTTAGGCCTGCGGGTGAAAAAATTGAGAACTGACAATGGTGGGGAGTTCACCTCTGGTGAGTTCTCAAGTTTTTGCAGGAAACACGGCGTTCGGAGAGTGCTCACTTGTGCCCATACTCCACAGCAAAATGGCGTTGCGGAGAGGAAGATCCGTCATCTGACGGAAACCTGCAAATGCTGGCTTCATGCCAAAAGTATTCCAAAGTCCTTTTGGCGGAAGGAATGTCTTGTGCAGCTTACGTCATCAACAGGATGCCTCTAAGTCCTATCAACATGAAGACCCCTCACGAACTGATGTTCAAGGAGAAGCCGAGTGTTGCACACCTTCGGGTGTTCGGGTCAACCTGTTATGTGCATATTCCTGATGCTCTTCGGACAAAGCTAGATGCGAAAGCAAGGAAGCTAGTCTTTGTTGGGTATGATGAGCGGAAGAAAGGATGGAGATGCATGGATCCTGAGACACGGAGATCAGTGGTATCTCGGGATGTGGTGTTCGATGAGGTGACTTCCTACAAGGGGAGTTCAGGAGTTGAACTACCGGAGAGCAGGATTGATGAAGCAGGGAAGGCTGCGGGAAATCTTCAAGTGGAGTTGCCTGTTTCACCGGGAGCTCCAGCTGTGTCTAGCTCTGAGATGGAGGCTTCAGGTTCTGTAAGCAGGGGGAGCGATGCTCCAAGTTCGTCTGGAAGAGGAGCTATCACAGAAGAAGCAGCTGAGGAGGTGGTTAGTCAGGAGCAACCTCTTAGGAGGTCGAAGAGGACTATCAAGCCACCAGATCGATACACAGGAGGAAACATGGTGAGCTTCGTCTCATGTTTCTTTGCTGGTCCCTTGGATGAGAGGGAGTCGTCGAGCTTTGAGAAAGCCAAAGGCGTGAAGCAGTGGGATATTGCTATGCAAGAGGAGATGGATGCTCTCAAGAAGAATGAGACTTGGTCTCTAGTGCCCAGGCCCAAGGGGATTACCCATGTGACATGCAAATGGGTTTATAAACTCAAGAAGAAAGTTGACGGTACGATCGAGCGATACAAGGCTCGCCTTGTGGCTCGCGGGTTCTCACAGCAGTATGGAGAAGATTATGATGAGGCGTTTAGTCCAGTGGCAAAGATGACCTCGGTTCGATTTGTTATTGCTTTGGCAGCATCCAGTGGATGGGAGATTTAGCAGCTCGACGTGAAGAATGATTTTCTATACAGAGAGATTGACAAGGATATCTTCATGATCCAACCGCCAGGCTTCATTTCGGAGGAATGTCCGGACTACGTCTGCAAACTGAAGAAGGCCTTGTATGGGTTGAAGCAAGCGCCTCGGGCATGGTATGGAAAGATCGCGGAGTATCTTCTATTCTGCGGGTTCTTTGCTTCAGACTCTGATTCTAGCTTGTTCGTCAAGAAGGAGGGGGCGCTTCGGGTTATTGTTCTGCTGTATGTGGATGACATGATTGTCACCGGGAACTCGAAGGAGGCAGTAGCGAGGCTGAGAGCCGAGCTTGCTATCAGGTTTGAGATGAAGGATCTGGGTGAGCTTCACCATTTCCTTGGACTCGAGGTTCAGAGGCGGGAGAGCGGAGTGCTCGTTTCTCAGGCTGGATATGCGGAGCGGATCGTTCAACGATTCGGCATGGAAGAAGGGAAGAGCAGCTCTATACCTCTGGAACAACATCATAAACTTCGGAAGGGTGAGGGAAGAGTTCTATCTGATCCGTTGGTGTTCCGAGCTCTGGTTGGGAGCTTGATCTACTTGACCATCACGAGGCCAGATATTGCTTATGCAGTTGGCAAAGTGAGTCGGTACATGGCGGAGCCACGGAAGCCTCATCTTCTGGCGGCAAAAGGAATTCTGAAATATGTGAAGTCGACCTCTGACTTGGGTCTCCTATTTAGGAGAGGGTCAAGCTTGGAGTTGCATGGATACATGGATGCTGACTACGGGGGAGACGTGGATGATCGGAGATCAACGTCTGGTTATGTCTTTATGACGGGCCCCACAGCAATTTCTTGGTGCAGCAAAAAGCAGGACTCGGTGTCTGTATCTACCACAGAAGCGGAATACAAGGCTTCGGCCTTGGCAGCTCAGGAAGCCGTTTGGCTCAGGAGGTTGGTGGAGGACGTTCATGAGGAGGTTCGAGGTCCCACTATGCTACGCGGGGACAATGAGAGTGCTCTCAAGCTGGTTAATAATCCAGTTTGTCACGCGAGGACCAAGCATATTGAGATTGAGCACCATATCATTCGTGAAAAGGTGTTGGGAGGATCTCTTATGGTCGAGCATGTTCGGAGTGCGGACAATGTTGCAGACATCTTCACAAAGCCGCTGGCGAAGGGACCGTTTACTCGGTTGCGGAATTTACTCGGGCTAGTTTCCACTTCCCACTTCAAGGGGGAGTGTTGAAATTATTGAAGTGAAGTGGAGGAGACCGGGCGGTCTGTTTTTTGGGTGACCGCAGAGACCGCGCGGTTTGTATTAGTGATCTGCCGGTCTGTTCTGGCGGTCTGCTGATTGGCCGGTCTGTTCTTGATTGTTGCGGTTTGTTCCCGAGTTGTTCTGCTTGGTTGGCTTGTCTTCTTTGTTGGAAGACCGGGCGGTCTGTTCTTATGTAACCGCCTGACCGGGCGGCTTGTGCTGGCGATCTGGCGACTTGTCTGAAGTCGGCCAGATGGTTCTTGGTTTGCTCCTTGTGGTCTAAAGGAGGAGTACACTTGTGTCCGCGCGGCTTGTGCGCGGTCTCGTGTTCGCGCGACTTGTGCGCGATCTGTCTGCTGATTTGCGGTCTTGGTCGGAAGGTTGTCCACGCGGTGTGATCGTGTGGTCTGCCTTGTGAGACCGCTGGCGATCTGACGGGTGGTGATTGCATCTCTCCTGTGCGGTGACGACATCCGTCTACCCGCCTATAAATAGGGGTGCATGACCCGTCATTCATAACGAGAACTGTAAGAAATAGAGCCTGGGTTAATTCGTGCGGTCTCAACTTTGAGGTCGGGCGGTCTCGGAAGCGAGTTGACTGTTAGTTGTGTTCGCAGGTTTGCGGTCAGCAGGTTGCGGTCTCCTTCCTTGGTGATTCCCAGCGGCTTGTATAAACAGTTCGGCAGCGGTCTGTCTGCGAAATGGTTTATGGTGTTCTTGTGTTGTTCGCAGCGAGCTCAGCGATCAGGCGACCTTCAGCGATTAGGCGATCTGAGTTGCGGTCTGGCGACAGCCTCTGTTCTTCGTTCAGTTCAATAAAACTCCAGTTCGTGCGGTCTGAGGTGGCGGTCTTGCAGTACAGGCGGTTTGTCTGTTTCCTGTTCGTGCGGTCTCAGGTCAAGCCGGGCGATCTCTGGAGTCGAGCGGTCTGTGCGGTCTCAGCTTGTCTAGCCGCCAGTTTTGTTTTGGTGTGTTTTGTTCTTGTCTCCTTCGTGATTCTTATGAATCATGTCTCGCCATGTATACCTCGCACTGTATTCAATTATTGTGATTCAATGAAGCTTTGTGTTGCTGTGTGGCATATTGTGGTTGTTTGACTATAACTCAGTTGATGCAACTCCTGCTTACTCCTAAACGATTCAAATCAAAAATTTTAGCAAGTGTCGGTCAATACTCGTGGGGAGTCACAAAAGCACAACGTCAGATATGGCGCTGACATCTCCAGTAACTTCTGGAACATTGGGCGGAGGGAGGCTCATTCTACGACACCAATTGTCATACTGAAGAAGTAATTAACCAATGAATCCAAAAATATAATTAATTAAGCAGAAAAGTGCTCAAATTTAGTATCAGAGGGCTCGAAAGGTAAAGGTGTGAAGAAAAATGTGTTGCTCTGCATGCGTCCTGCAGAAAAGAAGGCGTGTCGCTGGATGAGACTGAAGGAAGAACATGCAAGATTTGTCGTTGACGGGAGTGCAGAGGATGTCAACGAGATGGCTAGGGTTGTGCACGTCGTCGCTCAACCCTCGTCGAAAAAAACTGAGCCCTGGAAGGTAGTCAATGTTGATCTCGATGCAGCAGAGGATCGTAGGGGCAAGGACAGATGTCGACGCTGATTTCTAGAGGGAGAAAAGCTACCGCGATGGTCGATCCCAATTTCTGGAAGGAGACGATGGTTGGGAGGGCGTCATTTCTTCTAACAGAGAAGAGAATGATTTTCGTAGGATGCGCGATTGGTGGAGGCACTGGATGTGATGGCACCGGAACCTTTCACTCGTTCATGAACTTGGAAGGTATTGCTGACGGGAAAAGTGTCGTTGCAAGTCTTGTGGTTGTCGATGAGGAAAAGGGCATGTTGTTGTCGATGTTGGTTGCAATAAGGATAAAAGGGGATTGGAAGTAGAGAGTTGTTCCGTTAGAGGGAGAGAATCGAAAAGCTCTGATGCTAAGAGGTTATGGGCCTAGATGTTATGGGTACCACCATATTAGAGTTCATAAAGGGGATGAGTGGAAGACGACGTTTAAGACCAAAGACAGTGGTTAGTTATGCCTTTTGGGCTATCCAACGCCCCGAGCACTTTCATGCAGGTCATGATTTAAATCCTTTGGCCCTACAAGGGCAAGTTACTGGTCGTCTATTTTGATGACATCTTGATTATAGTTACTATCCCATCAACCACCTGAGCCACCTGAGGCTCTTGTTTGGGGTTCTTCGTAAGTAGAAGTTATTTGTAAACCTTAAAAAGCGTTCCTTCCTGACTGATTTTGTGCACTTTCTCGAGTTTATCATATATGCGTTCGGTGTGTCTGTTGACCCAGACAAAATCAGTTCCATTCGTGGGTGGCTTGTTTCCTCCACCATCACTGAGGCTCGTAACTTTCACGAACTAGCCATTGTCTATCAAAGGTTTGTTCGAGGTTTAGTACCATCATGACCCCCTTCACCAGTTGTTTGCGGAAAGGAGATTTCCAGAGGACGGAAACAGCAACACGGGCTTTCGAAGAAATCAAGAAGAGACAGACTACCGTTCCCGTTCTGAGATTGCCCAATTTCTCTAAGGCATTTGATCTGCCCCGCGACACATCCAGTATTCGCATTGGCAAAGTACTGAGTCAAGAAGTTCACCCAATTTCTTACTACAGTGAGAAGCTGAATGAGGCCCGGCAGCGGTACTCTAACTACGATAGGGAGTTTTACGTGATTGTACAGTCACTTAGATATTGGAGATATTATCTCCTCCTGCGGGAGTTTGCCATATACTCTGACCATTAGGCACTAAAGTATCTTGACTCACAAAGGAAGTTGGGGCATAGGCAAGCCAATTGGGTCAAATACTTATAGTATTTCCACTACATTCTCAAACACCGCGTTGGTGTTGAGAACAAGTTTGTTGACGCCCTTAGTTGTCGTATCACCCTCCTCCTACACTGAGCGCCAGCACGATTAGTTTTGACAGTTGCCCAGGGATTACCTTATTTGCATTGATTTTGGCGAAATTTATTCGGGATTCTGAGAGATCCCCGTTAGCCCACTTAGAGGTTCGACGCGGCCCACATGGCGGCCCTCTTCATGCGAGACATCTTTCAGTTACATGGATTGCCCAAATCCATAGTGTCTGACCTTGATGTGCATTTCAGAGTTATTTTTGTAGGACGTTATGGCATAAGACAGGTACGACCCTAAAATTTTCGGCGAAATATCACCCTCAAACCGACGGCCAGACTGAGGTCGTGAATAGAAGTTTAAGAAATTTGCTACGGTGTCTAGTTGGTGAGTACCCATCAGTTTGGGATTATGTGCTGTCGGACGCCGAGTTCACATAAAATAGCTTCATCAATAGGTCTACTGGCACGAGCCCATTTCATACAGCATTAGGATATGAGCCTAGGAAGCCTTTTGACCTCGTTTGTGTTCTTCTAGAGTCACGTCCTAGTAATTGATGAGACATTCATACATCACATACATGAACGCATGAATTAATCTAGAAGAAAATTGCTAGCAGTACTGAATTATGCAAGACGCAAGCAGACGTGCACAGGCGTGAGCAGCATTTTCAGGTGGGCGAGCAAGTCATGATCAGGATTTGCATAGAGAGGCTCTCAAATGGAGTCGTTAAAAAGCTAAAACCTAAATGGATTGGTCATCAAAGGATTCTAAAGAAAATTGAAGCATATGCCTACAAGATTGATCTCCCTACAAATATGAGTATTCATCTCGTATTTAATACGGAAGATTTGACACATTACTTTGAGCCTCTTGAGCATAGGGACCCTTAGCTTGAGCCACCTCTGTTACAGCCTGACCCTTACCCGACCATCTGGGATGAGAACCTACAAACTTTCCTGCACTCCATATAATTCCACAGGTTCTTCTGGATCCGCCAACACGAAAGGTGAGTTGAGAGTACTATTAACATTGTGGTCCACCAAGTGCACCGCCACTCCAGACGATCTTTCTTGTCGTTACTTGGTGCACTGGAGAGGACACCCCACCTTCGATGACACTTGGATATCGTCGACCAAGCATGATAAACTCGCCTTCGATCTTCGACGTCAGTACGATCATCAACATTTATTGGAGATGAATCATTTTCAGTCGGGGGGAGTTGATGGGGATCAGCCGCAGGATCGACAGTGGAGATCGGGCCACCACTCGCCGCACTCGCTTATGTGCACTCGCATAGGAAGCATTGATCGGATCAACGATCCTAGACCACGAGCGCGTCCCGAGCATCATTTTCCTATTTTATGTATTTTCTTTATCTTTTCGGACTTTATTCAGTAGTAATTGAACACCTGGTGTAACGATCAATCATAGTTGTTCACGTTGGGTGTCTAGCCTTCTTTTATTATAAATAAAGTGTGATGAAAGTCATTGTTAGCCTTGTGAAAAATTCAGAGCAGACAATCACATCATGATGCGATGCCGCAAGACTCAGGGGTGTGATATCCTAGTTTCTTTTCATTTACGCCCTAGTTTCTATCTCCCGTAACCGCTCTCCGCTTTTTGTTCCCCTTTGATAAAATTAAGCTCCCCCCACCCCTCTTGCCAAATCCTGCCCTAATACGAAGCCGCAGCCCGAATCCCCGGATCCTGCAGCATCGCCGCATCCCTTCTCCTCTGCTTCCGCCACCACCACCCAGATCCCGCACCTACTCCCTGCAACGTCACTGCATCCCATCTCCCCTGCTTCCACCACCCCACCACCCAGACTCCGTCATTGCTCCCCACAGCGCCACCGCATCCCTTCTCCTCTGCTTCCTCCGCACCACCACCTAGACCCCGTCATTGCTCCCTACAGCGCCACCGCCCTCCGCCCTACCGCAGCCCCCCCCCCCCCTCCTGATTTTTAATAATTTGTGCTTGAAAGTTTTAGTTGAAGACCCTTCGTGAGAAGGAAAACTTGTCTTGCTTGCATAATTAAAAATCGTTCTAAATATCGTGTCGTGTTCTGAGCTAATCTAATTTTATTACTCAATTTAATTCCGAATTAATTTACAATATACACGCATCATATAGATTAGGTTTGTTCGAGTCCTCCAGACACCACTTGCATAGGCTTGCATTAGTGTTAGTGCACCTACACTGCATGTCCTGCGTCACAATCTCTTTCTAGGAATTGCTCCACACTCTATCTCTCACTCCCCCTCATTATACCTCAAGGCCTCCTTTCCCCCTTTAACTGCAAGTAACTGCCAACCCTACTTTTCCTCAAAACCATGACCACTCAAAGGGAAGTATGCTGCTACAATTGTCAACGGTTTATAAACAAAAAAAGTGCACAAACACCTTAAGTATGAACAACATATTTAAAGACCCAAATACTCACAACTAAGAGACTTCATAGACCCACTAATGAGCACATATTATCTCACATACTTTAATGTAGAAATTATACAGTTCAATTTTCAGAAAACAATTTGCACTTTTATTCCGACTCCTTGTGCTCCTAGCTATGATTTAAATAAATAATAATAATAAGACAACCAGTTATGATAAATCCGTGATTTTTCAAAGACAACAGTAAATGCAAAAACATCTGGCAATTGCTTATGTTCAGCTAATCAGCCCAAGTCAAGAAATTCTGTTAACCATATCTTAAGGTGTCAAATTAGAAAAAGATTCCATTACTCTTCAGAGAATCTCTAGCATGATATATTAGGGTCCATTCGGGACGAGAATAGGGCTTCGGAATTGAAATTGGAGGTCCAATTCTAATAAAAATAGACCTCCAATTCTAATTCCGAGATTTCAATTCTGTCCAAACAAATGGACCCATATGGTTTGCATCCTAGGAATTTCAAGTAACAAACTCTAAAATCATAATTTAAGTTATGATTTATTCTTTATTTTCTCCAATAAACTGGAAGAAAAAAAATTGTAAGCAGAAAGCAAGCTGAGAAAGTAATCAAAGTAATCATACGTAGAGAAAACTGTATCGATATGGGAAGAAACCAAAATAACATTGTCTTCAGCTTCTGGCATATACTTTGGCAAGATCCTCAAGACAACATGTTTCAGGTCTGAATAAACTAGTGTTTTCCCGTGGAACAGACCACCAGCTAGACGATTTGCACCAGTCTTAGCAGCAAAGAAATCCACTTGGACATCGACCTCCCAATGAGCTGTCTTCTTAATATTTTCTGATGCCAATAAAACATACTATTGCAGAAAAATGTCAGAGATATTTTCAATGAACAAAACATTAGCACAAATGACATAAATAATCTATACAAAATGCTAAAATTCTTGAAGTGAAGATGTAACTTTTTATAGGTCACTTTGAGGATGCAGGTGCTATTAGAGTTGCTGCTGGATATATAAAATTGTAGCAAAAAAAACATTGCAACTCAATCATCAATACATGGCCCATTAGTGGTAAAGATGCGAACAATAAATAATCAAGTAATGGTTATAAGTATCAGAACTAGCTATTGTCGTTAGAATGCTTGACTAGAACATAGCTACAACAGTTGACTGTAAAATTAAAATGACAACTTAGGTCATGTTTGGGAGACAGCATTTGAAAAACGTCTCATGGAAGTCAATCTCATCAATTTGAATAAAGCCTTTAGCAATAAGTCTTGCTTTATACCTATCAAGAGTCATCCTGAAGATATTAGATAGTATATATTCATTTACATCCGACAGTATGACGCTCATGAGGAATAGGAACAATTTCCCAAGTATTATAATTTTGGAGAGCATTCATCTCCACCTCCATAGTTTTCTTCCAGTGAGGATTAGACATAGCATTTGAAAAATTGTCAGGGATAGAAATAAAGGAAATAGATGCAAGATAAGATTTTCATGATAGAGAGATAGAGTGATACCCAACATATTTATCAATAGGGTATCTGGTATGACCACTATGAATTTGGGGAGAAGAAGATGTATCACCATGTGTGATCTCAGTGTTTGGATCTGCCAGAGTGGTGGTGGGTGGTGGAACATGAGTATGACTCTCTTGCTCAGTTCTTTACACGCTTCCTTTGGTAGACTTGAAGATTTTTCTTTCTGTTGTAGACACGCAAATCATTAGTAGACACTTTCCTTTCAACTGGAACATTCGAGCTACTAGGAGATAGAACATCCACGAGAGCAGGGAGTGGAGGCATCATACATCCCTCGTCTTCATACTTCTCTTGATATGCAATATTTTTCTCTTCTTCCGAATAATATGGAGTGTGCTCAAAAAAGGTAATACCTTTAGATATAATCCTTCTAAGCAAAGAAGGTGAGTAACACTTATAACCTTTTTGGTTAGCAGCATATCCAACAAAAACACACTTAATAGCTTGAGGGCCCGAATTTATCCTTATGTGGTACCACAATTTGCACAAAGGCAACACGTTCAAAAACTTCAGGAGGGAGATTAAATAACGGGAGATTTGGACAGCGAAGTTTTAGAGGATATTTTTCTTCCAAAGTATCAGACATCATCCGATTAATTAGGTAGACAGACGTGAGAACTCCTTCATCCTATAGTCCCTTAGGGACATGCATCTCTTGTAATAAACAATGAATAGTTTCGATAATATGGCAGTTTTTCCTTTCTGCTACTTCATTTTGTTGAGGAGTCCCAGGGCATGAAGTTTGAAAAATAATGTCAGGACCACCCGAGAACCTCTGAAGTTCCTCACCTGTAAATTCATCTTCATAGTCACTCCTAAGAATTTTAATTTGAGAACCAAACTGTACACATAGTGATAAAATAACTGAAATACATCACACTTCATTTTTCTTTTTCATAAGAAAAACCCAAATAAAATGAGAGTAATCATCAATGAAAGAAACAAAATAGCGAAATTCATTCACGGAACAAATAGGAGAGATCCAAACATCAGAATGTATCAAATCAAACATTTAACACTCTGACTACTGCTAGGAGCATAATTGATTCAATAATGTTTTTCAAATTCACAAGATTGACAGTCAATTCTGGTTTCAGCCACATAAAAAGAGATAGGGAAAGCAGTCTTCAAACCAACATGCCCAAATCTTTTGTCACAGCATCAATCGATTAGTACTTGAGGATTTCGGAGCACCAAAAGCAAAACTAGTGTCCATAACATAAACACCACCTGACTCATGTCCGCCACAAATCGTTTTCCCACTCGCCAGATCCTGGAAAACACAATGAGAAGAAAAGAAAGTAATAGTGCAATTCAGTTGTTTGGTTAAACTGCTCACAAAAATCAAGTTGATAGGAAATAAAGGAACAAGTACGACAGATTTGAGAGAGATATTAGGTGAGACTTGAATGATCCCTTTACCGGTCACCGATGCAGAAGATCCATCAGCAAGTCTGACACGGCAAGATGCAAAAGAGACAAAAATAATCCCACTAGAAGATCCTGTCATATGATCAGAGGCTCCTGAGTCAATGATCCATGGAGTAGGCGACTCCATAGCAGATAGAGAGGTAATTTGAACATGAACAGTGGTCACAAACGTGTCTATAACAAGAGGTCTACCAACTCTGGCCTTCATGGCATTTAGTTCTCTAACTAAATTTTCATTTTCCATCATAAGGTAACCTGTATTCTCCTCTGTGCCATATATTGCAGTTTGTGACCTCGCACACTTTCATTCAGTACCACGACTGCAAGTCCCAACAATTTTCCTTCCCATGTCCCTTCTTTCCGCAATTGGGGCACTTCATCTTATTCAAGGAGGTACTTTTGCGCATGGATGTTATGAAATGTTAACTTACAGGGGAAGTTTTTGTAATGTCAAGAGTAAGAGGGGTGCAACCTGTAATTATGCTAACTTCCAGGGGAAGTTTTGGTAATTATTCCCTCTAATTAAATTCACGGCAGTAAACTTTCATTACAAGGGCATATACGATCAGGAGATCAAATAAAATCCAAATCATTCGTCACTACTTGAAGCAGGCTGGGTTGAAGTCATCCACCGCCAGCAGATGAAAACCAAATCTGAGCCATGTAATCAGTGTCAAACAAAGAAAGTAAGGTAGACAAATAAATTAGAAGAAACCCATTAAATAAGGGTTCTACGACCATAGTTTGGCTCTCTTCTGTGGGCATTGGCGCCGAAGAATGACATCGTAGGGAATCAGTCTAAGGGTGCAACTCGGATCGGTTCGGTTCGGTTCGGTTACACCCAAAACCAAGAACCGACCCATGTATGTTCGGTTCCAACTTTTGGAACCGGAACCGACTCATGGTCCTAAAGTATAGAACCGGATCCGAACCGTTTGTTTCGGTTCGGTTCCGGTTCGGTTCTCAGTTCTACCTATGTCTCAAAATAATTAAAAAAATGAATCTTCAAACTCATGATTATTTGTAATACAACTATCAATGTCTCAAAATAATTGTATCATGACTCTCTATAATATTGAAGTCATACAACTATATGAGTACAGTAACTATTTTCTTTAGCCATACGCCCATACGACTATATTCTCAATTATTTTCCTGTATTAAGTCATACAATTATAACAGTTGTTTCAAAATATTTCTTTTAGCATTGATATTCGGTTCTCGGGTCGGTTTTGGGTACCCGACCCTTGGAACCAGGAATCGAACCGAATTGTCGGTTCTGGTATTATGAGAACCAGACCCGAACCGAGCCTATTTTGAACAGACCCAAATCATTCAGTTCGGTTCGGTTCCGGTCCGATTCTCGGTTCTTCGGTCATTTTTGCACACCCAACTAAGCTCTGTGGGTATAGGCACCCAAGATCGAGTTTGGCAAAGAATAGATATTGAGTTATGCCAGCATTGAAATCGGAGGTCGTCACTGCATGAAATAGTGATTATAAATAAACACCTCGAACAATGGAAACCTCAAGTACTCCCCTGCTCTTCCTCGATTTCTCATCCTCACAGGTAAAAAAAGGGTGAGCTCATGTGCTTGTTAAGCAAGAGATTTTAGTTCAAGTTTTTTGGCTTTTGTAATTTGCTTGAGTAATACAAGTGCTTTCTCTTCCTCTGTTTTCACTCTGTGGGAGTTATTGTAGATATGGCATCATCCCCAGCAAGAGGGAATCATTGCCCTACCAAGGTGAACTACTCTCTTCCTTCTTCACATGAAGAATCAATACATCTCCCTTTCTCCAAGTTGGCAGGAACTCTTCGAGTTACTGCGGCATGGGAAAAAATAAAAACAAAAGAAAATCCATCTTCTCGACCTCAGATTACTTCGAGCTATGTAAAGGTTCCTCTAAGCATGAAACTTCAAAGCATTTTCGGATCAGAATTAGTACAACAAAGAAACTATGTGAAATACAACTTTATTGGGTAAGATATAGCTAATTATCGATAAATATTACTCATATGATAGACTAACAATTAGATGTGATATGTTTATGTTGTAAATACTACATCTTGTTCTTATTTTATTTCTTGTTTTGTTTTATACGAGGGTAGTTAGGTTGTTTTTACCATCACAAGTAAATTGTATATAATACCCATAAGATTAATGAAATGTTAAGCGATTCTTATTTCCTACATAACATCAGAGCTCTTGTAGAAATTGTGTGACCTAGTCATTGTTCGTTGCCTTCATTGCAGTGCTCGGCGACGAAGAAGAGGCATCTTGTGCTCTACGACGAAGAGGAATCTCGTGCTCGACATTGATTCTGGTTGTCGTTTTTTTTCCTTATTCCAGACTCTTGCTTGGGGTCAATCTCCTCTGGAGGATATTTCCGTGTCTTCCTCTGCCGATCAAGACCGACATGTCCCGTCGACGATCCAGTCTTCCTCTGTCAACGTCGATCCCGTCAACGACCGATCCAAATGAGCTTGTTCCATAGACAATCCAGTATTCCTCTGCTGACTTCAATCCTAGTTAGGTCTAATCATGACGCTCCTCATGTTGCTCGACAAGCATGCCTCATCGATTTCCTCTGTCAAGCCAAACCACTATTCAGTCTTCCCAGAGTCAGCCTTCATTCTTCTTCGGTGCTGCAATTTTAGTGTGATGCTCCTGTGTTAATGTTGTCCCGGTGTGCTGCGATTGGACTCTTGCTCTTCGGCTGATACTATTTACTGACCTTGCATCTCCGCCTTCATTGCAGTCTCATCGATTCGTCTCTATATTCCGTCTTTAGGTATTATAATGTCAGACCACTCTAAATCTGTTGTAGATTCGACCAGCAAGTCTGTAACTCACCTTAGCCCAAATGATCTCCAAATTCTTCATCCCACTTACTGTCTCACTGGAAAAAAATGTATCTTCAATGGGCCCAAGTTATTCGCACAACTTTGAAAGGGAGAAGAAAACTGAATCACATGGGACTTTCCCCGGCTAAAACTAATGCGAAATTTGAAGAATGGGATGATGAGGACTCTCTGATTATGGCATGACTATAGAATTCTATGTCACTTGAAGTGAGCAAGAATTGTATGTTCTTGCCCACTTCCATGGAAATCTGGGACAATCCCCGTCAAACATACTTTATGCAGCAAGATATTGCCACATGTTATGAATTGAAGACAACATTTACACAAAACAAGGGAATTTATCTGTCGCGGATAACTATAGGATCTTGAATGGGCTCTGGATAGAACTAGACCAATGCAAAAAATTGAAGATGGAATGCAATAAATATGCCTCCACCCTGACCACCTTTGTCGAGAGAGATAGGATCTTCAAGTTCCTGTCTGGCCTAAACTACGAATATGATCCCAACTGTGTCCAAATCCTTGGTAAAGAAAGACTTCCATCACTCTCTAGAGCTTTCTACACTCTTAGTGGTGAAGAGACTCGTAGGCATGTTATGATGGAGGACAAACCTACTGAGCAATCTACTCTCATGACAAGTCTCTGTCAAACCTGGAAACTCCTTCAACCGCAATGCTCCAAAACCTGATTGTGAGAACCGTTGGTGTACCTACTGCAAAAAAATATGGACACACAAAAGAAAACTGCATCAAGCTTCATGGAAAAGAACAAGTTCTGAGTCGTGCTGAAGGCTTCAAAAGCTTCCAAAGTAATCAGGCCAATCTTGTCGCATCCGAGACTATTGATGAAATGCAGTGTGAAGTCAAAGACTATGTTATTGATGACATCCCAGCTCTTAACAAAGAAGAGTTAGAGACTACGAACTTTCATCAGTTCTCTCAGTAAGCCCACTGGTACTTGCACTCTAGCCATGACTTGTAAGAATTTAAGTTCTGTTAAATCCCAAAGTTAAAAGCCTAAAAAAGAGGCTCATTGTATATTTTCTCTTTCTTGTATTTACTCATATATCCAAATGTAAATTCTTTCACTTCCTCTACTCTATATAAATAGGGGAGCTCTTATATAATATGCAGAATTTTTGGAATACAATTATTCAATATTTCAAAGTCACACATGGTATCAGAGCAGGACGTAATCTCTCGCTCCTCACCTTTCGCGTGAATACTCATGGCCTTCCCACGAAACCTGTCGAGTATCGCGTGAACTCTCCCGGTCTCACTTGAAATCCACCACGTACTCGCCAACCTGCTTCGGGTACTCGCACCCTTGCTCTCCCAGCCCGATCGGGATCCTCGGCCAAAACTAAAGCCCTCCACGATCTTTTGTAGAATTTGATGGAAGGAGAAGAACTCGCCGCTCCACATATTTGCAGCAGGTCTTCGGTTTTTTCCGCACGCATCTGCCACTTTCGCCCAGCTTGTGTCTCTGCTACGAACTCCATTGTTGCAGAGCTCGCTGATCCAGCTCATCAAGCTTGCATGACCCATCCCAAGTAGAACTCGTCGTCCAACTCGTCAATCTCACCTCCTGTGAACGATCTGCTCCATGAGACCGTCTACAAATTCGCGTGCCTACGAGCTCGCCGACTTGCAATCCCACAAGCTCGCCTCTTACGTTGGTGTCCGCCTGCTAGGAGTCCTCCCCGCTCCTTATGTGATCAGCAATCCCTCCTCTCGTGATTCCTCGCTCCAGTCACGAGCACATTCCACGATTGAACTTCTGCGACCGCCAACTACCTTCTGCGAGTTTTCCCTACATGCTCACCGATATTTCCTGCGAATTTTGTGTGCTCACTGCCAGCATACTGCAAGCTCGTTGTCACTTCCTGCGACATTTTTCATGCGTGCTTTTGCGAGCTCTCCCTGTGAACTCGTCAGCTCTTCATCCAAGCTCACCGAACTTGCGTGTTTTGAACTATGGTCAATCCACCACTCCCGTTTACTCCCGCCAACATTGCGCATCCCACAATCATTTCCAATGCTTCTGGAAATCTCGGGACGACATCAAAATAAACTGGACCAAATTATTCCGGTTTGAGTATCTCTTTCACTTTATCTCACTAACGCTCCTCCTGACCTCACGTCTCTCGCATATGTTGTTGGGACATCAATGATGCTCTTGTTCGACCTGGCTTGCAAACAGCCTTTCTGATGCATGCTTACCCATCATCCACCATGACGATGTTGTGAAGGTTGCTTGGGATCATCTTTTTGGCCTTTACTCCAAGGGTGCCAAAACCTCTCGCATATACACTATGTATTCAAATCTCTTCGCTCGTCCAACTTTTTCTCCTGATGATGTGTATCATGAAATTCAATCTTTCGGTGCAGAACTTCTCCATCGCTCCTTCTCTGTTGACCTTGCCACTCAGCAAAAATATTTTCAAAAACTCCTGGTGGTCTGCTATCTTCTGTCTTCCGGATTCTATGAGATGATCCTCCAACAGATCTTGGAAGAACCTGATGCTCCTAACTTGGATGCAATTGCCACTCGCATCACTATTATTACTAAACTTCAGCAGCGGCCTTCGATTGTGCCCTTTCTGCCCTCTGACAATTTTGCACATGCGATCAGTCGTGGAGCTCAACGCCATCGTAGAGGTCAAACTAAGGGTCGAAGGAGACCTCGCCCTCTTTGCTCCCATTACGGATGGCTTGGCCATCTTATCGAGAAATGCTTTGTGAAGCATCATCACCTTCGTCCTCAATCCCATGTCAGCATTACTGTGACTGAGCCTTCTGTCTCACCGTCCACTCCGCCACCAGAGCCCGGCTGTTGGTTCTCTTCGACAGATATTGAGACTCTCATCAATGCCTCCAAGAAAATTGCCTCAATTTTCACTTCGTCAGGTAGCATGCATGTTGCTACTCAAGATATGTGACGCGTCGACGCGGGTGCCACCAATCATATGACTGAAAATCCTCTAGTCTTATCGCACCTCGAGAAATATAACCGACTGCATCCGGTATTTGTGGTTGATGACTCTCCTGCTCCAGTTTGTGGATCTGGAGTTGTGACAACTACCTCTCTTCTGCAGCTGGACGACATTTTATTCATCCCCAATTTTTCTTGCAATTTATTGTATGTCAATGCTCTCTCGTGACAATTGTAATGTTCTATCTTATTTTCTCTTATTGTTTGTTATTTTCAAGACTTTCACTCGCAGAGGACGATTGCTACTGGGACTAGACGCGGCGGTTTCTAACCTTGGCGATCTTCCCACTTTCTCTGCATTAGTCGTCTTCATTTCTCTACTCTCGCGGCATTGTTGCCTTGGTCATCCGCCGTTGCGTCTCCTCCACAAGCTCATGTCATCTTTCAAGGCCGATTCCACTTTAGAATGTGAAGCTTGCCAGTATGACAAGCATTATAGTACTACTTTTCTTGCTAAACTATATATGAGTCATGTTTGTCCTTTTGACCGTGTTCATTCGGACATCTTAGTCCTAGTGCCACCAAGTTTATTGGTGGTGCTAGTCTGTACTTTGTCATTTTTACTGATGTTTGTCTAGATGTATTTGGTGTATCTTTTAAAAGAATGTTCTGGGTTTTTTTTATCTTCTCAAAATTTTATAATGAAATTCACACTCAGTTTGGTATGTCACTCAAAATTCTACGAATCAATAATGTCAAGGAATACATGATCCAGTAGTTCTTATTTTTCTGCACCTCCAACGGTATTATTCATCAGACCAGTTGTGTGCACGCGTCCCAACAAAATGAGGTGGCCGAAAGAAAAAATCGGCATCTCCTCGATGTTACTCGGACACTCCTATGTCAAATGAATGTTCCTCGCTCTTATTGGGGTCATGGGGTTCTCATTTCTTGTTTTCTCATTAATTGTTTACCCTCTCCTACCCTTCAGGGCAAGATCACTTTCTCTCCTCTATATCCAACAGGTACACCTTTTCCCCTCACCCCACGTATATTTGGTGGTATTGCTTATGTCCACACTCCTACATCTGGTCGTGATAAACTCTTCATTCGCTCCACCAAATGTATTTTCGTGGGGTACTCTCCAATTCAAAAGGGTTATCGTTGTTTCGACCCTATCACCAAACATCAATATTGTTATGCAGACGTCACCTTTTTTTAGTCTACCTCTTACTTTTCCAAGAACGGCGGGACTCTAACTCTCGAAAGTAATCCTCCTCTCTCTACCACCTCTCCTCCCCTCATCTTTGTTTCATCGTTTCTTATCATTCATGCCCCTTCCCCTGATATCCCACAGTCGACCCCAACTTCGATATGTGTCCCTCCAATTTCACATTTTCCATACCATTATCGTCGATGTCCTGCTTCCCCACCTATCCTCGTTCCTTCCACTCCAGAGTCACCGTTGATAACTCCCATGGCAGCGCTCCCCTCTTCGAAAGGTTCTCATACTTCAGTAGACTCAGGCCTAGATCTTCACATTGCTTTGCGCAAAGGGGTAAGGGGGAGCACCCAACATCCTCTTACTAATGTTATCTCCTATGCCAATCTCGGTCCCTCTTGCAGCAAATTTGCATGGGCACTCTCTACCACCACAATTGCTACTACACATGAGGAAACTCTTTGAATATCTTGCTAGAAAACGTTCATGGATGAGGAAATCTCTGCATTAAAATCACGGGGTACCTGGACTCTTGTCCCTACTCCATCTGAGGGAGATGTTGGTTGTCGTTGAGTCTTTGTCATCAAGTTTCTCTCAGACGGCGTTGTGGATAACTACAAGGCTCGACTAGTTGCCAAAGAGTTCACCCAGACATATGGTATTGATTTTTTTGACAATTTCTCTTTGGTTGTCAGTATTAGTACTATTAGGGTCCTCTTCTCTGTTGTTGTCAACCATAATTGGCAAATGTCTCAGCTTGATATAAAAAAATTCTTCCTTTGTGGTGACTTACACGAAGAAGTTTATATGGAGCAACCTCATGGTTATGTTGCTCAGGGGGTGTCTCAGGTGTATAAACTTCGGAAGTTCATCTATGGTCTCAAACAAAGTCCTCGCGTATGGTTTGACAAATTCAGTCAGGTCATTTCCACTATTGGTTTCTCCATAAGCAATGTTGATCACTCTCTTTATATGGAAAACCAATCATGGTCTGGTTATTCTCGTTGTCAACGTTGACGACATTCAAAAAAAGATCGAACATTCATTTTTGGATTCTGCACATATGTCGAGGGAACTCTGGTCACAGGGAAAAATAAAAAACAAGTAATAGTATTCAGGTTAAGTGTTGAAGCTGAATACAGATGCATGGATTAGACTGCTTGTGAGTTGATAATAAGAAAACCAAAATAAGAAAACCAAAATAGAATATTATTTCCAATGCTGCAGGATATGATTGATTGGCTAATTTTTCTAAATCTAATGTTGGTTCATTGGAACCATATAAACCCATACCTAGAACTCCTATTAAGAGAAAAATGGAACCTCCTGCAGTGCACAAAATAAACTTTGTAGCCGAGTACAGGCGTTTTTTCCTCCCCACATGGATAAGAGTAAGTAAACAGGAATTAATTCTAATTCCCACATGATGAAAAAAAGCAAAAGGTCTCGAGAAGAAAATAATCCTATTTGGCCACTATACATTGCCAACATTAAGAAATAAAAAAATTGTGAATTTCGAGTAACTGGCCAAGCTGCTAAAGTAGTTAAGTAGTTACAAATCCTGTCAGTAAAATGGGTCCAATGGAAAGTCCATCGATTCCCAGTCTCCAGTGAAAATCAAAAAGATTGATCCATTTAGAATCCTCCTTCAATTGGGTTAATGGATCGTCCAATTGAAAATGATAACAAAAGACATAGGTCATTAGAAGGAGCTCTAGGATACATATACAGAGAGTATACCACCTATAAACCTTATTTCCCCTACGAGGGAAAAAGACAATTGAAGAACCTGCAAATATGGGCAAAACAATAAGTATTGTTAACCAAGGAAAATAACTCGTGATAAAGACAAGATAAATTTTTATAAGAAAACCCCGTGCTCGGGAGAAGAATAAGATATTTTCTTTTCTCGAGTACGGGCCTCTGTCGGTAAAGAGGAATCAAATGATTCAAGTGGAGTTTTTTGTCACATATTAATAAGAAAGACCCATGCTGCGAGTTGTTTCATGCCATAAATAAACACGAACACTCAAAAAATCCGTTGGACAAGCGGATTCACATCTCTTACAACCTACACAATCCTCGATTCTTGGCGCAGAAGCAATTTGCTTAGCATTACATCCATCCCAAGGTATCATTTCCAATACATCCGTTGGACAAGCTCGAACACATTGGGTACACCCTATGCATGTATCATAAATTTTGACTGAATGTGACATTGGGTCTATAAATTTCAGTTTTGAACACAAAATATTTTCAATCTGGTATAATGATATAAATCAGATATTTTATACCAGATGAATCAATGATTTATCAAAATTTGAAGAATCAATATATTTTCAAATCAAAAGCCCATATAGAGGCTCATTGTATTTTTCCTCGTATTTAGCCTCGTATCTGTAAATGTACATATGTAACATCCCCCAGGCGGCTAGGCCCCCCAAGTGAATTTGTCATGACTAGGTCATGACAAGGCCTTGGTAGCTTAGGAACCCCTTGACACTTAGGCAAAATGAGTAAAAAGCACCTTTGGTCTGCAAATAGTAAATTCCAAATAGTTGACCTAGGACCTGACTTTAGGGCTTCAACTTGGCTCACCAACCCCACCTTAGCATTCCTAGGCCATCAAGGAGCCCAGAGAGACATTTAGGACCCATTGGGGACAGTCACACAGGTCAAGTTGACCAAAGTCAACCTTAAACTCTAATTAGGTCAAAATGGCAATTCTTCACTAAGTGCCCTAATTGACCGCCACCATATTAAATTGACCCTACCCATAATGTTATAATATCATAGGGGAGCCAGTGGAACAAAAAGCCCCATGACTGGGTCAACCCTAGGGCTCAATTTGACCAAAGTCAACTTAGCCTGTTTTGGTCAAATCAACTCATATTGGGTCAACTAAGGCTCATGTGACCAAATTGACCCCACCAGTAGTTTCTAAATTTAATTTGAAGTCCAATGGACCCAAAAGCCCCATCCTAGGGTCAACCAATTGGTCAATTTGACCAAAAGTCAAACTTGCCCAAATTAGGTCAAATCACTTAAACCTAGCCCAATCCCTTTGGGCTAGCTCAATTGATTGGTCAACCAGCTTAAATGACTGGTAATTAACATAAGAGAGAGGGAAAAATCGACCATGATGAGTAGGAGAGAGAACAATTCAATTTTAGAGGAGAGAGAAGGTAGTGTTCATGGCCATTAATGGAGAACACCCCTTCATCTCCTCAATTCAGCCCTAGATTCCTATCCCCTGACCTTTGGTGAGAAATTCTGGAGTTTTCCAGGGAGTTATTGGCCTAGGGGAGGTGAAAGGGGGGTGGAAGAGGAAGAGGCCATTAATGGCCATGGTGACTAAAGCCCCCACACTCAAAACCGACCCTCCCATTAGCTTCAGAAGCTCTCAAGGAGTGGAAACCCCCACTTTCTCGACCCTTTCAGTGCTCAGAGGAGAAGATTCCATGGCACCCAAAGCTCCAAGGAGGAACAATGGCGGCCGGCAAACGGAGCCACGAATCACACCAAATGAGGTCCGATCCTTTTCCCCTATGCCTGTGCCTAGATCTAGGATCAAATATTAGAGATATCGGGCTTGAATCGAGCCCGAACGGGAGAAAATTTCTCCCAGAAATCCCGCCGATTTTGCCCTATCGGGCTCGCCGGAACCCCTCTTTCCGGCGGCCGTGCCGCCGCCAGACGGTGGCCACCACCTCGACGGAGGTGGTGGCGGTGGTGGTTGGCCGGGGGATGGCCGGACGGCCGGCAGTGGGAGGGAGAAGTACTCCCAGGCGCGGTTCATCCACACCGTCGGCTGGAGGTTGAAGACAACCTCCCAGCCGACGGATTGATTTTTTTTTTAAAAAAAATGTATTATTAAATCTATTTCTGCATTCTTCTGTGCTGTGACTTGCATAAATGTTTAAAAATAGTTAGAGTCCCCTCCAGGAAAAGTTGTCAACAACAAAGTTGCAGTCCTGACCCCTGGATAGACCGCAACACTCATTTTGGTGAGGTCTATCCATAGGGCTGTCCTGACCTTAAAAAAATTCCCCACTCCAAACCATTCATCCAAATGACTTGAAATTTGGGTCTTGGGCTAATCTCACCTATATCTAGGTCCTGTCCAAAAATTGGAATTTTTGGAAAACATTTTTCTAAAGTTTTTAGAAAAATTTAATAAACCATGATTAATTTAATTATGTGTCCTAAACACCTCAAAATCCCCCCAAATTTGGGTGGGTGGTCTTAGAGGGCATATTAAGACTCTGGTAAAAATTTCACCTCATTTGGAGGTGTTTTGGTTAGGATGTTACTCAGCCCTAGTTTGGCACATAAAGGGCTATTTAGGGTAAATCACCCCCTTGGTATTTTGAGTGGTCAAATCACCTCAACAGAGGCTGATATTTTGGCCACTGACCTTTTAGGGCATAACACACCCTCCAATGGAGTTTGGGGTGGTTTGGTGTAGGGTAGTCCTAGAACCCTAGGGTAGGTCCCTTAGTGGGGATTTTTAGGGTTGTGAAGGACATGGGGGTGTTTGTCCTTGGAGAGGAGTGTAATAGACTCCTCTGAGTTCTATGAGTGATATAACACCCTCACAAGAGGTTTGGGTGGATTTGGGGAAGTATGGACCCTAACCCTAGGGTAAACCTCAAGGGGGTACATATAGAGGTCACTAAAGGAAGAGGGGTCAAACCTTTATGGTTTGACCTAAAATTTTGGGGAGTTGGTAGTGGTGACCAGAGAAGCCTCCCCTGTGAAATTGATGAGGTTTGGGGTAGTATACCTTAGTGAATAAATCCTTGGGTAGATTTGTAAATATTTAGGTTTTGGGTTTTAGGAGAGATTAACACTTAGGGGATAACTCTTTTTTTGTCATCAATATGATATATGTGTTATTATTCCCTGGAAATTCTATTAGAGCCATTGGAAGACTTTTGGAGGTCCAAGTTATAATTATTCTTATTGTTAGCAATTTTTGGGATGATTAGTTTTTAGGATGCTAGCTTTCTGTAAATTCATGGAACTTTGCTGGAAGTCATTTTATTCCATTATAAACCCACAGTAATTTTCTTATAATTTTTGGATTGATATTTTTGGTACTTCTAGTTCAAATTGGAATTAATTGCAAATATGACCTTTGTGGAAATTACAAATGTAACCTCTCTGGAATGAGGTCAAAATTTGTAGGACTGGATATTTTAGTATGATTCACCTCTTTAAAAATTTGCATAAGGTTTGAAGTTCATATGAGGGTACCTCCTTTGGAAATAATTGATGATTAATGGGTTCGGGAATTTTTAATAATTGCATCCCTTGCTGGAAAATCATGAAAATTCATATTTACTGATTACTAGGTACCCTTAATTTATGTAAAAATTTTAGTAGGCATTGGAAGACAGAAAAGTGCACTTGTAGTTCAAACCTTAGGAAGTTGTATTTTGGAAAAATTGTTTTAATTATTAATAATATTGGGAAAAATGTGATTCTCTGGAATTTGCCTTATAATATCATGATAGACCTCCAATAAATAGCTTGGGTCAGTTGGATGAATATTTGGAGTACCTATAGTTGTGAGCTTCATATAATTAGTTTGGTCTGCGTATAGTAAAACTGTGAAATTTGAGAATCAAGTGGATCTTTAGGAGGGATGAGAGGTATGAGGTTTACCTAGTTGAGTTGAGAAGGTATGATGGTCGACAAGAAGGATTATAGATGGTAAAGTGTGTTTGGTGAGTTGAGGGTAAAGTGGTGCTCGGGATTGACGAAGGCTCGTCTTGGAAAGTCATAAGTCACCTAGGGTTAATTCAATTGTAATAACAAGGAGGGTGTTCTTATGGGTAGATATCAACAACACTAAGTGTCTTGAGAAAGCGAACTTTGGGGTGTCATCCCATTTCGGTTCCCAGTACCGTAGCGAGCCCCTTACAGGGTAACCTTTGGGAAGTCCAAGATTAACCATAAACTGTAAGAGTAAAATGTTATACAAGAATAACTTAATAATGCACACACCCACACCCAGTGGTTACGAGAAGTTAATTGGTTTGGTTTTACGAGCAGTAGGCTCGGTGGTTGTAAGAGCGAATTGCTAAGTCAGGTGAGCTTGTGACTCAGTAGTGTTTGTAGGTACGGACGGGTTGGTTCGGCGAGCCGATGGCTCGGAAGGTTATTGATGGCGGGCAGGTTAGCCCGGGGAGCTTATGGCTCGGAGGTAGGTAGTAGAACATGTTGCATGTGCATTGAAGGTGGTGGGTCTTCGGTATTGGACGGTCGTTCACACCGACGTCAATACGTTGACTCGGCAAGTGTGGTATTTACACTTAGCCTAGAAAGTCTGGTGGTCCAGCCAGTAAGAGTACGCAGATGCTCCGCGGTTTTGCGTTGAGGCGTACGATAGGTCTAGGTAGGGTAGTGTGAATACCAACCTAGAGGTAGGCGAGGCCCAACCCACCGCTTCCGTTTGCCACTACGGGAGTATCCTGGGAGTCTAGCTCGCTCCAAAAAGGGGGAACTAAAGGTCTATGCGCAGAGTCGTAGTGAGTGAGTTGCACTTGTATGAACATAACATAACAACATACCTTGCCTGTCATAGCATAAACATTGCATTTCAACCCCTACCCCTATCGTATAAGTCGGTTATGGGACTTCTTATACGATAGGTCTTGCTAAACGACCACTTGGTCTATAGGGGTAATCCCTATAAATCAATGGGTAATCCCTATAAATCAATGGTTACTTTTCTTACTTACTTTCTCTACTGTCATAACTTACTATTCGTTACTGTTTACTTGTTGTTACACTCTAGCTTACTCATATTAGTTTTCATCATTTACTCTACAATACCTTGTTACCGTACTTTCTTTAGGATAGTTGTCACCTGCTTGTTTCCACTCTGCCTTTGGTCCTCCTTTTCACTCCTCCCCGCTCGGTGCCTAGGAGCCACGGGTTTAGGGGCGGAGGATTGTTGACTGAGTCTAGCTTGACTGACGGTCGTTTGACCACCATATTTTAGGCGTACCGAATGGGAGAGAAACAGGTGCAACAGGATCCGACAGGGTGGGCCCCATGGCCATGCTACCATTGTCACCAGTAGGGACACACTCGAGTCAGATGCCCCATGATGGGTGGAACCCCACCAACTCAGCGACCAGGAGGCCGAAGGCGAAGACGTAGACGTGGATTGCAAGGCAGCGACCGCAGGCCAAAAGAGAAGAAGCATTCAGTGTTGCAGCACCAATGGAGCACAGAGTCTGCAGGGATGGGTCAGACTAGTTTGGGTGCTTCCGTTTCAGTGACGGTGGCGATTAGCTTTAGTTTTACCTTATGAATGACCTTGTAGTGAGGCTATGATGTACTGGGCTTAAGGCCCGCTTTACTTTTCCGTACTTTTGATTACCTTTACATTTAGTTTGTTGTGGTGTGGACAATGTTGTGCTGCGATTCCTCTTTATATTATTTGTGGACTTGGGCATTCATGTCCTCCTTTACTTACTTCTTATGTCTCTTGATGATCGAGATGACCGGCAGAATCGGCGTTTCGTGGTGTCGACCTTCCTGATGGACGGTGTCACCGCAAAACGGCGGTTCTGGGCCTAAGACCCCAGTGGTTTTTGCAAAAAAAAATGGGATCTTACAAGTGGTATCAAAGCGAGGTTCGATCCGAAGAGAAGAAGTCCACAAACCTTGGGACGCCCCCGCGCGAGCTAGTTTGAGGACAAACTAGCAGCGGAAGCAGTGGTGGGCCCATGGGAGGAATCACAAGCTAATGTTCACTCATGACTAGCCTAGGTAGACCACCATGCTATAGGAGTTAGACTCAACCCGACTGGACGCTTGACTTGTCGTGACAATTCATTGAGTAACCTACTCAATAATAGACCTTAGGTATGATTTCGTTTAAGGCACGCAGATACCCGAAGCGACTATGGGAAGATCCTGGTGCAAGATTAGTTCGCAAGGCATAAACCCTATCGTCCCTTAGTACTTATCAAGAAGTACCAGCAACTAATAGGACCGCCTTAAAGAGAATTGACGTCTACAGGATAGTAGGGGATTCATAGACTAAACCCTCATTCAAGTGACGCGAATGCGTCGGATAAGGATTCAAGTTTAGAAGAGACTCATTCTGGGACTTGGTCAAAGGTTGCCCTTCAGGAACTTGACGTAAACAGTGACCTGGAGAGTCTAAAGTATGGAGCTTATCAACAAGTCCCGAGATGGAATCCGAAGTCTAAGGTGGTATGCCCCAAGGACGATGTGAATACCTAGAATGAGTAAAACACAAGCGACACTTAGCCCAAAGTAGGTAGGGGCTAATCTTTTGTCTATTGGCATCTTGACTGTTGGACGAAATAGATACTGAGTGGGGACCCCTTAGACGTAGCTTGGTAGTTGAGGTAACACAACTTAGTGAGTCTGAGGTGGACCACGGTCGAGGTTACTCGGGCAAAGACGAGAGTTTGCAAAAGCTTGTTTGGATTGACGATCTGTAGTATCACCAGATTTAGAGTTAGACATTTTGATCGGACAAATGCTTGGGGACACCCAGGCTTGGGTGAGGTTGATACAGGATGGGATGCTGGAAGCGCAGAGTAGACAGGTCAAGTATTAAGGTGTACGAGGCATCGCCAGGAAGAGTTCCAGGACGGAGATCGGGTATTCTTGAGGACACACTCAATGCATGGAGTTTCACGGGTCCTCGGACGGAGAAGAAGCCCAGCCCGAGATATATAGGGGTCATACAGGATCCTGGAGCGGAGCAGTCCCTTGGCATGCAGGCTGGAGCTGCCGCCGGAGTTGGAAGGATTGTGTGTAGACATAGGATGAATATAACATATAGAGATACTTAGCCCGAAGAGTGTAGAGGCTTATCTTTTGTCTATTGGCGGCTTGGCTTTGGGATGAAAGGGATACTGAGTTGGGACCCCTTAAACCTGGTTTAGAGGTGTGGTGTCACAAACATAGTGAGTTTGGAAGTTGATCACATTTGAGATTACTTGGACAGAAAGGAGGTTTTGTAAAGCATGTTCGGACCGATGAAATAAAATATTACCGGGTCTAGGGTTGGACGTCGAAGATTGGATAAGTGCTTGACGACGAGAAGTAATTGATGTTGAAATCGACTTGGGAAGAATCGTATTGCTTTGGAAGATCTCTCCCTCAAACTCCCTTTAAAAGACGAAACCATGTAATCACATGAAACTCTAGAGGTTATTTTAAGTGTGTAGGCCTCATGGTTACGGTGCTCGGTATTCGAAAGAAATTTGAGATCTATTGTGATTAAGATCTAAGCTGAATAATAATTATGGGAAAACATGATTTGGATTTCAATAGCTCGAGGCCTGTATGAGAGGAAGGTTCGATCAGTCTGCATAAAGCCGGTCAGGATAGACGATGTGACGATGCAGGTCTTACGGCACAAGAAGGCTCGGCTAGGCAAGGTCCGGTGATCAAACCATGGATAGGAGGAGCATACTTGAGAAACCTCCGAAATCGATGCAGCGGAAGTCTTTGGAGCCCGTCACCGCAGGTTTAACCTAACCTTTGTGGGATGTTACATTTAGTAGAGTCCCCGCAAGCCTAACCTGAATTTCGGGGACGAAATTTTTTTTTTTTCTTCTATTGGGATTTGTAACATCCCCCAGGCGGCTAGGCCCCCCAAGTGAATTTGTCATGACTAGGTCATGACAAGGCCTTGGTAGCTTAGGAACCCCTTGACACTTAGGCAAAATGAGTAAAAAGCACATTTGGTCTGCAAATAGTAAATTCCAAATAGTTGACCTAGGACCTGACTTTAGGGCTTCAACTTGGCTCACCAACCCCACCTTAGCATTCCTAGGCCATCAAGGAGCCCAGAGAGACATTTAGGACCCATTGGGGACAGTCACACAGGTCAAGTTGACCAAAGTCAACCTTAAACTCTAATTAGGTCAAAATGGCAATTCTTCACTAAGTGCCCTAATTGACCGCCACCATATTAAATTGACCCTACCCATAGTGTTATAATATCATAGGGGACCCAGTGGAACAAAAAGCCCCATGACTGGGTCAACCCTAGGGCTCAATTTGACCAAAGTCAACTTAGCCTGTTTTGGTCAAATCAACTCATATTGGGTCAACTAAGGCTCATGTGACCAAATTGACCCCACCAGTAGTTTCTAAATTTAATTTGAAGTCCAATGGACCCAAAAGCCCCATCCTAGGGTCAACCAATTGGTCAATTTGACCAAAAGTCAAACTTGCCCAAATTAGGTCAAATCACTTAAACCTAGCCCAATCCCTTTGGGCTAGCTCAAATGATTGGTCAACCAGCTTAAATGACTGGTAATTAACATAAGAGAGAGGGAAAAATCGACCATGATGAGTAGGAGAGAGAAAAATTCAATTTTAGAGGAGAGAGAAGGTGGTGTTCATGGCCATTAATGGAGATCACCCCTTCATCTCCTCAATTCAGCCCTAGATTCCTATCCCCTGACCTTTGGTGAGAAATTCTGGAGTTTTCCAGGGAGTTATTGGCCTAGGGGAGGTGAAAGGGGGTGGAAGAGGAAGAGGCCATTAATGGCCATGGTGATTAAAGCCCCCACACTCAAAACCGACCCTCCCATTAGCTTCAGAAGCTCTCAAGGAGTTGAAACCCCCACTTTCTCGACCCTTTCAGTGCTCAGAGGAGGAGATTCCATGGCACCCAAAGCTCCAAGGAGGAACAATGGCGGCCGGCAAACGGAGCCACGAATCACACCAAATGAGGTCCGATCCTTTTCCCCTATGCCTGTGCCTAGATCTAGGATCAAAAATTAGAGAAATCGGGCTCGAATCGAGCCCGAACGGGAGAAAATTTCTCCCAGAAATTCCCGCCGATTTTGCCCTATCGGGCTCGCCGGAACCCCTCTTTCCGGCGGCCGTGCCGCCGCCAGACGGTGGCCACCACCTCGACGGAGGTGGTGGCGGTGGTGGTTGGCCGGGGGGTGGCCGGACGGCCGACAGTGGGAGGGAGAAGTACTCCCAGGCGCGGTTCATCCACACCGTCGGCTGGAGGTTGAAGACAACCTCACAGCCGACGGATTGATTTTTTTTTTAAAAAAAATGTATTATTAAATCTATTTCTGCATTCTTCTATGCTGCATTCTTCTGTGCTGTGACTTGCATAAATGTTTAAAAATAGTTAGAGTCCCCTCCAGGAAAAGTTGTCAACAACAAAGTTGCAGTGCATTGAGTCTAGAAAATTTTAAAATTGGTTTCAAGTGATTTGGCCCCCTGGATAGACCGCGGCACTCATTTTGGTGAGGTCTATCCATAGGGTTGTCCTGACCTTAAAAAAATTCCCCACTCCAAACCATTCATCCAAATGACTTGAAATTTGGGTCTTGGGCTAATCTCACCTATATCTAGGTCCTGTCCAAAAATTGGAATTTTTGAAAAACATTTTTCTAAAGTTTTTAGAAAAATTTAATAAACCATGATTAATTTAATTATGCGTCCTAAACACCTCAAAATCCCCCCAAATTTGGGTGGGTGGTCTTAGAGGGCATATTAAGACTCTGGTAAAAATTTCACCTCATTTGGAGGTTTTTGGCTAGGATGTTACTCAACCCTAGTTTGGCCCATAAAGGGCTATTTAGGGTAAATCACCCCCTTGGTATTTTGAGTGGTCAAATCACCTCAACAGAGGCTGATATTTTGGCCACTGACCTTTTAGGGCATAACACACCCTCCAATGGAGTTTGGGGTGGTTTGGTGTAGGGTAGTCCTAGAACCCTAGGGTAGGTCCCTTAGTGGGGATTTTTAGGGTTGTGAAGGACATGGGGGTGTTTGTCCTTGGAGAGGAGTGTAATAGACTCCTCTGAGTTCTATGAGTGATATAACACCCTCACAAGAGGTTTGGGTGGATTTGGGGAAGTATGGACCCTAACCCTAGGGTAAACCTCAAGGGGGTACATATAGAGGTCAATGAAGGAAGAGGGGTCAAACCTTTATGGTTTGACCTAAAATTTTGGGGAGTTGGTAGTGGTGACCAGAGAAGCCTCCCCTGTGAAATTGATGAGGTTTGGGGTTGTATACCTTAGTGAATAAATCCTTGGGTAGATTTGTAAATATTTAGGTTTTGGGTTTTATGAGAGATTAACACTTAGGGGATAACTCTTTTTTTGTCATCAATATGATATATGTGTTATTATTCCCTGGAAATTCTATTAGAGCCATTGGAAGACTTTTGGAGGTCCAAGTTATAATTATTTTATTGTTAGCAGTTTTTTGGATGATTAGTTTTTAGGATGCTAGCTTTCTGTAAATTCATGAAACTTTGCTGGAAGTCATTTTATTCCATTATAAACCCACGGTAATTTTCTTATAATTTTTGGATTGATATTTTTGGTACTTCTAGTTCAAATTGGAATTAATTGCAAACATGACCTTTGTGGAAATTACAAATGTAACCTCTCTGGAATGAGGTCAAAATTTGTAGGACTGGATATTTTAGTATGATTCACCTCTTTAAAAATTTGCATAAGGTTTGAAGTTCATATGAGGGTACCTCCTTTGGAAATAATTGATGATTAATGGGTTCGGGAATTTTTAATAATTGCATCCCTTGCTGGAAAATCATAAAAATTCATATTTACTGATTACTAGGTACCCTTGATTTATGTAAAAATTTTAGTAGGCATTGGAAGACAGAAAAGTGCACTTGTAGTTCAAACCTTAGGAAGTTGTATTTTGGAAAAATTGTTTTAATTATTAATAATATTGGGAAAAATGTGATTCTCTGGAATTTGCCTTATAATATCATGATAGACCTCCAATAAATAGCTTGGGTCAGTTGGATGAATATTTGGAGTACCTATAGTTGTGAGCTTCATATAATTAGTTTGGTCTGCGTATAGTAAAACTGTGAAATTTGATAATCAAGTGGATCTTTAGGAGGGATGGGAGGTAATGAGGTTTACCTAGTTGAGTTGAGAAGGTATGATGGTCGACAAGAAGGATTATAGATGGTAAAGTGTGTTTGGTGAGTTGAGGGTAAAGTGGTGCTCGGGATTGACGAAGGATCGTCTTGGAAAGTCATAAGTCACCTAGGGTTAATTCAATTGTAATAACAAGGAGGGTATTCTTATGGGTAGATATCAACAACACTAAGTGTCTTGAGAAAGCGAACTTTGGGGTGTCATCCCATTTCGGTTCCCAGTACCGTAGCGAGCCCCTTACAGGGTAACCTTTGGGAAGTCCAAGATTAACCATAAACTGTAAGAGTAAAATGTTATACAAGAATAACTTAATAATGCACACACCCACACCCCGTGGTTACGAGAAGTTCATTGGTTTGGTTTTACGAGCAGTAGGCTCGGTGGTTGTAAGAGCGAATTGCTAAGTCAGGTGAGCTTGTGACTCAGTAGTGTTTGTAGGTACGGACGGGTTGGTTCGGCGAGCCGATGGCTCGGAAGGTTATTGATGGCGGGCAGGTTAGCCCGGGGAGCTTATGGCTCGGAGGTAGGTGGTAGAACATGTTGCATGTGCATTGAAGGTGGTGGGTCTTCGGTATTGGACGGTCGTTCACACCGACGTCAATACGTTGACTCGGCAAGTGTGGTATTTACACTTAGCCTAGAAAGTCTGGTGGTCCAGCCAGTAAGAGTACGCAGATGCTCCGCGGTTTTGCGTTGAGGCGTACGATAGGTCTACGTAGGGTAGTGTGAATACCAACCTAGAGGTAGGCGAGGCTCAACCCACCGCTTCCGTTTGCCACTACGGGAGTATCCTGGGAGTCTAGCTCGCTCCAAAAAGGGGGAACTAAAGGTTTATGCGCATAGAGTCGTAGTGAGTGGGTTGCACTTGTATGAACATAGCATAACAGCATACCTTGTCTGTCATAGCATAAACATTGCATTTCAACCCCTACCCCTATCGTATAAGTCGGTTATGGGACTTCTTATACGATAGGTCTTGCAAAACGACCCCTTGGTCTATAGGGGTAATCCCTATAAATCAATGGGTAATCCCTATAAATCAATGGTTACTTTTCTTACTTACTTTCTCTACTGTCATAACTTAATATTCGTTACTGTTTACTTGTTGTTACACTCTAGCTTACTCATATTAGTTTTCATCATTTACTCTACAATACCTTGTTACCGTACTTTCTTTAGGATAGTTGTCACCTGCTTGTTTCCACTCTGCCTTTGGTCCTCCTTTTCACTCCTCCCCGCTCGGTGCCTAGGAGCCACGGGTTTAGGGGCGGAGGATTGTTGACTGAGTCTAGTTTGACTGACGGTCGTTTGACCACCATATTTTAGGCGTACCGAATGGGAGAGAAACAGGTGCAACAGGATCCGACAGGGTGGCCCCCATGGCCATGCTACCATTGTCACCAGCCGGGACACACTCGAGTCAGATGCCCCATGATGGGTGGAACCCCACCAACTCAGCGACCAGGAGGCCGAAGGCGAAGACGTAGACGTGGATTGCAAGGCAGCGACCGCATGCCAAAAGAGAAGAAGCATTCAGTGTTGCAGCACCAATGGAGCACAGAGTCTGCAGGGATGGGTCAGACTAGTTTGGGTGCTTCCGTTTCAGTGACGGTGGCGATTAGCTTTAGTTTTACCTTATGAGTGACTTTGTAGTGAGGCTATGATGTACTGGGCTTAAGACCCGCTTTACTTTTTCGTACTTTTGATTACCTTTACATTTAGTTTGTTGTGATGTGGACAATGTTGTGCTGCGATTCCTCTTTATATTATTTGTGGACTTGGACATTCATGTCCTCCTTTACTTACTTCTTATGTCTCTTGATGATCGAGATGACCGGCAGAATCGGCGTTTCGTGGTGTCGACCTTCCTGATGGACGGTGTCACCGCAAAACGGCGGTTCTGGGCCTAAGACCCCGGTGGTTTTTGCAAAAGAAAATGGGGTCTTACAACATACCTCTTCCTCTACTACTCTATATAAAGAGGGGAACTCTCATGTAATTAAGTAAAAAAATTGAAATAATATTATTTAATATTTCAAATACCCACAGGGGCAAATTCTCCGACTGTGCCACCAAGTGTATCTTTGTGGAATACTCTCCTACTCAGAAGGGATACCAGTATCTTGACCATATCTCCAAATGGCATGTCACTGTTGATGTCACCTTCTTTGAGTCTACCCATTATTTATCTCAGGAAGGTGCGCCTCTTCCTCTCGAGATCCCTCCCACTCTCTCTAAAACCTCCCTCCTCCTACCCTGTTTCATCCGACAATGTCATTCATTCTCCTCCACCATATATCACATAACCAACACTAACACCTAACCATATACCTCCCCTTTCAACTTTTCCATATCATTATCGATGTCCTGTCTCACCTCCTACTTGCTCCTTCCACTCCAGAGTCCCCATCGTCAGCTCCCAGGCCAGCTCTCTTCACTTCGGAATGGTCCTTCATTTCAACAGACACAGACATGATTGTTCACATTGCTTTGCGAAAGGGGGTAAGAGGGAGTACACAACATCATATTACTAATGTTATGTCTTATGCAAATCTCAGTCCTAATTGCAGTAAATTTGTCTTGGCGCTCTCTACCAACACAGTCCCTATTACATATCATGAAGCCCTTTGCATACTTTGCTTGAAGACAGTTATGGATGAGGAAATCTCTTTTTTGGCAGCACGGGGTACTTGGACTCTTGTTCTTACCGCCTCTAGAGGCGATGTTGTCGATTGTCATTGGGTATTTGTCATCAAGTTTCTCTCTGAGGACATTGTGGATCGCTACAAGGCTCGTCTGGTTATCAAGGGCTCACCAAGACATATGTAGTGGTTTTTTGACACCTCTATTGTTGCTCGTATCACTCTTCTCGGTCGATGTCAATCGGAATTGGCAAATATCTTAACATGAAGTCAAAAATGTCTTCCTATGTGGTGACTTGCATGAAGAAGTTTATATGAAGCAACATTCTAGTTATGTTGTTCAGGGAAAGTCTCAGGTGTGTAAGGATATTTATGGTCTTAAACAAAGCCCTTGAACATGGTTTGACATGTTCACTCAGGTCATCTCTAGCATTGGCTTCTCTAGAAGCAATGTTGATCACTCTCACTTTATACGAAAGATGGACAAATGACTGATGGTTCTTACTATCTAGGCAGACGATATTCTTCTTACGGGAGATCGATTTCTCAAGAATAGAGAGAGATAACAAAGAAACATCTTTGATATCACTATGTTACAAAAAATATGGGTCATCCCAAATACTTCTTGGGAATCGAAATTGCGAGATGAAATAACAGCATAGTTCTTTCCCAGAGAAAGTATGCATTAGATCACTCGAAAAAATTAGATCTTATTAAAATCAAGACTACTCGGAATCCTATGTCTATGGGCACTGACAAACTCTAGGATAAGACATCTCTTCTACAAGACACCACTCACTACATACGTCTGGTTGGTAAAATTATTTATCTTACTGTAACCAAACCTGACATCTCCTTTGTTATTGGAAAGGTCAGTCAGTTTATAGCATCTCCCAGAGAATGTAATCTGGAAGCTGCGTTAAAAATATTAAAATATATCAAAGGATCGCCAGGCAAAGGATTATTGTTTAAAAGAAACAATCACTTATTGAAGCATATTCAGATGCAAGTTATGCAGGTGATAAGGGAGATCGAAAATTAACTAATGAATACGGCACTTATGTCGGAGGAAATTTTGCCACTTGGAGAAGTAAGAAACAAGTAATAGTGTCCAAATCAAGTGCAAAAGTATAATACAAAAGTATGATTCAGACTGTTTATGAGTTAAAATGGTTAACACTTCTAAAAGATTTTTATGAAACTTATAACTCTCTTATATGTTGACAAATATCGAGAAAGACAAAAAGATTTGCATATTTTGTTTATCGATCTAGAGAAGGCTTATGATAGGGTTCCAAGAGAGGTCATGTGGAGAGTCTTAGAAAAGAAATGTGTAAATGTATCATACATTGACGTAATCAAAGATATGTATACAAATTCAGTGACCAGGGTGAGGACATCTGGAGGATTAACACAGGAATTCCCTATCGTTGGCTTACATCAAGGGTCAGCTTTAAGCCCTTATATCTCTTTACCCTTATCTTAGATGAGCTCACCAGACATATCCAACAAGCACCCTTGGTGTTTATTATTTGCAGATGATATTGTTTTGGTCGATGAGACGCGCGAGGGTGTAAACGCGAAACTTGAATCTTAGCGAGACACTTTAGAAAAGAAGGGTTTTAGGTTTAGCAGGACAAAGACAGAGTATATAGAGCTTAAATTTAGTAGTGCAAGAAGGTCGGATGACTCCGTCATTATATTGGGTGACCAAGATATTTCCCACAGTGAGTGCTTTAAATATCCGGGATCGAAAATTCAAAAAGATGGAGGTGTAGATAAAGATGTGATACATAGAATCCAAGCAAGTTGGTTGAAGTCGAGAGGCGCGTCTGGGATCTTATGTGATCGTAAAGTACCATTAAAACTTAAAGGCAAGTTTTACCGTACTGCAATTAGGCCAGCAATGCTCTACGGTTCTGAGTGTTGGGCAGTGAATGGTGTACATGAGCAAAAAATGGGAGTTGCGGAGATGAGAATGCTTAGGTGGATGTGTGGTCACACGAGACTGGATAAAATTAGGAATGAATGTATCAGGGATAAGACAGGAGTGGCGCCAATTGTAGAGAAGATGTGAGAAGCTCGTTTAAGATGGTTCAGACATGTACATAGGAGACCATTAGAGGCACCTGTTAGGCGTTGTGAGAGTTTAGTCACTAGACATGTTAAACGGAGGAGGGGTAGACCAAAAAAGACTTGGAATGAAACTATAAGGAAAGATATGATGTACTTAGGTATTAATGAGGCTATGAATAAAGATAGGGCGCAATGGCGACAAAGGATCCATATAGCCGACCCCACTATGGTGAGATAAAGGCTTGAGTGTTGTTGTTGTTACAACTCTCTTATACCAATGTTCTATGATATAAAGTTATTATCTACATATCTAAAAAACATGTGTTCCATAAAAGAACAAAACATATAGAAGTTGATTGTCGCTTCATCAGAGGGGAAGTTATCAACAGACGGGTACTGATGTAGGCCGGAATTCTCGATTCAATTTTCAATTAATAAACTTGAGTTCCTTTTTAAATATGTAGCGCAAGAATCGTTTTCACGAGTAATTATAAGCGACAATCAACCTTGATTTCGTAAACATGCGTATGAGCCGAACGAGTTAACATACAATGAACATGAGTAACACTCCACAGGCATGTAAGCAAACAAATCAAAGTACGGGTATACCATAAATTGACGACAAATAGGTTCGATATTAATTAAGGGCAAGCGATGCTCTGAGAATTAAAGATCATGTAAATAAAAAAAACATATTTATGCTAACATGAAATAAGCAAGAGGAAAGGTAAGAGTTATACCATTGGCATAATAAGCAACAAACACAGGAACCTCTTGAAAAAGGCTGCGGGACAGGGATTCACAACAGAAACTTCCAAGGAAATAGGGGGAAGGTGATTCCAGGTTTTCAGGAAGGAGGAGGAGCCGAACCAATGTTGGAGAAAGGAGGACTCAGTCGCCGGATTTGACATCGAAGGAGGGCCGAGAAATATTGGTCGGGGTCGACCGGCCCTCAAGTAGGGGCGGTGGAATCAAACTGGGTTCCAGCAGTAGAAGGACACGCGTGGCTTCCCGTTGCAGGAATAGAAAGGTTGGCTGTTTGTGATGGAGTGCAGGGGTTAGGTCGTCGGAACCCTAGGAGGTGGCGACTGGCGATGCAAGCTCTGACGGAGTCCACGGCAGCAGCGGCGCGTGAAGAACAGGGAGGGTAGGGCTGGCCTTCCGAAAAGAACAAAGGATCTCTACGTTCTTTTCGATTTTGCCAAGCTGTTTGTATAATCTTGGAGGCCAATTAATATAGTGAATTGATTTTCATTTTCATTTTTAAACAAGGGCCGGCTAAAAAAGCGGCTCATATTTAATTGGGGAAAATAGAAGAAAAGAAATTAAACTACTTTAATTGATATTTCCTAATTTTAAAATACTTCTAAAAGGAATGACAAGATAAATAATTGTTAATATCTTTTATATTTTTAAATATCTCTTTTGATATCGTTTTTTATGTCGTTTGCTTTTAATTAATATATTACCAAATTTGACGGATCAAAGATGCGCGATACAAAAATAAAGATACAATGTGATGAGGCGACACAGGTTGCATCAGATATGCACTTCGTTAGTTACTTCATATAAAGAGTTAGCCGACATTTTCACCAAACCGTTTTTTTCATTCTTTTTCCACATTTGTGTTAAACTGGGAATGATCGATATATATGCTCCAGCTTGAGAGGGAGTGTTAAATCCCAAGCCTATTTATAAAAAGTTCAATGGAAAGAGGCCCATTATTCATTCTTTTCTCCTTGTTTTTATTCTCACACCGTCAAATGTAAATTCTTCAACCTCCTCTACTTTATAGAAAGAGAAGAGTCCCTTTGTAATAGCTAGTAGTTTTTGGAATAATATTATTAATATTTCAAATTCTCATAGTTTACAAAAGACGGATGCAATCCAAACATACTCTCAGCAACTCCAGCAGTCTCAACCTCTGGCAGATACTGAGCCGACAGGTAATTCATCTAATACTTCCCTACTTAATATTTATCATGTTTATGATCCTAATCAGGTTGATTGTGCCATTCCCATTGCCTTGAGGAAAGAAAACGCACCTCCACCAATTACCTTATTTTTTTCATTTATCCCTGCAAAGAATATTTCTATGCAGCACAAAAAATTTATCTCATCTCTTGATTCCATATCAATCCCAACAGCAGTATATGGAGCATTAAAGGATAAGAACTGGGCTCAAGAAATGAATAAGAAGAAGAGAGCTCGGAAGAAGAAAGAAACTTGGGATATTGTTTTAAGGCCAAAGGACACAAAATTTGTAGGGTGCAGGTGGATCTACTCAAAATATAAATCTGATGGCACCCTGAATCGATATAAGGCAAGGTTGGTTGTAAATGGGTACACTCAGATATATGGAATAGATTACCAAGAAACCTTTGCTCCAATATCAAAACTGAATATTGTGATAGTCCTCCTTTCTCTGGTTGTTCAATTCAACAGTGAACTACATCAATTTGATGTTAGAAATGCATTCCTCCATGGAGATCTTGAAGAAGAGGTATATATGGATATCCCACCTAAGAACCAAGTGTGCAGGCTAAAGAAGGCTTTGTATGGGCTTAAGCATTCTTCGCAGTTCTGGTTTGGGAGATTCTCCAAAGGAATGCTGACGTTAGAATATAAACAAAGCCAAGCTGCTCACACATTATTCTTCAAACATTGTTACTTGTGTATGTTGACGATATTATCATTTCAGAAAATGACAAAGCTGAGAGTAAACTGCTAAAGGAAAAGTTAGTAGCCGAATTTGAGATAAGAGTCTTAGGAACACTGAAATATTTTCAAGGAATTGAAGTTGACTACTCTAAAGGAGGAATCTTTATCTCTCAGCATATGCAGATAATGTCATCAGTCAATTTATGCATGATCTAAGGACCAAACATTTGCAAGTCGTAGAACGGATCCTTCAGTATCTCAAGAACACCCCCAAGGAGAGGGTTGTTGTTTAAAAGGGGTGAAAGACTATCTCTAGAAACATACACATATGATGATTATGGAGGATCTTTGGTGAAAAAAAGGTCTACTTCTGGCTATTGTACCTTCCTGGGTGGAAACCTCATCACCTGGAGTAAGAAACAGAATGTGGTGATCAGATCTAGAGTTGAAGGAGAGTTCAAGTCTATAGCATGTAACACCCGAAATTTTAAGCACTTCCATAATTTTAATTTCATAATCCGTTCAAGGTTCATGCCAACATTCCTCCCGCCATTCGAGGTAATTATGCTTGTAATTTCCTAATTTGGCGCATTAATTAATAACAATAAATGATTTCGGTTGATGGAGAAACTTACCATCTGATTTTGGATGTGATTTAGAAGCGCGTCAGAACATTTCACGTTAAGATAATAAGGTACTTGTGTGCAATGGCAATTCAGTAATTTACGGGAAAACTTAAATGTCAATACTTATAGATACTATGTTTGCCTTCTAAACAGACAGCCACTAGTCGCTTGTCCGTCTATCTTTCGTAATCAACGGGTTACACCTCAGGAGGAAAAAAAATGTAGATTAGGGTTTCATCTTTCGACTTTCTGAGCAACCACAGACGACCCTCCTTCCATTTCCAGGCTCGACGGACACTTCCCTGCATATTTTTAAAATGTTATGTTTTAGTGTCACTGAGGGGAAGAGTTTTTTTTACTCACTAGTGGGTTGATCTGTTTTCATATTTTTCTTTTCAGGAGAATTAGATCGGGAGATTCCCTTATGATAAGCTTATGAAGGTTTGTATTATTTTATTTATGTCTTTTCTTTTAGAATGATGTCTGTTATGTGTGTACTTGATATTATTACTTATTAGATATTGTTTAGATTCCAGTTATGTGGACTTGTTGTATTTCATATTTTTAGCTGGCTCTGGGAAACAGATTTTAAGATATTCATTTAACCTAGCTTCATTTTTTTATTTTTGTTGTATGCTTTAGATACCTCTTTCTTCTTTACTGTATTTTACCAATTTTATTATTGTTGTTTAGTTTGCTTCATATCACGAGTGTCGGGCGTGCTTTTGAATTGTTGTTAAACTAAATATGGGTGCTACATGGCACAAGGTATATACAAACTACTGTGCATGAAGATTTACAAACTACTGTGCATGAAGATTCTATTGGATGATCTAAAAATCAAGTATGAAGTCCCAATGACATTGTTTTGCGACATATATCTGCAATCCACGTTGCTCATAATCCGGTTCAGTATGATTGAATAAAACACATCGAAATCGAGTGTCATTTTATCAAGGAGAAACTAAACAGTGGGTTGATATGTACTTCACATTTTTTTCTGAATTTCAGATTGCCAATGTTCTAACAAAGAGGTTACCACACGAAAAATTCCACAATCTTACTAGCAAATTGGGAACGATGGATTGTTATGGGTCCCCACCATCCTCGCCGGTTACGCTAATTTCATTTACGTGTCTTTATGTATGTTATTTCAAGTGTTCGAGTCGAGTCGTAGTTACGACTAAATAGAGTCATCATGTTTTAGTATTTCGTGCATCTACTTTTATTTTAGCATCTACTCATGTCACTTGAAAGTCTTTAAATAAATCCATTGGGTCATTGTATGAGTTATGAATGAAATATGAATGTTCTATTCCTCTCTCTAGTGATTTTCTCCTCCTCGCATTTCTAGGGTTAGGGTTGAGCTCAGTGTTATGTGTTATGGTCCACCGTCAGTTATCATATTACATTCGTAGTATGTTATATCGAGTCTTTATTATGATTTAGTCAAGTTATGTGTTTTAGTGGATCTAGTCTTATTATATTAGTATTTATGCATTTTAAATATTTTATGTGTTGAATGTAATTACGGGTTACCCCCGGGGGTTCTATATATTAGACTCAGTCATGTATTTTGGATTTCAAGAAATGAAATATGAAAGTTTCCTTCTCTCTCTAAATTCCTCTCTCTCTCTCTCTCTCTCTAAGCTCTTCTCTCCTTCCTCCACCCTCTAGGGTTTCTTCCTCTCTCTTCTCCTCCATCATTCTAGGGCTTGCCCTTGTATCTCCGCCTCCAACAATCCGGCAACGAACCAAGCCCATAACAACTTGGTATCAGAGTCATCCTTCCTCGACGTTACACTCCGCTGCTCCGCACCGCCGCCGCCTCCGCTGGTTTCCGCAAGACACACCCGCAACAGCCGCCGCCTCCGCTGTTTTCTGTTGCTTCGGTTTCCACGAGCCCGACGCCTCCCTCGCCAACCCCACTTTCGATGCCCGCAACCCCGCCACCTACTCCGTCGAGATCAACGAAGCCAAGACCCCCCAGCGCCTGCCTCAAGCCCGACGGCAACAGCCACCACCGAATTCCTGTCGTCAAGATCGACGAAGCCTCACACCGCTTCATCCCCGCTGCTCTCCCTGCGCCCAAGTCCATCGTCGACCCCGCTCATTTTCTCCCTTCGTGCCGACGAGCCAAGACCGCACGTCTCCTTCCAGTCCCAATAATCACGCCAGACGCCTCCTGTGACTTTTTTTTCTTGAGCCCAGCCGCACGGCAGGCTGTCCTCGAGCCCTGTGCAGCACGCCTCTTGCGATTCCATCAAACCGCCTGCTTTTTAATTTCTCTTTTTTTTCGTGGGCCCCACCACCACTCTCCCCCCTTTGCCCTTTTCTTATTCATTATTATCTGCTCCTCCTATCCCATCAGCCAGCATCGCATCCCCCAACCCTCACCGGACATATCCAGCAAGCAATACCTTGGTGTTTATTATTTGCAGATGATATTGTTTTGGTCGATGAGACGCGCGAGGGTGTAAACGCGAAACTGGAATCTTGGCGAGACACTTTAGAAAAGAAGGGTTTTAGGTTGAGCAGGACAAAGACAGAGTATATAGAGCTTAAATTTAGTAGTGCAAGAAGGTCAGATGACTCCGTCATTAAATTGGGTGACCAAGATATTTCCCGCAGTGAGTGCTTTAAATATCTGGGATAGATAATTCAAAAAGATGGAGGTGTAGATAAAGATGTGATTCATAGAATCCAAGCAGGTTGGTTGAAGTGGAGAGGCGCGTCTGGGATCCTATGTGATCGTAAAGTACCACTAAAACTTAAAGGCAAGTTTTACCGTACTGCAATTAGGCCTGCAATGCTCTACGGTTCTGAGTGTTGGGCAGTGAATGGTGTACACGAGCAAAAAATGGGAGTCGCGGAGATGAGAATGCTTAGGTGGATGTGTGGTCACACGAGACTGGATAAAATTAGGAATGAATGTATCAGGGATAAGATAGGAGTGGCGCCAATTGTAGAGAAGATGCGAGAAGCTCGTTTAAGATGGTTTGGACATGTACATAGGAGACCATTAGAGGCACCTGTTAGGCGTTGTGAGAGTTTAGTCACTAGACATGTTAAACGGGGGAGGGGTAGACCAAAAAAGACTTGGAATGAAACTATAAAGAAAGACATGATGTACTTAGGCATTAATGAGACTATGCTTAAAGATAGGGCGCAATGGCGACAGAGGATCCATATAGCCGACCCCACTATGGTGGGATAAAGGCTTGAGTGTTGTTGTTGTTGTTGTTGTTGTTGTTGTCTCTTCTTCATATTTCACTAATGAACATTCAACTTAGTGTCGCGGATGCGGGCGTCCTCCACTCGATGCTGCGGAAGTGGTCAACGACTTTTCAAGCCTCCATGTCTCGCTTCGAGGCAAAGCTTGATCAATTGGGATACGTTGACGTTCCGCCACCGGCTGCTCCGCCACCGGCTATTCCGCCACTGGCTGTTCTGCCTCCTCCGCCACCGGCTCCTGCCTTGACGGTCCCACTCTCCAAGCCCGCACCGCTTGTGCTGCCTTCGCCGTCCTCGCCATCCTCGCCGTCGCCGCCATCGCCGCAGTCACCGCCTCTGTCTGCCCCTGCTCCACCGGCCCCTGCCTTGTCGGTCCCTCCAGCCTCGTCGCTTTCTGCTTTGCCGGCCGCCTCACCGCTGGTTGGTGCTCTGCCGCCTCCGACCACGCCACTGCCTTTGCTGTCGGCCACTACTTTGTCGGCCCTTTCGACCGCATTACCGTTGTTGCCTCGCACCGCATCGCCGGTCTCGCCGGACCCCTTCCTTCTGCCGGACGTTGTTCCTTCGGTTGCCCTGCTGCTCCGGCCTTCCGCCGCTCCGCCGGACCACTCGGCCCCAGTCCTTGCGCCACTAGTCTTTCCGACGGCGCCACCACTACTCCTCGCCACCACTACCACCGCGACGACCTACCAGGCGCTATTTTGGCGCGAGATCAAAGAGCCAGAGAAGTCGGACATCCTACTGGAGTTTGAGCTTGAGGACAAGCTCAAAAAGAAGGACGGGTGGAGTGTTATGTGTTATGGTCCACCGTCAGTTATCATATTACATTCGTAGTATGTTATATCGAGTCTTTATTATGATTTAGTCAAGTTAGGTGTTTTAGTGGGTCTAGTCTTATTATATTAGTATTTATGCATTTTAAATATTTTATGTGTTGAATGTAATTACGGGTTGCCCCCGGGGGTTCTATATATTAGACCCGGTCATGTATTTTGGATTTCAAGAAATGAAATATGAAAGTTTCCTTCTCTCTCTAAATTCCTCTCTCTCTCTCTCTAAGCTCTTCTCTCCTTCCTCCACCCTCTAGGGTTTCTTCCTCTCTCTTCTCCTCCATCATTCTAGGGTTTGCCCTTGTATCTCCGCCTCCAACAATCCGGCAACGAACCAAGCCCATAACACTCGGCTCCCCTTCTTCCTCTCTCCTCGCATTCTATGCGGGTAGAACTCGGCTCCCCTTATATCTCCGCCTCCACCGCCATCTTCGACGACGTTAGGGGATAGGCTCGTAACATGGATATTCATTCTCCAACTACAGGGAGGGTGTTGTAAGTACTACATCTTGTTCTTATTTTATTTCTTGTTTTATGCAAGGGTAGTTAGGTCATTTTTACCCTCATGTGCAATCTGTATATAATACTCATAAGATTAATGAAATGTTAACGATTCTTAGTTCCTACAGCTTAAATATCTTGAATATATATTATGCCAAATAACAAGGATATAGATGGTGATATAATCTGGAGTTAAACTTAGGTGGCTAAAATGGAGGAGCCTCTAGTGTACTATGTGATAAGAGAATCTAATAGACGCAGAAAGGTAAATTTTATGAAACTACAATTATATTGTAGGGATCTGAGCAGTTAAGATTTCATTTATAAAAAGTTATGCATGGAAGAAGAGGAAGTGGGGGAAAACTAGGGATGATATGAGTGTGATTTTAGCATCAAATGAATATGAGTCGGCGGAAAATAGACTTTGGTGGTTAGCAGAAAATAGACTTTGGTGGTTAGCAGAAAATAGACTTTGGTGGTTAGCAGAAAATAGACTACGGTAGTTAGCAGAAAATAGACTACGGTTGTTTTTATTGTAACAACAATTAGTAGAAGATGCAGACATAAGACGGGTAGATAAAATTATGAGAAAAGACTATAAAAAAAGTAAACCTAAGGTAACTAAAATGGAAGTTGTGGAAAATTAATTTTCATTACGAAAAATTAGTTTAATACCTCACGAAGCACTTAGCAATGAAAAATGAGGATGAGTATTCGCAAAGTTGGCATCAACTAATCAGGATAAAGATAATGATGATCATGAATACAACAATCAAATATATTAAGGAACTCTCTCTAGACTTTCTTAACTACCAAAACACTTACTTGTACTGCAAGATCGAGAGCATCAGAACCAACAGGATGAGGACCAAACCCAGTCAATTGTTTGACATGCTCCAATGCTAAATCTTCTGAAAAGCCTCGTTTTCCAGCCTGTTCAGCTGTTAAGGGTACAGGGAGATTATTGTATTGATAATAATAGACTGCCCAAGAACCATTTAGCAGAAGTACAAACAATGTCAGCCATATAGATCTCGTCCTCTTTGGTCCAGTGGCCTTTTCATCATTTGAAACGTCAACAACATTAGATGGCTTGGAGGTCGAGACGAAATCGCTATGTTGGTGTGACATCTTATCAAAGTGCACCTCTGCTGCTCTGCAAATTAAGCATCCGATGCAGTCAAACCTTCCAGCAACAGATATAAAAGGAGTTGCATAAACAAAATTAGCAGACTAAAAGGAAAAAAACAAAAAATATGTTGGATTTCAGGTTGATGTCACGTTATGTTATAAAGGCACTCTATATGTCTTACCCAGTTTTGTCTTTTTTTTAAATCAATGTGTGTAAGTCTCGAAAAGGACAATTGCTACTGGGACTAAATAAGGAGGTCTCTACTATCTGGACAATTTTCCAACTTTCTTAGTATCTACCGTCTCGATTTCTCTGTTTTCGTGGCATCACCATCTTGGTCATCCTCCACTTCATTTCCTCCACCAGCTTATGTTGTCTTTTCAGCCCGAGTCTAATTTAGAATGTGAAGTCTGTTAATATGGCAAGCATCATCGTACTAGTTTTCTTGCAAAATTTTGTGAGAGTTATGTTCGTTATATTGACTTTGTTCATTTGGACATCTAGGATCCTAGTCTCACCAAGTCTATTGGTGGTAAAGGTCAATATTTTGTTATTTTTATGGATGATTGGTCTAGATGTACTTTGATGTATCTCTTAAAAGAACAATCTGAACTCCTCTATTTTCTATAAATTTTATAATGAAATTCGCACTCAATTTGGTCTTGCTCTATATTGACAGATAATGAGAAGAAATATATGAGTCACCAGTTCTCTTTTTATACTTCTAATAGCATCATTCATCAGACCAGTTGTGTGCATACATTCCAACAAAAAGGGATGGTGGAAAAAAATGGGAATCACCTTGATGTTGCCCGAACACTCTTATGTCAAATGAATGTTCTACGATCAGATTGGGGTCATGTAATTCTCATTTCTTGTTTTCTCATTAATCATACGCCCTCTTTGACTCTTCAAGGTAAGGCACATTTTTCTCTTCTTCATCTGGATCGTAGTGATTTTTCCATCACTTCTCATGTGTTTGGTCGTACTGTCTTCGTCCACACTCCTCTTCGGAAGGTTCCTTCACCTAAGCAGATTTGGAATATGATGTTCGCATTGCTCTGTGGACGGGGATAGGGGGGGGAGTACACAACATTGTATTACTAATATTGTGTATTATATAAATTTCAGTCCTTATTGCAGCTAGTTTGCCTTGGCAACATCTACCACTACTGTCCATACTAGTTATCATGAAGCTCTTCACATATCTTATTGGGACGCGACTATAGACAAGGAAAATCTTGGGCTACCTGGACTTTTATTCCTACTCCACCTGGAGGCGATATTGTCGGTTGTTGAAGGGTCTTTGTCATCAAGTTTCTCCCTGACGACACTGTGGATAAATATAAGGCTCGTCTAGTTGTCAAGGGGTTTACCTAGACATATAATGTTGATTTTTTGGACATGTGGGTACTCTTCTTTACTATTGTCAATCGAAATTGGTAAATGTTCCAGCTGGATGTCAAAATATCTTCTTACATGGCGATTTGCACAAAGTAGTCTATATAAAACAATCTTCTGGTTATGTTGCTCGAGAAGAGTCTCAGGTGTGTAAGCTGCAGAATGTCATATGTGGTCTTAAACAAAATCCCCGAGCATGGTTTAACAAGCTCGGTCATGTCATTTCGACCATTGATTTTTTTCCAGAAGCAATGTCGATCACTCTCTCTTTATACAAAAAATCGATCAACGATCGGTTATTTTTGTTGTATATGTGGATGATATTATTCATACCGTAGATGATTCTTTTGGAAGAGAGATTACAAAGAAACATCTTTGAACACACTTTCTTACAAAAATATGGGTACTCCCAGATATTTCTTGAGAATAGAAATTGCGAGACACAATAACAACGTAGTTCTATCTCAACAAAAGTATGTACTAGATCTACTTGCAGGAAAATGACTTTTTGGTATGAAGTCTGCTCGAAAGCACATGTCTATGGGCACAAATGGACTCTGGGATAAGGCATGTCCTCTTCTTAAAGATATCTCTCGTTGCAGGTGTTTGGTCAGAAAACTCATTTATCTCATCGTAACCAGACCTAACATCTCATTAGTTATTGGAAAGGTCAGTCAGTTCATGCAAGCTCCCAGAGAGTATCATCTTGAAATTGCATTAAAAATATTAGAATATATCAAAGGATCTTCGGATAAATCACTACTGTTTTAAAGAAACAGGCCGAGCCACTGTGCCGCTCATCAGTCGCTCGACCCTCGCCCTTGACATTCCACATTTTTCTGGCATTGATCCCATGGGGTGGATCGCCAAAGCAGAACAACACTTCGACCTCCATCTCACATCGGAAGCAGACAAGGTCGGCACAACCATGGTCGACCTAGACGGATCCGATCTCCATTGGGCGCGATGGCTACGCCAATCGCAACCCCTCATCTCCTAGGTCGAAATGAAACAATAAATGATTCGACGGTACGACTGCCGCTACGCCGGGTCCACCGTCAAGCACCTTTGTAGCATCCGCCAGACGACCGGCCTCGATTCCTACATCAACGAATTCGTAGCCTTGGTCACTCATGTCCCCGGCCTTCCGCCCGATCACTATTTGGGCTTCTTCATGCAAGGCCACCTGTCGTCCATTCGCTCGCGTCTCCGCACCCATCAACCACGAACAGTCTCGGAAGCGCTCGATCTCGCGTGCGCCGTGGAAGCAGATCTTGGGGCGCGCCTGCCAGTCACAACTGGGCCCCTGCCGCCACGGCCACCACCACCGCGGAACTTCGGTCCACGACCACCTCCACCCGGCGGTCCTCGCCCAGGCCGCACCCCGACCCCCCACAGGATCTCTAATGGGGACTACAACGAGCTCAGGCGGAAGGGGCCGACAACCGTATTCTCCCACTCAAGTGTGCGTCGTGAAAGAGTTCCATGCCATTATTGGGGATTTCGGACCCGAAATCACTGTGGAAGACTTTGAAGCGCTCGAGCTCGCCGGCGAGCCGCAACCACCGGAATCCGACGGGGCCACCTTCAACCGCTTGGACCTGCCCTGTTTCTCAGTAGGCAGGCTTACCGGACCACAGACTATGAAGTTAGCGGACCTCGTCCAGGGGCACCCAGTTCTCATTATGATCGACAGTGGCGCCAGCCACAATTTCATTTCTTATTGTTTGGTGTAACACCTCTCCATCCCATATACGCCCTCGCGAGACTTCACCGTCTGTCTAGGAGATGGCCGTCGCTGCCCAACCGCGGGCTCGTGCTCCGCCGTAAGGGTCACCATGGGACCTTGTGCTGTGACGGCAGATTTCTACGTTTTCGAGCTGGGCAGCGTTGAAATCATCCTGGGTGTAGCATGGCTAGCAACTTTGGGCGACGTTCGGGTCAATTGGGCCGAGATGTCTATGCAGTTTTGATGGGAGGGGTCACCCTGCAACCTCATCGGTGACTCCACTCTGCTCCGAACACCGGTTTCCTTTCGTGCCATCCAACGCACGACTGATGTGGCATTCTCTGCGTGGCTTTGGCAGCTACAGGCCGAGTCGGCGTCCACCCCGGTGCTTTCACCAGACCTCCGTCTTCTCCTCGAAGAGTTCTCCGACGTGTTTACGGCTTTTGTGGGCCTACCTCCGGTGCGAGCCACCGACCATACCATTCCGCTCCAGCCCCACACCGCGGTCGTATCCATCCGGCCCTACCGTTATGGGCATGCCCAGAAGGACAAGATCAAAATCCTGGTGCGGGAGATGCTCATGGGCGGCCTCATCCGCCCCAGCGCAAGCCTTTTCTCCAGCCTGGTCCTCCTCGTGCGAAAAAAAGACGGGAGTTGGCGTTTCTGTGTCGACTATCGGGAATTAAACAAGGCCACAGTCCTAGACAAATACCCCATTCCAGTCATCCAGGAGCTTTTGGACGAGCTCCACGGCACCGCCTTTTTCACGAAGCTTGACCTCCGGGAGGGGTATCACCAAATCCGGGTGCGGGTGCGGACGGAAGATGTACCAAAGACAGCGTTTCGGACGCATGATGGGCACTACGAGTTTCTGGTCATGCCCTCCGGGCTAACCAACGCTCCGGCCACCTTCCAATCCACCATGAACGACATCTTTCGAGCGATACTCCGACAACACGTCCTTGTTTTTTTTATGATATTTTGGTATATAGATCATCCTGGCAGAAGCATTTATGTCATGTTCGCCAAACGCTCGAGACAATTCGTCAGGATCATCTGGTCCTCCACCGCAAGAAGTGCTCGTTCGGGGCAACCACTGTTAGCTACTTGGTCATACGATCTCAGCCTAGGGAGTGGCCATGGACGACGACAAAGTCACGGCGGTTCTACATTGGCCGACCCCCACCTCTCTTCGGGATGTCCGGGGCTTTTTGGGCCTCAACGGTTACTGTCGGCGTTTCATTCAGGGGTACGGCACCTTGGCACAGCCCCTCACACAGTTGCTCAAATCTACAGAGGAGGGACCATTTTCATGGACTCCAGCGGCCATGTCCGCATTCACCGCCCTTAAGGCGGCTCTTGTGACTGGCCCAATTCTGTCCATGCCCGACTTCACTCAACCCTTCATCGTGGAGTGCGATGTCTCGGGCACCGGGGTGGGTGCGGCCCTCATGCAGGGTGGTCGTCCCATCGCCTACTACAGTCGGGCATTCTCCACCACCATTCGGAGCCGTTGGGCTTATGAGAACGAGCTCATAGCACTTGTCCTGGCAGTGCAACACTGGCATCCGTACCTTCTGGGCCGCGCCTTCGTCATCCGCACCGATCATCATAGTTTGTGGTACCTCCTTCAACAGAAGATCGTCAAGCCAGCAGAGCAACTTTGGGTGGCAAAGCTCCTTGGGTACGACTTCTCTATCGAATTCCGACCAGGCCACACCAACCGGGCGGCGGACGCTCTCTCCCGGCAAGTACATTCCCCGGAACTCCGGGGCATCACCAGGCCGGTCTGGGAGGATGCAGAATCAATTCAAAACAACGTCGAGAACGACCCACACCTTGCGGTCATCCGAACGTCCCTCATCGCCAACCCGGAAGGCCGCCCTCCTTACTCCCCGGTGGGCGGGCGGCTCTTTTACCGGGGCCGCCTAGTGCTATCTGCGACCTCCTCTCTCATTCTGCGCCTCATCGCCGAGTTCCATGTTGCACCAACTGGAAGCCACGCAGGAGCTTTCCGCACCTACCGGCGCTTGGCGGCCTCCCTGTACTGGCTGAACATGCTCAAGCAAGTCAAAAACCATGTGGCCGCCTGTCTCCCATGCCAAAAGGCGAAGTACGAGGCAATGTTTCCGGCCGGGTTGCTTCAGCCCCTACCCATTCCGGATCGAATTTGGGAGGACATTGCTATGGATTTCATCACACGACTTTCCCGGTCCAACGGATTCGATTGTGTCCTTGTAGTGGTGGACCGACTCTCCAAGTACGTGCACTTTATTCCTCTTCGGCATCCGTACACGGCAGCGGGTGTAGCCTACAGCTTCATCTCCAGAGTCGTGCGACTCCATGGGTTCCCACGATCGATTGTAAGCGATCGCGATCCCCTCTTTTTGAGCAGTTTCTGGACATCCTTATTCCGCCTTCAAGGCACACACCTCCGCATGAGATCCACATACCATCCGCAAACGGATGGTCAATCAGAGGTTCTCAACCGTTGCTTGGAGACTTACCTACGATGTTTCATTGGCGAGAAACCGGGCACGTGGGCCAAATGGTTGGGTCGGGCCGAGTATTCATACAACACAGCCTGCCACCACGCAGCGGGATCAACACCATTTGAAGCTGTCTATGGCCGAACACTACCAGATGTAGTGTGACACCTACCCGGAGAGTGCGTCGTACCGAGTTTGGCCGACCACCTCCATGACCGGGACATCATTCTGGACAGTTTCAAGCATCATCTTTGCCAGGCCCAAGCAAAAAGGACATCCTTCTCCAACCGTAAGCGTTGGGATCTATCCTTCCAAGTCGGCGAGAAGGTCTTCATCAAGCTCCACCCTTACCGCCAACTCACGGTCGCCAAGCGCCCTTGCCCCAAACTCGCGTTGCGTTTCTTTGGGCCATTCACCGTCATGGCCCGGATTGGGGTCGTCGCCTACAAGATCCAACTTCCCGAGGGGAGCGCATCCACCCAGTATTCCATGTCTCTCAGCTTCGCGGCGTCATCGGTGACCATCCAACTTTGGACCACATTCTGACGGACCTTTACTACTCTGACTCCGCTGCAATATATCAGCACACCATTCTATGACGCCGCTACCACCTTCCCGGAGATGCAGCCCCGGAGGAGATCCTTGTGGCGTGGCGCCACCGTCCCCCATCCGAGGCTACTTGGCTGCTGCGAGACGATTTTCGTCGTCAGTTTACCGACTTCTGCCTTGAGGACAAGGCAAATTTTCCAAACGGCGGCATTGTTACGGATATGCACGACGAGGCGCGGACATGGAGGGAACCGACGTCGGTGGAGAAGGCGGGCCCGGTTGGTGTCAACGGGGAGAAGCCGGCTATGGCAAGCGCCGGGGATATTTAATATTAAATATGTTGCTATGTTTGGTTTATTTCTTATTTAAATATGTTGCTATGTTTGGGTTATTTTCTATTTCCATTATTTCCTTTTGTATTTGCTCCTCGCCACTATAAGAGGGCATGTGGACCTTGTATTTTCTTTGTCTTGGATATGGATTAAAAAAAGGGTTGCTCCCTTGTTTCTTCCCTCGCAACCCTAGCCTCCTTCTTCTTTCTTCCTCTCCGCCGGCCCTCCCCTTGCCGGATCTTCTTCGTGCGGTAATAGTTTGACACATTTGACAATGCGGAGATGCTTGCCAACGCATACCAGGAAGCCTTCTACAACATTCCGGATGAAAAGCTTGGTGTGCACAGGCTTCATTGTCCCTGCGGTGTAGTGTCTCCTTCGCTAGTTACTCTGACCACACAATGCATCAACCTGGAAATTTTGACATAACTGGAAATGTGGATCATCACAAAGGGGACTTTTATTAAACTTATCTCTTAGCGCTCAAATTAACCATGAAAGTCTTAATCAGTAATATCATCATTTCAATGAAGCACCCAAACTGAGAAAGAGCCATTAACCTCAATGAGTTATCATATATATAACATAATAAAAAAAGACCATTCTTCAAAAAAACATTGCATTTAGTTATACACCACTTAGAATATCACAACGAACACTACGCTCAAAATATTAGAGGGAATTACAACATACCGAAATGAGTTATACACCACTACTCACAGACAAACTGACTTGATTTACTCTCCTCGGTTAAATGTGAAGCGATATTAAGCTGAAAAAGAAAGCAGCAACATGGGGTGAGCTATTTTCGGTGGATAATATTAAATTTCCAACGAAACAGAGTTGACCAAATAACACTACTAGCAATATAAATCAATATATCATAAAAGTAAAAGTATGCTTATGATTAATGTTGGAGTTACGCGTATTAATCCTTTAGTAGAGTCCTTATATGTGAGTGGGTTTAGTCCCACATCTTGTATTAGAGTTTATGAGTCCTTTGTAATGTTATAAATAGCCCCTATATGGGATGAATAAAATTGCACTTCTCTTTTCTATTCCCTCTTCTAACATGGTATCAGAGCATTTTCGATCTGAAAGCCTAAAATAATTTTTCCGCTCATCCCGCAACCTAGCCCCCCCCAGCCCGAATTTTTCCTTTTTTTCTGCTCAAGCCTGGTTCTCGAAGGCGTGCTGTTAGGGTTCAAGATGGCCGCCCCCGCTCCTGTCGACGAAGTCGACTGCTGATCCCGTCGACAGGAGCGGCTCCTGCTCCGGCTCCTGCTCCCTCTGTCGGCGCTGGTAGGGTTCACGTTGCTGCGTCGACCTGCGTCGTCTTCTCTCGCTCCATCGACGGGTCGATCTACTGCTTCGACGCCTCCGACGATGCTTCTTCTTCGACGATGTTGTTTCTCCATCGATGCTGCTTCCTGGAACTGCACCTTTGCTTCTTCTCCGTCCGCCTGCGTTCACTGCTAAGGTGTCGCTGGTGCTTCTCTCGACTCCTGTAGATCTTCTCTGATCTGCTCTCGTCATTCATGCCTCCAGATCCCGTGCATCTCTGCCGCTGGAGCTTCTCCCGGCTCCGATCCCTCCTGCTTTCGCCGTGTGCTGCACTGTCTGCGACTTCGACGCCCGTCTGCTCCAGCCTATCCTTTCTTTCCGCTCGCCGGCTGCTAAGTCTGGTGCGTTTCCTGTCTGAGCCGGATCCCGCTATTCCCGTCGTCTATCCGGGTCAATATTCTGGCCGCCGATCATCTACTTCAGCCGCTGCAATCAATTTCAGCTGCTGCCCTTGGTTTCTGACAATCCCAGTAGTTGCCGCCTCTTCCGGGGGATGATATCTTGCCACAAATGAAGTTTCATGCTAGTTTTTTGTCATTTTTTTGTGTGTCTTTAATTGTCTTTTTTGTATTTGCTTAGTGGTCTTGTTATGCCTATATGCACGTGGTGTTCACGTGAGGGGGAGTGTTTAGGATGAAGGAGGCTCGGATGATCTTCCCCGACCTTTTGCCTTCGTTCCACACGGCCCCTAGGCTTGTTGTATGTCGTTTGCGTCTCCCCTTGTTTTCTTTCGATTGGTCGTGTGTTGGGGACGCGTCTGATGTTGGTTGTTCTAAATCTCAGCGGGTTGTACAGTGTGGGACCGTGTCGCGTGGGACTGTGTCGTGTGGGACCGTTGTTGTGCGGATTATCCCCGACAGATTATCCCCGACGGATTATCCCCGGTTGCCCGGTTGATGATTTGTTCCACATCTTTCGTTCTCTGTCGCATGTTGTGTGTGTTGGTGATGTTGGTTGACCGGTTTCCAGTGAGTCTGCGTCGTGTGTGGGTCAGTGTCGTGTGTGGCTATGTCCCCGACTTGATTCCCCGGTTTGGTATTTCCCCCGGTGGCTCATCTGATGTTTTGTCCCACATCATCCACCTCCTTTGCCGTTAGTTTGTTATGTCCAAGCTGAAGGGTCCCCCTTCAGCTTGAGGGGGAGTGTTGGAGTTACGCGTATTAATCCTTTAGTAGAGTCCTTATATGTGAGTGGGTTTAGTCTCACATCTTGTATTAGAGTTTATGAGTCCTTTGTAATGTTATAAATAGCCCCTATATGGGATGAATAAAATTGCACTTATCTTTTCTATTCCCCTTCTAACAATTAAAATATATTCATGAACAATGCATGTAAACATTTCATGAAAATCTATGTACAATATTCATAATAAACATAAAATTTTCATAATATTTGATTTAATATTCATGTCTAAACTTTGAAATACATATGTCTAACAGTAGGACTGTCTGACCCTTTTGTCTTTCTAGCAGCCTTTTATCATTCGGGCAAAATTCATGTATGTGGAAACGCATTAAATTCATACCTATTATAGGAACCTCCCATATCATTCAACATACACATTCAGGGGCGGGCCCACATAAGACCCAGTGTGGGCGGCCGCCCACACTGATTTTTAAAAATGCTATTTTTCAATAGTAGGAAGCTGTTTTTTTTTATGTGCACATAAATCAAAATGAATTCTTGGGTCTGCCCTCTCTGATGTCTTTGATTTGAGGGCATGATTCCGCAGCAAACGCGACTATTTCAGTGGTACTCTGTGAGCAGCCACTTTGTGCATTTATTGTCAAAGGTTAGGTCTTTCTCCTCTGAGAGAAGCCACTTTGTGCATAGTGCCAAAGGTTAGGTCTGTTTCCAATCTCCCCCGTTCATACCCCCAATGATTGGGGACTATATGGGTTCTATTGTTGTTGTTGTTGTAACGAATATATAAACTTATAACTAAAGTTAAAGAAATAATTACCTTAGCTAAGCTGATAAAATGTGTGGTATTTAACCATATGATCATGAGATCAATTCTCATACATTGCACATTTATTTACCAATTTTTAGCTATAATTCAAATTGTATTTTTGCTACTTTATAAAAAAAATTTGAATAATTTATTATTGTTAAGTAATAATAACTTTAATAATTATCTAAAGTACTATGGTGAATAATAAAAAATATATATTCTCAAATTTCATTATTTTAATAACTATCCAATTATATATGCTTTAAAACTTATTATTTTTTATTAATTTATAAAAATAGAGAAAATTGAATATCATATAGTGTCAAGCAATAATTTTTTATAGTATTATGGGATTAATTAAAAAAATCCGGGTGTTAAAAAACTATCAATTATTGTAAATAATTATATGACATTAATATAATGCAGACATATTTTGTTATATTTGGCATTTTATTTTTTTGAATAATTTTATACACCGCCCACACAGATAATAATTCTTACGTCCACCACTGTACACATTCATTCATATCAATATATAATTCTAATATACTTCATACTTGTGCAGGTTTGAACAAATAAATCAACATAGTGCATTACATGAAATTATAAATGAACATCACATATAAGCAAGTGTTGAAAACAAAATGCAATTCACTAGAACGAAGAAATTAAATATTACCCACATTGGAATCCAAGTTCAATCTCGAAGTATTTTTTCCTTTTGACTTTGAAGGACTAATCTGCTTCACCAATGCTCTAGATGTTGAATGAAGGAAGCATGGTTATGTGCACATAAATCAAAATGGATTCTTGGGTCTGCCCTCTCTGATGTCTTTGGCTTTGATTTAAGGGCATGATTCCGCAGCAAACACGACGGTATATGGGGCCACTATTTCAGTAGTACTCTGTGAGCAGCCACTTTGTGCATTTATTGTCAAAGGTTAGGTCTTTCTCCTCTGAGAGAAGTCACTTTGTGCATAGTGCCAAAGGTTAGGTCTGTTTCCAATCTTCCCCCGCCCATACCCCCAATGATTGGGGACTGTATGGATTTTGTTGTTGTTGTTGTTGACTTTGAAGGACTCCTTAGGTTTAAACTAAAAATAGACATATAACTCCACATAGCAAAACTTAATTTGATTTATTTATCTACCAAGCTTTTTTTCGCACCAATTCCTTATCCTACATTTTCCCAATTATTCTAGCCATGGTTTCTCTAAGATTTTAATCAATTATATAAACATGCTACAACACAACCGTAGACATATGATCACATGAAGCAATGTGTGTCAATCTATGGTATCAATACTGCAAATCAACACTCATCACAAGTTCAAATACATAAACTTATTTTATTTTAAAAAAAAAGAGTTGATATTAGCAGTTTTTTATTCCTACAATCACACCCTTAAACCCTGAATCCTGCGGGCCCAGTAGGGTTTTCGCACACCTCGTTGCGCATCTTCAGGAGCTCTGCACGCTGCTCGGCATCGACCCCTCCTTCAGCGAAGACAACGAGTGAAGACCGGCGATCCTTCTTCCCTTCCTTTTTCGGCGCAAACTCGAGCCTCGGCATTCAGCGGACGGGAGTTCCGGCGGACGGGATCCTCCTTCTGCACGCTGCTAGACATCAACTCCTCCTTCGGCGAAGACGACGAGCGAAGACCGGTGATCCTTCTTCCCTTCCTTCTTCGGCGCAGACTCGAGCCTCGGCATCCAGCAGACGGGAGTTCCAGGGACCCTCCTTTCGCACGTTGCTCGGCATCTAGCAGACGGGAGTTCCAGGGATCCTTCAAGTGCTTGTTATTCGATCCTTCTTCCATTCCCGTAGTTCTGAAAGAGGTTTTTCTTCTAACATTTGTTTCCTTCACGCCCAAGAAGGTCAACAACTTATGTTATTCCCGTTCAAGTTCCAACAAAGGTTTCTCTTCAGGGGTGTCGAGCGCTGAAGAGTATATTTGATCATCCCTTCTCCGAAATTTTTATGAATTTGTGGTATTATGATTGTTCTTAGTTTTTCATGTTTTATGTAATTAGGATTTTATGAATCTGTTGATTGTAGCTAGTAATTGAAATGGATTTTACAATTGAGAAATTGCCCAAGCTCTCACCAATAGATGTTGGGAATCATTTTATAGCGAGCACAATGTTTTCTAGTAGAGAGAAATTAATTGAATGGATTTGTAAAATTGGTCTACGACTTGGGTTCATTGTAATTATTCAGAGAGCCGATCCGCTAACTGACAGGTCAAAGCCTCGGGTCAAATTTGGTTGCGATAGAAAGGGTTTTACTTGTGCTAGTAAAAACAAAAAGGATTGGGTCAAGAAAATGTTGAGAAAGGCCGAGTCTAAGCGATGTGGTTGCCTATTTTCTTTACAGAAACAAAAATATTCGAGCTTAAATGAGTGGACATTAGAAGTGAATTGTGGACTTCATCATAACCACGAGTTTGTTCATTTACAGGCTCAATCTTTTGCAAACAGATTTGATACAAATGAACAAAAGATAGTTGATGTTATGTATGCAGCAGGGATGAAGCCTAGGAAAATATTGGTTGCAATGAAAAGCAGAAATTCTTCCAACTCTACTAGCATGTGAACTATTTGTTTCTGCTTGGGTGACAAGTACTTGCACTTGGGTAATTCAACAACAAACCGTGTGGAAAGTAGTCGCAATCAACAGAAAAAGTTTTTGGAAGTGTCCATTAAAAATTTGACAAGTGTGTGGAAAAATTGTAACCAAATGATAAACCTTCAACATACTGAAATTAAAAGGTCATTTTGGCAAAGTTCAATTCAAGTAATAATTGGGTTCAGAGTATGGTTTTACACTGAACTACTTAGTTCTATATCACTTACTGTTATGGAAGTTATTAAGAAGGAAGAGGATTTGGTTAAGACTGTATGCCCGCATGTAGTGCAATGTTTGCATAAAAGGAGGAGTTGGTTATGTACATCATTAATTCTAGTGTTTTTTTCATTATGGATGGTTCACAAACATTGAAAATAACTACAATTGTAATCAACATCACAACACTTTACAAAAGTGAAGAAAGAGGATGAGCCAGTAAATGACATCAAACAAGAGTTGGATGGTATACTCGAGAAATATACCAGTATGAGTTAAAAAAAACTTTTGAGTTGATGGATCTGACAACATCACAAACTTTGGAACCAGTAATGCCAAAAAAGCTTACGGGACGGCCTAAAGGAAGCACTAAAAAGTATGATGATGACTACAAGTTAGGTAAAAGAGAACTCTCTTTATTTGAACATACAAAAAAGATTGCACAAAAAAGTTCCACTAGCAATAATTTTGTACATTGCATTCGAGAGGAAATGTGACACAGAGAAAGGGTAGGCTGTGACGTGGTTGTGCCGACGCTATTGCAATCTATATGAGTGATGCAAACAATTTCTAACAGCTCCAATCTAAATGATGCGAGAATATATTAATTTAACCCGAAAATAAAATTTAGCAAATATGATTATATACAATTTGGCAAATTAAGCAAGTTGTGAATCTTTTGATTTCAAGTGTACAAACAATGTCACGCTTGCATACGCAAGAAACGCTTCCAACGACAACTTTCACAAACAAATTTAATAGGATAATATGAAAATGAATAAACAACTACACCGATGAGTCAAATGCCCAAACACCTATGCAATATTTTTCCAATATTCAATCAAGAAAATAAAATAGCACGATAAAAAAAATACTCACAGGCATAAGACCCGACAGTTGGCAGAGATGAGACTGGTTGTTGTAATTCGGATGACGCAGGTTGCAGTAAGCAGGAGAGAATGTTGTGGGAGGTGGAGGAAGGGGCAAGCAGCAAGAGTGAGGGAGGAAATGGAGGTTTGGTGACCAAAACAGGAAAATGCAGCTACTGTAGGAAAGAGACAGGGAATGGAAGAGGTTTGCCGTGGAATGGGGGAAACGGTTGTGGAGTGTGGCTGGGCTTGGGGATGGGAACCAGCTTGCAGTTAGGAGGTCTAGGATACTGGTGGGGATTTGCAGTGGCTGAGGCGTGAGGTTGAAGACGAAGATGACGTGGAGAGTGGTTTGGACGAAGTAGACGGCGAGCAGGCGAGCGAACGGAGAGCAAGCTCACGATCTAAGTCGACGGCGAGCAGGCGAGCGGCGGGATACGTGAGGTGGTCGATGGGGGCGAGGGGGAGAATTAGATCGTCGGAATCGTGAGGGAGAACGAGAAAGGCTGAGAATGCCACAATCCGGAATCACTCGTACATTTAATAATTTCTCGGAATGTGAAAGTCTTCGCCCTTATTTATAACTTAGTGGTATTTGTGAATCTGGCGTGAACGGCTATGATTAACATTTGACAATTACATTTGGTATCCAAAAGCATTGAATACAAGTCCAAACAAAAATATAAAATACATATGAATAGTAAAATGACGCTCTGGACACGCTCATGGCCTCAGATCGCCTATCTGATCAACGCCTACTGCGTGAATACACGAATGCGGGCCCCGCTGAATGGTGACCCGTATTTCAGTGTCGATCCCCATCAAAATGCCACCATATATCTCCAACCATATACTAGATATCATAAATGTGAGTGGTGATAGCCATTGTGGCTCCGTTTGGGGCAGCTCTGACGGATCAAAAAGCTGCATTCCAACAACAGACGTTGCTTTCAGACTGTTTGAACGGGCAACTTTGCGGAAGCATGTTTCCTAAACCTACGTTTTAGAGTTTATTCGGAAAGCCGAGGAGGGGTGGCGATTGCTCTCCAAAAATTTGAGGCTCGCTGCTCTCACGTCTCCTCCCGATTGTGATTCCTCCACCAGTTGTCTCCCTCCCGTGCGCTGGGTTAATTGCTGCTCTCGCCACTCCTCTTTATGATCCCCGGCGAGAGCGAGGTCTTCTTCGTCCTCGATTTATCGCATAGCAACCGGATCCCCGATCCCGTTTCGATTACTTAGCCGCTGGAGAAAGTTTCCATCCCCGACACCTCGCTCGGCAACATGAGTGAAAGATGATTCTGGCTCCTATATCATCAAAAATGCCTCCGTCCAACTCCGGCATCCACCTCTTCTTCCCGGTTCAAACCCTTCATCCAGCGCTGGTTCGGCGCTGGCTGCTTTTTTTGACGGCGCTTCTTTCAACCAAAGCAAGATAACCAACATAAGAAGACACATTCCACATGCAATTGAACTTAAAATTCTTCTATTAGATTTTTGACATGATCATGTTTGCTTTCCCTTTTACTCGTTTGCTTACAGTTGATTACATTTGATAGTCAGCGGAGAGGACATTAGATGCTCCATATATCGTGGATGATTACTATCTGAAATTGTTTTATTGGGGATGTAAAAACGTGTTGTCCGTTGCTCTTGGCAGCACAGCAGACTTGCAGAATGTTTCTGATGGTTCAAATTTTGAGCTTGTGACTGTGAATGATGATCCTGGTCCAATCACTAGTGTAAGTCGGGCTCCTTACGAGAAGAACATTGCCTTTGGATTGAACAATTCCGAAGTCCAATTGTGGGATTCCAGCTCAGCTCGTTTGGTTGGGCTCCGTTCGTTTGGTAGGTTTTGTAGGAAGGAATTGGTTTTGGGCAATCCAATTTCATTCACAAGCGTTCGCTTGGTCTTTTATTGGAGGGAATTGGTTTTCCTCCAAAACCGATCGGGTTGGATCCATTAAGAAAATAACTTATGGTGAAAACCTTCCTATTTTGATCGGTTTTGAGAGAAAATCATATTCTTTTCTCTCTTAAAGTAATGATTACTATTTTATCAGCATTATTTGATAATGATTACTATTTTAGCAATTTAAATATTTTTCCCGATTTAAAGACATTAGTTATCCATGATTAAAAATCTCGCAAAAACCTATGCATGAAAACCATCCTACAGTCGAACAGAAAAATTGACAGTTTTTAATTCATGTATCTGAAAATCATCCTGCAAACGAACACAAGAATGGAGTTTGGCTCAAAACCAAAACCTTTGAGTTTTGGTTTTGGACCAAAACCAATTATTTTCAATCAAAACCTACGAAACGAACGGAGTCTTAGTGAATTTAGTTCTAATTTCACTGGATGGTTTAGAATAACAAGTGCTTACAATTGTAGCAACTCATTTTAATTGAATGACATTAGCTTCTTGTGTGGATGTCATCTCAATATTTAAAGAGAGACTATGTCATATAGTGATGAATGATATTCGAGTTGTTACATGTGTGACAGATGATAGTTTGAATTTTTAGAGGCTGATAACTCAAATTTCTATTCAGAAGCGAATGTATACTTAAATGTTTTTTGTTTAAAAAAAAGTTTTCAAACACTTCAAATGAAAAAAATCTTTATTTGATCAACACTTAAGCACGGACTCTCCAAATAGCCTGCAACTTTCTCATCATTGCATTTCTGACAGCTCTATTATGACAACTTTATTCGATCAGTAGCTTTTTCAAGCATCAACTGCCCCAAATAGAGCTTATGGTTACCAAGTTCTATGTCTACCATTGGATAAAGGGGAGAATTGATTGGAAGCGTGCAAAGAACTTTCATTTGAAATACAATGTCATAATAACTTATACGTGAGCATATATAGACATGTACGGATGCAATAACTACTATTATCTCTCGATTGCAATATAGTGTCAATACCATTTAGTAAATGGATATCAATGTTGGAAGTGAGATTGATAATCACATCATGCTACAATGTTGCGTTAGTTCATTGTTCGAGGTTTCAATTTTTCGCATTTTTCCTTCTACATTCAAGACCTCCAGAAGTTAGGAAGATAATATTTATTGATTAATTATCTAACTACTACTTATGCATATGGGCATTGTCGTTATGGATAGTTGTTTGTTTCGAAGAATTGGATTTACAATCGTTAATTTTGTTATGTTCTCAAGGTATAAACTCTGAAAAAGTTTATTTTTTTGTAAGATATTTTCTCTATATTATATTAACTCTGTTACAAACAATTTTTTTTTGTTGTTGTTGCAGTTGATCGTAATTATAACGATGTTGGTTTAACTCATTAATTTTGCCTTGTTTATGATTCTGGGTGATTGATGTTTATTGTGGATCGCTTAGCACTTTCCCGGACCGGATGAATTGGGCCGTCTTAGGTCGAAAGTGAGTCAAGCGCAAACAATTAAAAGAAAAACCAAGAGCAGAAACAACGAGACGTTTTACGGAAAAAAACCCCAAAAGGAAAAAAAAACGCGGGGCCGATTCGGAGCCGACCAAATCCACTAGTTTGCAGACGGTTACAAGTGTTAGAATTTTCAGGAGGGTGACAAGTCACCGCTCCGTTTACAAGTTCTTTAAAGAGAAAAAAAAATCTTCCTCGGTGCTCGCAGGAACAGCTTCTGGAGCAGTCTCTGGAGCAGGTGTTGTAGAGAGCGGAGTAAACACTAAGCTGGAAAGCGAGCAGTGTATCAAGTCTTCGTGGGAAAACTTCAGAACTCTGTCTTCTCTCCTTGGTTGTGTGTCCTCAAATGAAGGCATGAGAGTCTTTTTATAGCTTTTCTAGGGGAGGCGCGTCGGTAATTGCGTCCTCTTATAATTTGAACTGACGAATGAGGATATGCGATTCTGGTCACATGGATCACCATTTTTAAAAAATGACGATCATGCCCCCAGGGGGATCCGGGCAATCCGAGCAGGTTCGTCAGCGATGACGAAGGTGGTGACAGCAAGGACAAAGGTGGTGACAGCGAGGACGAAGATGGTGACAGCGATCGGCGATGACGGGAGTGTGACATCATGCAAACGTATTTGACTTTTAGCAAAATATTACTATTAGCAAACCATCAAAACTGAAATATAGTGTGTATATATATATGTATACTTGAGATGATTATAATCATAAGATCATCAAAATAACTAAGTCCTTTTTTTAGTCTCATATATAATGAAACACGCAAATTTTCAAATACATATAACTTAACATAAAATAAAATAAAACATAAAAAAATGACCATCAAAACCATCTCTGTCAAATAATTCAACCCTGTTGCGGGTTGCTTGGGTGCATTCGGTAGACCGGTAGATTTGAACCATCTTAGATTTGAAGCGAACCAAGCGTGCTAACAGTCACTTAGAGAATCGACTGGACTTTTTAACGTGGAAAATCCGAAAAGGGTAAAAAACCACGCGGTCGGAGTTGTGCCGACCAAGGTTTTGAAAACCGGACCGGATATCGAACCGGCGGAGGGAAAGGTTCAAGGTTGAATCGGTCGAACCGGTTCAACCGGGATCAAACCGTGATATATATATATATATATATATATATTTTATTTCATGATATATATTTTATTTGTATACATATTTTATTATTTTAGTATACATATTTTATTTGTATAGGTATACATATTTTTACTTTTTTAGTATACTATTATAGATATTTTATTTGTGTAAACCGAAGAGAAAGAGAGAGAGGAGAGAGGAGAGAGGGAGGGAAGAGAGAGAGCAGATGTGGCAGAGTAAGAGAGGAGAGAGGAGAGAGAGAGGGGGAGAGAGAGGGAGGGAAGAGAGAGAACGGCTGTGGCAGAGTAAGAGAGAGAGAGAGAGAGAGAGAGAGAAGGGGAGGAGAGAGGAGAGCGGGAGGGGAGAGAGGGCGGTGATCACTGTAGAAAGAGAGAAGGAGAGAGAGAGAGAGATATATATTATTATATATTTATATTTAATGTTAAAGTTAGTCCCACATCTCCAATAACAATTTCCTCTCCTAACAGCCAGCTATAAATATAGCAGAGCCGCCCGGTTCACTGGAAACTGTCCCGATTTCCGGTTAACCGATCAAACCGTCCGGTTAACCGGTTCTGGGCCGGTTTTTGGCGGGCACGGTTTTAATCACTCAACCGGACCGGACGTGTAATCGGTTGGCGGTCCAACCGGTTGAACCGGCCGGTCCGGTCCGGTTCTTAAAACCTTGGTGCCGACCAACTTCTACTATCTTCTGGAGGTTACAATTATAGACTTAGAACTCGAGCGCGACAGGTCGCTGCTCGTTATAATGATAGAGAGAGAGAGGGCTCCGAAGGTGACAGGCCACCTCTCAGAAAATTAAGTCTTTTTTCTTCTGAGAACAAAAGTGAGAATGTTGGTGAGAACAAAAGTGAGAATGCCGAGTCGCCTTTCGGGACAGAAAATCTCCAAGTCCACGAAGGAGATCTTCAAGCCCTGAAGGAGATCTTCAAGCGCCGAAGAAGAATTCCAGAGAAATCTTCAAAGGAGCTCTCTCGAGTGCGGAAGGCAATGTGTCTTGAAATGAAGGCTCTTAGCTCATTTTATAGCTTTGGCCGGGGGTAGGCCGGTAATTTTGTCGTCGTAACCACCTGACGGCCGATTCACGCTGGCCGATTTGGAGCACACGGATCGTCATTTTTCGTAAATGACTGTCTCGCCCTTCGGGCAGTTCGGGCAGCTTTGTTGAAGGCGATAAAGGCGATGAATGGGTCCTGCAATCTGAGAAATTAGAAAATCTTAACTGCGCGCGTGTTCAGAAAGTGGAAATGTTCTGAGCACGCGAGGAAGTGTTTTGAGCACGCAACGAATACGAGAGCGTTTTGAGCGCGTTAGGAGGCGTTATCAGCGCGCAACGAACACGGGAGTGTTCTGAGCGCGTTGTGAGCGCGGAGGTGATCGGAGCGCGCGGCGAACACATGAGCGTTCTGAGCGCGCTAGGAGACGTTCTGAGCGCGCAACGATCACAGGAGCGTTCTGAGCGCGCTAGGAGGCGTTTTGAGCGCGCAACGAACAGGAGACCATTCTGAGCTCACTAGAGACGGTTTGAGCGTGCGGTGAGTACGTAGGTGTTCAACGCGCGTCGTGAACATGGATCCCAAAAAAGGTAGTCGAGCGACCCCGGAGAGGTGCGACCAAAAGAGGGAGGGCGCACCCCACTTACGGGGGTGCTCCCTTGGCCGCACCCCTCAAGGGATGGGGGTGCGTTTTTGGCCTCCCCAAGGGGGGTGCGGTTCGACCCCACCCCACAAGGGGACGGTGCAGGTCGGCCGCACCCCCAAGGGGGGTGCCTTAGGGGGGTGCGGGCTTGGCCGCACCCCCAAGGGGGGTGGGCCGGCCTTGGCCGCACCCCTCAAGGAGGTGCGGCTTCGGGGCGCGCTCCAGGGTGGGGGGGGGGGGGGGGGGGGGGTCGGCCTTAGCCGCACCTTGCAAGGATAGGGCGCGGCCTCAACGCTATAACCGTACACCGCGAGGGGGAGGTGTGTGTCTGACCATTCGACGCTATCTTGGCTTGCTCGCGAGCCGGTCGAGGTGGAAACTTACGGGCCCGACCGGATACATTTATGGGAACCCCATCACCTATAAATCTATAGGTGCACATTAAACCCTACAACTTAATGTCTCCGATCAAAAAATAAAATAAAAAATATATACATAAATACAACAACCGTGCACTTTGCACAGGGTTCTTCCCCGGCAAAAGTGCTACCAAAATGCTCGAGGGTAACATCATGCGGTTCCGGTAGAACATCAAAAAATTAGAGAATTAGGGTGAAACTACTAAAAAAAAGGATTTTATAATATTTTTTATAAAAAAAATTAAAGAATATTAATTAGTAATTTTTTTTCAAACGATCCCATTTATCCATAAAATATTTATTTTAAACACTAAATCCGGCAAAAAATTGCGCTATTTTTTTTTCTGGCCGTCCGATAGCAGATCGGACGGATAGTATCTGACCCGCACGATTCTCCCATACGCTATCCGCACCTAATTATCTCTCCATGCGGCTCCCAGTCAGCGGATGCCTTCTGTGTCATCGACTCCCAAGGCTCCGCTACTAAAAGCTATTTTTGTCTCTATTTCCATCATTCCATTTATCATTACTACCACTCTCCCAAACAAATACAAAAATATCTGGATCTAAAAGATGAATGAAAGGTTAAAAAAAAGTCGACCGTTAACCACAACCGTATTTGGCTATTCGCACCCCAAAATTTTAAAAACACCAATTTTTTTAGCCGCAACCCAGATCTTAAAACTCTAGCCCTCGTTATGTAGGAGATTTCTTTCCTTTTATGTAGCCGGCTATGTAAAAATCACATTCTACATACTACGTTAGCAATAAAAACCTCAATAATAATAATCTTCTTCATATTAAAATCTAGGTTGCGGCAAGCCAAATATCGGATTGCGGTTAAAAATTTTCAAATTTATGGGTTGTGGTTAACATTGGGGTGCCACAAGCCAAAATCGGATTGCGGCTAACAATCACCTAAAAAAATGCTAAAATTCAATTAAAAAGTAGATAAGCATATACTTCAAATTAAGTTAATGCTGCTGGCTCAGTAAAAATAAACTAAACATATTCTACAAAATTATTTTCAATACTGAAAGCAGAGCGCCCAATGCCAATTCACAGCATCAACCCAATCATTGGAATAAGGTTTAAGATTACAATGATGATGATTATAAGTAGAGAAACACCACTTCCTTCTCCCAAAAAAATTGTCAAGAATAGGCAATAAATAACTTCGCTTATTTGAAGCGGCTTTCCGAACATCCTCGCGCGGCAACAACCATCGGTTCCCAACCTTGAACAGAGCTCGATTCCAGATCGCAGATCACTACAGACATATTCCATCGAAATTGAAACGGGAGATCACGAAATCAGCTTCAAAATTTAAATTCAGGCAACATCATAGCAAATAAGAAGAGAGTTCGAGTTTGCAAGGAGGGTGGGATGCAAATTTAGAGCATCCATACCACCCCAATTACCCTTGCATAGAACTATTATTATCATATCTTTATCTCCTCCAATTCGTTTGACAGCATCGAAAAGTGCGCATTGTTCGGAACCCTAGACCAAGGGCAAGCCATAGTGTTAGGGCTTACATCCTTAGTCGGCACCGGCAAGACCGCAGCAGCATGGTTGGGTTCCTTTGCTGGAACTGCAGGGACTTCCTGCACGGCTGCAGGATAAGGGACTTCCTTCGCCGGGAAATTGCTTGAAGGCGCAGCTTCAGGGGAAGCCACGAAGGCAGAATGATTCGGATGGGGAGCAGAGAAGACGGGAACAGCGGGTGGAGGCGGACGAGGCGGAGCAGAAAAAACCGGCACAGCGGTTCTTATGGTCACCGGCGGAGCTACAGTGTGGAATGGGACTCCATGGTGGCGGACGGGAACATAACGGAGAGCTCCGGCGGCGGGGAACTTCAACGGCCAACATCTATTTTCGGAGGGTATGATGGTTGGCAATGAGAACGGGATTGCATCAGTTCGCGGAGCAGATTTGGGCTGGAGTAAAGGTAAGATCTTTGATCCAGTGGGAGAAACTTGCTGCAAAAAGTTGGGTCTTTTCTCAGGTAGCTGAAGAAACTTTTTGGGGAAAAGGGTGGAATGAGGGTTGTTGGCCATGGCGATCTTCTCCTTCGAGCGGTAATTCAGGAGGGCACGAGCAATGCTGATCTGGTCCTGTTCATCATTGTTCTCTGGCTCTGTGGAAGATGAGCTTGCTGCTTCCTTTGCCACTAAAATTAATAATATAAAAAATAAATTAGAACATGTGATTGCTTCAGGAGAATACTAAAGTACATTTAGATGGGGGAAATGTGATGACCAACTCACATCTTTTGAGCAAATTCCATGCTGCCATAGCAGCATTTTTCTCAGCCTGCTTCTTGTTCTTCGCTGGGCCGCCGGTGAAGGAAATTCCGGCAAGTTCAACATTGCACGTGAAAACGGGTTGGTGGCCGAGGCCGGAACGGATGGTGGTGTAAGATGGCAATGGTGCTCCAACTCTCCTGGAAATTTCTTGCAAGAGGTTTTTGTAGACTCCAGTCTCATCCTGTTAGGAACGCCGTTGAGGAGTGATGAGTGACCCGTGAACTAAATAGTAGCATAATTTCATGTATGTGATCATCTATACTAGCTTTATGTAATCAAACGTTGATGCACATAAGAGGAAAGTTTAGTCCCACGTCGAGAAACAAAATATACATTGGTGTAGAAATACCATGTGGGATTTGTTTGGACCATGGGGCTGAAAGAGTTGGGTTGGATGTAGATTTGATGACTGGTTTCTCATCCTACTACGATTCCTTCTTGATTGTCGCTCCTAACAAGTGGTATTAGAACCGACGGTCTGGCTGAGATCAAGCATATTAATGTCGTTTGTAATTCACATTGGTCTTGCTGCTTACACCGTGATAAAGCAAGGTTCAAGCGCAGGTCAACTTCCATGATAGCTCCGCATGGTTGAGTGTGCCCTTTGTGCATGATATTTGATGATGTTAAAAAACTCTGGTTTAGGGGTAGTTATAGTCGATATTGAGAATTCATGCGTGAAAGGAGATTGCTGATGAACATGAGGGATGAGAGTCTAGTGCCACTCAAATAGACAATTTATATTCATATAGAAATACCATGTGATTGGCATTCACTCATGGGGCTTAAGTTATAGGGTTGACTATGTGTTTGATCATTCATGCCTACTCCAACTTCAGTTTTCACTTGGTTGCCGCACCTTAACATTAAGCATCAACATTCAATTGAATTATTTTCCTAAAGATTAATCTTGTAATGAAAAAGCCCACCAATCTTGTGCTCAGGAGCATTATTTTAATGATAAATTGTTACGACCTCTTGCCTGAGATTCATAAGCGGTCGTGAGAGGGAGAAGTTGAGGAGATCCTCTCAGCCCAAGATTTTAATGACAAAGTGTTACGACCTTTCGGCCCAAAATTTTAATGATATGAGCCGAGCTCCATGCAAGCGTGGCTCGTGAGAGGTGGGAAGTCAAGGAGGAGATCCTCTTGGCCCTTCTTGGACCTCCCAATGGTTGAGGGAGGAGATGAAGGATACTTCTTGTGAGGAGCCGAGCTCCATGCAAGCGTGGCTACCATCTACAAAGAGAGGGAGGAGGAGAAGATGAGTCGGTGACTTTAGAAATTAAGTTTTGCATGCATCATTCATTACCTGGTTACTCATTTAAATAGTGAGAATGAAATGTAACAAATATTACAAAAATGCCCCTCACCCAGGCTATCATATGAGTGAAATGATGGCGTGATAACTATAAAAGTATTGTGCGAAGAATTAAAGACACACACATCCTAGGTGGTGTGTAGCTCTCCTAAGTGGACATGCTACATCACCTTCCCCTCCTGATCAAACTTGTCCCCAAGCTTGAGTGGAGGTAAGGTTCAGGTCTCCTGCTGCTCTCGCAACCTCATCAACATCTAATGGGTAGTCAACCTCTAGCCAAAAGAGGTGTTTACACATGCCCATTGTATACGGCTCACCACAAATGAAGCATCAACCTTTGGTGCGTCGTTTTGCCAGTGCTTCTCATGTCAGGTGTTTGAAGAGTGGGTTGTCGTTGGGGTCCCTATGCTTGGGTGTCATCGACATGCCACCAGGGTCTCAAGAAGCGGTGTCTTCCCAACAGTTATCCCACTCGCTGTTGTGGCGGCTATACAATAATGTTTTTTCCATGAGGAGCATTTCTCACAGATGAGTGTCAGACTCATGGTTGTGTTGAGGTCCGACGATGCTTCAAACTCCACGTCGAAGCAAAGTCCGTCAGCATGCTACGCTGAATATAGATATTTGATGTTCCAACGGTATTAAGGTCATGTGGGCTATACTAAATTTTGAATTTTCTCTAAGCGGTCGCCTAAGGATCTCATTTGTTTTAAGGAGGCAAGGTCACCGATCAGATTAATGCAAATGGGCGGTCTAAAGTGCATATTGCAGTAGTGTTTGAAAGTAGTTTGATTCATATTGGATTTCTCCAACTCAGTTGTATGTACAATAATTGCAATGAACCCATGAGATGTAGATCAACCCTATCCAATCCTCTCATGGCTTGTGTTGGTTGGCGAAAAATTGATCACAGCATGTGAGCCAGGACAAGGAGTCTCTCTTGCCGTCAAATAGGGGAAATTCATCTTCACTTAACGCAGGACGTTACTTCCTGTCGCCCGATTTCAATGGGGTTCGGAGTGCACGATCTTATGCGAACAACTCTGATTGGAGCTCATAGTCGCTCGTTGCTGCCATGTCGGGGTGGCAGATGCATATCACCGCAAGTTCCTCGAATGCAGAGACATTGAGGGCTTCTTACTGAGCAGTCTCGGTTATTGGTAGATCATATTTTGGATTAACTATATCAGCTAAGCGAGGATAAGACCTCACTTCACCATTGTTACGCGCACGCGCCATCTCTTTTTATTATTACTGTTTTTCTTTAAATGTAGTAGGGTTGATGTGAGCCCCCTCCTCCCTATATAAGAAGGAGGTATGAGAGTGTTAGTCTTACCTTTGGATCATTAGGGATTTAGGCTCTCATTTGAGAGAGGGATCATTGGAGGAACCAGCCTCCTTGATCTTGGCCGGACTTCGATCCGGATTGTATCCGTATTTCTTCTTCGATTAATGCAACTTGCTTCTTGTTCGTATTATTTGGTCCGACCTGTCGCTCCGCCCGCTGACCTAGCCGCCGGAGTCTTCCTCTCAGCCGAGTTTTTTTTTTCTTTCCTCGAATCGCGTCGCTGAGGCCCGTGCCAACCAGATCGTCGCCCCGCCAGCGATCCAAGCCGCGTGCGTTTCAGCCGCATCCCACCAGCGCTCCCAGATCGGCATTCCTCCAGCGTCCCGTTTGCCGTCCCGCTCTCCCAGATCGGCATTCCTCCAGCGCTCGTTCTTCAACTCATTCCGCCAGATCGACATTCCGCGTGCGTTCTTCGACTCCTTCCGCCAGCAATCTCGGCCGACCCACTCTCCCAGCAGCATTCCGCCAGCGCTCCCAGCCCCGTGCATCCTCCGCCTTCCACCAGCGCTCCCTACCGCCGCCCCGGCCCCCTGCGGGCCAGATCTGCCCCGTGTCGCACCAATCCGCCCCGTGCCAACCTCCAACTCGGAGCAATCGTCCTCATATGCCAAAGAGCTGCCTGGGAGCCCGCGTGGAAGCCCTCGAACACTCCCTCGCCACCATCAACTCTCGTCTCGAGGCACAGAACGAGCAGTTCATCTCGATTCTAACTATGCTCCAGAAATTGCAGCCCACCCAGCACTCCGGGCCCTCTACCACCTCTGTTGTGGGATCCCCCAGCACCGTGCTTCCCGATGCTTCCGCAGCGGTGGAAGTGCCTACTCCACCGTACCGTGGACCTGACATGCCTACCTTCAACGGGTCTGACCCCCTCGGGTGGATTGCCCGCGCCGAGCAGTTCTTCGACATTCACCAGACCGCGCCGACACAACGGGTCTCCACCGCAATCATCGGCATGGAAGGGTCGGCCCTCCATTGGGTCCGTGGCTCCGCCAGACCTCTCCCGACCTCACCTGGCCAGCTCTCTCTGAGGCCCTCATTCAGCGGTATGACGCCTGCTACTCCGTCCCCATGATCGAGTGACTTTGCGGGGTCCGTCACACCGGCTCCATTGACTCGTACATTGATGCTTTATTAGTCACCCATGTCCTCGGTCTTCCCCCAGACCATTACTTGGGATTCTTCATGAACGGCTTGCAACCCCACTTCCGCTCCCGTCTCCGCACTCTCCAACCGTTAACGGTTCACCACGCCATTGACCTCGCTCCCCTGGTGGAGGCAGAGTTTCTCGCAACGTCCGACGACATTCCTTCCCCGTCACCTCCCTCTCGCCATCCTTCCTACACATATTTCTCGACCCATCCGAAACCTACACCTCCGCCACCTCCTCTTCCCCGGAATGATGGGTCCTCGCAACAACTGGCCTATCCCTACCCACCGTCTCTCCAACCAGGAGTACAACGACTTACGAAGCAAGCGCATGTGCTTCCGCTGCAAGCACCCCTACTCTCCTGGTCATGAGTGCTCTGTGAAGGAGTGTCGAGTCCTCATCGGCGACGTCGTGGCCGCGCTCTTTGTCGCCGACTTCGACGCCCTGCTGCTCTCGTACGGACTACCGGACGACGCCTCGGGCACCTCGACGGCACCCCACTACTGACCGACGGGCGGCGCTCCGACCTTGGGGACAAGGTCGCTTTTCTGACGGGATGTATTGTTACGCGCACGCGCCATCTCTTTTTATTATTACTGTTTTTCTTTAAATGTAGTAGGGTTGATGTGAGCCCCCTCCTCCCTGTATAAGGAGGAGGTATGAGAGTGTTAGTCTTTATCTTTGGATCATTAGGGATTTAGGCTCTCATTTGAGAGAGGGATCATTGGAGGAACCAGCCTCCTTGATCTTGGCCGGACTTCGATCCGGATTGTATCCGTGTTTCTTCTTCGATTAATGCAACTTGCTTCTTGTTCGTATTAACCATGGTTGCAAAAAATAGTGGGAGGAGGTGGGTTTCAGACGATTTTAGACCGAGAGCATGCAGTCGACAGCAGAAACAGGGGAGCATATAAAGATCGGATAGCGGAAGGGTGCAGAAGCAGCCTAGGATGTTGGCGCTCGAGTACATGATGTTTTGGATCCAAGAGCAAGAATTTATCCCTTTAATCTCATGTGAACTGGACACATGAGGTAGTGGGGGACTCGCGCGGTGTTTGAGAGGGTCCGGAAGAAGGCCTACTGCAATGCTTGAGTACGAGTCATTGTGGATGCAGGCACATGAGTCTGTCCCTCTGATTTCCCACGAACAAGACGGAGGGGTAGCAAAGGGCTCGCGCGGTGATCCGCCGCTCATGCATCAATAGAGGGTCGGTTGCCCCTTGGGGTCATGTGAGCAACATCCGATGGATGGTGAGGTGGCGTCGACGACAGCTGTTGGAGGTGGCTCTGATAATAAGTTGGAGAAGTCGATGAGGAGATCCTCTCGGGCCTTCTTGGACCTAGATTTCCCAATAGTGGAGGGAGGGGTGGGGTAAGAATACTTTTGATAAGGAGACGAGCTCAACTCCCACGTGGCAACACGAAGGATGCACGGATACGGGCTAGGAGGAGAGGATGAGTAGAGGGAGAGTTTAGAAATCAGGTCTTGCATGTCAATTCATGACCCCTTTACTCACTTAAGTAGTGAGAGGGAAAGATTCCAAATATTACAAAAACGCCCCTCATTGTATATGAGTTAAATGCGGCAGCGCTATAACTATAAAAGTATCGTGCAAAGAACTAAAGATACATATGTCCTTGGTGGTACATCACTCCCCTACATGGACCTGTAAGGTTTAGGCCTGAAACTGGTGCGGTTTGGTGCGGTTTGAGCCCAAACCGCAACCACACCGAAGAGGGTCGGTTTTGGACTTTACAAAACCGCACCGCATCCAAATCGTGCGGTGCGGTTTGACATTGGTGTGATTTGGAGTCGGTTTTTACGGTGCGGTTTCAGTTTTTGCACATTTACCAAAACTTATGAAAGAGTACATGAACTATTTACATTTTATACCCAATAATGTTATCGCCTCAAAATTTTCTAACACATGGTATTCTCTTAGAATTTGGTGATAACCATATATTCCAAGGACTGTATCATCACTTCAATAACGATACTATTTGTCCAATTACTATCAACCGTTTGATCATAAGATACATGTATATTTTTCTATGGTATATGAAAATAGTGAATCTATTAAGCTATATTAGCTGAGAAAGTAGACATGTGATAAAAATTAGCATGACACTAAAGTTGTCATAGGATTATATAACCATGACATTCAAATCAAGAAATTCATCGTATGATGAAAATTAGCTCTCTACCTTTGATTTTTTTGAAGCACCACAAAGATCCTCTTTTTCTCTCTCACATCAACGTTTTTTGTGTCAATTCTCTATCGCTTTGACAACAACACATTCTTTTCCTTTGGACCATTTCCCTTTGTCACTCTTTAAAGTAAGCATCCTATTACATTGAGAAAAATTTTATACAATTTGATCCTAAAATTGATATATCATGCCTATATAAAAATAATACCTACAAGGCTCGATCACTATTTCAGCGGTTCAGCCCACGGGTTCACCGTTCACTTCAGGCAGAGGCAGTAGTGGCGTAGTGCGGTACTCGGTTAGATTTAGATACAAAGATACTTAGATTAAGTAAATATTAATATATTATATAATTATAAGATATATTATAAGATATATTAATTAATTTGTAAGATATATTATAGGATATAAAAATAAAAATAATATAATATTATAATCATTGCGGTGCGGTTTATTCGGTTCTGCCAAGGCAAAAACCGAACCGCAGTGCAAACCATATGGTTTTCCAATAACCAGCACCGCACCACAACCGCACCGTTCGGTGCGGTTCGAAAACGGTGCGGTGTTGCAGTTTTTTGCGGTTTCGATTTTTAAATTTCAGACCTAGTAAGGTTGTAACACAAAGGAACATTTGGCACATACTTTCTCTATTAATGGAGTTTGACAACAGTTTAAAATTAAAATAAAGATATCAACAATAGAAAAGACAAAAAACTGAAGCTCCTCATCAGACCTCTGACATTACTATTTTAGGTATCAATTAATCAACTTGATTTGAGTAACTTATGGAAATGTCAATATTCCTCAAGTAAAATGTTGGGGCATCATACTTTTCTCTAATATAGTCCCATTGTCGTATGTTGGGTGAACAATGCAAGTCTTATCCACCGGTTCGGCGGAACAAACGTTTGATATGCTTCACACTTTTTTATTAAATACAAGATATTTTAGCTCTCTAAGCAAACACCAATTATTTATTTCGAATTTAGAATTAATTAATCGGTTGTTTAACTAATTACGTTCAGAATTAACTAAAAACTGGCCAAAATTTGTCCAATGTTGTTGCATGAATTACAATAATGTGTCAACCCTAACAGATGAGCTTAAGAATTATTCTATATACCCTCCCTCCCACCCAAGACAATTTTTCCTACCTCAGATCTGACCAAGTTTGATGCATCTTAGTGGAAGAGAATTTTCCTATTTTATTCCACATAATACTTTAATAACAGAATGCTTCTTAATAAACCCTCTCCCTAACTATTTTATCGTTCTTGGAGCCGGTCTAAGTTCTATCCATATATGTTCTGATCGCCAATTCATACTATAGTAGATCCAGTTTGCATTCGATTGGAATTGAGAGAACAACCCAAATGGATTTGACTTCACTTTTCTTGCTTGATCCCAAGGTAACTTTCATCAACTAGTGGTGTTTGTTTTTGTTGCACAATATACCACTTTTTTCCTCACCAACTTGAATTAGAGACACGGTGTGGGAAAAACGGGAACAATGGATGAGAAAAGCTAAGTATGGATTGATGAGTTCGAAGGAGAACTTCGGTTAATATAAAATACATGATGAATAGTACATGTGCCAGAAGAAATTGCATTAACCAATGGTAACAATAAAGCCGAACATTGTAAGTCTATAAGTAAAGAGGACTTGGATTATTAGACAAACATGCATCGGGAGTTGTATATCTGTCTTTAATGTCGAGTGTAACATTTGAGATCAATAAAGAGGGCAGCACTGCTGGAGCGATGAAGTCATGAAAAGTTGTGAGGCGTGAATAATGTGCATCGAATAAAAAAGCTTTTCAATCTAAAGATCAAAAAGGGCTTTTGTTCACCAATTATCTCAAAGATGTTTGTACATTGATCCAAATGTTATCATTATCAAATATTTGGGCCAGAACTGTTATTGATTAGCAATTCACATGTCTTGACAAAATTGAAGTTGAATCTTGAGCAAGTTCTGATTGAGGGGATTAAAGAAATGTATGGACAGCATGTGTGAAGAGGTCAAAAGACATTAATATGATGAAGGTATATCACCTTCTACTTTAAGCCTAAAGCAAATGAAGATTTGTGGAGCAAAAGAAAGACAAGGACGTGTCTAAATATCGAAGGAATCAATCAAGAGGTCACTATGAATCTTGTTGACAAAATGGCAAGACATGCCACATTAGAAAGAATTGTCCCCAATGACAACGTGGACAAGTTCTACTCAATATAATATTTTGGAGTCAAACTTTGACTTTAACACAATGTTTCAAAGGTTTGGAAAGACAGGTAAGAATAAGAGAAGGCCAATTTTCTATAGTTGATGATAAACTCAAGGCGAAGGAATTAGAGATTCACCTACGAGTGAGGATTCAGTCTCAGGTGGAGACTCACTATATTGTCATATACATAACACGGATGAATATATTAAGAAATCATGCGCTTATTTTTTGTAACATAAATCTAAAATGTCTGCATGATTGAAGAAATGGAAAATTCAGGTTGAAAAAACAACGAAAACTTAAAAAGCAATGAGAGTGCAGTAAATCATTGGAGGTGATATCAAGGTGATAGCTGAAAGAAGCTTCTATGCATGAGAAAGTAACAACTTTGGAGATTTTCAAAATGTTTGGAGGCGACATCAAGGTGGTAGCTGCACATAGCTTGTACGTATGACCAGGTAACAACATTGGAGGTTTTCAAAGTGTTTTACTCATGTTTGTAATAAAAGAAGACTGCTGAGATTGGGTGGTTGTGGGCAGCCTACATGTGTGTGGGTTGGTGTTTTCTCTCTTTGTCCATGCTCTCTCCTTGCACAAAATAATAATTCTTTCCCAGCAATAACTTTAGAGCTTATCTATCTAAAACACATTTTGGGCCATAATTTCCAATTTTTCTATGGAATGTAAGAAGCACTTCCATGGAACAATGATTGGCATAATCAGCACACAATATTAGAAAACATATGAGTAAGGTGTACTTCATCCTAATTTGAGTTTTGGTTGATAAGTCCTTTTTAATTAAATATTACCACTTCTGCATGGTTCAACATGCATACAAGGATGATGATTGCAGTAAAAAAACAGTACATATTAAGAGAATATGAGCTTCTTTGACCTGATTTTAGCAGGCAGGCAACGTAGCACTGTCGCTCTGACTTCAAAGAGATTAAAGGATTCAAAATCTCATAGAATGAATTTACAACTTGTAGTTAGGTCTAAGTAGTGAACAGAACGAAGGGTCCGTTTAGTGCAGTGGAGGCGGCCGCGAACGCCCGACCACACCCCCAGAATCACGTCCATTTTTAGGTTCAAAACAAGATTTTTCTGCGGCGGCGTTCGCAATCGTGATCATCTCAAACGGATGTAAAATGTCGGTAATGTTTTTATCCAAATGCACCACAGTAAAAACACCATGCCAGACTGATGTAAATCATCTGTGGCATTTTTATCCAAACGAACCACAGTAAGAACATCATGCCAATCTTAACCTAAGATTAAGAAGGCCTGAACTCTTTAGATAGATGCATGCAAGTAGTTTAGGCTCTTTTTGGCGCAGCGTTTTTACTCCGGTGAGTTTGGACAAAAATGCGTCATAGAATGCATGTTTGGCATGACAACTGTTGTAACCGCCACCAAGAAAAGATAACTAGTTTTGAACATAAAAGCGAATGAAGCTCATTAGGACTCCGTTTGGTGCCGTGTTTTTGCTCCGGTGAGTTTGGACAAAAATGGACAAAAACGCCAATGTCATACAATGCATGTTTGGCAAGACAATGGTTATGACCGCTACCAAGAAAAAAAAACTAATTTTGAACATAGAAGTGGATGAAGTTCCTTAGGTGAGAGGTCGGGCGTTCACGAATGACGGTTCATAATCACCGCGTTCACGACCGCCACCGCGGTGCCAAACGGAGCCTAGGTGAGGTCGGGAGTTCACGAAAGACGGCTCATAACCACTGCTTTCCGCACCGCTATCATAGTGCCAAAAGGACCCTTAAACAAATGAGTACCAGGAACACAACGTTGAGGATGAAAAGAAAGGAGAGCTGAAAGCCATGAATGAGTAGAAGTGTAGAACAGCTCATTAAATTTTTTTTAAAAAAAGTAGTCTCTGCATACCAAACCCAATGCGATGGGCAGTGACATCACCGCCCCCTTCTTCCACCGTCAAGAAAAAAAAAGAGGAAGAATTCAAACGAAAACTACTAAACCATCGGAGCTTTTCTCACAAAATTTTCCGCCCAGGTAACTCTACCCCAGCCAGCACTTCAGGCACATGGCGTTTCAAACCACGAAAGCACCGCGTGGCGAACAGTGCGTTCCCCGCAGCGCACCGTTGGGTGATGGAAGACGATGGGTGAATCATTTAACTTATTTAAATAGATGGAAAATATTAAAAGGAACTCCAGTCTCACTAACCGGACGAAAATTATTAAAATAATAAGAAGAAAATGATTTTTAAGAAAAACAGTACGAAGTAAGACAACACCGTAGTGCCGGATCACCGTGGCCGTTCCGGATCTTCTGGCCCCTTGATACAAATAAATACTGAAGGGGGGAAAACTGATAGAAAAGATCCAAACTTTATTCCAATTTTCAAAATAAATCGTAAGAAAATCCTGAAAATGGATAAAAAATTAAAACATTCGCCTGATTATTCTCCATAATTAGTATGTAGAAACAAACATTCATTACCGGGAAAACTTAATTCGGTTCAAGAAGAAGAAAATTTGGGGGAGATTTCTAGGTTGTTTAGGTAATCGAAGCCGTAAAAACGGAGCTGGAAGTGAAGAACTGACCAGGATGCGGGCGGCGAGGGAATGGGATGGCCCGCGGTGGGAGAGAGCGGCGAGGGCGACCTCGGCGGCGGCGTGCTCCGCCTGGCGTAGCGTGGAGCAGAAGGCCGGGCTGTCGAAGACCTCGCCGTTGAAGTTGACCGTGGCCTTGAAGCGGGGAGCGTGATCGGGCCCTTCCCTTATGCAGATGTACGACGGGAGGTTGAAGCAGCTCCTCTGTGCCAGCTCCTGCAGCTGGTTCTTGTACATCCTTTTGAATTCCTCTCTACTCTCACCCTCGCCGGTCCTTTTTCCGGCTCGTCGATAGAGTTCGGTTCTGCCAACCCGCCACCGGCGAAGTTGTCCGGCGAGAAGACGGCCGACCGCCGAACAGGGCCAGATCGAAACGGCCGGAGAATTAGGTCTCGAGGGCTGTAGGTTTAGGGGTTTCTCTCTCTCTCTCTCGCTCGCTCGCTCCGTGGGGAAGAGAGAGAGGGATTGTGGGGAAAAGCAGAAAACGGTAATAAAAGCGCATGTCTCTAGTTTTTATGCAAGAATTTATTCGGATAATTAATGTGCTTGATTGGAGTTATTAACCATTATTGATTTGTGTGGTCGTATTTATACATTACCGTCTACCTGCTTTGCGTGACCGTTTACTCGCGCCAACTCAAGCATTCATCAAAATTCGCGCTAAGAACACGTGGCTCTCTCTGGGATGGTGTAGCAATACTACAAATTTAATTCTCATTGTGACCCTTGTTTTTTGGAGTCATTTCGGCTCCGTTTGGCACGACGGTAGCGGTCAAGAAGGCGGTGATAAAAAAATGTGTTTCTTAGGTGTGCGTTCATGAATGACGATCTTACCATCGCGTTCATGAGCGCCACCACTGTACCAAACGGAGCCTTGATTTCGTCAAAAAAGTGTTTTGGAGACTTGTTTTGGAAAGTAGTGAATCATCTCACTTCAAAAAACTAAAATCAAATTTTTTTTTTCATGATTTTCTTCTATCGTAGCTTTTCTGATAGCTCCTCAACACTGATTTCTCACTACTTTTTATGTAGCAATAGTCATCCTAAACAGGGCCTATATTTTTGTAGTATATCTTGCAATTAATGAACCAAATTATGACAATGTGTCACCCTCGAGCTTCTATCTGGTGCTTCAAAAAAATTCTCATGGAGCAGCCGCTTGATCGAAGTGCTCCAGGAAGTCGAAAATTCATGATTGTCGCCCATTCCCTAGAAAGTGAGAAAACATGTTATACAGGTCGTCCACTTGTCCAAAAAAAACTGCTTGGCACCAATAACCTCAAGCAAGAGCGAATTTTTTCAAAATCAAATTTAAATTTTAAAACTTCAAATTCAATATTTCAATTTCTTATTGTAGTTCATGGGGTCATGTGTCAAAAAAAAAAACTACTCGAAGCCCATCACATCTTCCATATTTTATTGCTAAATACTTGGCCTGCCTTCACTCATTCATAAAATGTACGATTGCAGTCATCCCTATTTTTGTGCTCACCGACGCCCTGCGGGATCTCGCAAACCCTTTCCCTCGCCATTCCCCTGCGTCCATCATCATCTCTGAAGATTTGCCTCTGGCGTATGACCCAGGTTGGTGTTGAAATATTTTGGTTCGGATCCAGGATTTGGATCCAATATTTATGGACATATATTTATATATTGTTGTACACCCGTAAAGGCCTTAGGACGCATCTGAAGAAAGCCCAGGAAAAGAGAGGAGGGGTCGACGGTCAAAGAGCACGGTAGCACGCAGACAGCACCCCCCCCCCCCCCCCCCCCCCGACCGCACCGCCCTTGGGGGTGCGGCCGGCCAAGTCGCACCCCCCAGGGGGGTGCGGCTCCCCCCCCCCCCCCCCCCCCCCCCCCCCCCCCCCAAGGGGGTGCGGCCAAGCCGCATCCCCCCTTGGGGGGTGCGGCCAAGCCGCATCCCCCCTTGGGGGGTGCGGCCAAGCCGCACCCCCCTTGGGGTGCGGCCAAGCCGCACCCCTTGGGGTGCGGCCAAGCCGCACCCCTTGGGGGGTGCGGCCAAGCCGCACCCCCCTTGGGGTGCGGCCAAGCCGCATCCCCCCTTGGGGGGTGCGGGCAAGCCGCACCCCCTTGGGGGTGCGACCAATCCGCACCCCCCCCCTTTGGGGGTGCGGCCAATCCGCGCCCACCCCTCCTCGGGGTGCGGTCCGGCGCCCTCTCCTCGCCAAAGGATCCCGGTCCCCCCTTTGGGGGGCAACTCCCCGTCCGCCGTCCTCCGTCCGCCCGAGGCATCCCCGTGGTTCGTTGCGCACTTGGAGCACTTCGGCGCTAGCACGCGCTCAGAACGTTTCTGAGCGCGATCAGGAAGCTTTCTCACTTTTTGTCTTTCCGGCTTCTCACTTTTTGGGTTTCCGGCTTCTCACTTTTTGTGTTTCCGGCTTCTCACTTTTTGTCTTTCCGGCTTCTCACTTTTTGTCTTTCAGGCTTCTCACTTTTCAGGAACAGTCAGTCGTCTTTTTCGCCTCCGACGGAACTGCCCGAACTGCCCGAGCTGCCCGAGGGGCAAGGTGGTCATTTACGAAAAATGGCGATCCGAGGGCCCCGAACCGGAGAATATGATTCGTCCACCGAGCATTTATGGAAACTACCGACGACAAAATTAACGGGTCGCCCCCGTCCAAAGCTATAAAAGGAGCCCCAAGGCTTCATTTGAGAGGACCTTGACTTCTGGACCCGGGAGAGCTCCTTGCAGACTTTTGCGGAATTCTCCTTCGGCGCTTGAAGATCTCCTTCGTGGACTTGAAGATCTTCATCATTCCGAAAGGCGACTAGCATTCTCAGAAGAAAAAGGCGACTAGCATTCTCAGAAGAAACAAGCGACTAGCCTTCTCACTTCCGAAAGGCGACTAGCATTCTCAGAAGAAAAAGGCGACTAGCATTCTCAGAAGAAAAAGGCGACTAGCCTTCTCACTTCCGAAAGGCGACTAGCATTCTCAGAAGGAAAAGGCGACTAGTCGCCTCACTTCCGAAAGGCGACTAGCATTCTCAGAAGGGAAAAAGACTTAGTTTTTCCGAGAGGTGGCTTGTCACCCTCGGAGCTCGTTCTCTCTCTCTCCAAATATTGTAACGAGCAGCGGCCTGTCGCGCTCAAGTTCTAGTTTCCAAGTTGTAACCCCTTGAAGATAGTGAAGTTTGGTCGGCACAGCTCCGGCCGCGTGGTTTTTTACCCTTTCCGGGTTTTCCACGTTAAAAAGTCCCTGTGTACTCAGCAAATCTCTAATTGACTGTTTGCGCGCTTAGTTCGCTCACGAGCTAAGGTGGTTCAAGTGAGCCGGTCTACCACGAGCCCTAAGCGTTCCGCAACAGTTTGACGCCGTCTGTGGGAAACTTTCCCGAAAAACTCTTCGAGAGCAAACTGCTATGGCAAGAAAGAGTGCTCGCGTTACTGAAGGATCGATGCCGGAAGGACGCGTCGACCCAGCTCCCTCCTACTCATTTATCAATGCACCTCCCGCAGAGGAGGCGCTGCCTGCACCTGCAGCAGGTTTGGAGGTGCGCATGCAGCAGATCGAAGAACATCAAGCTGAGATGTTGGCCCTCGTGAGGAATCTTGGGGCTCCTCAAGTTCCGAACCAACCGCCAGCTTTGAACGCACCGCCGCCCCCGACTCTGAATCATGCCCCGAAAGGGGAGGCTGTCCAAGAAGACGAAGCTTCAGAAGGATTCTCCAATGCGGCAAGTACCGCTCACCTTGGCCCACCAGCTGGAGGCCCAGAAGCTGATCACCGCCGCCACCACCACAGAAGAGCTGCCCCTGAGCAAGCAGTGGAAAGAGCTACGCGGGAAGAGATACGCAACATGATAGAGGAAGAGTATGCCCAAGCAGGACGACGTGCCGCTCTCGCCCGCCGTCCCGCGCATCATGGCTCCCCGCTATCACCTCAAGTCATAGCTCATCCAATTCCTAATGGCTTCAAGCTTCCCAACATCGAGACGTTCGACCGGACGGACGATCCACTAGAACACGTCAATCACTTCACCACCGTCATGAGGATTTACAGCGCTCCTGATCAGCTCCTCTTCCAAGTGTTCCCAGCAACCTTGAAGGGACAAGCGCGCACTTGGTTCCATTCCCTGCGGAATGGGGCCATCAACAACTTCACAGAAATGGCGCAGCAGTTCGTGGATCAGTTCATTGCCAACCGCCGAATTGTCCGAGATCCCTCCCACCTCTCAGGAATCCGCCAGAACGATGGAGAGACACTCAAAGATTTCTTCCGACGCTTCACTACCGAGGCTCGACAGATCCCAGGAGTCGACCCCGAGCTCCTGCGAGGAGTTTTCCTGGGAGGACTCCGCCCAAGTGGCTTCTACTCGGCTCTCATGAGAGAAACCGTACCAAGTTATCCCGACCTCGTTCATCGGGTTGAAGCACAGATAGTTGCAGATGAGGCTATCGAAGCACACCGTCGGCAATTCGAAGGAAGCCAGGGAAGGAAGAGGGGATCAGATCAAGCCCCTCGCGAACGAGAAGAACGTCGCGGCAAGGAGCGTCGTGTAAGACCCCATTTTTTTTTTAAACATCCGGGTCTTAGGCCCAGAACCGCCGCTTTGCGGTGACACCTTCACTCGGGAAGATCGCCACCACAAAACGCCGATTCTGCCGGCCAACTCGATCACAAGAAAAGTTCATAAAAGAGAAGGCAAGTCCACATAATCACACGAATTAAAACCATGGAGGTAAATGTCCACTAACAATAACTGAATAAAGATAAGATAACAAGGGTTACAAAATAAAAGGGGCTCTTGCCCTGTACATCATTTCCTCGCTACAAGATCACTCGCGGAAGCTAACTACTAGTCACTCACAGATTCTGAATCCTGTGCTCCTGTACTAGACTGGCCCGCCTCCGACTGCTCCGGCCTCTGGTGCTGCTGCGTCTCCTCGATTTCCTAAAATGATGTGGTCCACCGACCGTTAGTCAAAAAGACTAAGTCAACAATCCCCCGCCCCTAAACCCGTGGCTCCTAGGCACCGAGCGGGGAGGAGTGAAAAGGAGGACCAAAGGCAGAGTGGAAACAAGCAGGTGACAGCGGAACTAGAACTACACAGGTGCATATATATGAAGCATTAAGTAAGCACAGTAAAGAACAGTAAGCAGTATATATAATTGGCAAGTAAAGTAAATATAAAGGTAACCATTGATTTATAGGAATGCCCATACAAATCTATAGACCAAGGGGTCATTTAGCAGGGCCTACCGTATAAGAAGTCCCATAACCGACTTATACGTTAGGGGTAGGTTGAATGCAATGTTTATGCTATGACATGCAGGGTATGCTGTTATGCTATGTTCATACAAGTGCAACTCACCCACCACGACTCTATGCGCATAGACCTTTAGTTCCCCCTTTTTGGAGCGAGCTAGACTCCCAGGATACTCCCGTAGTGGCAAACGGAAGCGGTGGGTTGGGCCTCGCCCACCTCTAGGTTGGTATTCACACTACCCAACCTAGACCTATTGTACGCCTCCACTATACCCGCAGAGCGTCAGCGTACTCTTGCTGACTGGACCGCCAGACTATCAAGGCTAAGTGTAAAACCACACTCGCCGAGTCAACGTATCGACGTCGGTGTGAACGATCGTCCAATACCGAAGACCCACCACCTTCAGTGCACATGCAACATGTTCTACTTCCTATCTCTGAGCTATGAGTTCCCCGGGCTAACCTGCCCGCCATCAATAACCTTCCGAGCCTAAAGCTCCCCGGGCTAACCTGCCCGTCGTCAAAACCTTCCGAGCCAAAAGCTCCCCGGGCTAACCTGCCCGTCATCAATAACCTTCCGAGCCATAAGCTCACCAGACTAACTAGTCTGCTGCAACAGCCACCGAGCCCACCGCTCGGACAACCAATCCAACTAAACTTCCGAAACCACAGGGTATGGATGAGTGTGTTATTAGTTAATCTCGTACAATGTCTTACTCCTATGAGTTAGGGTTAGTCTTGGACTTCCCGAGGGTTACCCTGTGAGGGGCTCGCTACGGTACTAGGAACCACTATGGGATGACACCCCAAAGTTCCCACTCCCAAGACACTTAATTTTATTAGTTACTACCCTTAAGAAACCCTCTTAACATTTCACCTGGTCTAATCCTAAGTGCTTTAAGACACTTAGGGGAAAAGACGATCTTTCGCCAAATCCCAAGATGACCTACCCCAATGGAGGCACCCCACCATCCCAGAACTCTTCAACCTTAAATCTCTCCAAGGGTCCTCTCATACCATACATTCACCATTCAATTCCCACATCTCCAAACAATGTATTCCAAATTGGCCTGTAACTCCAAAACTGCCAATTTACTAAACGCAGACCACCCTTAACGTTTTGATCCTCATGAAGGGAAGTACATTAATTAATCAACTCTATGACCCAATATTCTCACTGGGGATCCATGTCACTGGTTTAAGATCCATTCCAGAGTTTCATAATTTTCCCCATATTATTAATATTTAAAACCATTTTTCCCAAGGACAACTTTCTAGGGTTTGAACTACAAGTGCACTTTTCTGACTTCCAATGCCCCTCCCAATTTTTACATAAATCAAAAGTACCTATTAATCAGTAGTCATGAAATCTTAGGGAAATACTGCAAGATTTACTATTTTTAAAAATTCCAAAACTCATTTATTACCAATAAATTCCAAAGGAGGTACCCTCATATGATCTCTAAACATTATGCAAATTTATACAGAGGTGTCTCCTACTAAAATATTCAGGTCTACCAAGTTTGACCACATAACACAGAGGTTACATTTGTAAATTCCTCAATGGATATATTTGTAAATAATTCCAAAATGAACTAGAGATACCAAAAATATTAATCCATAAATTATGAGAAAATTACAGTGAGTACATATTGGTATTAAAAGACATACTGAAAAGTTTCATGCATTTACAGAAAGTTAACACTCTAAAATCAATCGTCCCAAAAATTGCCAACAATATGAATAATTACAATTTGAACCTCCAAATGTTTTCCAATGGTTCTAATAGAATCTCCAGGGTTTAACAATATTAAAATTAAGATTGTGACAGAAGATGGTTAATCATTAAGTATTATCTCTTCCTAAAACCCAAAACCCTAAATATTTACAAATCTACCCAAGGATTTATTACCTAGGTTTGGCAACTCCAAACCCCACCAATTTCTCACAGTAGCAATCTCTGGTCCCTAAAATCATCTCCCCACAATTTCAAGTCAAATCATTGAGGTTTGACCCCTCTTCCTTCATTAGCCTCTAATTGCACCCCATTAGGGTTTAGCCTAGGGTTAGGGTCAAAACCTCTCCAAATCCACCCAAACTTCTTGTGGGGGTATTATATCACCCATAGAACTCAGAGGAATCTACTTCACTCCTCTCCAAGGACAATCACCCCTATGTCCTTCACAACCCCAAATTCCACTCCATAGGGATCAACCCTATGGCCTTGAGCAAAACAACTCCAATGCTCACCAATCTTCCTCATGGGGTCTCAAACTGATCCCACTGACCTTTCCAAGAAGACTCAAGTCTCTATGAACCCATTTGGCCAATGGATCACTACTTGACTAAATGCACCCCAAGGTGCTCCAACCCCAAGCCCTAGGGCAAACCAACTCCCCATGGCCCCATACCTCTCTTGGAGGTGATTTGGGTGATATTAGGGCAGTGGCCAAAATCCCACTCCAATTGGAGGTGGTTTGACCATGAAATGTCCCAAATAGCCCTTATTCACAAATTTCCCTTAAATGAACAAATCTTTGGCCTAATGATTACCTAACCAAAAGAACTCCAATTGAGTTGAGATTTTAACCAGGGGTTTATCATGACCCTAATAACACCCCACCAAAATTTGGTGGTGATTGGAGGTCATTTGACCCTCCAAATAATTTATGCAAGGATTATTAAATTTTTACAAAAACTTTAGGAAAAAGCTCTCCAAAAATTCTCATTTTTGGATATGTCATAGCCCTAGGTATGACTCACTACCAATCCAAATTACAAGTCATTTGAACAAGTGGTTTGGTGTGGGCACCCATTCAAAGTTCAGTCAAACTTTGCACTAGAATGGGTGCTGAGGTCAATCCAGGGCTCCAAATTGAGTGAAGTCAATTTTGTATGATCCTAGGGGTCAAGGCCTACAACTTTCATGTTGGGCACTTTTTCTGTAGAGGGCATCTAGTATTTTTAGTAATTAAAATCAAGTTCTGCTAAAAATAATACCTAATAAATCACATAATAACAATTAATATAATACAAGGCACTGTTCATCTTCTTCATTAGGCCGAAAATAACAAAAAGAAAGCTATTTCCTGTAGCTTTTTCCAAGGGGACTTCCCGGCCACCCAGCCACCTCCCTGGCCGGCCACCACCGCCACCACCTCCGTTGAGGTGGGGGCTATCGCCGGGCGGCGGCACGGCCGCCGGAGGGGCGGTCTCCGGCGAACTCAAGGGGGCGAATTTCCATGGAAAATCTGAATTTTCAACTCTCCGATCGGGCTCTTTTGAGCCCGATTTCTCACCTAATTCGATCTAAGATGCTAGCACGAGTAAGGAGGAGGAGGATCGGACCTTGTTTGGGGGTTTTGGTGGCTCCAATCGCCGGCCACCATTTTTCCTTCTCCAAGCTTTGGGTGCCATGGCTTCTTGTGCATAAGGGGGCTCTAAACTTTCGGGAAAATGAGGGGTTCCACTCCTCTGATGGTTGTGAAGATGAAGGGAGGTTCAATTGAGGGGGAGGGAGGCTTTAATCAAGAAAGCCATTAATGGCCTCTTGGTCTCCCTCCCTTGGCCGACCCTATTCACTCCCCCACCCCCCACTAACTCCTGGGAACTGCTGGAATCTTCTCAAATTCATCAGAGAAGATGAATGGAAGAGTAATGGAGGGATACCAAGGGGTGTAACACCTTAATGGCCATGAATACCACCTCCTCTCTCCTCCAAAATTGGGTTTTTCTCTCTCCTACTCACCATGACCGATTTTCCCTCTCTCTCATGTTTAATATCAGTCTACTAGGTTGGTCAAATGATCAATTTGGGCTTAGCCCAAAGGGATTGGGCTAGGTTCAAGAGATTTGACCTAATTTGGGCAAGTTTGACTTTTGGTCAAATTGGCCAATTGGGTGACCCTAGGATGGGGCTTTTGGGTCCATTGAATTCCAAATCAGGTTTAGAAACTACTGGTGGGGTCAATTTGGTCACATGAGCCTTAGTTGACCCAATTTAAGCTGATTTGACCAAAACAGGCTAAGTTGACTTTGGTCAAATTGAGCCCTAGGGTTGACCCAGTCATGGGGCTTTTTGGTCCACTGGGTCCCCTATGACATTATAACACTATGGGTATGGTCAATTTAATATGGTGATGGTCAATTAGGGCACTTTGTGAAGAATTGCCATTTTTGACATAAAGGGGCATTTTGGTCAATTTGCACCCCTAAGGGTCCCATGATGGGGCTTTTAGGTCTACTAGGTCTCTTATGGTATTCTAGACCTAGATGAGTGGTCAATTTGGCATGGTGAGGGTTAATTGACCCTAATTAGGCTACTTTGACCAATTTAGGGTTAGGGTTGACTTTGGTCAATTTGGCCTCTTTGGTTGACCCCAATGTGCCCTTGGTGCCCTAAGGGGACCCCTAAAGGGTTAGGGATACTATGGTGGGGCAAAATGGTTAAGATAATGCCCTAAAATCCAACCCTAAGCTAGGTCACTAGAAATTGCTATTTGCAGTCCAAGGCACTTTCAATCCTAATCTTGCCTAAGTTAAGGGGATTTCTACTCTACCAAGGCCTTGTCATGACCTTGTCAGGACAGATTCACCTGGGGGGTCTAGCTGTCTGGGGGATGTTACACGTCGCGGCGATGAACGTCGGCGTAACCACCAGAGGGATCTGGGACCACAACCGCCCAGGACCTACACCCCGTTGAACACCACCAGAACGAATGTGCTCTACGCCATACAGAACAACCTCGAGCTCCGCATGCCCAGGATACCCCAGCCAAATCCCAGGGGCGACCAGTCCAGGTACTGCGAGTTTCATCGGGGAACCGGGCATACTACTGAGGAGTGCACCAGACTCAAAGACAAAATCGAGCGCCTCATCCGCCAGGGACTCCTGGAAGATTCCTATAAGGCCAGATTCCCAATCAGCCCCAGCAGCCTAGGGATGCAGGGGAGCAGCCCCCCGCCCCCCGAGGCGCGGGGGGAGGAAGGCCGATGGTAGGAGAAATCGAGACGATCGCCGGACCCCCCGTCTCAGCATCACAGATCCTCTCAATTGCCCAGCCCGTAAGAGACCACGAAGACAAAAAACTCAAGCAAGATATTACGATAGCTTTCGGAGATGAAGACTTGCAAGGGTTGCGGCTTCCGCACCAGGATCCACTCGTGATCAGCGCAGGGATCGGGGATCCCTGCTTCAAGGTGAAGAGAATACTGGTCTACAATGGAAGCTCGGTCGATGTCTTATTTCTCTCCACTTTGCAAAGTATGAAGCTCACAAAAGACCAGCTTAGTCCTGCAGCCGGGCCCGTCTACGGCTTCGACAACAGACCTGTCCCGGTGCAAGGCATGATCATTCTCCCAGTCACATTGGGCGAATTTCCAAGACAGTCAACGCACAACATCCAGTTCATGGTGGTAGAGTCCACCTCCGCCTATAATGCCATCTTCGGGAGACCGCTCCAGTCGATCTTTGGGGCAATCCCTTCCATTCTACACATAGCTATGAAGTTCCCTACTGCCGCGGGAATAGGAGTCGTAAGAGGAGACCAAGAGGCAGCCAGGACCTGCTACCTGAAGCAGGCCCAACCAGCAAGGGCGACCGCTCTCAACATCAATAACTTCGACCTGCGAGACGAGGCTACTTTGCAACGAGGAGCGCCCGTTGAAGGGCTGGTAGAAATACCACTCTCCCGACGAGACCCGACTCGAACTGTTCAGGTCGGGTCACTCTTAACACAAAAAGAGCGAGAAAAGTTCACCACCTTCCTGCAGGAGAACGATGACATTTTCGCTTGGAGCCCGGAAGACATGCCCGGGGTAGATCCTAACGTTATCTATCACTCGCTAAACATCAACCCCGCCTGCAGACCCGTGATTCAAAAGAAGAGGAACTTTGCCCCCGAGCGTTTAAAGGCGATCGAGGAGGAGGTAGCTAAGCTCCTAGAGGCACGATTCATACGCGAAGCAGAATACCCCACATGACTCGCCAACGTAGTCATGGTGAAGAAGGCCTCGGGAAAGTGGCGGATGTGCGTCGACTACAGCAATCTGAACCAAGCGTGCCCGAAGGACAGCTTCCCCCTCCCAAGGATTGACCAGCTCGTCGACGCTACGGCAGGCCATGAGCTGCTCAGCTTCATGGATGCTTATTCAGGTTACAACCAGATAAGGATGAACCCCGCAGACGAAGAACATACTGCCTTCCGCACCTACCGGGGAGTCTACTGCTACAAGGTGATGCCTTTCGGCCTTAAAAATGCCGGAGCCACCTACCAAAGGCTGATGAACAAGGTCTTCAAGGACCTCATCAGAGAAATGATGGAGGTTTACGTGGACGACATGCTAGTAAAGAGCGTCCACCGGCGCGACCACTTGGAAGACTTGGAAAAGTGCTTCCGGCTTCTCCGTCGCTTCCAGATGCGGCTCAATCCCAGCAAGTGTGCGTTTGGTGTGACGGCGGGGAAGTTTCTAGGTTTCATGGTAACCCATCGGGGAATTGAGGCCAACCCCGAGAAGATCAAGGCGTTGGAGGATATGTCGCCACCTCGCTCAATTAAGGAAGTACAACACCTAAACGGGAGGATCGCTGCTTTGTCCCGTTTCCTATCACGAACGGGAGACAAGTACCTCCCCTTCTTCAAAATCCTCCGGGGAGCGCGCCATTCAGGTTTCCAGTGGGCGGACGAGTGCCAAGTGGCCTTCGAGCTTCTCAAACAGTACCTGGCTTCGCCATCGCTTCTGTCAAAGCCCACCCCCGGGGAAACTCTGTTCTTGTACCTGGTCGTGTCGCCTACGGCTCTTAGCTCAGTGCTCATAAAAGACGAAGGAGGGGTGCAGCGACCGATCTACTACCTTAGCAAAGTCCTCACCGACACCGAAACCAGATATCCGGCAGCAGACAAGACAGCCTTGGCTCTTATTTTCTCAGCTAGAAAACTTAGACCCTACTTCCAGGCTCATGCGTTCAAGGTATTGACGCAACTCCCATTGCGGGCAATCCTCCAGAAGCCGGAAGTCTCGGGGAGACTTGTAATGTGGGCCGTAGAACTCGGCGAGTTCGACATCCAATTCCTGCCTCGGCCCGACATCAAGTCACAGGTGCTCGCCGACTTCGTGGTGGAATACACCATCCCGCCAGAAACAACCCTCATAAAATACACCACCAGCCCCCGTTGGACCCTCTATGTCGACGGCGCCTCTGGAGCTGAAGGGGCCGGAGCAGGATTGCTCCTCATAAGCCCCGAAGAGATCACCTTGGATTACGGACTCCGGCTAAAGTTCCCCGCAATAAATAACATCGCGGAATACGAAGCACTGATCGCCGGTCTCCGACTCGCCATCGACTGCAAAGCCGAGAACCTAACGATCTATACAGACTCCCAACTCGTGGTCTCACAGGTTGAAGGAGATTACGAGGCTAAGAGCGAACAGATGGCAAAGTACCTCGCATTCGCGAAATCACTTCTCCAGAAGATCTCATCGTATCAGATTCTACACATCCCCCGAGAGCAGAATTCCAGGGCGGATGCTCTATCCAAGCTTGCCACCTCACCCTCCAGCTACCAGTCTCGAAGACGCCGAATCGAAGAAGTCGTGATCCCAAGCATTCAAGGGCCATGGGAAATCGCAGCCATCCCCCAGGAAGAGTCATCCTGGATGACCCCATTGCGAGCTTACCTCGAGCAAGGGCACCTTCCCGAAGATCGCCTAGAGGCACGAAGGCTACGAATGCGGGCAGCATCGTTCACCATTATAGACGGGAAGCTTTACAAATGGGCATTCTCAGGACCATATCCAAAATGCCTGCCAGCGAGCGAGGCGGACTACGCCCTCAGGGAAGTACACGGAGGAGTCTGCGGAGAGCACCTAGGCGGGAAGGCATTAGCGCGGAAAATACTGCGACAAGGCTTCTATTGGCCAACAATGAGGAAGAACGCGACCGACTTTGTCCAGAGGTGCAAAAGCTGTCAGCTGCACGCCAACATGCCTCATCAACCCCCGGTCTCACTTTCCACGCTGCAGAGTGCGTGGCCATTCGCGCAGTGGGGGATCGACCTCCTCGGTCCCCTACCTCTAGCATCCGGGCAGAGGAAGTTCATCATCCTAGCCATCGACTACTTCACCAAATGGGTGGAGGCGGAGCCCCTGGCCAAAATTACGGAAGAAAATGCAAAACAATTCGTCTGGAAGAACATCGTCTGCCGCTTCGGCATCCCGGCTGCGATCATTGCCGACAACGACACTCAATTCACTGGGAAGTCCTTCACCAAGATGTACGAGGATCTGAAGATCAGCCTGCGTCACACGGCCGTGGCACATCCGCAAACCAACGGACAAGTAGAAGTCACAAACCGCACCATCCTCAAAGGACTGAAAACACGCTTGGAAGAAGTCGGGGGACAGTGGGTAGACGCGCTCCCGAATGTGTTGTGGGCGTATCGCACGACAGAGAGGACTCCTAAAGGGGAGATACCTTATAACCTCTGTTACGGAACCGAAGCTATCATCCCCGTCGACATCGGCGTTCCGAGTGCTCGAGTACTAACCTTCGACCCCAGCAAGAATGATGGGCTGCTGATAGAGAAATTTGTGTTTTATAAAAGAAATGATTTTCTCTGATTCTATGCTCGGTAAAGGCAAGTGTACCTTATCGATTATAGTATAGGATATGGAATATCAAGGTCGTATTAGAACCAGGGCACGTCGAATACTTCTACTTCAAAGAACTCGCTATTATCCTATCATATAGATTTTGAGTTGGTTTTGCAAAAAGAGAGATTTTGATTAAAAAGAGGTGGTTTAGACTATATAAAAAGACTAGCACTTGATCTCGACTCACCTCGGAATGAAACCATCAAAATAAAAAATAAATAAATTTCTAAATCACTTTAACGGAAATACTTGGACCGTGGAGATTCCCGAAACATGAACGCACCTCTTTCAAGGCTACGCCCAACTGAGTTTAGGTTGATCGACCGAACTTTCGTTCCACAATCGAAACCCCTAAAGCTCGCTTTACGTGGTGAACCCCGCTATTGGATTTGACTCCAATCCAGGAGATTTACGTCGTCCTCTTTCAAGGATTGCGTTCAACTCTCTTTACCCGTGAGTGATCGAACAGTACACACGATCCTTTCGGCTACTAGAATACGGAAACAAAAGTGAAAACCATATATCGATAATATGATCTCACTAAATATTAATCAAGGGTAAATCCTAAGCATTCGTTAAAAGAGAAAAAGAAATTAAATTAAGAAGAGAAGATCATTTCATTCCTCGGATCATCTTGATCAAGCACTAAACAAAGTTTAGTTACTCATAATAAAGTAGGAAATGAAAATCATGTTAAGAATATGCATAATAAGACACACAGAGAGAGAAAGAGAATAACAAACTATTTTATTTCTTATTGAAACGGAGTCACCAAAAGGGCAAAAAGACACTACAAAGAGAGATTGCAAGAAGATTACAAGTACAGTAAAAAAGATTGCAAGAACATTTAAACATGAAAACATTAAGCTAAAACACTTTAAAAATAAACTCTCAACAACTCTCTAAAAGGCTCAAATGAAGGAGGAAGGATGATGCCTCTCCCTCTTCCTTCATGCCTATTTATAGGGCCAAAACCAAAGAGGTAGAGATGGTAGATGACATGAGGATGAGGCTTCCCTTGGTCAAAAACACATGTTGGTTTTAAAGGTCAATGACGGCTACTCCTTTTCACACTTGTCATGCCTTGAAAAGTATGATCAAAGTTGGCTAGCTTTCTCTCTTTCCAAGAAGCTTCCTTCATGAACACATGCTGAATTTATAGTCAAAGGTGGCTAGTCTCTTTCATACTTAGGAGAAAATATCTCATCGGACCATTTGGGCTTCATTCTCTTCTTGAATATGGTTCAGTAACATGGTAACATTGCTGCGCTCGATATTTAGTTTGGCACACCCTAAATAAAGGCGTGCTCTTTAGAAATGATAATGCAACTGTCCCGGGATCCTGCAAAAATAGTAAAATATGCGTGGTTACGATATAATTATAAAAAGATACGATTTAACGGATAAAATTAACAATATATATTTATTTATATTATAATATTTAAATATCCATATTAATAACTTAGGTCAAATTATGCATCATCAAATTCCCCCAAACTTATTATTTTGCTTGTCCTCAAGCAAAGACATACGAGCTAGCGAAGATAAAAAGGACTAACCAAACTAATTGGCTATGTCAAACACAAGTACGATGCGAAATTAAGATAGAGAAATTATGAAAAGAAACCTAAACATTCTTACTTAGTCTTGGCACAAAGTTTTACAATTTTCACTATAAAAATAAACCATCTCATGTTTTAAGCAAAAAAAAATTGAGTAATGTGATGAATGGAAAGGATATTGAGTTGCTACTAAAATCTAAGAGACATTTTATAATCATATCAATCTAAATCAAAGATCAATATTGCTACCTAGAAACTTACCCAATTTACTTTCTCGCTATCGTACTAAAGATAAACCTTGGGAGCATGAATCAAAAGGACTTTCATTAGGTGTATCTTTTTGGCTTAGGTTTTAAGGGTGTGGAATTCAAAAGATAAACATGAAGGGTAATACACACTTAAAATAAAAAAGAAGAGCATTGCAAAGAACTTATTGCTAGAAAATAAAATTTTGACACCCCAAATAATTTTGCAATATAAAGTTGAGATTAAAATGTCATTCATAATCCTTTTTTCATATATATAGATATATATATATATCATATCTTTTTCCTTCTTTTGAAACAATTGGATTTTTCCTTTTTTTTTTCTTTTGTAGCAATTGAGATATAATACAAATCTCCACCATTTTCACAAAATGTAGTACACACAAGTGACAAATAAAGCTCAAAAGTTTTAAGTGTGCAAAATGGGTAAACTATATGGCTTTGGTGAGAAATAGGTTGGGCTTACAAAGAAAATGGAAAAAGCGCAACGTGGCTAGCAATGATTAAGAATTTAAGGTTCGGGATACAAAAACTCAAACTGATCAAAAGGATGCCTAAATCATATTCATGCTCTTTAGTCTACTTAAAGCAAAGTATTGAGAAAGTAAAGAGAAGTAAATTCCGGATAGAAAATAAAGATAATTGACTTTTCATGAAAAATGAAGATAATAAGCGTCTAGATCGGTTCACATCTACTATACTTAACAGTAATCAATTATTTCAAAGATTTTTAGCAGGGAAAACATGAGATGGTAGATTTTATAATAGTGAAAAACATAAAGAAAAATGGCTATGAAAAAGTGCAAATATTTAAGAGTTTTTTCAAAAATAGCATATACCTTAATTAGAAACACCACATGAGTCAACATATTACTCATGAAACATAGATAATATGAAAGTTAATCTAATTTATATTAACTAAACAAGTATGTGAATGAATAAAAACAAGAAAATGCAAAGTTATGGGGTACTAAATGATTTAGCAAAAAAAATAACTCAAATTATTAATAGTCTTATATAAGTTTTATTCAAATTTTTTTTTATTATATTTTGTTTTGTAAATGATAAAGACAAGGGAAAGAAAAATATTGCATCTTTTTGGATTTTATATTTTTTTTATATTAGATTAAGGTGATATACCCCCATAATTAAAGTTAAACATTGTCCCCAATGTTTAAAACTAAGTATGAAGTAATAAAAATGCATTAAAAGAAGAAGAGAGGAAAGATGACATCCCTGATAGCAAAGTCGGGGAGGCGATAACAGAAACCTGCAAAAACATGTTAAAACAAAATAACAAAATAGTAGGAAGATAATTTTTTTTCCTGGGGTGCCTCCCAACAGTGCTTTGTTTAAGGTCGCGTAGCTTGACCCATTTGGCGCTCACGTACTTGGCGGAAGTAATGTTGACTCGCTCTTTTCGTTTGATATTTCTTCGGGAAGATACAACTTAAGACGGTGTCCATTTACTTTGAAGGATCCTTTTTCCGGGTGGGAAATAAGAATTGTCCCATATGACCAAACCTCTTTAACGATAAAGGGGCCGGACCATCAAGATTTCAGCTTTCCCAGAAAAAGGCGAAGGCGAGAGTTATAAAGGAGGACGAGATCACCCGGTGAAAAAGTTTTAGGAAATTTTATTTTTTTATCGTGATAAAACTTTGTTCGCTCCTTATAAATTTTGTTACTCTCGTACGCATTCGCGCGCCACTCATCTAATTCATTTATTTGCAATTTTCTTTGTTCGGCCGCTAAGGTAGAGTCGAGATTTAAAAATTTAAGCGCCTAGAATGCGCGATGCTCTAACTCGACCGGAAGGTGGCAAGCCTTGCCATAAACCAATCGATACGGTGTACAACCGATAGCGGTCTTGTATGCCGTTCGATAGGCCCATAGCGCGTCATCAAGCTTGAGTGCCCAATCCTTCCTATTAATGGAAACAGTTTTTTCTAATATTCGTTTTAATTATCGATTTACGACTTCGACTTGGCCGCTCGTTTGTGGGTGATATGCAGTGGAGAGTTTGTGAGTGACACCATATTTCGCTAAAATTTTAGCGAATTGACTATTGCAGAAATGGGTGCCCCTATCACTAACTATAGCGCGTGGCGTGCCAAAACGAGAGAATAATTTTTTTAGAAAATTTACGACCACCCTTGCATCGTTGGTGGGGAGAGCTTGCGCTTCCGCCCACCTCGATACGTAGTCGACTGCAACGAGAATGTACTTGTTTGAAAAAGATGGAGGGAGAGGACCAACAAAATCAATACCCCAGAGGTCAAAAATTTCGCATTCAAGAAAAATATTTTGGGGCATCTCATCTCGGCGGGAGATATTGCCCGACCGCTGGCAGCTGTTGTAACGCCCCTGATTTTCGACTATTATTTTAATTGTTTTAATTGTCGTAATAATGACGTAAGGGCGTTACGCCAGTGCAGAGTTAACGACGCATCGCTGTTAGTGCGTTCTCGTGTCCGTTTGGTCAAGCCGACAAAATTTTGAAAGTTACCGAAATTGGAAAATTTTACGATAGGAAATTAAGTTGTTTAATTTTAGACTTGCCCGTCAAGTTTCGTCGCGATCCGATCATTTTTGGAGCCTCGGCGCGCGTTTGAAATCTTGATAATTTAATTATAAATTATCGTAGCTTGGAACGTCTATAACTCGAGAACGGCACGTCGGATTTTGATTACGACTTCGCCGTTGGATTCGTAGCGCCGCCGTTCACCTACGGTGCGAATTTCGTCAATTTCTGTGTTCGTTTACTTTTGGTATTACAATAATAATATTACGTATATATATATATATATTGTTATAATCCCATAATTATTACTAAACATTCTCGGCAAATGAAAGAGTTCCCGAGAAATTCTAATGTATAAGAAATCTCCTACTTCCCGAGAAATTCTAAATGTATAAGAAATCTTATACATTTACTATTTTAATTATAGAATAATATCGCGTGAAATCTTAAACCTCCCTAGAAATCCTTCTCCCGTGAATTTTATTTCTTTCCTACTGTTAAGATAAATTCTATTATTTTTACTATGATTATAATTATTATTATTAATATTAATTATGATATTCATATACATATATATATATACTCGTTGATCTTTTATTCTTCCGTAAGAAAACCTAGACCCCCTATTCATCTTCTCCTCCTTCACTTTTGTCCGGCCGAACCAGAGAAACGAGAGACGGAGAGAGAGTTCTTTTTCGCGAACCTTTCCATCACCGCCGACGGAGCTCCGGTGGATGAAATTTTCAACCGAGCGTAGATCCGGAAAGCTCTCGACGAGAGCTTCGCACTCGTGGTAATTTCCCTCCGTTTCGTGAAACTTTTTCGTTAGGATTTTTCGGCCCTAACCCCTTTTCGCCCGATTTCTTGTAGATTTCAACTTCTCCCGTCTTCTTTTGCCCCGATCTACGACGTGGCGCATTTCAGAAGACGTCTCCGGCGAAACCAAGACAAGTGGTGGTTTTCCCCTCCTTTCTTCCTCGTCCGATCATGGTAAAATCTTTCATTATTCATTTATAAATGCGTATTTGATGCACCGCTATGCCCGATCTGCTACCTTGAACGTTTTGTTTTGTCACTCGATTCCGTAGGGCGTTCGTTTCGACTCGTTTCGTTAGGGTATATGATATGAATTTTTCACTTGCAATCTATCGTAGTATTAGTGCCTCCAATTGTTATCATAATCTCGTAACATTGCCAAATTATTGTCGCGTCGTGTCAAGCGAATCCCTTCGTCAAAGTTAGTGTTTTAGAGTTTATTTAGGCCGTGTTTGAGCCGATCCGTGGTGTGGAGGGCTTGTGAGGCCGTTCTTCGGCGTTTCGAGTAAAGGCAAGAGGTGGTTTGCTCTCCCCTCCCCTGGCTTGTATGTTTCTGCAGATTTATAAATCTTCTGCTTCAATGTTTATGCATATAAATATACATGTGCCTTTTTATGTATACATATATATATATATATATGTATTTATATATATATATGTATTTCTTTTGGTGTTGAGTGTTGTTGTAGGTTCTGAGTTGATGTCGCTCTGCTGATTTGGTTGTCTTAGAAATTTCTTTCTCTTGTCTTAGATATCTATCCAAGTAAAGATCGACGGGATAGCCAGCCGATTTTAGCTATATTCTTCCCGTCGACTTTCTTCTACTCCTTCTCGTCAATTAATTGACCTTCTAGTCGATTATTATCAAGTTTTCTAGTCGATTTTATTGTGTTGTCCCGTCGACTTCATTATGAAGTCTTCCCGTCGATTTCATCGACCTTTCCCGTCGACTTTGACATAAAGTCTCCCAGTCAATTTTGGTTAAGTGTTCTCGTCGACCTTTTGTTAAGTCTTTCTCATCGACTTCTTGTTGAGTCCTTCTCGTCGACTTTTTGTTAAGTCTTCCTTGTCGACCGTAATGTAAGTCTCTTCCCGTCAGCTTTTGTTGAGTTTCCGGTCGACTTTTGATGAGTCTGTCGGTCGATTCCATCGCTTATTCTGATTGGTCTTTAGAATGTCTTTATGTTTTTCTACCAGGTGTTCCCGGGTATCTTAAGCGATGTTATCAAGTTTTTTATGTCCTTTTTGCTGAGATCTTTTAGGGGTAGCTATGCCTTACTCCTTGAGTGTCCTGGATTTGTTTTAGTGATCATTTATTGTGTCCTTTCGTGCTTCATTCGTCGTATTATTACGAGAGTGGTTGGGGGTCAAGTTTGGACTCACCAAGTGTTCTCTTTGACCTGTTGAGTTTTTATCTGGTGTTTGTCATTCGGGTTAAGCTTATCCTTGTCGGGTATCTTGAATTATTGCACCAATGTTGTGTGCCCTTTTTGCCGTATGGGCCCGAGTATCTTAAATCATTGTTTTCAAATGTTTTAAGCTCTTTGGTTGAGCCTTTTGGCGAAGTCATGTCTTGTTTTGTCCCGTGGTGTTAAGTGTTCCTTCATCGGATTATTTCTTCTATACTCCAAAATAGATCGTTGAGTGGTTCCCGAACTTTATGATCCGTGTTAGCTATGTTCCAAGCGTTTTCTTATGAACCCACTAGTATTGTTCTGGTGTTTGGCCTTCGTGTTAAGATTCTCTCCGTCTCGTTCCGACACCAAGCCTTGCATGGTGTCGGGTTGCTGAAATCTTCAGCTCTGTCGTAAGTTAAATATTAATCTATTGATTTATTGCTGAATCCGGTGTTTCCTGATTCTCTCGTTCTGAATTATGGTTAAAACCATTTGTTATCATGTTTTCCCGGTCTGACACTCCTCCTTGTGTTCGGTTGGATTTATGAGCTAAGTATGCTTTGTTGCCTAATTCCCCGGGATGGTTTCGGTGAGTGGTTCTTGATCTCCATGATCTTCGTAGTCTAATGTTCTGAGTGTTCTCAGGTGTCCTGCACTGAGGTTTGTTTATATACTTATATATATATGATTGTGCACCCCTGCTACAGGTGCTAAGTGTGAGTCTGTTGAGCGTGTGAGCTTAAAGTCACCGCCACAGTGCCTCTTTTGGACTATTGGTTTGGGTGGATTAGAGTCACAGCCGCAGCACTCCTGTTTGTTTGTGGGGCTGCGAGCGTTAGTGGAAGGTACCACCGTCGCAGTGCCTTCTTTTGGGGGACGCTCTTCCCTCGAGCTGATCAGTCTCAAGTTTTATTAAGCTTATATGCTTATGTATGGTATTATGATATATTATATGTATAATCACCTCTGAGCCACAGGGACGGACACGTGGTTGGCTATGATTGCTTTGGCTATTACCTTTCAGTGCAGGATTTTCTCTTCCTCTTACCGAGTGCACTCGTTTGAGCTGGCTCGGGTTGTTGTAAGATTAAGTGTTATTCTATTTAGCTCTCTTTTCTGCAATCTTTTACTGATGATTGCTGCTAACCTTGATTTTTCTTGCTACCACTTGCACATTCTTGCTGAGGCGTTCTTTTCTTTTGAATGCCTCAGGTTTAGAGCAGCAGCAGGTTCGTCTGGTAGAGCTCGAGGTTTCTGTGCTGCAGGTAGTGGCAGCGTTTGTTTCACCTCCTTCTGTGAGGTAGTTTTGTCCTTTCTGACTAGATTTGCTCCTATGGGTTTGTGTCTGTTTGTTGACGCCCATAGTGTTGTGTCGTGGATGTTAGACTACTCGCTAGTGTTTACTGCTGTTACCTACTGTTAGTTCTTACAGTTGCTCTCTGGGAAGGATTTATGTTAGGATGCATGTTAGTTACTTTAAATATAAAAAGCTGCATTTAACTTAGATTTATCGCATATCTTTAACTGAAAACCACCATATTTTGAACGTTATAAAACCTTTTTATTATTTATAATAAATCTAGAGTCATGCATAACATTAGCTGTATGTTAGGTCTTTGGGCTCATATAGAACCATAAAAGAATTGAATCAAGTATTTTTCCGCTGCGACTACGTATACTTTTACTCGTGGACTAGTTGATCCACTGAACCGAGGGACACGGTTCTCAACTTAAACTTAAATATTTTTTTATCATAATAACATGTGTTTTCATAAAAGAGCATTAGATTTAGGAGTTTGCCTGAGCGTCTGCAGTTGTCCCCTGCACGGCGTGGCATCACGGCGCGTATTTTCTCTCACTCTGATATATTTTAAATATTGAGAAAATGTGGGTTGTGATAGCTGTCGCAAGTACTCACAAGAGTGTGAGCATCTTTAAAGAGCGTGGGCCAATAGAAGCCCGCCTCCAGCACCTTCCTCGCGGTACGGTTCGCTTGATAATGACCGCCGGTTGGTCCTTCATGGCAATGCCACAATATTTTAAAACCTTCCTCACTCGAAACACATCTTCTCACTACTTGGTCCGCGCATACACGGAATAGAAAGGGGTCCTCCCAAAAATAATTCTTTAAATCAGAAAAGAATTTCTTCTTTTGCTGACTCGAGAATTCTTTTGGCAGGACCCGGGCTACTAAATAGTTAGCCAAATCCGCGAACCAGGGGGTGGAAGTTGTCATTATATTTTCGAGAGCCAAGAGGTGCTCTTCGGGGAATTTATCATTAATATCGGCTTCCACTAATGCTTCCGTAGCGGGATTTTCTAATCGGGAAAGATGATCGGCCGCCAAGTTTTCGGCTCCCCTCTTGTCCCGGATTTCTAAATCAAACTCCTGCAAGAGGAGGATCCATCGCAAAAGACGGGGCTTGGCGTCCGATTTACTTAAGAGATATCTAAGAGCGGAGTGATCTGTGAAGACAATTACTTTGGAGAGAGTGATGTACGACCTAAACTTATCAAAAGCGAATACGAAACTAGAAGCTCCTTCTCGGTAGTAGTGTAGTTTGCTTGTGCCGACGTGAGTGTTTTGCTAGCATAATAAATCGGGTGGAAATACTTGTTTACCCGTTGGCCTAAAACCGCGCCTACCGCAATATCACTCGCGTCACACATAATTTCGAAGGGTAGTGACCAATCTGGTGCGACTAGAATCGGAGAATTTACAAGTTTTTCTTTGATAAGTTTAAAGGCTAAAAGACATTCGTCGGAGAAAATAAAGGAAGATTCTTTCTCGAGAAGATGGGTTAACGACTTCGTGATTTTGGAAAAATTTTGTATAAAACGTCGATAAAACTCTGCGTGGCCTAGGAAACTTCTAATTGCTTTTACGTTCGTTGGAGGGGGGAGCTTTTCGATAACTTCGATCTTGGCCCTATCGACCTCGATCCCTTTGCCCGATATTTTATGGCCAAGGATTAATCCTTCTTTGACCATAAAATGGCATTTCTCCCAATTGAGTGCTAGATTCGTTTCCTCACAACGCTGAAGTACACGCTCGAGATTTTTTAAACAATTTTTGAAAGAGTTTCCGAAAACGAAAAAATCGTCCATGAAGACTTCCATCACTTCCTCTTCTAACTCGTCGAATATTGCCAGCATACATCTTTGGAATGTAGCTGGCGCGTTACAAAGGCCAAACGGCATCCTTCGATAAGCGAAGGTGCCGAAGGGACAAGTGAATGTTGTTTTCTCTTGGTCATCAGGTGAAATAGGGATTTGAAAGTATCCCGACAAACCATCGAGGAAACAATAGTAGGAGTGACCTGAAAGGCGTTCTAAGATTTGATCGATAAAAGGCAACGGGAAGTGATCCTTACGGGTGGCATCATTAAGTTTTCGATAATCTATGCACATCCGCCAACCCGTAACAGTACGGGTTGGGATCAATTCGTTATTTTCATTCGCAACTACCGTTACTCCGCCTTTCTTTGGAACAACTTGTACTGGGCTAACCCAAGTACTATCCGATATTGGGTAGATGATTCCCGCATCTAAGAGTTTGATAACTTCAGCCTTAACGACTTCTTTCATATTCGGGTTTAGTCGTCGTTGAGGCTGGACTGAGTTGCGGGAATTATCTTCGAGGAAAATTTTGTGAGTGCAAAAGGAAGGGTTTATACCCTTGATGTCGGATATTTGCCACGCAATTGCATGGCGGTGATTGCTTAAGACTAGTGTCAATTCAGAAATTTCTGAATCGCTCAACTCGGATGATACGATAACGGGTAGCTTAGAATTTTTTTCCAAAAAGAGATATTTTAGATGAGGGGGGAGTTGCTTCAATTCTAAAGTGGGTGGTTCTTCATATGATGTTTTGATTTTTAATTTTTCGATGTGTAATGGCTCGGGTGGTGTGGATCGAGAGACTTCTTCTAAGCAAAAGAGCTCGGCGAGCTCAGAATCGTTACTCGATGAAGAGATTAACTCAGGAAGTGAATAAAACTCATTTTCGAAACATTCTTCTAGGTAGAAACATGAATCGTCATTTTCTAGAGTATTTCGCATTGAGGGATTTATACTAAAAGTAACTTCATCTTCTCCAACCCGTAGGAGGAGCTTTCCGTCACTTACATCGATAATTGCGCGGGAGGTGGCAAGGAAGGGGCGGCCGAGTATGAGGGGTACTTCGGCATCCTCTTCGATATCAAGAATGACAAAGTCCACCGGAAAGATGAACTTGTCAACCTTAACGAGCACGTCCTCCACTATCCCTACTGGATATTTTAATGAACGATCGGCGAGTTGAATACTCATTCGGGTAGGGCTAGGATTTCCTAAACCTAGCTTTTTGAATAACGAAAAAGGCATGAGGTTTATGCTTGCTCCAAGATCAGCTAAGGCGTGTTTTACTAACGCATTGCCAAATAGACATGGGATGGAGAACCGTCCCGGATCATTTGCTTTTTGGGGCAATTTGTTAAGTATAACCGCGGAGCATTCTGCGTTTAAGGAAATATGTGAAATATCTTCAAGTTTCTTTTTATTGGAGAGTAACTCCTTGAGATATTTCGCATACTTCGGCATTTGAGAGATAGCCTCACAGAACGGAACATTAATATGAATTTGTTTTAAAATTTCTAAAAACTTTTTATAATTTTTCTCGGCGCACTCGCTCCTAAGCTTAGACGGATACGGAATATTTGAACTAGAATTAGAAGCGTGCGGAGCTAACGTAGCGGGCAAATTTGAAGCTAAAATAGTAGGAGGAGAAGTTACCATGGGTTCGTCCTGTTTTGAAACCACCTCTTTTCCGCTGCGTAGAGTAATCACGTTCGCGCTTTCCCTTGGATTAGGTTCCGTATTTCCCGGTAGAGCTCCTTGCTGACGCTCGGAAAACATCTTCGCTAGTTGGCCCACTTGGTTCTCTAAATTTTTGATCGATCCGGTGAGGTTCCGGATGTTCGATTCATTTGTAGCAACATATTTTGCAAAGATCTCTTCAAGTGGAGAGGGCTTTTGCTGTTGCGGTGGAAATCCTGGCGGATTATTATAATTTAGAGGAGGGGGATTTAGATTAAGAGGTTGATTAAGAGTTTGATTTAGGTTTAAAGGGCGCTGAGCATTTCCTTGGTTACTCCATGAGAAATTTGGATGGTTCCTATAACCCGCATTGTATGTGTTGTTATACGGAGCGGAGTTTGGGTTATAGGAAGGCCGAGGTGGATTTCCCATGTAGTCAATCTGCTCTTCGATTAAAACATTATTAGCTCAAGGAGGAGTGGCGGAGGAAGCAGACATCTCCGCCACTTGCTTTGTTAAGCGCTCAACTTGTAAAGCTAAATTAGAAGTAGCGTCTATTTCAAATATACCGGCGGGCTTGTTAGGCCGTGCGTGGGGCATATTCCATTGATACACATTCATGGCCATCTCCTCAAAAAGCTCTTGAGCGGCCTCCGGGGTTTTTTTATTTAAAGTACCTCCGGCGGCTGCATCAATCATTTGTCTTGTTTGGAAATTCAAGCCATTATAAAATATTTGTACTTGTTGCCAAGTTGGCAGTGCGTGGTGTGGGCATCTACGCAAAAGCTCCTTGAAGCGCTCCCATGTATCATAGAGAGTCTCCGAGTCGATTTGCATAAACGAAGCAATATCCGTGCGCATTTTAGCAGTTTTTGCAGGTGGGAACTATTTAGTGAGAAATTTTTCCGCCATATCGGCCCATGTAGTGATGGACTCTCTAGGAAGAGAGCCCAACCACTGCTTGGCCTTAGACCGCAAAGAAAAGGGAAAAAGACGTAATCGAATGGCGTCATCCGTGACGCCATTGATTTTGAACGTATCGCAAATTTCGAGAAAATTAGATATATGCGTGTTTGGATCTTCGTCCGGAATACCATCGAAGGTCACCGATTGTTGCACCATTTGTATGATGCTAGACTTGATCTCAAAGTTATTGTTCGCCACCGCGGGGCGGACGATACTAGATTGTGTCCCTTCTAAGTTCGGCCGCGCATAATAGGACATGGTTCGTTGCGGGGCCTCATTCGGATTGGGATTGGGCTCACCCATAGTTTCTGGTATAGTGTCTCCGATCGACTCTTCGAAGTTCAAATCAAAACCCCGATCACGAGTTCGGAGGCGCTGCCGAAGAGTGCGCTCAATCTCTGGATCAAAATGAATATCGGGACTATTCGAAGAGCTTCCTCGGGTCATGCACTAAAAGAGATGAAAAGAGAGAAGGGGAAAAAATGAAAGAGAGAAGGGGAAAAATGAGAAATAAAAGAAAAGAAAGGATTTTTTTTGTTTTGTTTTGTTTCGGAAAACAAAAATAAAAAAAAGAAAACGATAAAATTAATGGCTATTCTGTTTTTCAAAATATCGACGCAAAGTCCCCGGCAACGGCGCCAAAAACTTGATAGAGAAATTTGTGTTTTATAAAAGAAATGATTTTCTCTGATTCTATGCTCGATAAAGGCAAGTGTACCTTATCGATTATAGTATAGGATATGAAATATCAAGGTCGTATTAGAACCAGGGCACGTCGAATACTTCTACTTCAAAGAACTCGCTATTATCCTATCATATAGATTTTGAGTTGGTTTTGCAAAAAGAGAGATTTTGATTAAAAAGAGGTGGTTTAGACTATATAAAAAGACTAGCACTTGATCTCGACTCACCTCAGAATGAAACCATCAAAATAAAAAATAAATAAATTTCTAAATCACTTTAACGGAAATACTTGGACCGTGGAGATTCCCGAAATATGAACGCACCTCTTTCAAGGCTACGCCCAACTGAGTTTAGGTTAATCGACCGAACTTTCGTTCCACAATCGAAACCCCTAAAGCTCGCTTTACGTGGTGAACCCCGCTATTAGATTTGACTCCAATCCAGGAGATTTACGTCGTCCTCTTTCAAGGATTGCGTTCAACTCTCTTTACCCGTGAGTGATCGAACCGTACACACGATCCTTTCGGCTACTAGAATACGGAAACAAAAGTGAAAACCATATATCGATAATATGATCTCACTAAATATTAATCAAGGTAAATCCTAAGCATTCGTTAAAAGAGAAAAGGAAATTAAATTAAGAAGAGAAGATCATTTCATTCCTCGGATCATCTTGATCAAGCACTAAACAAAGTTTAGTTACTCATAATAAAGTAGGAAATGAAAATCATGTTAAGAATATGCATAATAAGACACACAGAGAGAGAAAGGGAATAACAAACTATTTTATTTCTTATTGAAACGGAGTCACCAAAAGGTCAAAAAGACACTACAAAGAGAGATTGCAAGAAGATTACAAGTACAGTAAAAAAGATTGCAAGAACATTTAAACATGAAAACATTAAGCTAAAACACTTTAAAAATAAACTCTCAACAACTCTCTAAAAGGCTCAAATGAAGGAGGAAGGATGATGCCTCTCCCTCTTCCTTCATGCCTATTTATAGGGCCAAAACCAAAGAGGTAGAGATGGTAGATGACATGAGAATGAAGCTTCCATGAAGCTTCCCTTGGTCAAAAACACATGTTGGTTTTAAAGGTCAATGACGGCTACTCCTTTTCACACTTGTCATGCCTTGAAAAGTATGATCAAAGTTGGCTAGCTTTCTCTCTTTCCAAGAAGCTTCCTTCATGAACACATGGTGAATTTATAGTCAAAGGTGGCTAGCCTCTTTCATACTTAGGAGAAAATATCTCATCGGACCATTTGGGCTTCATTCTCTTCTTGAATATGGTTCAGTAACACGGTAACATTGTTGCGCTCGATATTTAGTTTGGCACACCCTAAATAAAGGCGTGCTCTTTAGAAATGATAATGCAACTGTCCCGGATCCTGCAAAAATAGTAAAATATGCGTGGTTACGATATAATTATAAAAAGATACGATTTAACAGATAAAGTTAACAATATATATTTATTTATATTATAATATTTAAATATCCATATTAATAACTTATGTCAAATTATGCATCATCAGCTGCTCCGAGAAAACCTCGATCTAATCCCAGAAGTTCAAGACAGCGCTGCTCACTGTGCTGCACTCTACCAAATGCGTGTCGCCCGGACCTACGACAGGAGGGTGAAGCCCAGACCAATCAACGTAAGAGATCTCGTCTTACGCAGCATCGAGGCCGCCGGTAAAGGCCCCCAAGGAGATAAGCTCTCACCGGCCTGGGAGGGCCCGTACGTAGTCACCACAGTCATGAAACCCGGAACATACAGGCTCAGGACGGCGGAAGGGAAGACTTTGCCACGCACCTGGAACGCTCAAAACCTGTGCCGCTTTTACCAGTGATCCATGGACCTCTACCATATACTAAGCCACGAGCTCAAGCTCGTGCAAACTTATCTTCAATTTCTGTACCAAGACGCGAGCTCCGACTTGTGTGAATTTATCATATAATTTATGTACAAACCGCGAGCTCAGACTCGTGCACCTGTCTTATATTACATGTTATGTAAAAGCCGCGAGCCCAGACTCGTGCACCTATCTTATCTTACATAAAGCTATGCACCAAATGATTTCATACTGTAAAACCATATGTTGACACTTACACTCACTTAAGAAAAAACTTTATAAAGAGGCCCTGCCTCGGGGGCTTTGCACCGCCGTCGATTGAAGGTTCGCCCTTCTCCTCCGCCGTCGGGTCCCAGCGTCGTAGGGGCCTGCCCCCCTTACGTTCGCCCCCAGTTTGAATACACCAGCTATTCACCGGCCACTTCGAGGCCCTGCCTCGGGGGCTTTGCACCGCCGTCGATTGAAGGTTCGCCCTTCTCCTCCGCCGTCGAGTCCCAGCATCGTAGGGGCCTGCCCCCTTACGTTCGCCCCCGGTTTGAATACACCAGCTATTCACCGGCCACTTCGGGGCCCTGCCCCGGGGACTTTGCACCGCCGTCGATTGAAGGTTCGCACTTCTCCTCCGCCGTCGAGTCCCGGTGACGTAGGGGCCTGCCCCCCTTACGTTCACCCACGATTTGAATACACCCGCTATTCACCGGCCAAGCCGCGAGCACAGACTCGTGCAAAAAAGCCGCGAGCACAGACTCGTGCAAAAAAGCCGCAAGCACAGACTTGCGCAAACTAATTTTCTATTGTGTAAAAGCCGCGGGCTCAGAACCGCGCAAGCTAATCTGTCATTTTGCAGAAACCCCTCAGCCCATACGGATATCAGAGCCGGGCAGCAAGCCCACAACGACCTCGAAAAACCAACACCCTCCGACATCAGCTCCTACCAGAAAAGCGCCGCACAGAGGACAATGGGAAAAGCCGCCGCAGAAAAAATCAAAACCTTCGAACTCCTCGCTCCGGAACTCGGACTCCGAAGGTTTGGGGGGCTTATGTTGTACACCCGTAAAGGCTTTAGGACGCACCTGAAGAAAGCCCCGGAAAAGAGAGGAGGGGTCGACGGTCAAAGAGCACGGTAGCACGCAGGCTGCACCCCCCGACCGCACCGCCCTTGGGGGTGCGGCCGGCCAAGCCGCACCCCCCAAGGGGGGATGCGGCTTGGCCGCACCCCCCAAGGGGGGATGCGGCTTGGCCGCACCCCAAGGGGGGGTGCGGGCCGCACCCCCCAAGGGGGGATGCGGCTTGCGGCCCCCAAGGGGGGTGCGGCCAAGCCGCATCCCCCCTTGGGGGGGTGCGGCCAAGCCGCATCCCCCCTTGGGGGGGTGCGGCCAAGCCGCATCCCCCCTTGGGGGGTGCGGCCAAGCCGCATCCCCCCTTGGGGGGTGCGGCCAAGCCGCATCCCCCCTTGGGGGGTGCGGCCAAGCCGCACCCCCCTGGGGGGTGCGGCCAATCCGCACCCCCCTTTGGGGGTGCGGCCAATCCGCGCCCACCCCTCCTCGGGGTGCGGTCCGGCGCCCTCTCCTCGCCAAAGGATCCCGGTCCCCCCTTTGGGGGGCAACTCCCCGTCCGCCGTCCGCCCGAGGCATCCCCGTGGTTCGTTGCGCACTTGGAGCACTTCGGCGCTAGCACGCGCTCAGAACGTTTCTGAGCGCGATCAGGAAGCTTTCTCACTTTTTGTCTTTCCGACTTCTCACTTTTTGGGTTTCCGGCTTCTCACTTTTTGGGTTTCCGGCTTCTCACTTTTTGTCTTTCCGGCTTCTCACTTTTTGTCTTTCAGGCTTCTCACTTTTCAGGAACAGTCAGTCGCCTTTTTCGCCTCCGACGGAACTGCCCGAGCTGCCCGAGCTGCCCGAGGGGCAAGGTGGTCATTTTACGAAAAATGGCGATCCGAGGGCCCCGAACCGGAGAATATGATTCGTCCACCGAGCATTTATGGAAACTACCGACGACAAAATTACCGGGTCGCCCCCGTCCAAAGCTATAAAAGGAGCCCCAAGGCTTCATTTGAGAGGACCTTGACTTCTGGACCCGGGAGAGCTCCTTGCAGACTTTTGCGGAATTCTCCTTCGGCGCTTGAAGATCTCCTTCGTGGACTTGAAGATCTTCATCATTCCGAAAGGCGACTAGCATTCTCAGAAGAAAAAGGCGACTAGCATTCTCAGAAGAAACAGGCGACTAGCCTTCTCACTTCCGAAAGGCGACTAGCATTCTCAGAAGAAAAAGGCGACTAGCATTCTCAGAAGAAAAAGGCGACTAGCCTTCTCACTTCCGAAAGGCGACTAGCATTCTCAGAAGGAAAAGGCGACTAGCCGCCTCACTTCCAAAAGGCGACTAGCATTCTTAGAAGGGAAAAAGACTTAGTTTTTCCGAGAGGTGGCTTGTCACCCTCGGAGCTCGTTCTCTCTCTCTCCAAATATTGTAACGAGCAGCGGCCTGTCGCGCTCAAGTTCTAGTTTCCAAGTTGTAACCCCCAGAAGATAGTGAAGTTTGGTCGGCACAGCTCCGGCCGCGTGGTTTTTTACCCTTTCCGGGTTTTCCACGTTAAAAAGTCCCTGTGTACTCAGCAAATCTCTAATTGACTGTTTGCGCGCTTAGTTCGCTCACGAGCTAAGGTGGTTCAAGTGAGTCGGTCTACCACGAGCCCTAAGCGTTCCACAACATATATATATATATAAATGGATATGGGATATGTTGGAATATTTTTTCTATATTCCTATATTAATATACAAAATAATGTAATTTTTCGGTTTTAAAACTTTTATAAAAAACAACAGTTCTATTTCTATGAACAGCAATAATAACAGAATTGCAAGAAGGGATGAGAAATAAATAAGAGAGTAATTTATAGTTCAGAATCGAGCCTGGGTAAGGCGTGTGGTCACTGCCCTAAAGAAGTTGCACCACCCTCCGGCAGGGCTTTCAACCGATGCTCACTCCTCCAAGGTACAACACCCCGCTAGATCCCGAAACTCCGATGTGCGCGGACACCGAAGAAGCACAGAACACCCGAACCCCCACTTGATGAAGCAAATGTAAAGAAAATGAAATCACGTAGAAGATCGTCACAGAATATAGAGAACAGAAGAGCGTATCAGAGCGTGTAAGACTATCTGAGAAGAATGAGTATATATATAACTCGGACCGCAAGATCTTCAATGAAATTCGATCTCGTAAAACGGCAATAAAATAAAGCCACAATAAATACGAACGGTTATATGGGGAAGGATCATAATCAAGAAAATAAACGTTGAATATTTCCAACGTAAATATTGGCGAGAAAGACGCGCAAAAGAGCGGTTAAGAAAACGCGTAAAAATGGCAGAACGTGTGAAGAGAAATCGACGTTGCGTCTACATCATATTGACGTTACGTCGAGTTCTATCGACGCAGGACTTATCGACGCAAGCCTTATCGACGCAACTCCAGTGGGCAAAACGACGCTACGTCGAAATCTATTCGACGCAGCTCCGAATTCTAATCGACGCAACTCCGAGTAAAACTCTGAAACTATTTTGTACAAAAAATACAATTCAATTCAATTATTCCCCAAATCCGGATCCGGATCCGGTCCGGTGTGGTGCGTGCGCGCGCGTGCGTGTGTGGTTCATAGTTTCTCCTTATGTTCTTTTGAACAAATAAGAAAGAGTGAATACATATAAATATTCTTTGGCTAGAAAGCAAATAAGCAAGGTGGGACTAAATGTTCATCCTTTCTTTTATGAAAGGTTTCCCTTCAAATAATTTGGATTCCCTTCAATTTGGTTTTGAGCTTTTCCATCATAATGAGGAGCCCTAACACCAAACACCATTTAGCTCTAATCAAAACATTTAATTTATAATATTTTATAATTAAAATTTCTAACAATCCCCCACAAAAGCGAAAAACCAAAAGGCGAACTTCATAAATATGATATTACTAATAATAAATAAAATCAAATACAAATTTGCTTCATCAAGTTGTATCTAATGCAATGGGTATAAATGGAATGGTTACCTTGAATCTATACTTAGTACTTACTTCCTCTACCGAAGAGTATAATGTGCCAGAGGCTTTGAATTATAAACTTTTGACCGGTAAATTAGATAAGCACACAAAAGATTGGTTGTTCTTGGGTTATGGCGGTGGGCGCGTTAATGGCCATGCACATTCCTTGATTTTTCATGAGAGTTATTTTGGGTTCAGCCCGGATCCCAAAGTTGCGGCCTCATAACAACCCCCACATAGGTGGTGCCTCAAGAGATATTCATAACCAATATCTCGCAAAGAAATATGCCTTTGGCAACCATTAAGAACTTAATTAAGTTCATCCTAACTTGTTACGTAGAGCACAACATCATAGGAATGGGGAGAAGGTTTTCTCAATCTTATATTTTGTGCTCCCAACTACGCTACATCAACGGCTTCGTTTCTACCACATTGAACCCACTTCATGGGATCTCCAATCACATGGGTTGGGTATCCACCGTTGGCAGCAAATCATGTGGGCTTAAGCCTCATTCCCCTCGATGACAACAATATCTCCCTTCGGGACAATCCCTTGGTAAGATTATCAGCCAGATTCAATTCCGACTTTACATAGTTGAGTGATATCACTTCTTTTCTTCTTTGTTTCACGGACTTGTACCTGATTCTCATAAACTTATTCATTTTGGAATTAGTACTATTAGAAGCAGTTAAATCAATAACACTTTTATTATCACAATGTAAAGAGATAGCAGGCATGGGGTTTTCAATTAATGGAATTTCACTAAGTAAATTTTTAATCCATTCTGCTTCGGCACATGTAGTGTCCAAAGCTATAAGCTCCGATTCCATGGTGCTTCTAGAAATAACTGTTTGTTTTGTAGAAGCCCATGAAATGGCAGCACCTCCAAGGAGGAATACATAGCCCGTCGTTGACTTAACGTCTAACGAATCAGTTACCCAATTGACATCTGAATATCCTTCTAGTACTCCGGGAAATCCCGTGTACACTAAACTATAATCCATAGTTCCACGAAGATATTTAAATATCATATTTAGTGCTATCCAATGTTCATCACTTGGATTACTAGTATATCTACTAAGGCGGCCTACGACATAAGAAATGTCGGGCCTAGTGTGGTTAGCTATGTATAGGAGTGATCCTATCATTTGTGCATACATATGTTGATCAACAGGTTCATTAGTATTTTTACAAAGTTTTACACTAGCGTCATATGGAGTAGAAGCGGGAATGGAATCATATAAGTTGAATTTAATCAACATTTTCTCAATCGAGTGTGAAAGAGATAATGATACGCTAGAATCATTTTTAACTAGTTTCATTCCTAATATAATGTTTGCTTCCCCCAAATCTTTCATATCAAAATTGGATGATAAATTATTTTTGGTTTCATTAATAATTTTAATTGAGTTTCCAAAAATTAAAATGTCATCTACATAGAGACATAACAAGACAATTTCATTTCCGTCTTGTTTGGCATAAATACATTTATCAAATTCATTAGATTTGAAACCAAAAGTTAAGACTACGGAGTCAAACTTTTGATGTCATTGTTTAGGTGCTTGTTTTAAACCGTAAAGAGATTTAATTAATTTACAAACTTTAGTTTCTTGGCCTTTGACCACAAAACCTTCGGGTTGAGACATGTAGACTTCTTCATCTAAGTCTCCATGCAAGAAAGCGGTCTTGACATCCATTTGATGAATGATCATCCTATGGATCGAAGCCAAGGCGACTAGAATACGAAGAGAGGTTATTCTAGCTACGGGAGCATATGTGTCTAGATAATCTATTCCTTGTTTTTGGGCATAGCCTTTAGCTACAAGGCGAGCCTTATATTTATCTATGGATCCATCCGGATTTAATTTCTTTCTAAAAATCCATTTACATCCTATGACTTTGGCACCGGGAGGTAAGCCGGTTAGGATCCAAGTTTTATTTTCTAAGATAGAATTAATTTCTAAATTAATTGCTTCTTTCCAAAAGGGATAATCAGATGAGGTCATTGCTTCCTCATATGTATTAGGATCTCCTTCAACTAGATAAGTGAAGTAGTCCTCCCCATAGGATCTTTCGGTTCTAACTCTTTTGCTTCTTCTAGGTTCATCATTTTCTAATGGTTCTATAGAAGAAGTGGAAGGTTGGTTTGAGCTAGTTGAAGGTTGAGATGAGTTATTTGGTTTATATGGAAATTTATCTTCAAAATAAGCTGCATCTCTAGCTTCTATAATGGTGTTGTTAGATATTTCACTAATTAGAGAATTAGTGATGAGAAATCTATTAGCACTACTATCAGATGCATATCCTATGAAAATTGAGTCTAATGTTTTTGGTCCTATTTTCTTTCTCTTAGGTTCAGGAATTGCTACCTTAGCTAAACACCCCCACACTCGAAGAATTTGGAGGTTAGGTTTTCTTCATTTGAATAATTCAAAAGGTGTCTTATCGTTTTGTTTAGATGGAATCCTATTAAGGATGAAGGAGGAAGTGAGCAACGCTTCTCCCCAGAGATTTTCCGGGGCACCGGATTCGGCTAACATGGCATTGACCATGTTCATCAGGGTCCGATTTTTACGTTCAGCTACACCATTCGATTGGGGAGAATATGGAGCAGTCACTTGATGAATAATCCCATGTTCTTGGCAAAATTGGGTTAGTTCATTCAAAGTGTATTCTCCACCTCGATCGGATCTAAGAATTTTGATAGAGGTTTCTAATTGATTTTCTACTTCCGCTTTGAAAATCTTAAAGTATGAAAAGACTTCATCTTTAGTTTTTAATAAATATATGTAACAATATTTAGTGAAATCGTCAATAAAAGTTATAAAATATTTATTTCCACCTCTAGTGGGTTGGCGGTTTGAATCACATACATCCGAATGAATTAGTTCTAAAGGTTTTGAAGTTCTATCAACTGATTTAAAAGGCTTTCTAGAAAATTTAGCCTGCACACAAATTTCACATTTAGCACTTGGTGCAATATTGATTTTGGGAATCAAATTTAAGGACATCATTCTTTTCATGCAATCAGAATTCACATGTCCTAATCTAGCATGCCAAAAATCAGGAGAAGAATTTGAAACTAAGGAAGAAAAAGAAATTTGATTTACTTCTAAATCAGCAATATTCAATTTGAATAAACCATCGCAGATATATCCTTTACCAATAAAAACATCATTAAATGTTATTACAACTTTATTTGACTCTAAGACAATCTTATAACCTTTCTTCACTAGCAAAGATCCGCTAACAAGATTCTTCCTAACTCTCGGCACATAAAGCACATCATGCAAGGCTAGTGTCTTCCCGGATGTCAACCTAAGATCCACTCGCCCGCGTCCAAGTATTTGTGCCGAAGAAGCATCTCCTAAGATCACGCTTCCTCCACTGATGTCCTGAAAGGTGGCAAAGCAAGAACGATCAAAACAAGTATGAACATTTACTCCGGAATCAAGCCACCAATCTGATGAACAAGTGAGAAGAAGACTAGGAGTATAATCTAACCTGAAGATAGGTTGAACCGGTGCTTGGATCATGTTGGCCCGAGGCTTGTCTCCACGAGACTTGCCAATCACGAGTTCTGTCTTCTTGTAGAACCAGTTGGTGGACAGATGGTTTGTGCGGCCGCAGATGAAGCACCATTTCCCTTTACCTGGGTTTTGGTTAGAGGGACCAGGCTTGGGATGATTGGGTTTTTGATGGCAGGAACCTTGACGGAAAGGTTTCTTATGGATCTTGCCTTTGCCTTTGAAGTGATGGTTGGAGGAAGGATTGCCATGAGATTCGGTTAGATTCACTTTAGGAGCAAAGTCTTTGGGAGCTTTAGAATTCTTAGACTTATGTTCCTCCTCTATGCGGATAGCATTTTGGATCTGAATGTAAGTAAGGTTTGATTGGTCATGCCTTAGTCTAGTGTTAAAGCCGGACCATGAATCGGGAAGAGAATCAATAAAACATGCCACAAGATAATTTTCGGAAAGGATTGAGTCATCGGCTCGGATCTTGGACAACATCTCATCTAGTTGATGGAGTTGAGGATTGATGGGCTTGGAAGCATCAATCTTGAATTTGTGGAGATTGGAAACATTGTAGCGTTCTATACCCGCATTGTCAAGGTTATAGCGCGCTTCAAGTGCATACCACAAATCCTTAGCCGTACGATATTGGAGGAATACATCGTAAAGGCTGTCGGACAAGGCACTAAGAATGCGGTTGCGACAATGATATTCAATGTCCACCGGATCTCTATATGGGACACGTCTAACATAGGTTATAGTGGTGTTTGCAGTTGAGGATGAGGATGAAGGTAAAGTTGAAGCGACTGCATTTGCAGCGCTAGGGATTTCAGTTTCTACGGCAGTAACATCAAAGATTGCAGATAAAAGACCTAAGGTGTTAAGCCAGTATTCTATTTGTGCTTGCCAACGACGAAAACCATTTCCATTGAATTTCTCGGGTTTGATCCCGGCAGAATCCTCAGATCTAGAAGCCATTAGTGATTTCTGAAATTTAAAATAAATACAATAAATAACAGTACATGTAAACACTAAAACAGAGATAATCATTTGATTAATTGATTTTATTCATTCTATTGATGTGGAATTATTAACTTCTTTAGATTGTTGGAATATTTTTCTATATTCCTATATTAATATACAAAATAATGTAATTTTTCGGTATTAAAACTTTTATAAAAAACAGCAGTTCTATTTTTATGAACATCAATAATAACAGAATTGCAAGAAGAGATGAGAAATAAATAAGAGAGTAATTTATAGTTCAGAATCGAGCCTGGGTAAGGCGTGTGGTCACTGCCCTAAAGAAGTTGCACCACCCTCCGACAGGGCTTTCAACCGATGCTCACTCCTCCAAGGTACAACACCCGGCTAGATCCCGAAACTCCGTTGTGCGCGGACACCGAAGAAGCACAGAGCACCCGAACCCCCACTTGATGAAGCAAATGTAAAGAAAATGAAATCACGTAGAAGATCGTCACAGAATAGAGAGAACAGAAGAGCGTATCAGAGCGTGTAAGACTATCTGAGAAGAACGAGTATATATATAACTCGGACCGCAAGATCTTCAATGAAATTCGATCTCGTAAAACGGCAATAAAATAAAGCCACAATAAATACGAACGGTTATATGGGGAAGGATCATAATCAGGAAAATAAACGCTGAATATTTCCAACATAAATATTGGCGAGAAAGAAGCGCAAAAGAGCGGTTAAGAAAACGCGTAAGAACGGCAGAACGTGTGAAGAGGAATCGACGTTGCGTCGACATCATATCGACGCTACGTCGAGTTCTATCGACGCAGGACTTATCGACACAAGCCTTATCGACGCTACGTCGAGTTCAATCGACGCATGCATAGAGTTCAATTCGACGCCACGCAACTCCAGCGGGCAAAACGACGCTACATCGAAATCTATTCGACGCAGCTCCGAATTCTAATCGACGCAACTCCGAGTAAAACTCTGAAACTATTTTGTACAAAAAATACAATTCAATTCAATTATTCCCCAAATCCGGATCCGGTCCGGTGCGGTGCGTGCGCGCGCGCGTGTGGTTCATAGTTTCTCCTTATGTTCTTTTGAACAAATAAGAAAGAGTGAATACATATAAATATTCTTTGGCTAGAAAGCAAATAAGCAAGGTGGGACTAAAGGTTCATCCTTTCTTTTATGAAAGGTTTCCCTCCAAATAATTTGGATTCCCTCCAATTTGATTTTGAGCTTTTCCATCATAATGAGAAGCCCAAACATCAAACACCATTTAGCTTTAATCAAAACATTTAATTTATAATGTTTTATAATTAAAATTTATAATAGGATATATATATAGATATATAATTTTGGTTAAGCAAAAACCGTAACTGTGAATCAGTAAAACCGCATGCATTAAATTGGGTTTCTTTGGAACAGTCGCCAGAAAAAAAAAAGACAAAACCGTCTGTGGCTTTTGGTCGGAACCGCTGGGAATAAAGTGGCGCAAGAAACCGCCTGGTGTGTAGAGTTTTTTCCTGTACACGGCAGGAGAGAAGGGAGAGCTGCCTGGTTTTCCTGTGCGCGAGAAGGAACCGCCCCGCCTCCTGTTCACGCGAAGAAGGAGAGGCCGCCGTGCGAAGGAGTTCGCGCCACCGCCGTTGCCGCCGCCATCGTCTTGCTCTTGGTGCCGCGAGGGGTGGGAGACCCCTGTAGAGGTTCCACCGGTGGTTGTCGTTGGTGCAACACCGTGCGATGGCGGCGAAGTGAGGAGATGATGTCGTACGGGCGTGGCGGCGAAGGCTTGCGGTGGTGCAGTGGTCTTGACGGAGTTCCTCTCCGATGGTGCGGGCGTGGCGGCGAAGGCATGCGGGAGTGCAGTGGCCTTGATGGTGTTCCTCTCCGGTGGTGCGGCTTGGTGTCGATGGCGTGCGCGGGTGCAGTTGGCCTCGACGGTGCTTCTCCGGCGGTGGCAGGTGGTTTGGTCGTCATCCGACGACGAAGGTTCTCGGCGAACCTTCTGCGTCCGCTGTGTTAGCAGATTGCAGTCCAGATTTTTATCTCTCCCGCGGATCGAGCAAGTCCGGCTCTCCGCGGTGTATTCTGTAACGAACGTCGGTACATTTCTTCATGATTTTGATTGCAGTTGTAGTATTTACTTATGCATTGCTCTTGTTCAGATTTCAGTTCTTGTACACACTTTATTATTTGGTTGCGCCTAGGGGAATGTTTCCGCATTACATCCCAACAAGTGGTATCAAAGCTAGGTTTTGTAGGCGACTGATTGGACATTCGAGGAATGGTTTCACTGTGGTGGGTGACGACTATGTCCGCTCCCCATTTTTTCAAATCCGACCTTTGAATTAATCAGGTTTCCTGATCGTGCCGTAGGACAACCATGACAGGGAAGAACATGTTTCTGGACTGTATTTGAAGAAGTGCGACAGTGGCGGGTTTGACCTATGACAGATGGTACTGCATGAGATGGTCATGATAACTGCAGATTTGTTACAGGGAGGTGATTATCTGTGGGAACACAAGGCGTGTTCAAATGGTTTTCTATGTCAGTTAGAGGCAGGTGGTGCAGAGCCGGGGGAGGACGTGAAGACCCATTTTCACTCCTTACCTCGCTCACTTTTACCCGGTCTTAGTGACGATGCTCTTGTATGAGAAGGATACGGTGGAACTGGTAGAGGTCACGATTGCAGTGCTATCCAGACAGATGTTAATGGGCCCTACTCCTAAGGGCGGTCACATCTTGGCAGCAGCGGATGGGTAAGGTGAGGCAGCTTGGCAAGGGATTGAGTGGAGCACGATCTCGATCCGGGCCGAAGGAGGGCATGGTATTTTACCATTGCAGACAGTGCAGTCACACAGGAGAGTGAGTTCGCAGCGTGCAAAAGGCCTCGAGGCTAGGGTGCGGACAGGGTGACAACTGGGTCAGGGTGCAGAGTGATGAGGTCCTCACCATCAGTGAGAGTCTGTGCGACTCTGACACCTAGATGTTTGACATTACTGAGCGGATTGGATTCCAGTGACTATAGTTGTGTGGCCTGAGGAGGAGTCCTGATGGTGGAGTGAGGGCGTACCATGCTCAGGAGAGCTGTGTAGTGCTGTAGTTTGTACGGGCTGATGGGGACCATGATGTGTGGTGGTGTACCCATGATTTCTGCGGACGACATGGTGGATTGTCGTGGTGGTGCATAGGATCGTCCTTCTGGGACTCGGATTATGCGAGTCAGTTTCTACGATCAGGTTGCGACGACATTCACGGGTTGAGCCAGAGCAGAGATGAGTCGACTGGAGCAAGTCGGCTGACGCCTCAGGATTTGTGGGCGGTGCTTTATGCAGTGTTGCTTCGCGCAGTTGGTGCTTCGTGCAGGTGGTGGCTCCGGATCCCGAACCAAGGTGGTGGATTGTTGAAATATTTTGGTTCGGATCCGGGATTTGGATCCAATATTTATGGACATATATTTATATATATATAAATGGATATGGGATATATATATAGATATATAATTTTGGTTAAGCAAAAACCGCAACTGTGAATCAGTAAAACCGCATGCATTACATTGGGTTTCTTTGGAACAGCCGCCAGAAAAAAAGACAAAAAACCGCCTGTGGCTTTTGGTCGGAACCGCTGGGAATAAAGGGGCGCAAGAAACCGCCTGGTGTGTAGAGTTTTTTCCTGTACACGGCAGGAGAGAAGGGAGAGCCGCCTGGTTTTCCTGTGCGCGAGAAGGAACCACCCGCCTCCTGTTCACGCGAAGAAGGAGAGGCCACTGCGTGAAGGAGTTCGCGCCGCCGCCGCCACCATCGTCTTGCTCTTGGTGTCGCGAGGGGTGGGAGACCCCTGTAGGGGTTCCGCCGGTGGTTGTCGTTGGTGCAACACCCTGCGATGGAGGCGAAGTGAGGAGATAATGTCGTACGGGCGTGGCGGCGAAGGTTTGCGGTGGTGCAGTGGCCTTGACGGAGTTCCTCTCCAATGGTGCGGGCGTGGCGGCGAACGCATGCGGGAGTGCAGTGGCCTTGATGGTGTTCCTCTCTGGTGGTGCGGCTTGTTGGATCTTACGGCGCCCTTAGAGGGGGGGTGAATAAGAGAATAAAAAATCTTTGTATAATTTTATGGAAATTACTAAATTGTTTTATAATATGAGAAAGGCAAAATAACAATTTAGCTAATTTGTGAGAATATCATAATTTTCATCTTTAGAAATAAGTACCAAATTGTTTTATGATTAAGAGATTGAAATAAACAATTTAGTTAAAGTAATTTGAATTAAAAAACTTTGTAACCAATATATTAAAGATAACGCCAAAGGAGAGAAATCAAGTAAACACAAATAAAGACATGATTGTATTTATATAAAAAAGGTGTTTACAAAATTTGATTTCAATATCGCTAGAAATCGGATGCGTACAAAAGTAAATTTCTTTTCCTTTTCTATACCGACTTGTATCCCCACAAACCGGTTGGCTTTAGCCTATCCTTCCCGGATAAGGCCTCAAGCCGCTCTAGCCAATCCTTCCCCGGATATGGCCTCGAGCCCCCTAGATCTAATCACCTAGAACTAGTCGCCAACACAAGGCGAATTTCCCCCTAAGTCCTACCCAGACCTAGTCGCCAACACAAGGCGAATTCTCTAAACGGTTACAAAAGTATGGAATGGAAATAATGAAAAACAATAATAAAACTCCCTATATGAGATCTCTGGAGTCGAGGATGAAGGATCGCTGTAGCATAAGCGAGGTAGAAGCGATCGTCCTTCGGATGTAGCGTGGCGTAGTCCTCCTCCAGAATTCTCCTTAAGCTTTTTGTGGGAGATCCATCTTCGGCAGCATAACAACACTGGAGTTGTGGCACAAGCAACCTCTCTGGAATCTCTAGCCAAAACGAGAAGCAAAGCTCCAATTTATAGAACTTGGAGCTAGCGCCTGCGGTAGTGGCTAGCGCCTGCGGTAGCGTTCGTGTGGAGCGGTTGCGCAACCGTCGGCGGCGTGGCGCTGTGCATGAACTGGAGATAGCGTCTGGCGGTAGCGGGAGATAGCGCTGACGGTAGCGATAACGGTAGCGGTTGCGAAACTGTCGCTGCGCACAAACTCGAGATAGCGCCTGACGGTAGCGATAACGCTGGCGGTAGTGCTGGCGGTAGCAGTAGCGCTAGCGATAGCACTGGCGTTAGTGATAGCGCTGGCGGTAGCTCTGCTCCTTTCAAAAGTTTGTTCCAAGCTGCTTTCTACCTGTGGAGTATTGCACCTATAGTTCCTGCACACTATAAACACACTACAAGCAATATCAAATACAATAGGTGATTTGTTATTCTCAAACAAAGGGATGTGACACATATGTCCAACAATCTCCCTCTTTTGATAATAACAAATCCTCTAAGCAAGAAATCAACAATAGTGTTTATAGATAAGTTAAGCAAGATAAAAGTGCAACTATAGTATATGATATGTATGATATTGTGCATACTCCCCCTATCTTAATGCTCCCCCTACATAAATGCAATTTATGTGTTACTCCCCCTAAATGATAGATTTCATGAATTTATTCTCCCCTTAATCTTCTATGTTTCTTCTATATAGATTTCTTCAATTAATCTCCCCCTTTTGGTATTATCAAAAGAAGGTGGGGTGAGGGTAGTAAGGAGGCATTAATATATCATGATCGAGCTTTTCGAAATATAAATAATGATAAAGAGTTTAAGCATAGCATATATAAGAGATTTCAAATATAAAGATAAGAGTTGCAAGCAAGCGGAAGATTATAATAAACATCTTTTTGTAAGCATGAAAAACATAAGTAGAAATATGAGTTTTAGTTCAAATTTGAAAGATGTTTTAATCTTTTTGAAATCTCAAAGTTTTTCATAAAAATACCAAGCATGATATGAACATATCAAAGAGAGATTATACTACAATGTTACTTAATTCTAAGTTCAAAAAATACCAAAACATTGTAGAGATCATGCTAGGTTATCTAGTGCATTTTTTATATAAAGAGTAGTATAGATAAAGCATTAGAATCCAATACTCATGAGAAGAAGTGTTATGAAAGATAATGATGTGCACATAAGTGTATTTTGGGCAATGTTAACAATTGATTTAAATCACCAAAATACAAGACATATGTAAAGTAAAATGCACAATAAAAATAAGTAAATTACTTTCACACACTTTTAATGCACATAATTTTTAACAAAGTGATGTAATAACCAAGGTTTGCACAAGTAACTTTACTATTCTTTCCAAGTTGCTCAACCTCACAATGCTTATGAAGACTTATCAGGAGGTTCAAGTAGTGCTTGGTGGAGTTATATTTGTCTACATATATATAATTTTTTGTTCACATTTGTGAGACAACATTCTCCGAATACACTTGTTTTGCAAACCAAAATTTTTAACTTAACCACTTTTCTAAATTTCATAAGTGCAATTCAAATGTATTGTAGGCAATAAACTTATGCAAGTTTTAATTCATTGCCCAAATACAATACACAAGCAAGCATTTTTAGATTTAGACACACATGTTGATTATCAAAGTAAGTGAGTGAAATGTATCATTATCAATCATAAAATATTTACTCATACTTAGAGGCATGCTAAGCTTGGTTCTACACATTTTGCAATACAATTGATGCACTTTAAATAGATATATCAAAGCATGATAAGCAAAACAATGTTCATAGTAATTTGAAAGAATATGATTTAACATTGTAAATAATTCTAAATAATAGAATTCATACATGCTTGATATTAGCAATAAACATTATACAGTTTTTTTGTTGTTTTATCATTTTTAATGAGAAAAAGAAAACAGAAAATCACAAAAACATATTTTTGTATTTTTGAATTCTGAACTTTTGTAGTTGATTTTTCAAAATATGGATAAAACACAAATAACAAAAACATATTTTTGTATTTTTAGATTTTGAACTTTTATAGTTGATTTTTCATAGAATGAATAAAATACAAATAACAAAAAACATATTTTTGTATTTTTGAATTTTGAATTTTTGTAGTTGATTTTTCATAATGTGAATAAAATAAAAATACCAAATGTAAGAAATACAAAAACAAGGTAGTACATATAGACTAAAATATTTTTAATGATTTTTAGAAATTTTAAAACCCAGAAAAATCAGACACTCACGCTAGCGCCGACGCTAGTGATAGCGCGGCAAACAGTACACGATTTTTTAGGAATTTAAATTTTTTATTTTTGATATTGATTAAGTGTCCTTAGAGTAGTTCCATGCTGTAATTTCAGAATTTTTGGAGATCTCTAGGTGGATCAAATTTACATGAAACTTTGGCCTTTTCAAATTCATGTGTTTTACAAAAACATTTAAGCTCAAAAAGATAGATTATGCAAACACAAGAGAACATTTTTTTATTAAACAACCCAAAATATGCATGATTAAAGTGATAAGTAAATGAAATGATCATGCAAAGAGTAATATAAGTATGTGCTAAGATTAAAGACTACCCTGACTAAATGTCTACACCCTAGCCCCGTACTAAGTGACAGATGGGCATGAGGAGCTGCACGCATGCCGTAGGTTGGGGTGTTAGTCCCATATGCACACACTAGAGAACACTTAACCTAGCACTCTTTCCCCCCAGTGTCTCGCAAGGCCCCACTGGAACTGTAAGATCCCAAATTTTATGTGCACACCAAAATACACAAAAATGAAATAAGTTGAAGCTAAGGAGCTAGCGCCAGCGCTAGTGATAGCGCCGGCGGTAGCGCACCCGTCGAGACGTCGAGCAGTCGAAGCGTCGAGGCATCGAGACGCCGAACTGTCGATAGCGTCAGGCGCTAGCGCTAGCGCCGACGGTAGTGGCTCTTTGCGGTACCGACTCTAGGGCTAGCGCCAGCACTAGTGGCTAGCGCCGGCTGTAGCGGGAAAATCATAAATTCCCCAAAATCCAACTCTTTTCCCATTTCTCTGCCTTTTCCTGATCTGAGAGCTGAGGGCAGAGGGGTGGGAGCAAGGAGGGAGATCCGTTGGCGTTGCGCTTTCATCGTGTCAGGAGGGAGATAGCATCTGCGTGCTTGTGCCACCGCAGATTCCAGCCAATCCAATTCCCTCTCAATTCTATGGCGCCAAAACGACCAGCGAGGGTAACGAATCTCCTCCCTAATCCTTGGACATGTACGTCCTTTGATTTGCATGTATTTTGGAAGACTTCTACTAATTAGTAGATCGGATCTTCCGGTGGGATGAAGTTATTCCCCCACAAATTGCATATAGATCGAGTCCGGAACGGTAGTACGGGCATACGCATGCTGTGTGAAACCCATCTGGACATATCGAGCTGGATTGGTGATGTTTAAAGTGCCGAAAATAATTCCGTGTAAGTGTTGTGATTCAGGTTATGTGTACTGTTTTGTACAGCAAAAAGGGTCCTGGAGGTGTTTCCCAGGCAATACCCGAATTTGGTGGCAGAACTGAGCTCTGTCACTAGCCTAGCTGAACCAAACCCCCTATAGTGGTGGTGAAGAGGTCGCCCTTCGTTGCACCGGGCTATGGAAGAGTGTCGTAACTTCGTTTATGGGCTAGCTCAATTTGCTTGTCTAAGTTGAAATAGGACTTAGCGTAAGGGCGTAACTCAGGGAGTATGCCAAAGTGTGCCTTGAGAGCACGAAGCGGGTGGCTTGGTTTGCCTCCGTTGGTGTTGTTTGCGGATATATATGTACAACCCGTATTCGCCGAGTGGACCCCTCAAGCTAAATGGCGAGACCTGGGTCAGCCCGATCATTCGCCCCGGCCAGGAGGAGGAAGTACCCCGGTTTGGTGGGGGTAAGGTGCGGAAGAGAAGGAGCCAGGCGAGTGGTGCTCTCACAGACCACTCGCCTGGAAGCGCGGGCACTCGCCCAGCAAGGCGGGTGCCCAGCGAGTGGTGCCCTCACGGACCACTCGCCCAGGATGATTTGAGGGAGAAATGACCCTAATACCCCTGGTGGGCTGCAAATAGCCCTTCGGAACAGCAGAGTTAGGCTGTTAGCAGACCAGTTTGGGGTGCTGTTAGTAAAATTAAAAGGCGGATTCATGTTATTTGCAGACCAGCCTAGAAAAATCTATAAATAGACCCTTAAGGGCACCTTGGAGGAGATCCGATTTTAGAGAATCCTCTCCTCCATGCTAGTTTTTGGTCGGCTGCTAGTGCCCTCCAAGGTGCCCGGTTGAGCTCTGGTTTGGGAGGGGAAGCTCTCTAAGATCTTCCGGGTGTGCGGCGGGACCTCCTCGCTTCAGCCTTGGGTCTATTCGTATTCTCACATCCACCGTCAAGAGAGTCTAGTGAGGGAGAAGAAAGCATCGGCTACACCCCCAGTGGGTCCGAACTCAAGAGACTTGTTGCAGGTTTCAACATTTTTGGTGCGGTGAGCGTGGACCGTAGCCGGTGAAGGAAAATCTTGAATTAGGTTCGATGATAGGAGATGACAGGAATGGTTCTGACTCAGGCCACTCGCAGCCACCCGCGACAGGAGAGTGGCTGGAGATGTTTGAGAAGTTCAAGCGAGAAGTTCTGCAGACAGTTCTCGCAGCAAGGAGCGAGTGCGAGACCCCGGCCGTCCCCGTGGTTCCGCCCATGCAGATCGGCGAGAACGCACCAGGGCAGCGGCCGGGGAAGGAGGTGCCAGCAGAAGGAAGTGCGCGAGATCTCCCAGGGCGGCAGCTGTTCAGCAGTCCGGCGAGTGCTGAGGTGTGCGAGCTGGGTCCGCGCGAGAAGACCATTCGCCGAACAGGGGAAGGGAGCCCCTTTTGCGAGATGATCCTCTCGGCCCCAGTGCCAGAGGGGTTTCGTGGGCCGGAGATGTCCTACTACACCGGCAAGGAGGATCCAGTCGTGCACCTGCAGTGGTTTGAGGACATGACATCGATCCTTCCCATGTCGGATGCTTTTCAATGCCGACTCTTCGCAACCACCCTGAAGGAGAAAGCAAGGGACTGGTTCCACCAGCTTTCCGCGGGTTCCATCTACACGTTTGATGACCTGCGCCGAGGCTTTCGGCTGCGCTTCTCGACGTCAAAAAAGAGAAAGAAGGATGCGGAGGCTCTCTTCAAGATCAGGCAGAGGGAGGGAGAGTCCCTGGGACATTACGTGGATAGGTTCCAGGAGGAGATACACCTCGTGCAGGAGGTGCCGGGATTCGCCCTCCAGATGGCGTTCATCGTAGGGTTACGAGACGGGTTCTTCAAGATGGACCTGAAAAGAATACCTCCTTCATCCTTTGAAGAATTGATGGAGCGAGCAGCAGAAGAGATTGAAGGGGAGGCGGCCAACCCAGAGTTCTACCGGAGATTGGCAAAAATGAGCGAGCCCGAGGTGAGGCAGCAAGAAGGAAGAAGGCGGGATGACCCCAGGGGTCACGAGTTCGAAAGACCGCCTCGAAATTGGAGGAATCAGGAGCCCAACAACAGGTTGGGCTGGAGGCACCAGGAAGGACCGACGAGAGGTCAGGAAGAGGGGTACCAAGGAAGAGAAGCGGGAGGAATGAATCCGGGGTGGAGGCAGGGTCCCAGACCCCCTCACCCCCCGAGGGAGCAAGCTATGGCAGTAGGCCGGGGAAGAGGAGGCAGATGAGCAAGAGGAGGAAGAGGAAGAGCAGGGAGAGGAGGCAGGGTGGCGTTGCCCTATTGTGACTTTCATCAGGAAGAAGGTCACGCGACCGCCACCTGCCCAGAATTCTTGGAGATGAGAGAGAGAGGTCAGCCACGGCGGCAGCAGGCCAGGATCGAGGAAATGCTCCCGGAGGCGGAAGAAGACCGATGCGAGGACAGAGCAGATACAGGAACCAGGGGGGAATCAGGGTGATTTATGGAGGGGTTGGGATAGAGGCCTCTCGCAAGAGGAGCTTCCAGGCAATGTTCCAAAGGGACGTCGCGTCGACTTCCCAGACCCTACCCCTCTCGGAGAAGCTCACCTTCTCCTCGGATTGAAAATTTCACGGTCTCCCGGATCCTGGTGGATAACGGGAGCTCAGTGAACGTGATCTTCAAGAAGGCCTTCGATGCAATGGAGGTAGAAAAGAAGAGTGTGCAGGCCTCCGACGGACCGCTATTTGGTTTCTCAGGAGAGCGGAAGGAGGTCGAGGGAGGTGTCAGTCTCCAGGTGACGCTAGGAGGAGTCCCAAGAAACTGCCGGTTCGTCATTGTGGACGCTCCGAGCAGCTATAACGCCATTTTCGGACGCCCCCTCATCAGCGCCTTCCGGTGCGTGCCCTCATCGTACCATCAGTGCTTAAAGCTCCATAGTGGAGGAGTCCAGGTCCGCGTCCGAGGAGATGCTAAGGTGGCGAGGCAGTGCTATGTGACTGCCGTCAACACCATCTCTTGGATGGCGGATGCTAAGAAGATGGAGGAGGAGATGGCGAGGCCGGAGGGGCCAGGAGAAGAAGTGGAGATGAGAGAGGTAGGGGGAGAGGGCAATGCCCGAAAAGAGAATATGGAGGTCGCTCGTGAGGAGCAGGAGGTCGTGCCGGCAGAGGCGGAAGGAGTCATAGAGGAAGAGGCCCGGATAGAAGGGCGAAAAGCAAAGGGCCAATGGGAAGAGCCAGCCCGGCTCGAGGCGGCAGAAGAGGTGGTGGAGATGGAGGTTCTCACCCAGGAAGGGAGGGTGAAAGAGGTGCGGATCAACGGGGGTCTCGGCCCGGAGGATAGGGTGAAGATGCTGGAGTGCATCCAGAGGAACGTGGATGTCTTCGCATGGAGCGCAGCTGATATGCCAGGCATCGAGGCGGACGTGGCTTGCCATCGCCTCAACCTCGATCCAGAAGCCCGTCCCATCCGGCAGAAGAGGAGGACCTTCGCCAGCAAGCTCGAGGGACCCATCCGCGAGGAGGTGGCAAAACTCCTCGAAGCAGGTTTTGTATCGGAGATCCAGTTCCCAGGCTGGGTCTCCAACGTCGTAATGGTAAAAAAGGTCGATGGCCGCTTGCGTATGTGTGTGGATTTTTCATTGTTAAATAAGGCCTGCTCTAAGGATTGTTATCCCCTGCCTCGGATCGACGCGCTGGTTGACTCAGCCGTCGGTTTTTCAGTGATGAGTTTTTTGGATGCTTTTTCAGGTTATCACCAGATCAGGATGCACCCCCCAGACGTCAAAGACGTCTCGTTCATCACCAGGGAGGGATGCTACTGCTATAAGATGATGCCCTTCGGGTTGAAAAATGCAGGAGCAACCTACCAGAAGATGATGGACCGGGTATTTAGGGAGCAAAGGGGAAGGAACCTGGAGGTCTACGTGGATGACCTTATGGTGAAGAGCAAGTGCGTGAACTCTCACATCCAGGACCTCGAGGAGACCTTCGCCACCCTACGCAAGTACAAGATGCGCCTGAACCCCCTGACGTGTGTGTTCGGGGCCAGTAAGGGGAAATTCCTGGGGCATCTTCTCACCTCTTGGGGGGTAGAACCTAACCCGGACAAGGTGAAGGCCATAATGGAGCTGGGGTTGCCGCGGAACACCAAGAAAGTTCAGCGCTTGACCGGAAGGCTCGCGGGGCTGAGCAGGTTTCTCTCCCGAGCCGGGGAGAAATGCTCCCCCTTTTTCAAAACATTACGAGGTAACCAGAAGTTTGAATGGCCAAAAGAATGCGAGGAGGCCTTCCAGGCCTTGAAAAGCCAACTCACCAAGGCTCCACTGCTCCAAGGTCCCAAAGAAGGGGAGGATCTATATCTATATCTCGGGGTCGGGACAGAGGCCGTAAGCTCCGTCCTAGTTCAGGAGGAAGGCAAGAAGCAGCTGCCCATCTACTACGTGAGCAGGGTCCTGAGGGAAGCAGAGCTCAGATACCCGATTTTGGAGAAGTTGGCCTTTGCTCTAGTCGTCGCAGCAAGGAAGCTCAGGCCATACTTCCACGCCCATTCAATTCAAGTGGTGACGGACCACCCTCTCCGCCAGATCTTTGAAGGAGTGGAACACTCGGGAAGGCTCGCGAAATGGTCGATAGAGCTAAGTGAATTCAACATTGTCTTCGTCCCTCGCCTATCCATGAAGGCACAGGTGGTGGCTGATTTCATGGCAGATTATGTGACCGAGATGAAGGAAGATGGTGCCCCTCGTCACGTTCCGTGGAAGCTGCTGGTGGACGGGGCTTCGGGCAAGAATTCACTCGGAGGCAGGTTCTATGTGAAAGAAAAGAAGGCCCCGAGCAGACCCACTGACCAGGCTCTCATCTAGCTGGCAGGTCCGAAGGCTCACTCGGAGGCAGGTTCTATGTGAAAGAAAAGAAGGCCCCGAGCAGACCCGCTGTCCAGGCTCTCATCTAGCTAGCAGGTACGAAGGCTCACTCGGAGGCAGGTTCTATGTGAAAGAAAAGAAGGCTCCGAGCAGACCCGCTGACCAGGCTCTCATCTAGCTGGCAGGTCTGAAGGCTCACTCGGAGGCAGGTTCTATGTGAAAGAAAAGAAGGCCCCGAGCAGACCCGCTGTCCAGGCTCTCATCTAGCTGGCAGGTTCGAAGGCTCACTCGGAGGCAGGTTCTATGTGAAAGAAAAGAAGGCCCCGAGTAGACCCGCTGACCAGGCTCTCATCTAGCTGGCAGGTCCGAAGGCTCACTCGGAGGCAGGTTCTATGTGAAAGAAAAGAAGGCCCCGAGCAGACCCGCTGACCAGGCTCTCATCTAGCTGGCATCTCCGAAGGCTCACTCGGAGGCAGGTTCTATGTGAAAGAAAAGAAGGCCCCGAGCAGACCCGCTGACCAGGCTCTCATCTAGCTGGCTGGTCCGAAGGCTCACTCGGAGGCAGGTTCTATGTGAAAGAGAAGAAGGCCCCGAACAGACCCGCTGACCAGGCTCTCATCTAGCTGGCAGGTCCGAAGGCTCACTCGGAGGCAGGTTCTATGTGAAAGAAAAGAAGGCCCCGAGCAGACCCGCTGTCCAGCTCTCATCTAGCTGGCAGGTCCGAAGGCTCACTCGGAGGCAGGTTCTATGTGAAAGAAAAGAAGGCCCCGAGCAGACCCGCTGACCAGGCTCTCATCTAGCTGGCAGGTCCGAAGGCTCACTCGGAGGCAGGTTCTATGTGAAAGAAAAGAAGGCCCTGAGCAGACCCGCTGACCAGGCTCTCATCTAGCTGGCAGGTTCGAAGGCTCACTCGGAGGCAGGTTCTATGTGAAAGAAAAGAAGGCCCCGAGCAGACCCGCTGTCTAGGCTCTCATCTAGCTGGCAGGTCCGAAGGCTCACTCGGAGGCAGGTTCTATGTGAAAGAAAAGAAGGCCCCGAGCAGACCCGCTGTCTAGGCTCTCATCTAGCTGGCAGGTCCGAAGGCTCACTCCGAGGCAGGTTCTATGTGAAAGAAAAGAAGGCCCCGAGCAGACCCGCTGACCAGGCTCTCATCTAGCTGGCAGGTCCAAAGGCTCACTCGGAAGCAGGTTCTATGTGAAAGAGAAGAAGGCCCCGAGCAGACCCGCTGTCCAGGCTCTCATCTAGCTGGCAGGTCCGAAGGCTCGCTCGGAGGCAGATTCTATGTGAAAGAAAAGAAGGCCCCGAGCAGACCCGCTAACCAGGCTCTCATCTAGCTGGCAGGTCCGAAGGCTCACTCGGAGGCAGGTTCTATGTGAAAGAAAAGAAGGCCCCGAGCAGACCCGCTGTCCAGGCTCTCATCTAGCTGGCAGGTCCGAAGGCTCACTCGGAGGCAGGTTCTATGTGAAAGAAAAGAAGGCCCCGAGCAGACCCGCTGACCAGGCTCTCATCTAGCTGGCAGGTCCGAAGGCTCACTCGGAGGCAGGTTCTATGCGAAAGAAAAGAAGGCCCCGAGCAGACTCGCTGACCAGGCTCTCATCTAGCTGGCAGGTCCGAAGGCTCACTCGGAGGCAGGTTCTATGCGAAAGAAAAGAAGGCCCCGAGCAGACCCGCTGTCCAGGCTCTCATCTAGCTGGCAGGTCCGAAGGCTCACTCGGAGGCAGGTTCTATGTGAAAGAGAAGAAGGCCCCGAGCAGACCCGCTGTCCAGGCTCTCATCTAGCTGGCGGGTCCGAAGGCTCACTCGGAGGCAGGTTCTATGTGAAAGAAAAGAAGGCCCCGAGCAGACCCGCTGTCCAGGCTCTCATCTAGCTGGCAGGTCCGAAGGCTCACTCGGAGGCAGGTTCTATGTGAAAGAAAAGAAGGCCCCGAGCAGACCCGCTGTCCAGGCTCTCATCTAGCTGGCAGGCCCGAAGGCTCACTCGGTGTCAGGTTCAAAATTCTCAAAGGGTGACCTCAAGAGCACTCGCATTGACCACGCGCAGGAGAGATGACCTCACTTCACTTTCATGACTACCTAAGCGAGACCCAGGTTTGGGCGAATGGTAAGGAGGTGCGAGTGGGGCAGGCCGCGGGAAGGCGAAGAGGGGTGACACGCCTAGGTCATCCTCGAGCCTTCACTAGGTGGCCGGGACAGTCGCACTACAGCTTAAACGTCCTAATGAGCCTAGCGAGATATAGCGGCGAATGAGAAAGAATTAACGTCCTAGCAAGCCTAGCGAGACATAACAGCAAATGAGAAAAAAGTGGAGATAGTACAAAAATGGAGAGCACAAAAATCGTGATCAATATACATATCTTTCAAGGGCACTCGCCCCGTTCATGATTACATTCAAAAGATTTTAAGTAAAAGACAGCAAAAAACACAGGGCCCATCTCAGGGGTCGGCAGGCTTTTCGCCAGAAGATCTATCGCTCTCGCCTGAATCCGGTAGGAGGGCGTCTTCTCGCGGCTCGCCATCCTCATCTTCCGGGAAGGGGATCGGGATGAAGAGCTCGGGGATGACCTGTCGGGCAGAGAGGCATTCGGCCTCTTCCTTCAGGTACCCAGCCTGCCGCAACACCTGCACCGCATGCTTCACGGCGCTCTGGGCGTTCTCCTGCATCAATTGCTCCAGCTCGTGGTGGGGGTAGAAGTGCCCCCCACTCCCCAAGGCGAGTGCCGAGACCTCGGCTTCTCGTCACCGCTGGGCCTCGGCCTTAGCCAGCCGGACTTCGTCTTCAAGGCCAGCCACCCAAGCACGAAGCATCTAGGCAACTGTGGTATCCTAAAAATAATAATGAAGGTGGTCAGAAGAAGGTACATCAATTGGCAACAGGCCACTCGCGGTGAGGAAGAAAATATATACCTCCGCAACGGGGCGGCGGGCGAGAAGGGTTTCCGCAGCTACCAGCTTCGTCCTGAGTTCCTGCGCCTCGGCAGAAACGACGGCCCTGGACTCCTCAACCTCCGCCAAGCTCCGCGCCAGTTTGATGCTCCGGCGCGAAGACATATGCGCGAGCTCGAGCGCCCGCAGCATGGCCCTGGCGGTCTCATGGGCGAGGACCTGAGTCGTCTCGGCATCATAGACTTCAGCATCCTCCTGACCGTAGAGGGCATACGCGATGGCATAGGCCTCACCACTTGCGAGGTCACTCTCTATCCACGATGGATGAAGGGTGGAAAGCGAAACCCTGTTGGCGTTCCTGTCCCACTTTACCAGGGGAGCCCCTGAGGGGTCCACATACTTCTCGCCGCTGGGGAAGTTCCGGTGGTCCCTGGGCAATGGAGGCGGCGGCAACGACGATCCCGCGCGAAGGGTGGTCTCGCCTGGCGCACCCGCCCCCGGGGTCTGAGTCTGAGCACTCGCCCCTAGGGCCTCGTCCAAGACCCCCTTCCCCTTGGCGGAGGGGGGATTCTTTGATTTCTTGGAAGAAGAGGAGGTCAGCGCCCCAGGTTTCCGCTTCTTTCCGCTAGGCTTGGAGGAAGAGGGTTCCTCCCAACAGGCATCCGCTGCAGCCTGTGCGAAGGACACGGAAGCCCCAGCGGGACGCGGCGGATGCAGGGGGAAGCTACGCACGCCTGCATAATATTGTGAATGATTTAGCGAATGATATAAGAGTCACAAGATCGAAACGAACGAAGTCTCAAAAACTTACCCTCGCCCTGCGGAATGAGCGGGAGCGAGTTGACATTTCGCCGGAGATAGACGAGGTCCATCCCATGCTCCAAGATGTATTGGTGGAGTTTGGCCTCGTGCCCCCCTAGGGACGGGGGGGGGGGGGGGGGGGAAGGTTGACTCCTCCTCCTGCACCGGGGCGAGAAGTGTATTTCCCAGGTTCCCGCTGACGAAGAGGAAGCGCCGAACCCAGTCGTGGTTCTTATTCGGGAGCCCGTAATGCTTGAGCGGGTTCAGACCCGAGAAGAATGAGATGCCGTTGGTGCAGCGAAAGGTGTAGAGCTTGCGGAAGACGGGGAGCGAGAACTCGATCCCCTCTTCTCGCAGATAGCTCGCATACCCGACCAGCATGACGATGGAGTTGGGGTTGAGCTGGCCGGGCACGACTCCATAATATCTGAAGGTCTGGCGGAGTTCCGGCCAGATGGGAAGGCAAAACCCCACCTCGAAGTGCTCTAGCGGGATCGCGAGAGCACAGGGCGAGATGGAGTTTAGGCGCTCGTCCGGCCTGGGCTTTCGCTCCTCGAACCCAGGCGGGATGTAATCCGTGACCGCAGTCAGGTAAGCCTCGTCGGAGAGGTCGCATGAATCGAAGGTGTGGTTGACGAACGCGCTGGCGCAAATGGCTCTGCCTTCCGCATCACCACCCATGACGCGAATGACGAAGGATAAGAAGGCAGCAGAGAAGAGAGAAGCGCGAGGAAAGAGAGGGAGCGAATGGTAAGGTATTTAATACGGTGGTTGAAAGGCCTATTTATAGAAGGGCTAAACGGCGTTTGGGCTTTCGAGGTAACGGGTGTGCAGATAGCAGTCGCGCCTTCCCGACGCCTCGGAACCCGGGCCGACCCCTCTCGCCCAGTAATGACAAGTGCCCCGTGGCTATTCACTCATCGACTACACGAAAGAGGTTAAGAAAGCATTCGGCAATACCCAAGCAAGATATAGGAAATAAAAGACAAAGAATAGAGCATTCGCAAAACACAGGACGTAAGATTATTACAAACAGAAATAAAAGTTCAGCATCCGCGCTACAGAAAGCAGAAAAATTGCAAGAAGGGCGAATGAAGACTGGCTCAATACTCCTCCTAGACCCACCGACCTCGCTTTCGCGACCCAGCTTCCAGGGGCATTCGCGGACGAAGATATGCGAGCATGTTGGTGATCTCATGGGAAGCCAGTTGGAGTTGGTCCCGGGCTCGCGCGGCGTGTCTTTCGGGAGACAACTCCCCTCCTTCACCCCCCAGGCGCTCCACCGTCGTGAGAATGCGCGAGTAGTCCCGCTGGAGGTCCTTTAACTCACGCGCGACTCTCAGCCGCACGTCGTCCACCTGGTCGGCAACATTTCGCTGGATGTGGATGAGCTTCCCCAAGACCTCCGAGATCCGGTCCTTCAGGGTCGCGTGATCCGAGGAGTCGCCCAGAAAGTCAGCGAGATCCCCAGGGGAAGGGAGAGGCGAGAGCATCCCCTCTCCCCCTCGTAGTAGGAGTCAAAGGGGGAGGCTTCCCGATAGCCTGCGAAGTCACGACTAGGTCAGTAGTGGTAAAATATGCGAGTACGATAGGGGCGGGTGAGTGAACTGACCTGGGGTGGGGTCCTGGTGACCTGAAGGACGAGACGAGTGGAGGTGCGTTCCAAACAGCCCGGCGGGAGGTAGGACCTTTCCCTTTCCAGGACGGTAGGGCTGTGAGGTAGGAGCTGGAGCATCCGCAGGATCATCCGCGCGGCCCTGCTGACCGGATCCCTTCCGGGGGGACACCCTCGGCTCATCCGCAAGCACGGAGGGGTTCGGTCGAACAGGGGAACTCAGAGGAATAGAGTTCCGCAGCGAAGGGTTGGGGTCGAGGACTACAAAAAACAGTGGTCAGCAGCGAACAACATGAAGGATGAATCTAAAGGGGGTTACAACTTACCGGACTGCAATGATGTCTCGCCCGGAGGAGGTGGAGGGGCAAGGTCCCGATCTGGAGGCCTCTCGTCCGGGGGAGGTGGCACCGCGACACTGCTCGAGACGGCCCCGTGGCCGGTCTCGGGCATCGAAATCCCCTGCGAATGGTCAGAGCAGAGGCAAGGTAAGGGGAGGAACTAAACAGAGGGACGAGAGGAATCCTCATACCTGCGTCCCGGGGTTCGGAGGATTCCTCGCCGGAAGGGTATCCGCCGGCGGAGTGTTCGCCGGTGGAGTACCCGCAGGAGATTCCGAGGCAGTCTCGCCTCTCTGACGATTCAGTCGAATCGCCTTGGCTCGACGCGAGACGTAGGGGGCATTCGGATCCCGTTTAGACAAAAGCCAGGGAGCAAATTTGGCTGCCTTGGGGGCAGTTACAGCTTGGGCCGCGACCAGACGCTCGATCATCTCCCGCGAGAGGGGTCTCGCGAAAGGCTTGTGAGAATACATTGATGTCAGTGCGGGACTAAGAGAGGGAAGAAGCTCTGAATCAAGGGTTGTCAACGCTCCAGGAAGTTCTGACATCAAGAGATATATATAGGACAACGGTGGGACCCACAGAATCTTGTGAAAGTCCAGTCAGCAAGCACTCACCGAATACAGGGTTGGACTGTTCTTTCCGAGCGTAGTAACCACTCGCAAAGAGCGGGGATTGTGTACAACCCGTATTCGCCGAGTGGACCCCTCAAGCTAAATGGCGAGACCTGGGTCAGCCCGATCATTCGCCCCGGCCAGGAGGAGGAAGTACCCCGGTTTGGTGGGGGTAAGGTGCAGAAGAGAAGGAGCCAGGCGAGTGGTGCTCTCACGGACCACTCGCCCGGAAGCGCGGGCACTCGCCCAGCAAGGCGGGTGCCCAGCGAGTGGTGCCCTCACGGACCACTCGCCCAGGATGATTTGAGGGAGAAATGACTCTAATACCCCTGGTGGGCTGCAAATAGCCCTTCAGAACAGCGGAGTTAGGCTGTTAGCAGACCAGTTTGGGGTGCTGTTAGTAAAATTAAAAGGCGGATTCATGTTATTTGCAGACCAGCCTAGAAAAATCTATAAATAGACCCTTAAGGGCACCTTGGAGGAGATCCGATTTTAGAGAATCCTCTCCTCCAGGCTAGTTTTTGGTCGGCTGCTAGTGCCCTCCAAGGTGCCCGGTTGAGCTCTGGTTTGGGAGGGGAAGCTCTCTAAGATCTTCCGGGTGTGCGGCGGGACCTCCTCGCTTCAGCCTTGGGTCTATTCGTATTCTCACATCCACCGTCAAGAGAGTCTAGTGAGGGAGAAGTAAGCATCGGCTACACCCCCAGTGGGTCCGAACTCAAGAGACTTGTTGCAGGTTTCAACAATATAGATCTATATGCTGCTGACTCTTACTTGCAGGGAAGGAGCACCGCCGCCCCGAGTGTGGGGCGGGGTCATTATAAATCTTGGTCAGCTAAAGCTGACCGGTTGCTTATTTTCCCACCAATTGGTGGATTTGCTTATACAGGTCCCGGTGAGACTAGCGGGAGATAGCGGGCTGAAGCCCCTGCTGCTGTGCTGTGCTGGCCCTTGAAGGCCAAAGCTTTTGTTTGCTTTTGTTCATGTGTGGCCGGCCTGCGTGCCGATGTCTGGAAGCCACCTTTTTGATGTAAACAAACTCATGTAAATAACTCTTGTTGTATTTCATTCCTAGTAGTAATGTGGACTTGTTATAAACTGGTTTTAAATGAAAATAAATATGCTTCCGTGTTGCGACTCTGATGCTGAGATAGTTATAGTTTTTAACCGTTTATCACTAATTTTAGTAACGCACTCTTCTGTTCATTTCATATGGCGTGGGGTCCCGGCCGGACCTACTGTTATATGCTATGTGACAGGGAGGGTGTTACAAATTGGTATCAGAGCTAGGTTTCGATCCTAGGACCTGTGGGTATCAGCGGGTGTTACAAATTGGTATCAGCTCCGGGTCTCGATCCCTTTCCGTCTGAATTCGTGGTCGAATTCTTTTATGGGGTGGTGAGCACGTGTGTGCGTCGCCTTTCAGTCATATAAATAACCAGTAATTGTCTACTTTAGGAATGAATTACATGTATAGGTGTAGCATTCAGATGGAACTTCTGTGTTCCTTTATTGCTTCATACTATCTCTTCGTCGCTAATTATGTTTTTATGTTTTGGGTACATATATAGGCGACTGGGAGTGGAGCGGGGCCTTCTCGACCCCCGCGTTCGACTGCAAGTAGTGCACCAACTCCGGTGCCGACACCTCCTTTAGCTGAAACCATAAGGATGATCGCTGAGGCAGTATTTGCGATGTTCACGGCGCAACCAGGAGGGCATGTCCCTGGACAGCCTCCTAATCCGGGAGCGGTTCCGGTGCAGGCTCCAGCAACCGAACCTGCGGTAGAAAGGCCAGTGCCGTTGAGGGCACGAAGAGCTCCAGATCAACAGCTGCAATACTTTTTGAGTTTCCATCCTCCTACGTTCACGGGGGCAGGAACCCCGACGCAAGCAGAGGATTGGCTGTCAAAGGTGCGCAAAACCTTGAAGGCCACAGACACGGAGGAAGGACAAAAAGTGATTTTGGCAACCTTCCTACTAGATGGGGAGGCGCAGCTGTGGTGGGATGAGTTGGAGATACATCAGCTAGCGGGAAGGCAACTGACCGATATCTCTTTTGATGAGTTTTCCAGGCTGTTCTTGGCGCGATATCTTCCACAGGCCCAACAAATAGAAATGGAAAATCAGTTCAACCGTCTGACTCAGGGTGATCGTACTATCGACGACTATCTGCATGAGTTTACACGGTTGGGTCGCTATGCAGGCGTGACCTTTGCGGATGAAGCTCGTAAGACAAATCGGTTTTACGAAGGCTTGCGAGAGGAGTTGCAGTTTCTTCTGACGGGGCCAATGACGCAAGGGTTTATGACCCTGGTCAACTCAGCTCGTTCTTTAGAGAAAGACATGAAGCGGTCCCACAGTAGGAAGGAGCTAGCAGTAGTCAAGCCAGAGTTCAAAGAATCGAGCTCGGCAAAGTCAGGACGAGGCAAGTGGAAGAAAGGAGCGCGACCGTCTAGGTCAGCTCAATCTTCAGCATTAGGAGTGACTGGGCGAGGTCCACTCACCTGTTACAACTGCGGCAGACCGGGGCACTTTGCTCGTGACTGTCGTAGTGGGAAGAAGTTAGTTGCGGCCTATGCAGCAGAGAAAGGAAAGACGGCAGAGTCTACCGCATCTCACGCTGCTCTAGCCCAGCCTAGAGTTTATAACCTTGGCCAACAGGAGGCCATCAAACAGAACGATGTGGTGACAGGTATGCGATAGTATATAGCTTTTGTTGCTTTTTATACTTCATACCTTTTACATTGCTTGTTAACCATTGATGTCCTAGGCTTTGTCCTGATCTTTAACTATCCGGCAAGAGCACTATTTGACACGGGTGCTTCACATTCCTTTATATCGGAGGCCTTCATACAGCAACTTGGAGTGCCTTCGTCGTTTAGACAGGAACGATTAGATGTGATGCTACCCAATGGGCATTCGATGCGCGCGGATCGAGGTTGTGTAGTAAAGGTACGAATAGGGAGTCAAGACTTTGATTTGGAAGCACTGATACTCCCGCTTTTGGAATTCGATGTAATCTTTGGTATGGACTGGCTGTCAGCGCAGCAGGCCTACATTGATTGTACTTCTAAGGAGGTCACACTGGGGAGAAATACCGAACGTGCGACTACGTTTGCTGGTTTGCATGGATCGAGCAAGACACTGATGTCTGCTGTCCAAGTGGTCAAGGCGGTTCGGCAAGACACAGAGTTATGTGTTGTGCTAGTGGGGGCTGCAAAGCCTCAACCCAGTTTGAGTGATTTTCCTGTGATTTCAGAGTATCCAGATGTGTTTCCGAAAGATCTTCCTGGGGCGCCACCTCAGCGAGAGATTGACTTCACTATAGAGCTGGTGCCAGATGCTAAACCTGTTTCACGCTCTCCGTACCGAATTGCGCCAAAGGAGATGGCGGAATTGAAAGTTCAATTACAGGAGTTGCTAGAGCAGGGTTATATACGTCCAAGTACCTCCCCTTGGGGTGCTCCGGTCCTTTTTGTGAAGAAGAAGGACGGAAGCCTGCGTCTATGCATTGACTACCGAGAATTGAACAAGCTGACCGAGAAGAACAAGTATCTGATTCCTCGAATCGATGACTTATTCGATCAGCTAGTTGGGTTAACTGTGTATTCAAAGTTGGATCTCAAGTCCGGCTATTACCAGTTACGAATTCGGGATTGTGATATCCCTAAGACAACATTCAGTACTCGCTATGGACACTACGAGTTTACAGTGATGCCGTTTGGATTGATGAATGCACCGTCAGTATTTATGGATCTGATGAATATGACCTTTCGAGAGTGCCTTGATCGGTTTGTTATTGTCTTTATTGACGATATCTTGGTGTACTCTCAGTCTGAAGAAGAACACGCGATTCATTTGCGTGAAGTTTTGGAAATCCTACGACGTAGTCAATTGTATGCCAAGTTCTCTAAGTGCGAGTGCTGGCTATCCTCAGTGGCGCTCCTAGGTCATGTTTTTAGTGGCGAGGGTATCACAGTGGATCCGGCAAAGATTGATGCAATCCAGAAGTGGCCCGTTTTGGCGACAGTAGCGGAAGTCAGGAGTTTCCTTGGACTTGCCGGCTACTATCGGCGCTTCGTGGAGAACTTTTCGCGGATCGCTCTACCTCTCACCACTTTGACGAGGAAGGATCAGAAGTTTGTTTGGTCACTAGAGTGTGCACGGGCTTTTGAGGAATTAAAGAGGCGTCTGACCACAGCACCAATTTTGTGTTTTCCATCTGGTGTAGAGGGTTATGAAATTTACAGTGATGCGTCAGGGAGCGGCTTAGGCTGCGTATTTCTTCAGCATGGTCAAGTAATAGCTTATGGCTCTCGTTAGTTGAAAGTGCATGAGCGGAATTATCCGGTCCACGACTTGGAGTTGGCGGCCGTGATCTTCGCTCTAAAGTTGTGGCGACACTACTTATATGGTGTGAAGGTTGACATCTTTACAGACCATAAGAGCCTTAAGTATCTGTTAACGCAGAAGGAGCTCAATATGCGACAACGAAGGTGGATGGAGTTCCTGGGGGACTACACTTTTGATATACATTATACTCCCGGAAAGGGGAATGTCGTCGCAGATGCATTGAGCAGGAGGGCTTTTTCACAGGCCAACTGGATTAAGATGTATGATCCACGTCTGATCAGGGACTTGGAAGCCTTGGAGATCTCCTGTGTAGAGAGGAGTTCTAGTGCGAATGCGTGCATAAACTGGACGGAGGTGCAGTATGACCTCGCCGACAAAATACGAAAGGCCTTGGAGCTTGATTCGAGCATGCAACGCTATTTAGCAGAGTCTGGGGATGGGACTGCTGCAGAGTTTGTGGTAGACGACGACCTGATGTGGAAAGACGGTCGGTTGTGCATCCCAAATGTGGGTAAGTTGCTGGAGGAATTGATGTACGAAGCGCATTTTACCAAATACTCAATTCACCCAGGGAGCACAAAGATGTACCAAGACATGAAAAAGCTGTTTTGGTGGCCAGGATTGAAGAAAGACATCGCCTTGTACGTGGCAAAATGCAAAACTTGCGCACTGGTGAAGGCAGAATGTCAGAAACCTGGAGGTTTCCTGAAGTCGTTGCCTATACCGGAATGGAAATTTGATGACATTTCGATGGATTTCGTGCACGGTTTGCCGAGATCACAGAGTGGTAATGATGTCGTATGGGTGATCGTGGATCGCTTGACGAAGGTAGCCTACTTTATTCCAAACCGGAAGGACGATTCAGTTGAAAAGTTAGCAAAACTTTATGTTGATAGCATTGTATGATTGCACGGTGTGCCCCGTAACATCGTCAGTGACCGAGATGGGCGCTTCACTTCGAAAGATTGGAGGCTAATCCACCAGTTGTTAGGTACAAAGCTGAAGTTTAGCACTGCCTTCCACCCTCAGACGGATGGACAGACTGAACGTACGAACAGAACTCTAGAGGATATGCTCCGAATGTGCGTCCTGGACTTCGGTAAAAAGTGGGAAGATCATCTTTTCATGATCGAATTCGCTTACAATAACAGCTATCAGGCAAGTATAAAGATGGCACCTTTCGAGGCCCTCTATGGTAGAGCTTGCCGCACTCCCTTATCTTGGGCGGAGACAGGTGAAACAAAGCTGTTTAAGCGAAAGGAAGTCGAAGAGGCAAATTCGGCTATTCAAACAATCCGGGAGAGATTGTTAATTGCGCAAGATAGGCAGGCGAAATACTACAACGCCAGGCACAGAAACGTCGAGTTCGCCGTGGGCGACTGGGTTTATCTTAAGATCAAACCTTTCAAGGGTGTGTCCCAGATTCGGCGCTTGAAAAAGCTGAGTCCAAGATACCTTGGACCGTTTGAGATACTGGAACGTGTTGGCGAAGCTGCCTATCGGCTCGCTCTTTCGACAGAGTTGAGTGGTCTGCACGATGTGTTCCACATATCGGTATTGAGGAAAGCTGTACCAGAGCCTCGCCAAGTGCTTGTGGCTAGCCAGGTGTCGGTCGATGATGGGTTGAAGACAAAGGTCATACCAATTAGCATCGAAGACACTGAGATCAAACAGCTGCGGAATAAATTGATCAAGATGGTCAAAGTCCGCTGGAACAACTGCAGTCGTGAGGAGCTTACATGGGAGCGTGAGCACACCATGCGTTAGGAGTTTCCCGAGCTGTTCCGTTGAGGTACAAATCATATTTCGTATTTTTGTGATTATTTGCACTGGTAGAATTTCGGGACGAAATTCTTTTAAGGGGGGGGGGGGGGGGGAGTTGTAAGACCCCAAATTTTATGTGCACACCAAAATACACAAAAATGAAATAAGTTGAAGCTAAGGAGCTAGCGCCAGCGCTAGTGATAGCGTCGGCGGTAGCGCACCCGTCGAGACGTCGAGCAGTCGAAGCGTTGAGGCGTCGAACTATCGATAGCGTCAGGCGCTAACGCTAGTGCCGGCGGTGGTGGCTCTTAGCGGTACCGACTCTAGGGCTAGCGCCGGCGGTAGCGGGAAAATCATAAATTCCCCCAAATCCGACTCTTTTCCCATTTCTCTACCTTTTCCTGATTTGAGAGCTGAGAGGAGAGCTGAGGGCAGAGGGGTGGGAGCAAGGAGGGAGATCCGTTGGCGTTGCGCTTTCATCGTGCCAGGAGGGAGATAACATCTGCGTGCTTGTGCCACCGCAGATTCCAGCCAATCCAATTCCCTCTCAATTCTATGGCGCCAAAACGACCAGCGAGGGTAACGAATCTCCTCCCTAATCCTTGGACATGTACGTCCTTTGATTTGCATGTATTTTGGAAGACTTCTACTAATTAGTAGATCGGATCTTCCGGTGGGATGAAGTTATTCCCCCACAAATTGCATATAGAGTCCGGAACGGTAGTACGGGCATAGGCATGCTGTGTGAAACCCATCTGGACAGATCGAGCCGGATTGGTGATGTTTAAAGTGCCGGAAATAATTCCGTGTAAGTGCTGTGATTCAGGTTATGTGTACTGTTTTGTACAGCAAAAAGGGTCCTGGAGGTGTTTCCCAGGCAATACCCGAATTTGGTGGAAGAACTGAGCTCTGTCACTAGCACTGGGCACTAGCGTTAGCGCCGGCGGTAGCTCCAGGTGAGCTACCAGTGTTGATGTATGGAGGTGTGTTCCCAGAGGTAGCAGGGTTGAGTTCTGTTACTAGTGCCGGGCAGAACTAGGTTCTGTTGCTAGCGCCGGGCGCTAGCGATAGCGCCAGCGGTAGCGCCCAGTACACAGATTATGTGTTTCCGTGCTACCTAAATTCCTAGAGACTGGATGCGTAGCAGGAAAAGCTGTGGAACTTGCAAAACCCAGCTTTAAGAGATGGGTATTGGGTGAAGCTTACTCGTATCGCATATATCGCGATGATTGAGCACGGGCCTAGCTGAACCAAACCCCCTATAGTGGTGGTGAAGAGGTCTCCCCTCGTTGCACCGGGCTATGGAAGAGTGCCGTAACTTCGTTTACGGGCTAGCTCAATTTGCTTGTCTAAGTTGAAATATGACTTAGCGTAAGGGCGTAACTCAGGGAGTATGCCAAAGTGTGCCTTGAGAGCACGAAGCGGGTGGCTTGGTTTGCCTCCGTTGGTGTTGTTTGCGGATATATAGATCTATATGCTGCTGACTCTTACTTGCAGGGAAGGAGCACCGCCGCCCCGAGTGTGGGGCAGGGTCGTTATAAATCTTGGTCAGCTAAAGCTGACCGGTTGCTTGTTTTCCCACCAATTGGTGGATTTGCTTATACAGGTCCCGGTGAGACTAGCGGGAGATAGCGGGCTGAAGCCCCTGCTGCTGTGCTGTGTTGGCCCTTGAAGGCTAAAGCTTTTGTTTGCTTTTGTTCATATGTGGCCGACCTGCGTGCCGATGTCTGGAAGCCACCTTTTTGATGTAAACAAACTCATGTAAATAACTCTTGTTGTATTTCATTCCTAGTAGTAATGTGGACTTGTTATAAACTGGTTTTAAATGAAAATAAATATGCTTCCGTGTTGCGACTCTGATGCTGAGATAGTTATAGTTTTTAACTGTTTAACACTAATTTTAGTAACGCACTCTTCTGTTCATTTCATATGGCGTGGGGTCCCGGCCGGACCTACTGTTATATGTTATGTGACAGGGAGGGTGTTACAGGAACCCTCCCCGGTTAAGGACAAGACATGACTTAGATGTTAGGTCTCTAATGCATACAACCCTACGCCCCCGCTATTGTGAGATATGTAGTCATAGATGAAATAATCTTTTGGACAACCTATGCTTTTAAATCTATGGGTTGATTTACAAACTATGGGTTTTGTTTAATGTGATGAGTTATATAAATCCGCATAGTTTTTCTACTTTTTATGAGATGACGAAATGAGACAACTAGCACAATTACTAATATTCAATAAGTGACAATGCTAGTATGATGAGTTTTGGGTTTAATGTCATGTCATAAGATTAATATTAATATTGCATGTATTCCAAAATAGAATTTCAAATTATAGATCTAGAATGAAGTGATGATTTAGTTTGATTTATACTTTCCTTACAAAGTTGATTCTAGAGTCTACAAATATGAGAGATACATGCAATCACTAGCAAAGCAAATCAATACATCAAATAATGTAAAGAAAACATTATTCATAATTTTTATCATAAGATTCATAATTCCTATTATCGATTTGAGACAAGTCTTGATAGAACATGAATTATGATTTATGATTAAAGAGAATTTTTGCATAGAATATATGTTAGATCATCATGATGTATGAGAATTCTAATCCTTCTAGACTTATGATATAGTGATATAGTGATTTTCTTTTGAAAGAACATGATTGATTTGTAAGTTTAGAAAAATGATGATCATGTAATCATATTAAAGACAAAGATCACATATAGAATGTTTTGAAATTTATAATAAAATTTGCATTCAATATTTGAATCTATTGATCTTTGGTTTTGCATGATAATATATGATTCATGAAACAATATTCACAAATATTCTAATGATTACTCCATAAACTATGTGGTTGTTGGAATTTTAGTATTCTATATAATTTCAAATCACATAGTTATCATGATATTTTAATAACATTGTAAATGTTATACCTAGCATATAAATTTAAGCATAAACCAACAAGTGATGCTAGGATGATGAGTTTGAATGCAATGTTATTACATATGATTTAATGGAGATAATGTTGCATGTAATATCAGAAATTTTCAAATTAATTTTCTTTAGACCTAGAATGAAATGATTAAACTTTTGATTGGATCTTAATGATACAAGACGATTCTAAGGTCTAAATTACATGCAAACATTGGTGACACACATTACACACATAATATTTAAATTAATATATGAAATATTTATACTAAGGATAGCATGTGATGAAAAAATCCATAAACACGGAAATTTCCGAATCAAGCGAACTAAGATAACATTTAAAACGGAGTTGAAATTGGGCAAGTTGACAGCACCAAAAGAACTCAAATGAGCAAACCTAGTTTACCGTTGGATGGAAATTTTTGTGCTCTTTCCGAAAATATATTAAACGCGAAAATCAGGTGAGCGGATCAAAAGATATGGCTATTTGAAGTTTTGATCAAAAACTCGCTTTTTGAAAGATTAAGCATGCGTTTAGATGAATTTTTGTTTTCGATTTTATTTGATAATATTTTTCATTATAAGGGCTATCAAATGCAACAAACAAATATAGAAAAAAATGTTGCGCACTTTAATTTTTAGTTTTAAGCCCTTTAATAAACCATTTAAATCCAATTTTTAAAATAGTTTCAATAGTCTTGATAATAATTTCAAAATTCAATTTCTAATGATAATTCAAGACAATTAAGGGTAAAGGATTTAAAAGGATAAAGAATAATCAAAGATGAGAGATAGATCACTTTAAAAAAAATGACTTAATGTTCAATTTTAATTCATATTTGATTTGATAGACATTAGGCTTAATATATGAAAATCATATTACATGATATATAAAGTGATCATAGCATGTTTGTTTTTAAAAAAAATATAAAATAAACAAAAGAAAAAGAGACAATAAGCATATCATGAAGTAGAGTATTGATATTTCATTTTTAATTTTTTCTACTTCATGCAAATGATTGGATACTAATTAATAATAGATTTAGGTATCTAAAAGGGACCATGTGGGATGGTTCCTTTGGGCACCCAAATATGACATGATGACTTTTTAGAAGAGAAGGGTAAATGGGCCTTTTCTATTAAAGTTGATGTATCATTTTTCTTTAAGGGTCTCCATTCATACCTTGGTGGTTAATATTTTAAATTCATATTATGATTATATGACATCTTTATATGATTAGATTTGTTTGAAAAATAATTCATTTGCAATTTATGTTTATTCAAATTACTTTTCAAAATAGATTGATGTTGATAATCATAATGATTTTCATTATATGGATTCTTTGAAAGTTTATAAGAGTGATTGTCTTTCTTTAGAAGTGATTGTTGAAAAAGTGGGTTACAATATGTTTTGCAAGATTGATTATTATTTTGATGATTTTCATTTCCACTCTTTCTTAAAGACATACTCTTATAATATGAAGGATAATATTTTATAGTTTGATGTTCATGAAAAGGAGTTTTTAAATTTGAGTCATGATTGAAAATATATTGAGACTTATAATAGCGACTCTTAAGAATTTTATGAGGATCATAATTCTTTTTGAAACCAAACTCCTTTTGATTTAATGTGTGAAAATGGTCCTTTTTAGAAATGATTTTGTAAGTTAATTTATCCTTGTTATTCAAAATCTTATGATGAAATTCATTAGGTGATATTTGAAATTTTTCAACAAAAGATTTTAATTGTTTTAACTTACAAGTTAAAGCATCATTTTCAACTAACAATTTTTCATTATGCCTTTTAGAAATTAAGAGCCCTTTTTCAATTTCCTTGAATTTTTCTTTTAATAAATTGCAATTAAGACAAGGAATGAGAATTTTAACTAAAGAGCGTGAAAGAGAATTTATCACATCAATATTTGATTCTATATTATCGTTTGCTTTTAAAGATTTATTTTCTAAACGTAATTTGGAATTAGCAATTTTTAACTTTAAAATTTTACGTTTAGCAATTTTAAGCATACGAGAAGTAGAAATAGAATTTGTTACAAAAAGAGAAGATTTAGATTTTCTTACCTTGCTATAGTTTCCGTCTTCTCTTTTGCTTGATGTGTTGCCAACAAATGAGTCCAACATTGTTGTACAACCCGTATTCGTCGAGTGGGTCCCGCAGGCCAGCTGGCGAGACCTGGGCCAGTCAGACCACTCGCCCAGGATAAAATAGGTGGAAGGGCCCCCAGGTCAGTAGGGGTGAGGTGCAGGCGAGAAGGAATTCGGCGAGTGGTGCCCTCACGGACCATTCGCCCAGAGGTATAGGCACTCGCCCATCTAAGCGGGTGCCCAGCGAGTGGTGCCCTCACAGACCATTCGCCCAGGATGATTTGAGGAGGAAATGACCATAATACCCCTGGTGGGCTGCAAATAGCCCTTCGGAACAGCGGAGTTAGGCTGTTAGCAGACCAATCTGGGGTGCTGTTAGTAAAACCAAAAGGCGGATTCATGTTATTTGCAGACCAGCTTAGAAAAACCTATAAATAGACCCTTAAGGGCACCTTGGAGGAGATCCGATTTGAGAGAATCCTCTCCTCCAGGCTAGTTTTTGGTCGGCTGCTCGTGCCCTCCAAGGTGCCCGATTGAGCTCTGGTTTGGGAGGGGAAGCTATCTAAGATCTTCCGGGTGTGTGGCGGGACCTCCTCGCTTCAGCCTTGGGTCTATTCACATTCTCACATCCATCGTCAAGAGAGTCTAGTGAGGGAGAAGTAAGCACCGGCTACACCCCCAGTGGGTCCGAACTCAAGAGACCTGTTGCAGGTTTCAACATTTTTGGTGCGGTGAGCGTGGACCGTAGCCGGTGAAGGAAAATCTTGAATTAGGTTCGATGGCAGGAGATGGGGGGAATGGTTCTGACTCAGGTCACTCGCAGCCACCCGCGGCAGGAGAGTGGCTGGAGATGTTTGAGAAGTTCAAGTGAGAGGTCCTGCAGACAGTTCTCGCAGCAAGGAGTGAGTGCGAGACCCCGGCAGTCCCCGTGGTTCCACCCCTGCAGATCGGCGAGAACGCACCAGGGCAGCGGCCGGGGAAGGAGGTGCCAGCAGAAGGAAGTGCGCGAGATCTCCCGGGGCGGCAGCTGTTCAGCAGTCCGGCGAGTGCTGAGGTGTGCGAGCTGGGTCCGCGCGAGAAGACCATTCGCCGAACAGGGGAAGGGAGCCCCTTTTGCGAGATGATCCTCTCGGCCCCAGTGCCAGAGGGGTTTCGTGGGCCGGAGATGTCTTACTACACCGGCAAGGAGGATCCAGTCGTGCACCTGCAATGGTTTGAGGACATGACCTCAATCCTTCCCATGTCGGATGCTTTTCAATGCCGACTCTTCGCAACCACCCTGAAAGAGAAAGCAAGGGACTGGTTCCACCAGCTTTCCGCGGGTTCCATCTACACGTTTGATGATCTGCGCCGAGGCTTTCGGCTGCGCTTCTCGACGTCAAAAAAGAGGAAGAAGGATGCAGAGGCTCTCTTCAGGATCAGGCAGAGGGAGGGGGAGTCCCTGGCACATTACGTGGATAGGTTCCAGAAGGAGATACACCTCGTGCAGGAGGTGCCGGGATTCGCCCTCCAGATGGCGTTCATCGTAGGGTTGCGAGACGGGTTCTTCAAGATGGACCTGAAAAGAAGACCTCCCTCATCCTTTGAAGAATTGATGGAGCGAGCAGCAGAAGAGATTGAAGGGGAGGCGGCCAACCCGGAGTTCTACAGGAGGTTGGCAAAGATGAGGGAGCCTGAGGTGAGGCACCAGGAAGGAAGAAGGCGAGATGAACCCAGGGGTCAGGGGTTCGAAAGACCGCCTCGGAATTGGAGGAGTCAAGAGCCCAACAACAGGTTGGGCTGGAGGCACCAGGAAAGACCGGCAAGAGGTCAGGAAGAAGGATACCAAGGAAGAGAAGCGGGAGGAATGAATCCGGGGTGGAGGCAGGGTCCCAGACCCCCTCACCCCCCCAAGGGAGCAAGCTATGGCAGTAGGCCGGGGAAGAGGGGCCAGAGGAGCAAGAGGAGGAAGAGGAAGAGCAGGGAGAGGGGGCAGGGTGGCGTTGCCTTATTGTGACTTTCATCAGGAAGAAGGTCACGCGACCGCCACCTGCCCAGAGTTCTTGGAGATGAGAGAGAGAGGTCAGCCACGGCGGCAGCAAGCCAGGATCGAGGAAATGCTCCCGGAGGCGGAAGAAGACCGATGCGAGGACAGGGCGGATACAGGAACCAGGGGGAATCGGGGTGATTCATGGAGGGGTTGGGATAGAGGCCTCTCGCAAGAGGAGCTTCCAGGCGATGTTCCGAAGGGACGTCGCGTCGACTTCCCAGACCCCACCCCTCTCGGAGAAGCTCACCTTCTCCTCGGAAGACATGCCAGATTATGAGGATCCATTCTGCGACGCCCTGGTGATTCAGACAGCAATTGAAAACTTCACGGTCTCCCGGATCCTGGTGGATAACGGGAGCTCGGTGAACGTGATCTTCAAGAAGGCCTTCGACGCAATGGAGGTGGAAAAGAAGAGGGTGCAGGCCTCCGACGGACCGCTGTTTGGTTTCTCAGGCGAGCGGAAGGAGGTCGAGGGAGGTGTTGGTCTCCAGGTGACGCTAGGAGGAGTCCCAAGAAACTGCCGGTTCGTCATTGTGGATGCTCCGAGCAGCTATAACGCCATTTTCGGACGACCCCTCATCAGCGCCTTCCGATGCGTGCCCTCATCGTACCATCAGTGCTTAAAGCTCCATAGTGGAGGAGTCCAGGTCCGCGTCCGAGGAGATGCTAAGGTGGCGAGGCAGTGCTATGTGACTGCCGTCAACACCATTTCATGGATGGCGGATGCCGAGAAGATGGATGAAGAGATGGCAAGGCCGGAGGGGCCAGGAGAAGAAGTGGAGAAGAGAGAAGTAGGGGGAGAGGGCGATGCCCGAGAGGAGAATATGGAGGTCGCTCAGGAGGAGCAGGAGGTCGAGCCGGTGGAGGCGGAAGGAGTCGCAGAGGAAGAGGCCCGGGTAGAAGGGCGAAGAGCAAAGGGCCAATGGGAAGAGCCAGCCCGGCTCGAGGCGGCAGAAGAGGTGGTGGAGATGGAAGTCCTCACCCAGGAAGGGAGGGTGAGAGAGGTGCGGATCAGCGGGAGTCTCGGCCCGGAGGATAGGGTGAAGATGCTGGAGTGCATCCAGAGGAACGTGGATGTCTTCGCATGGAGCGCAGCTGATATGCCAGGCATCGAGGCGGACGTGGCTTGCCATCGTCTCAACCTCGATCCGGAAGCCCGTCCCATCCGGCAGAAGAGGAGGACCTTCGCCAGCAAGCTCGAAGGACCCATCCGCGAGGAGGTGGCAAAACTCCTCGAAGCAGGTTTTGTATCGGAGATCCAGTACCCAGGCTGGGTCTCCAACGTCGTAATGGTAAAAAAGGCCGATGGCCGCTGGCGCATGTGTGTGGATTTTTCGTTATTAAATAAGGCCTGCCCTAAGGATTGCTACCCCTTGCCTCGGATCGACGCGCTGGTTGACTCAGCCGTCGGTTTTTCTGTGATGAGTTTTTTGGATGCTTTTTCAGGTTATCACCAGATCAGGATGCACCCCCAGACGTCAAAGACGTCTCGTTCATCACCAGGGAGGGATGCTACTGCTATAAGATGATGCCCTTCGGGTTGAAAAACGCAGGGGAAACCTACCAGAAGATGATGGACCGGGTGTTTAGGGAGCAAAGGGGAGGGAACCTGGAGGTCTATGTGGATGACCTTATGGTGAAGAGCAAGTGCGTGAACTCTCACATCCAGGACCTCGAGGATACCTTCGCCACCCTACGCAAGTATAAGATGCGCTTGAACCCCCTGAAGTGTGTGTTCGGGGCCAGTAAGGGGAAATTCCTGGGGCACCTTCTCACCCCTTGGGGGGTAGAGCCTAATCCGGACAAGGTGAAGGCCATAATGGAGCTGGGGTCGCCGCGGAACGCCAAGGAAGTTCAGCGCTTGACCGGAAGACTCGCAGGGCTGAGCAGGTTTCTCTCCCGAGCCGGGGAGAAATGCTCCCCCTTCTTCAAAACATTACGAGGTAACCAGAAGTTTGAATGGACAAAAGAATGCGAGGAGGCCTTCCAGGCCTTGAAGAGCCAACTCACCAAGGCTCCCCTGCTTCAAGGTCCCAAGGAGGGGGAGGACCTATATCTATATCTCGGGGTCGGGACAGAGGCCGTAAGCTCCGTCCTGGTTCGGGAGGAAGGCAAGAAGTAGCTGCCCGTCTACTACGTGAGCAGGGTCCTGAGGGAAGCAGAGCTCAGATACCCGATCTTGGAGAAGTTGGCCTTTGCTCTAGTCGTCGCGGCAAGGAAGCTCAGGCCATACTTCCAGGCCCATTCAATTCAAGTGGTGACAGACCACCCTCTCCGCCAGATCTTCGAAGGAGTGGAACACTCGGGAAGGCTCACAAAATGGTCAATAGAACTAAGTGAATTCAACATTGTCTTCGTCCCTCGACTATCCATGAAGGCACATGTGGTGGCTGATTTCATGGCAGATTATGTGGCCGAGATGAAGGAAGATGGAACCCCTCGTCACGTTCTGTGGAAGCTGCTGGTGGACGGGGCTTCGGGCAAGAATTCACTCGGAGGAGGGGTGGTGCTGGAAAGTCCCCAAGGGGTAAAGATCGAGCAGACACTAGTGATACACTTCCCAATCACCAACAACCAGGCGGAGTATGAGGCGGTGATCGCCGGTCTACGGTTGGCCCAAGAGCTCGGTGTCCATGACGTGGAGGTCCTCACCGACTCCATGGTAATAGCCTCTCATATCAAGGGAGAGTTCGAGACAAGGGAGCCTGCGCTCATAAAGTACTTGGCCAAAGTGAGGGGTCTCGTGGGAACGTTCAAAACTTTCTCCATCCAGCACGTCCCGCGGGAGGAGAGCACCCCGGCGGATCGGTTGGCCAAATCCGGTCCTCGGGTCGGGGGAACCCTGACGGATCTATTCTGCCCTTCGATTGAAGAAGGAGAACTCATGGAAGTAGAGCAACGGCCCTCCTGGAAGGATCCCTTCGTCACCTTCCTTGCAATAGGAAAGTTTCCAGAGGAGATCCCGGACCAGAGACGCTTCCGATATAAGTCCGCCTACTACGTGCTCCACGAGGGGGACTTGTATCGGAAGACCCTCTCGGGCCTCCTGGCCCGATGCGTTTCAGAGGAGGAGGTCCCAAAGATCTTGGAAGAAGTCCACTCCGGCGAGTGCGGCAGCCACTCGGGGAGCAGGATGTTGGAGGCAAGAATAGTGAGGCAGGGGTACTTCTGGCCAACCCTAAGTAAAGACGCGGCAGCCTTCGCCAAGAGGTGCCAGAAGTGCCAAATGTTCGCCCCGCTTCAGCTCATGCCAGCTCAGAGGCTAAGGAGTATCACGGCGCCCTGGCCATTCGCCATATGGGGGATGGATCTGGTGGGACCCTTCCCCCAGGCCAGTGGGCAGAGGAGGTTTCTCCTAGTCATGATTGACTACTTTTCAAAGTGGTTGGAGGTCAAGGCGTTGGCTAAGGTCACCTCCCAGGTAATCCGCAACTTCGTATGGGGGGAGATCATTTGTCGACATGGGCTTCCACAGGCCATAGTCACGGATAATGGTCCGCAGTTCGCAAGCGAGGAATTCATCAGCTTCTGCGGCCAGTTGGGGATAGACCTCAGGTTTGCATCCGTTCATCATCCCAGGAGCAACGGGCAGGTGGAGGCGGCAAACAAGGTCATCGTGAACCTGCTTAAGAAGAAGGTGGAAAATCTGAAGGGCAACTGGGTGGAGCAGCTTCCATCGGTCCTGTGGGCTCTAAGAACTACCCCCAACACAGCCACAGGGGAGACCCCTTTCAAGCTCTCGCATGGCTACGAGGCCATCATCCCCATAGAGTTCGAAGTCATGACACCACGGGTAAAGGCCGCCACAAATGGAGAGGAAGATTGGAGGGCCGAAAACGAGGTCGAGTTGCGGCTCTCCCTCGACCTCATCGAAGAAGCTCGGGACGTGGCAGCCATTCACCAAGAAGAGGTCAAGCGACGGATGGCCAAGTATTTCGACAAGCACGTCAGGGTCAAGTAGTTCGAGAAGGGAGATCTGGTGCTCAAGAAGGTCGACGCGGCTGGAAGGTCCGCCGCAGTGGGAAAACTTAACCCCAACTGGGAAGGCCCCTATGTCGTGGAAGAGGCACTAAAGTCTGGGGGGTATCGCCTTCAGAATGTGGAGGGCCAACCTCTCAGCCACACATGGAGTGGTGACGATCTTAAACGTTTGTATCCCTGAAATTATGTAATGAAACTGTTTTTGAAATAAGAATATTTTGTTTAACATGTGTGTTTGAGATTGATACTGCAGCTTGTAGGAAAAACTCTGAAAGCTCCCAAAATGGCCCCGAGCAGACCCGCTGTCCAGGCTCCCATCTAGCTGGCAGGTCCGAAGGCTCACTCGGTGGCAGGTTCTATGTTAAAGGAAAAATGGCCCCGAGCAGACCCGCTGTCCAGGCTCCCATCTAGCTGGCAGGTCCGAAGGCTCACTCGGTGGCAGGTTCTATGTTAAAGGAAAAATGGCCCCGAGCAGACCCGCTGTCCAGGCTCCCATCTAGCTGGCAGGTCTGAAGGCTCACTCGGTGGCAGGTTCTATGTTAAAGGAAAAATAGCCCCGAGCAGACCCGCTGTCCAGGCTCCCATCTAGCTGGCAGGTCTGAAGGCTCACTCGGTGGCAGGTTCTATGTTAAAGGAAAAATGGCCCCGAGCAGACCCGCTGTCCAGGCTCCCATCTAGCTGGCAGGTCCGAAGGCTCACTCGGTGGCAGGTTCTATGTTAAAGGAAAAATGGCCCCGAGCAGACCCGCTGTCCAGGCTCCCATCTAGCTGGTAGGTCCGAAGGCTCACTCGGTGGCAGGTTCTATGTTAAAGGAAAAATGGCCCCGAGCAGACCCGCTGTCCAGGCTCCCATCTAGCTGGCAGGTCCGAAGGCTCACTCGGTGGCAGGTTCTATGTTAAAGGAAAAATGGCCCCGAGCAGACCCGCTGTCCAGGCTCCCATCTAGCTGACAGGTCCGAAGGCTCACTCGGTGGCAGGTTCTATGTTAAAGGTAAAATGGCCCCGAGCAGACCCGCTGTCCAGGCTCCCATCTAGCTGGCAGGTCCGAAGGCTCACTCGGTGGCAGGTTCTATGTTAAAGGAAAAATGGCCCCGAGCAGACCCGCTGTCCAGGCTCTCATCTAGCTGGCAGGTCCGAAGGCTCACCCGGTGGCAGGTTCTAAGTTCTCAAGATATGATCTCAAGAGCATTCGCATAGACCACGCGCCGGAGAGGGGATCACACCCCACTTCCATGACTACCTAAGCAAAAACCCGTGATGCGCGAATGGTAAGGTTCACTCGGTAGCGAGAGGTCGAAAGGGAACGACCGACCTAAGTCATCTTCGAGCATTCGCGGGGTAGCCAAGACAGTCGCATCACGACCTAACATCCTAATGAGCCTAACGAGGTATAGCGGCGAATAAGAAAGAATCAACGTCCTAATGAGCCTAGCGAGACATAGCGGCAAACGAGAAGAAATTAAGATGGCACAAAAATTGTAATCCATATGTATTCTTCAAGGACACTCGCCCAGTTCATGATTACATCCCAAAATGAAGAATAAAAAAGAAACAAAATACAAAGAGCCCGCCTCATGAGCCGGCAGACTTCTCGCCAGAAGGCCCACCGCTTTCGCTCGAATCCGGCAAGAGGGCGTCTTCACGCGGCTGGCCGTCCTCGTCCTCCGGGAAGGGGATAGGAATGTAGAGCTCGGGGACGACCTGTCGGGCAGAGAGGCATTCGGCCTCCTCCTTCAGATACCCAGCCTGTCGCAGCACCTGCAGCGCATGCTTAACGGCGCTCTGGGCGTTCTCTTGCATCAGCTGCTCCAATTCGTGGTGGGGGTAGAAGTGCCCCCTACTCGCCAGGGCGAGTGCCGAGGCCTCGGCTTCTCGCGACCGCTGGGCCTCGGCCTTCACCAACCGGACTTCGTCCTCAAGGCCGACCACCCGCGCGCGAAGCATCTCGGCGACCGTGGTGTTCTGAAAAAGAAAAAGAAAATATTACAAAACATACATATATAGGTGGTAAGAAGAGAGTGCATCAATCGGCAACAGGTCACTCGCGAGAAGGGAAAGTATATACCTCTGCCACGGGGCGGCGGGCGAGAAGGGTTTCCGAAGCTTCCAGCTTTATCTTAAGATCACGCGCCTCGGCAGAAGCGACATTCCGGGACTCCTCAACCTCCTTCAAGTTCCGCGTCAGTTTGATGCTCCGGCGCGAAGACATATGCGCGAGCTCGAGCGCCCGCAGCATGGCCCTGGCACTCTCATGAGCGAGAATCTGGGTCGTCTCGGCATCATAAACTTCGGCGTCTTCTCGGCCATAGAGGGCATACGCGATGGCGTAAGCCTCACCGCTGACGAGATCGCTCTCTATCCACGACGGATGGAGGGTGGAGAGCGAGACCCTGTTAGCATTCCTATCCCACTTCACCAGGGGAGCCCCCGAGGGGTCCGTGTACTTCTCGCCGCTGGGGAAGTTCCGGTGGTCCCTGGGCAACGGAGGCGGCGGCAACGACGATCTCGCCGTGGTCCCAGCCCCGTCTGGCGCACCCGACCCCAAGGTTTGGGCCGGTGCATCTGCCCCCTGGGTTAGGGTCGGCGCGCCCGTCCCCAGGGTCTGGGTCGGAGCACTCGTTCCTGGGGTCTCGTCCAAGATTCCCTTCCCCTTGGCGGAAGGACTTTTTGGCTTCTTGGAGGAGGATGAAGTGAGCGCTCTGGGTTTTCGCTTCCGGCCGCTGGGCTTGGACGAAGAAGGTTCTGAAAGAATTTACGTGCGTGTCGCTAGGGTGAAAATTGAAATTTTCACGCCCGACACTCATCCACGAAGGATCGCACCATTGTGACATTGCAAGATATCATTCATTATTAAGGAGTACTTTTGATTAAAAAGGATCCAACCGGGATAAAACACATTAATCAAAACCCCATGAAGAATGCATGACAAATTAAAAACCCAACCGGGATAAAACTCAACGCATTCACATAGTTTAGGAATTATACCTATAGAGATTGAAGAATCTCTATAATCGAGTGATGAACCAATCGGCCTCCTCTGAGATCGAGAGGAGATCCTAACGGCGCTTGCGGAAGCCTCTGAAAACAGTGAGGAAGGAGCACGAACAGCGTCCTCTGGGTGCACCTAGAACTCGAACAACAACCTTCGAGTTCTCCTCCGGATAGAAGAGGAATCAACTCGGATTGGACCCAAACAGCTGCAATGGAGCAGCGAGTAGTAGCCGCACCACAACCCCAAGGCGGCACTGAGATCTGAAGGAAAGGGGCAAATCCCCGGCGAGACCTCAGTTGCGAGAACAAGACCCCCTCGAACAACTCCTCCGGCGAGCTCGGAAACTCCACAGGAACCAATGAAGGGCCGGCGATCGACTAGGAGGCGAGAGGAGAGCTCGATGTGGAGGCGAGGGGAGAAAGTTCGGCCGCTCGAGGAAGACCTGTGCGAAAACGCGAGGAGGAGCAGATGCGGCTGAATCGGGTTTTTACGATCCCCTAACCCTAGCCGTGAAAGCCTCCTATTTATATCTCCATACATCCCATGCTATATCATATATATAATTATATATATGTAAATTATATAAAATCAATTTGTAACACATATAGCTCATACATTAATACAAGTTATATATACAAATTGTTTATATACAAGTCATACACATAACCCATTATATAAAATACGCAGGAGTGTGGCCAAATTCTCTATCTCGAATTATAACATATGATTAACACTTTAATCCGAGGTCCAAAATGTCAACTCATGACATTAGATAACACTCAATCACGTGCTCGGACTACGTACACCACAAAATCAGGCACGTCAATGAGGTGTTAAAATTCGTTGTTCCTTTTTCATCGGGTGTGACCTTTACAGAGGATCTATGTCATCTTGGGGTTGATATAACACAATTTATATCACAGACTATAAGAGGTTCTATCATTACATTACAATCACCCAAACGACATAGACTAAACGTAATGGGTCAATTTGACCTATGTCCATCCTTGTCACATGATATTGAAAATACTACGCAAGATAGGACCGTGTCATTCTTGTGCAGTATTTGTATTTCTTGGTCTCTTAAGTAAATCATACATATAACTTCATAAGTTACACTTGCATGCTGTATGATCTCACTTTACCAAGGGGCCCAGTAATATCATAACTCAGAAAAACTGAGGGACAACGATAATGTTGATGTGCAAGTTTCCGAAAACATCAGTCATATGCGACGAATCACCATCTTATCCCCATAAGTACTATGGTCTTAAACAGCAATCACATGGCACACAACCGATGCAAAACTCACACATCTCATATCCTAAGATTCACAGACATGATGGAGTCATTAATGACACTAAACACAATCCGTATAATGCTCCATCTCTATCGGTCATGCTCAACATATAAAACTTGTATTTATATGCTCGTGTTGTTAAACGATAACTACTTATCAACATTAACAGAACCATAATGTACTTTAATCAACACGACAATCTTATCTCGGTTATCAATATCCCTCTTTGATAACCACGATTGTGAGCCTGTCTAGGACTCGTATGTGACTCTAAGGAGTTCTATGGTTCAAGACCAAGAGCATCTTCTCAAACCTTCCAAAAGACGGCATACGAATCTTCAAGGGATCAAATGTTTGAAAACATTTGTAATCATGAACGAAATATATAAATATATAAATATATATATACATATATATAAAAGAACACTTTCAAAAACACTCCATCCTTCAATCTCCCACTTGTTTTTAAAGTTTCTAACATTACTTAAAAGGGGAGAAGAAGCCTTATCATTCGTCAAGCCACTCACCATGGTCTTGAAGACCCATGGACTCAAAGTGAACTTCACTTTTGGCTTGTGATAATGGCTTAGTGAAGGGATCAGCTGTGTTGCTGTTTGTGTCAACCCATAAAAGTGCTATTTTGCCTTCTTCAATAAAGTCACGTGTCACAAAGTATTTCCTGTCCATGTACTTTGTCTTGTGATGAGACTTTGGCTCTTTGATTTGTGAGATAGATGCACTATTATCACAAAACAACTCCAAAGGTCCCTCACTCGACACAACTACTCCAAGTTCCTCGAGGAACTTCTTTATCCAAACACCCTCTTTACTTGCTTCTGCGGCTGCCATGACTTCCGCTGCGGTGGTTGAGTCGGCAGTAGTCGATTGTTTCCAACTCCGCCAACTCACAGCCCCACCATTAAGAAGAAAGACATAACCAGATTGGGATCTCCTATCATCCGGATCCGTCATAAAGCTAGCATCAGTAAAGCCTTCTACCATGAGCTCCTTTTGTCCACCATAAACAAGAAACTTATTCCTGGTTCGTTTCAAGTACCGAAGAATATTCTTGACGGCAGTCCAATGTTCAGGGCCAGGCGAAGCTTGATGTCGACTTGTCATGCTAAGAGCATAAGCAACATCAGGTCTCGTACAGGTCATAGCATACATGATGGAACCTATGGCGGAAGCATAGGGTACATCCTTCATGTACTCAATGTCTTTACGCGAAGTGGCACAATGAGACTTACCAAGTCGTACAGACATCTTCATTGGTACGTTGCCTTTCTTAGAGTTTTCCATATGGAACCTTTCTAAGATCTTGTCAATGTAAATATGTTGACTTAAACCAATGAGTTTGCGTGACCTGTCCCTATATATCTTTATCCCTAAGATATATTGAGCTTCGCCCAAATCCTTCATTGAAAAAATTATTTTCAATGAGCTCTTTGTATTTTCCATTAATGATAATTCATTCCCCATCAGCAATATGTCATCGACATATAAAATCAAAAATAAGACATGGCTCCCACTAACCTTCTTGTATACACAAGGTTCTTCTTTGCTTTGATCGAATCCGAGGATTTTAACCTCTTCATCAAAGCGCTTGTTCCAACTCCGTGATGCTTGCTTCAACCCATAAATGGCTCTTTGAAGTTTGCATACCTTTCGACCGCAATCCGGATTTACAAAACCTTGAGGTTGTACCATGTACACATCCTCCTCCAGCTTCCCATTTAGGAATGCTGTTTTGACATCCAATTGCCATATTTCATAATCATGAAATGCGGCAATAGCTAACATGATTCGAATAGATTTAAACATAGCAACCGGTGAAAAGGTTTCATCATAGTCAATCCCTTGGACTTGACTAAAACCTTTTGCTACAAGTCTTGCCTTGTAGGTTGTCATGTTACCATTCATGTCCATCTTCCTCTTGAAGATCCATTTGTTTTGAATGGACTTCTTGCCTTCAGGAAGATCAACCAAGTCCCATACTTGGTTATCATGCATGGATTGAATCTCGGATTCCATGGCCTCTTGCCATGCTTTGGAGTCATTTCGTTTCATAGCTTCATCGTAGGTCAAGGGATCTTCGGTATCAACTACCAAAATTTCATGAAGACCCATGTAGAACTCTGGTTTTCTTTTCTCCCTTATTGACCTTCTAAGTTCCCTATGTTCGTGTGTCTCTACTTCAGTCTCTCGAACCTCGTCCACAACTGCTTGTGGAATAGATTCAGACTCAACTTGAGCTAAGCGAACGATTTGTGGTGAGGTTTGAGCCCCTTCAACAAGACGTTGTGAAGTAAGATCGCTCATACTCCCACTGATGAAGGGAACTTCAAATGACATTTCGCGATCATTTTGAATGTTGTCATTCACTTCATGATCTTTCACTTGAGTGTCTTCTTGAGTTTCCTCAAGTGTCACCCTAATGTCATTGCTTTTGATTCTTTCAAGAAACTCTTTCTCTAAGAATGTTGCACCCTTCTTAACGAGTATAGTATACGTTAACTTGTGCCAAAAGCAATACCCCTTAGTTTCTCTCGGGTATCCAATGAAAAAGCATTTATCCGCTTTGGGTTCGAGTTTTGTGGATGTCATACGCTTGACATACGCCTCACAACCCCAAACCTTGAGAAAGGATATAATGGGTGGTTTGCCCAACCACAACTCATATGGTGTTTTCTCAACGGATTTTGATGGAACAATATTTAGTGTGTAAGCTGCGGTGAGAAGTGCGTGGCCCCAAAAATACAAAGGTACTTCAGCTTGACACATCATGGACCGAACCATGTCGAGCAAGGTTCTATTTCTCCTCTCGGACACACCATTCCATTGTGGTGTCCCGGGTGGAGTAAGTTGTGGTACTATACCACATTCCTTCATGTATGTGCCAAACTCATTACTCAAGTACTCGCCTCCACGATCCGTTCGCAGGGCTTTGATTTTCTTGTCTAGTTGGTTCTCTACTTCATTTTTGAACTCTTTGAATTTTTCAAAGGATTCACTTTTATTCTTCATAAGATAGACATAGCCATAACGACTATAATCATCTATGAAGGTGATGAAGTACTTGTAACCATCTCTTGCACTAGTGCTCATTGGACCACATACATCGGAGTGTATCAATTCCAACAAATTATTTGCCCTTACACCTTTCTTTTTGAATGGTGACTTGGTCATTTTACCCATTAAACAAGACTCGCATGTACCAATTGCTTTCATATCAAGCGGATCTAAAAGATTAGCTTGTTGCAATTTTGTTATGCATTTCTCGTTTATATGACTGAGGCGATAATGCCACAAGAGTGTCTCGTTAGGGTGAGATGTTTTGAGTTTCTTGTTATTGATATTTAAAACATGTTTATCCTCAATTATGTTGAGCAAATACAATCCATTAAAAATGAAAGCATTAACATAAAACAAACCATCCTTCTCAATAGTTAAACGGGCATTGCATATGGAAAAACAAAATCCTTCTGCATCTAAACATGATACAGAAATAATGTTCCGCAATATGGAAGGGACATGATAAACATTTCTCAAAATTAAACATAAACCACTTGGTAGGTGCAGGTCGAGTGTGCCCACAGTCACTGCTGATATGCTTGCACCGTTCCCAACCTTTAGCATTACCTCTCCTTTTGAGAGCTGCCTCCTATCCCTTAGTGACTGCACATTAGAAACTAAGTGAGCACATGATCCGGTATCTATTACCCAATCCAGGATAGTAGTAGCTAAATTTAAATTCAATTCAATAACTAGTATACCTTTGGGACGCTTCCTTTCAATCTTGCCATCATCCAAGTCTTTCTTGTACTTGGGGCAATTCATCTTGAAGTGTCCTCTCTCATGGCAATGGAAGCATTCAGTGTCAGAATTGGGAGAATTCTTCACTTTGCCTCCCTTGGAGGTGCTTGCATGAGCCCCTCCACATTTGCCCTTGAGTGGGGTGTTGACTTTGCCAATTTTATTCTTGTTTTTGATAATCTTCTTGCTACTCGACGTGACTGCCAAGACAGGTTTAACCTTTGTCTTGCCCATGTCCACTTCAGCAGTTTTGAGGGCATTGTGAAGTTCATTCAAGGTCATCTTCCTTTCACGCATATGATAATGCATGATGAAGTCCTTATACGAGTAAGGTAGAGACCCTAAAATGATATCCTCAGCTATATCCTCTGGCATTGGAGATTTCAATTTTGCCAATTTCTCCAAGTAACTTTGCACATTCAGGAAGTGCACGGAGACCGACTCACCCTCCGCCATCTTGCACCTTGTGAGTGCGATGGTGGTCTTATAGCGCTCCTTGCGGGCACTATCGGTGAACATCTTTTCTAACTCCGCAACTAATTCCTTGGCAGGAGTGTCAAGGAACTTCCTCTGCAACTGATCGCCAATACAGGCCAAGATCAGAGTCTGTACAATCCGTTGTTGTTCATTCCACTTCTTTTGCTCCTCCTTCTCAATATCGGTCGGTTTTCCTTTCTCCTTCTCTTCTGGGACAGAACCATCCAGAATATGAAGGAGATTTTCCAAACGTAACACGATATTGAGCTTTAGGATCCAGTCGGAGTAGTTTGATCCGTCATTAGCAAGTGGACTCTTATCAATTAACGAACGCAGAAAATTCGGGAGAGTAGACATGGCTATAGTACAGTAAAATAGAAAAAGAAAAAACACGTGAGAGAGAGCATAAAAGTTCAAAGATGTGAACTACATGAAAAATAATTTTTGTTAAAGTGTAGTCACTCAAGATCCTTTCCAAATAATCAGACTCATCCAAATTATTTGTTCAGGTAGGTACCAGGCACCAATCATAACCTTTTGAGAATGTCTCAAACCTTATGACTCTTGTCGTTTTCATCAAGAAAGATAAATTCCAATTTCTTGATAAAACTCCTCTTCCCAAATCCCAAGCCTAGATCTCGGAGATTTGATCAAGAAAACTCATCTTATTGGGCAACTTAATATGAATAGATTATTCCCACATGATGAGCAAAATGTGCCTCACACAATCTTACTCAAGTATGGCCTAATAACCAGTTCACGTAAGTTCCACTATATCTAGCAATTGAAATTACACTCATGCAAAATCTGAGATTACTAGCTTAAGCGGATAAGATGATAAGGAAGGACACGCTTAATTTTTTTTTTCATAACAAGTGCAAATGAAAATAAAAGCAAGCAAAAAAAAATGATAGCTTTATTACATCATTCCATCCACACCCAATACATTCCAGATAACATAGAATGAAAAGCAATGCCTTAAACACAAGGCACAAGAGGCAAAATAATGAAATCAATCCGCACACAACGGTCTCATATAGGTCAAACCAATGAGACATGGTTGACCTAACACATAAGAAAAACAAAATGTCACAAGAGTGGCGAACCTAGCTCTGATACCACTGAAAGAATTTACGTGCGTGTCGCTAGGGTGAAAATTGAAATTTTCACGCCCGACACTCATCCACGAAGGATCGCACCATTGTGACATTGCAAGATATCATTCATTATTAAGGAGCACTTTTGATTAAAAAGGATCCAACCGGGATAAAACACATTAATCAAAACCCCATGAAGAATGCATGACAAATTAAAAACCCAACCGGGATAAAACTCATCGCATTCACATAGTTTAGGAATTATACCTATAGAGATTGAAGAATCTCTATAATCGAGTGATGAACCAATCGGCCTCCTCTGAGATCGAGAGGAGATCCTAACGGCGCTTGCGGAAGCCTCTGAAAACAGTGAGGAAGGAGCACGAACAGCGTCCTCTGGGTGCACCTAGAACTCGAACAACAACCTTCGAGTTCTCCTCCGGATAGAAGAGGAATCAACTCGGATTGGACCCAAACAGCTGCAATGGAGCAGCGAGTAGTAGCCGCACCACAACCCCAAGGCGGCACTGAGATCTGAAGGAAAGGGGCAAATCCCCGGCGAGACCTCAGTTGCGAGAACAAGACCCCCTCGAACAACTCCTCCGGCGAGCTCGGAAACTCCACAGGAACCAATGAAGGGCCGGCGATCGACTAGGAGGCGAGAGGAGAGCTCGATGTGGAGGCGAGGGGAGAAAGTTCGGCCGCTCGAGGAAGACCTGTGCGAAAACGCGAGGAGGAGCAGATGCGGCTGAATCGGGTTTTTACGATCCCCTAACCCTAGCCGTGAAAGCCTCCTATTTATATCTCCATACATCCCATGCTATATCATATATATAATTATATATATGTAAATTATATAAAATCAATTTGTAACACATATAGCTCATACATTAATACAAGTTATATATACAAATTGTTTATATACAAGTCATACACATAACCCATTATATAAAATACGCAGGAGTATGGCCAAATTCTCTATCTCGAATTATAACATATGATTAACACTTTAATCCGAGGTCCAAAATGTCAACTCATGACATTAGATAACACTCAATCACATGCTCGGACTACGTACACCACGAAATCAGGCACGTCAATGAGGTGTTAAAATTCGTTGTTCCTTTTTCATCGGGTGTGACCTTTACAGAGGATCTATGTCATCTTGGGGTTGATATAACACAATTTATATCACAGACTATAAGAGGTTCTATCATTACATTACAATCACCAAAACGACATAGACTAAACGTAACGGGTCAATTTGACCTATGTCCATCCTTGTCACATGATATTGAAAATACTACGCAAGATAGGACCGTGTCATTCTTGTGCAGTATTTGTATTTCTTGGTCTCTTAAGTAAATCATACATATAACTTCATAAGTTACACTTGCATGCTGTATGATCTCACTTTACCAAGGGGCCCAGTAATATCATAACTCAGAAAAACTGAGGGACAACGATAATGTTGATGTGCAAGTTTCCCAAAACATCAGTCATATGCGATGAATCACCATCTTATCCCCATAAGTACTATGGTCTTAAACAGCGATCACATGGCACACAACCGATGCAAAACTCACACATCTCATATCCTAAGATTCACAGACATGATGGAGTCATTAATGACACTAAACACAATCCGTATAATGCTCCATCTCTATCGGTCATGCTCAACATATAAAACTTGTATTTATATGCTCGTGTTGTTAAACGATAACTACTTATCAACATTAACAGAACCATAATGTACTTTAATCAACACGACAATCTTATCTCGGTTATCAATATCCCTCTTTGATAACCACGATTGTGAGCCTGTCTAGGACTCGTATGTGACTCTAAGGAGTTCTATGGTTCAAGACCAAGAGCATCTTCTCAAACCTTCCAAAAGACGGCATACGAATCTTCAAGGGATCAAATGTTTGAAAACATTTGTAATCATGAACGAAATATATAAATATATAAATTTATATATATACATATATATAAAAGAACACTTTCAAAAACACTCCATCCTTCAGGTTCCTCCCGGCAAGCATCCACTGCGGCTTGCGCAAGAGGCACGCAGAACCCCGAAGGTCGCGGCGGGTGAAGGGGGAAACTTCGCACACCTACGCAAGAACGCGAATGGGTTAGCGAATGGGGTAAGATACACAGCCTAAAGGAAAGGAGGAGATCTCAAGAAAAACCTACCCTCACCCTGCGGAACGGGCGGGAGTGAATTGACGTTTCGCCGGAGATAGACGAGGTCCGTCCCATGCTCCAGAATGTATTGATGGAGTTTGGCCTCGTGCCCACCTAAGGTCGGGGGGCGGAAGGTTGACTCCTCCTCCTGCACCGGGGCGAGAAGAGTGTTCCCCAGGCTCCCGCTGACGAAGAGGAAGCGGCGAACCCAGTCATGATTTTTGTTCGAGAGCCCATAATGCTTGAGTGGGCTTTGACCCGAGAAGAAGGAGACGCCGTGGGTGCAGCGGAAAGTGTAGAGTTTGCGGAAGACGGGAAGCGAGAACTCGATCCCCTCTTCCCGCAGGTAGCACGCGTACCCGACCAGCATGGCGATAGAGTTGGGGTTGAGCTGGCCGGGCACGACCCCGTAATACCAGAAGGTCTGGCGGAGTTCCGGCCAGATGGGAAGGCGAAAACCCACCTCGAAGTGCTCTAGCGGGATCGCAAGAGCACAAGGCGAGATGGTGTTTAGACGGTCCTCTGGTCTGGGCTTCCGCGCTTGAAATCCCGGCGGAACGTAGTCCGCGACAGCGGTAAGGTAAGCCTCATCGGAGAGATCGCAAGAGTCGAATGCGTGGTTGGCGAATGCGCTGGCGCACCTGGCCCTACCTTCGGCTTCACCACCCATCGAATACTGAAGAAGGCGGGAGCAGTAGGGAAGAGAGAAGCGCGAGTGCTAACGCAAGGAGAGAGAGGGAGCGGATGGCAGGGTAATTAATGTGGTGGTTGAACGGCCTATTTATAGAAGATCCAAATGGCGCTTGGGCTTTCGAGGCAGCGGGTGTGCGAATAGCAATCGCGCCTTCCCGACACCTCGAAACCCGGGCCGACCTCTCTCGCCCATCAAGGGCGAATGCCCAGTGGTCATCCACTCGACAGCCACGCGAAAGAGTCGCAAAAACATTTAACGAGACTATCATTCAGCATGAACAAACAAGTCGCGGGAAATAAAAACAAAAACGGAAGAAAAGCATTCGCAAAGCACAGAGTATGAAATTATTACAAAGCACAAATAAAGTCCGATATCCCCAGCATCATTAGTAGAATAAAAAAGAAACAATACAAAAGGGGAGAATGAGGATCAGACTAGCGCTCCTCCCAGTACCACCGACCATACCCTCGCGGCCCAGCCTCCGGAGGCATTCGCGGGCGATAATACGCGAGCATGGAGGTGATCTCCTGAGACGCCAGCAGAAGCTGGTCCCGGGCGCGCGCGACATGTCTCGCGGGAGAGAGCTCCCCTCCTTCACCTCCCAGACGCTCCACCGCCTCGAGGAGGCGTGAGTAGTCCTTCTGCAGGTCCCTCAGCTCGCGCGTGACCTCCCTCCGCACGTCATCCACCTGGCCGGCGATATTCCGTTGAATGTGGATGAGCTTTCCCAAGACATCTGCGACTCGCTCCTTCAAGGTGGCAGGATCTGAGAAGTCACCAAGGAAGTCAGCGAGATCCCCGGGAGAGGGGAGAGGCGAGAGCATCCCTTCTTCCCCGTCATGGTAGGAACCAAGGGGAGAGGCTTCTCGATAACCTGCGAGACTATAGACTGATCAGAAACTGAGCGAATGCACTAGAGGCGATTAGAGATACTAACCGGGTAGGGGTTCCTTCTGACCCAGGGGACGAGACGAATGGGGGTGCGTCCCAGACAACCAGGCGGGAGGTAAGACCTTTCCCTTTCCTGGACGGTAAGGCTGTGAGGTAGGAGCTGGAGCATCCGCAGTATCATTCGCGCGGCCCTGCTGACCGGATCCCTTCTGGGGGGACACCCTCGGCTCATCCGCAAGCGCGGAGGGGTTCGGTCGAACAGGGGAACTCGGAGGAATAGCGTTCCGCAGCGAAAGGTCGGGGTCGAGGGCTGCGAAAAGTACTGATCAGCAACGAGCAGCATGAAGGATGAATCTAAAAGGGTTACAACTTACCGGACTGTAACGTGATCTCGCCCGGAGGGGGTGGAGGAGCAAGGTCCAGATCTGGAGGCCTCTCGTTCGCGGGAGGTGGCACCACGGCGCTGTTCGAGAGGACCCCGTGGTCGTACTCAGGGACCGAAACCCCCTGCGAATGGTCAGAACAATTGAAGGATTAGGGGCAGGCACCAAGCAGAGACAGAAAGAGCCCTCATACCTGCGTCCCGTGGTCCGGAGGAGTTTTCGCCGAAGGGGTACTCGTCTGGGGGATACTCGCCGGGGACTCCGAGGCGGCCTCGCCTCTTTGACGATTCAGCCGAATCGCCTTGGCACGACGCGAGACATAGGGGGCACTCGGATCCCGTTTAGACAGGAGCCAGGGAGCGAATTTGGCAGCCTTGGGGGCGGTCATACTTTGAGCCGCAGCCAGGCGCTCGATCATCTCCTGCGAAAGGGGTCTCGCGGAAGGTTTGTGAGAAGACATTGGTATCGGCGAAAGGCTAAGGGAGAGAAGAAGCTCCGATTCGAGAAATGGAAACGTTCCAGGGAGTTCTGACATGAAGAGATATATATAGGAGAACGGTGGGACCCACAGAATCTTGTGAGCCCAGTCAGCCAGCACTCACCGAACACAGGGTTGGACTGTTCTTTCCGAGTGTAGTAACCACTCGCAAAGAGCGGGGATTGTGTACAACCCGTATTCGTCGAGTGGGTCCCGCAGGCCAGCTGGCGAGACCTAGGCCAGTCAGACCACTCGCCCAGGATAAAATAGGTGGAAGGGCCCCCAGGTCAGTAGGGGTGAGGTGCAGGCGAGAAGGAATTCGGCGAGTGGTGCCCTCATGGACCATTCGCCCAGAGGTATAGGCACTCGCCCATCTAAGCGGGTGCCCAGCGAGTGGTGCCCTCACAGACCATTCGCCCAGGATGATTTGAGGAGGAAATGACCATAATACCCCTGGTGGGCTGCAAATAGCCCTTCGGAACAGCAGAGTTAGGCTGTTAGCAGACCAATCTGGGGTGCTGTTAGTAAAACCAAAAGGCGGATTCATGTTATTTGCAGACCAGCTTAGAAAAACCTATAAATAGACCCTTAAGGGCACCTTGGAGGAGATCCGATTTGAGAGAATCCTCTCCTCCAGGCTAGTTTTTGGTCGGCTGCTAGTGCCCTCCAAGGTGCCCGGTTGAGCTCTGGTTTGGGAGGGGAAGCTCTCTAAGATCTTCCGGGTGTGTGGCGGGACCTCCTCGCTTCAGCCTTGGGTCTATTCACATTCTCACATCCATCGTCAAGAGAGTCTAGTGAGGGAGATGTAAGCACCGTCTACACCCCCAGTGGGTCCGAACTCAAGAGACCTGTTGCAGGTTTCAACAATTGTGACGTTGTATTTTTCTTCCTCAAAGCATGAGTCCTCATCGATTTCTTCTCTTGGATCCATAAGGAATTCCTCGTCGATTTCTTCTCTTGGATCCATAAGGAATTTCTCGTCGATTTCTTTTCTTGGATCCATAAGGAATTCCTCATCGATTTCTTCTCTTGGATCCATAAGGAATTCCTCTTGTTCATCATCTGTAGAAGGAAGACTATAAGTATTCTCAAGAAATTTCCAAACTTCATAAGCAGTAGGAAGTGTATAAATTAGTTTGAAAATATTTTGATGCAATGCACAATATAGACTATTCATTGATTTGACATTTAAAAATATTTCATTTTTATTTAAAGTACTTGAGGGTATTTTAATAGTAATATTCCATACTTCCATATCCAAATACTTAAGAAATTTTTCCATAAGAAATTTCCACCCATTATAATTTTTGCCTTCAAATAAAGGTGGTGCTAAAGATTTTTCATTTATAAGAAAATTTCCCCTACTAGTAGAAGCGAGATCATGAGACGCCATTATTCCTGGTTTTTAAACCGTTTGGAATAACCTAGCTCTGATACCACTTGTTGGATCTTACGGCGCCCTTAGAGGGGGGGGGGGGGGGGGGGTGAATAAGGGAATAAAAAATCTTTTTTATAATTTTATGGAAATTACTAAATTGTTTTATAATATGAAAAATGCAAAATAACAATTTAGCTAATTTGTGAGAATATCATAATTTTCATCTTTAGAAATAAGTACTAAATTGTTTTATGATTAAGAGATTGAAATAAACAATTTAGTTAAAGTAATTTGAATTGAAAAACTTTGTAACCAATATATTAAAGATAACGCCAAAGGAGAGAAATCAAGTAAACACAAATAAAGACATGATTGTATTTATATAAAAAAGGTGTTTACAAAATTTGATTTCAATATCGCTAGAAATCGGAGGCGTACAAAAGTAAATTTCTTTTCCTTTTCTATACCGACTTGTATCCCCACAAACCGGTTGGCTTTAGCCTATCCTTCCCGGATAAGGCCTCAAGCCGCTCTAGCCAATCCTTCCCCGGATATGGCCTCGAGCCCCCTAGATCTAATCACCTAGAACTAGTCGCCAACACAAGGCGAATTTCTCCCTAAGTCCTACCCAGACCTAGTCGCCAACACAAGGCGAATTCTCTAAACGGTTACAAAAGTATGGAATGGAAATAATGAAAAATAATAATAAAACTCCCTATATGAGATCTCTGGAGTCGAGGATGAAGGATCGCTGTAGCATAAGCGAGGTAGAAGCGATCGTCCTTCGGATGTAGCGTGACGTAGTCCTCCTCCAGAATTCTCCTTAAGCTTTTTGTGGGAGATCCATCTTCGGCAGCATAACAGCACTGGAGTTGTGGCACAAGCAACCTCTCTGGAATCTCTAGCCAAAACGAGAAGCAAAGCTCCAATTTATAGAACTTGGAGCTAGCGCCTGCGGTAGTGGCTAGCGCCTGCGGTAGTGGCTAGCGCCTGCGGTAGCGTTCGTGTGGAGCGGTTGCGCAACCGTCGGCGGCGTGGCGCTGTGCATGAACTAGAGATAGCGCCTGGCGGTAGCGATAGCGCTGGCGGTAGCGGGAGATAGCGCTGGCGGTAGCGGTAGTGGTTGCGAAACCGTTGCTGCGCACGAACTCGAGATAGCGCCTGGCGGTAGCGATAGCGCTGGCGGTAGTGCTGGCGGTAGCGGTAGCGCTAGCGATAGCGCTGGCGTTAGTGATAGCGCTGGCGGTAGCTCTGCTCCTTTCAAAAGTTTGTTCCAAGCTGCTTTCTACCTGTGGAGTATTGCACATATAGTTCCTGCACACTATAAACACACTACAAGCAATATCAAATACAATAGGTGATTTGTTATTCTCAAACAAAGGGATGTGACACACATGTCCAACATGGCTTGGCGTCGATGGCGTGCGCGAGTGCAGTTGGCCTCGACGGTGCTTCTCCGACGGTGGCAGGTGGTTTGGTCGTCATCCGATGACGAAGGTTCTCGGAGAACCTTGTGCGTCCACTGTGCTAGCGGATTGCAGTCCAGATTTTTATCTCTCCCGCGGATCGAGCGAGTCCGGCTCTCCGCGGTGTATTCTGTAACGGACGTCGGTACATTTCTTCATAATTTTGATTGCAGTTGTAGTATTTACGTATGCATTGCTCTTGTTCAAATTTCAGTTCTTGTACACACTGTATTATTTAATTGCGCCTAGGGGATTGTTTCCGCATTACATCCCAACAGTTGGTACTAAATTGTTACTCTCTCTCTCAATCTCTCTACAACATTTGCCTTGGTCATTTGTATGTTAAACTTTTTAATGTGTAATGTACTTTTGACCCTCGTAATAGTAGTAATTCTCAAAGTTTTGTTTAATTGAGTTTGTTATATTTTGAACCTGATTCAGTTTCTTATCAAGATTATTTGTGCTTAAGTATGTAACAGATCGGACATTGCTTTCGCAGTATGCCTTTTAGGCATACATCAGTCGAACTCATGATCAACTCATTTGGTGGTTGTCAAGAAAGACTTGAGGTATTTGAAAGAACTAAATATTTTAAATTGTCCTACCATGGAGTACAAAATCTTGAATTGGTGGGGTATACGAATTCTGATTTTGTCAGATGTGTGGATGATAAAAAGTCTGTTTCGGATGACATTTTTAAGTTTGTTGGCGGGGCCTTTTTGTGAAAAGGTGTCAAACAGACACTCAATACTGCATCCACAATGCATACAGAGTTTGTTGCTCATTTTTGAGTTTTTACATTTGTTGTCTGACTTAAGAACTTCATTACAAATTTGATGATCGTGTACTTCATAAGAGGACACCCCTACCCCCAAGAACTTTAGACTTCATTACAAAATTTGTAAGCAGTCCACCCCACTCCCCACCTCAAGAACTTTGCAAAATAGATGGTGAATTTGGATTTCTCTAGTCAAAATAATGAATTTCAACTACTTGCATGTCAAAAATGGTGACCGAATAAGGGGAAAACGGTTCCGACAAGACAAAGGAGTTCATATTTTCGTTTTGATGGAAGAAGACGATGTCCGACCCTCCTTTTTGAAATTCTTGGATCCATTTTGATATCGAATTCCAAGCTTCCATTTTGATATCGAATTCGCTATTGTCTGGCTCCCTTTCCATTCTCTTCGATCGTCGGTGTTGAAACCAGCAACTGGTCTCTTGAGTTCGGACCCACTGGGGGTGTAGCCGATGCTTATTTCTCCCTCACTAGACTCTCTTGACGGTGGATGCTGGAAACGGAAAAGACCCAAGGTTGAAGCGAGGAGGTCCCGCCACTTACCCGGAAGATCTTAGAGAGCTTCCCCTCCCAAACCAAAGCTCAACCGGGCACCTTGGAGGGCACTGGCTGCCAACCAAAACTAGCCTAGAGGAGAGGATGCTCAAAAATCGGATCTCCTCCAAGGTGCCCTTAAGGGTCTATTTATAGTTTTTCTTAGGCTGGTCTGCAAATAGCATGAATCCGCCTTTTAATTTTACTAAACACACCCCAAATTGGTCTACGAATAGCCTAACTCCGCTGTTCTGAAGGGCTATATGCAGACCACCAGGGATATTATGATCATTTCCTCCTCACTGCCTTCTGGGCGAGTGGTCTGTGAGGGAACCACTCGCCGAGTTCCCGCTTGACTGGGCGAATGCTCAAGCCCCTGAGCGAATGGTCCGTGGAGGCACCACTCGTCAGGCTCCCTCTCGCCTGCAGCCTACCCCCACTAATCTGGAGATCCTTTTTCCTATCTTGGTACGGGCGAATGGTCTGGATGACCCCTGTCCCATCAACTGACTCGAGGGACCCACTCGCCAAATACGGGTTGTACACAATCCCCGCTCTTTGCGAGTGGCTCGCCCACTCGGAAAGAACAGTCCAATCCCTTATTTGGTGAGTGCTTGTTGAGTGGGCCCCGCAAGATTCCGTGGGTCCCACCGTTATCCTATATATATATACATCCCGTGTCCGGCTCTTTCTGGACCACTTACCCATTTCGGCTCAGGATTTCTTCTCTCTCTTGACCTTTCGCCACATCCAATGTCTTCTCATAAGCCTTCCGCGAAACCCCTTTCGCAAGAGATGATCGAGCGCCTGGCCGCGGCCCAGGTTGCAACCGCCCCGAAAACTACGAGATTCGCTCCCTGGCTGACATCCAAGCGAGACCCAAGCGTCCCGTACGTCTCGCGGCGAGCCAAGACGATTCGTTTGAATCGTCAGAAAGGCGAGGCCGTGTCCGAATCTCCGGCGCGTACTCCTGTTGACCTCGGGATCCAGGTATGAGAATTCCTCCCACCTTACCTTTTAGTTCGGACCCTTACTCCAAAGTTGTTTTGACCACTCGCAGGGGACCTCGGTGCCAGAGGACGACCACGCGGTCGTCTTGAATAGAGTCGCGGCGCCACCCCCCGAGTCTGAGGGACCTCCTCCAGATCTGGCCCTGGCTCTTCTCCCTCCTCCGGGCGAGACCGTACTTCAGTCCAGTGAGTTTTGGAACCCTTCCGATTTACCTTTGAGACGGCTTGTTTCTGACCCTCAACTTTTTGCAGCCCTCAACCCAGACGTCTCGCTACGGGACACTATTCTTCCACCTTCCCCAACCCAGCGGAACCCTTCGGTTACAGCGAATGAACGGAGGGTCTACCCCGAGCGGGAGCCGGGTCAGCACCTCCGTGCTGAAGATAACGCGAATCCTCCGGCGGATGATCAGGCTCCTCCTCCCCCGCCTTTCCGCCCCGGAAAAGGGAAGGTTTTCCCCCCTTTCGCCGGTTTGCCCGAAGCACACCCCCATACTTCTCGCCCCTCAGGCCACAGGGTACCTGCCCCAGGTGAGGCTTCTATCTTGTCCTCGCCGCATTATCTAACTTCATCGTATTGATCCTTTCATAATCTCGTAGGGTATCGGGAGGTCTCCCCCCCTGAGTCCTACTATGAGGGGGAAGACGGGGTGCTCTCGCCCCTTCCCTCCCCAGGTGATCTCGCCGACTTCTTGGGTGACTCATCTGACCACGTGACCCTGAAGGAGCGAATCACGGAGATCTTTGGGAAACTTATATATCTTCAGCGAAATGCTGCCAGCCAGGTGGATGAGGAGAAGCTGGAGATCAAGCGCGAGCTGAAGGAACTCCGGAGGGACTACTCGCGGCTTCTCGCGACAGTGGAGCGACTGGGGGGCGAAGGTGGGGAGCTGTCGCCTGAAAGGCACGCGGCGAGAGCCCGGGACCAGCTCCAACTGGCTTCCCACGAGATCACCAACATGATGACATACTACCGTCAGCGAATGCCCCCAGAAGCAGGGTCGCGAAAGCGAGGTCGATGGGTTTGGGTGGAGTACTGACCCAGACGCCATAGTCTCTTTCTTTTCCTACCCGCCTCGCCGCGAGTGTCGAACATTAATATTTGTCTGTAATAACTTTGTATATTATGATTCTGAGAATGCTCTATTTATCGCTATTTACTTTCCTCCGCCTGTCTGATTGTCGCCGAATGATATGCTTTGCGAATGCTTACCCAACCATTTTTGCTTCTTTCATAACCTGCCTTGGTGCTGCCGAATGATATGCTTTGCGAATGCTTACCTAACCCTTTTCGCAAAGCCGTTGAGCGAATAGTTATAGGTCACTCGCCATTAATGGGCGAGAGAGACTTGGACCGGGTTTCGAGGCGCCGGACTGCCGCAGATTGCTATCCGCACCCCCCGTTGCCTCGAAAGCCCAAACGCCGTTTAACGCCTCTATAAATAGGCCCCTCAACTACCGTAATAAATACATCACCATTCGCTCCCTCTCTTTCCTTGCTCCTAGCATTCGCACCTCTCCCTTCTTTGCTGCTCCTTTCCTTTCCCTCATTCGCGAGATGGGTGCCGATGCCGAAGGAAGGGGCAAGTGTGCGAGCGCATTCGTCAATCATGTGTTCGATTCCTGCGACCTTTCCGAAGAAGCCTACTTGACGGCGGTTGCTGACTACGTCCCCGGGGGGTTCGAGGGGCGAAAGCCCAGGCCTGAGGAGCGCCTGAACTCTATCTCGCCTTGTGCTCTCGCGATCCCGCTAGAGCACTTCGAGGTGGGCTTTCGCCTCCCCATCTGGCCGGAGTTGCGCCAGACTTTCAGGTACTATGGGGTCGTGCCCGCCCAGCTCAACCCCAACTCCATAGCCATGCTGGTCGGGTACGCGAGCTACTTGCGAGAAGAAGGGATCGAGTTCTCGCTGCCTGTCTTCCGCAAACTCTACACCTTCCGCTGCTCCGGCGGCATCTCCTTCTTCTCGGGTTTAAGCCCTCTCAAACACTACGGGCTCCCGAACAAGAACCACGAATGGGTTCGCCGCTTCATCTTCGTCAGCGGGAGCCTAGGTAACACCCTTCTCGCCCCGGTGCAGGAGGAGGAGTCGACCTTCCGCCCCCCGACCCTAGGGGGGCATGAGGCGAAACTCCATCAATACATTCTTCAGTACGGGATGGACCTCGTCTATCTCCGGCGAAACGTCAACACGCTCCCGTTCATTCCGCAGGGCGAGGGTAAGATTCCAAGACTTTTGAATTCATTTTGGTTGTGATTCTTACTCCATTCGCCTAAACCACTCGCAACATCACGCAGGTGTGCGTAATCTTCCCGTTCATCCGCCTCGCCCTCCTGGGTTTTGCCTACCTCTCGCGCAAGCCGCCGCGGATGCTTGCCGGGAGGAGCCGTCCTCCTCCAAACCTAGTAGCCGGAAGCGAAAGTCGGCGAAGGCTTCTTCCCCTCCTCCCTCGAAGTTGCCCTGTCCTCCCGCGGCGAAGGGCAAGGGGGTTCTGGACGAATCCTCTGGGGCGGGTGCTCCACCCTCAACCCTGGGGGCCGACGCGCCTGGCGCGAATGCTCCTCCGGACAAATTGGCGCTGCCGCCGCCTCCGTTGCCCCGGGACCATCGTAACTTTGCGAACGGCGAGAGGTACGTGGATCCTTCCGGGGCTCCTTTGCTGAAGTGGGACAGGAACGCGAACCGGGTTTCGCTGTCCACTCTCCATCCCTCTTGGGTGGAGACCAACATTGCCAGCGGCGAGGCCTATGCCCTGGCGTACGCTCTTTATGGCCGGGAGGACGCCGAGGTCTTCGATCTGGAGAAGACTCAGGTTCTCGCCCACGAAGCCGCCCGGGCTATGCTGCGCGCTCTCGAGCTCTCGCATATGTCCTCTCGCCGAAGCCTTGAGGTTTCGCGGAACCTGGCCAAGGTCGAGGAGACCAGGGCTCTTCTGTCCCAGGAGGCGAGCGATCTCAGGGAAAAACTAAAGGCCGCGGAAGCTCTTCTCGCCAGCCGCCCGGTTGTAGAGGTACATTTACTTTTACTCCCGCGAATGGTTATCACTGACCGTCCCATAGTCCTCTCATTATGATCACTTTATTTTTTCAGGATGCTACAAGTGCTGGGATGCTCCGAGCGCGGGTGGCCGACCTCGAGGAGAAAGTCCGTCTCGCCCAGGCCGAGACCCAGCTACTGCGAGAAGCTGGGATGACAGCACTCGCCCCGGGTGATGGGGGGCACTTTTACCCCCATCACGAGCTGGAGCAACTGCTTCAGGAGAATGCGCAACGCGCCGTCAAGCATTCGTTGCAGGTGCTGCGGCGGGCTGGGTATTTGAAGCCGGAGGCCGAATGCCTCACCACTCGCCAAGTAGTCCCGGAGCTTTACATTCCGATTCCTTTCCCGGAGGACGATGGCGTCGCGCCGCGAGAAGACGCTCCCGACCAGGATGAGAGCGAAGATTCTTCGGAGGAGTCTGGTGACCCTTGAGGGGGGGCCCTCTGTATTCCCTCTTTTTGCGTTTATACTCTTGATTGTAATCTTGAACCGGCGAGTGCTTGTAAAAGATGTACTTCATTGATTACAATTTGTATTATTCTCAGCTCTTTTTTTTTTTTTTCTCAATCGCCGCCATACCTCGTTAGGCTCATTAGGACGTCGATTCTTTTTATTCGCTGCCACATCTCGCTAGGCTCATTAGGACGTCGATTCTTTTTATTCGCTGCCACATCTCGCTAGGCTCATTAGGACGTCGGGTCGTGACGCGACTGTCTTGGCCACCCCGCAAATGTTCGAAGATGACTTAGGTCGGTTGCCCCTCTTCGACTTCCCGCTACCCGAAACACTCGCGTACCCTCACCATCCGCTCGGACTGGGATTTCGCCGGGGCAGTCAGGAAGAGAGGTAGGATTATCACTCGCTTGGGTGATTCCTGCGAATGCTCCTGGATCTACCTTAGAGAATTTGGATCCTGCCACCAAGTGGACCCTCCAACCTGCCAGCTGGATGAGAGCCCGGACAGCGGGTCTGCTCGGGGCCATTACCTTGGACCCTGCCACCGAGTGAGCCTTCGGACCTGCCAGCTAGATGAGAGCCTGGACAGCGGGTCTGCTCGGGGCCAACCTCTGGAACATAGAACCTGCCACCGAGTGAGCCTTCGGACCTGCCAGCTAGATGAGAGCCTGGACAGCGGGTCTGCTCGGGGCCAACCTCTGGAACATAGAACCTGCCACCGAGTGAGCCTTCGGACCTGCCAGCTAGATGAGAGCCTGGACAGCGGGTCTGCTCGGGGCCAACCTCTGGAACATAGAACCTGCCACCGAGTGAGCCTTCGGACCTGCCAGCTAGATGAGAGCCTGGACAGCGGGTCTGCTCGGGGCCAACCTCTGGAACATAGAACCTGCCACCGAGTGAGCCTTCGGACCTGCCAGCTAGATGAGAGCCTGGACAGCGGGTCTGCTCGGGGCCAACCTCTGGAACATAGAACCTGCCACCGAGTGAGCCTTCGGACCTGCCAGCTAGATGAGAGCCTGGACAGCGGGTCTGCTCGGGGCCAACCTCTGGAACATAGAACCTGCCACCGAGTGAGCCTTCGGACCTGCCAGCTAGATGAGAGCCTGGACAGCGGGTCTGCTCGGGGCCAACCTCTGGAACATAGAACCTGCCACCGAGTGAGCCTTCGGACCTGCCAGCTAGATGAGAGCCTGGACAGCGGGTCTGCTCGGGGCCAACCTCTGGAACATAGAACCTGCCACCGAGTGAGCCTTCGGACCTGCCAGCTAGATGAGAGCCTGGACAGCGGGTCTGCTCGGGGCCAACCTCTGGAACATAGAACCTGCCACCGAGTGAGCCTTCGGACCTGCCAGCTAGATGAGAGCCTGGACAGCGGGTCTGCTCGGGGCCAACCTCTGGAACATAGAACCTGCCACCGAGTGAGCCTTCGGACCTGCCAGCTAGATGAGAGCCTGGACAGCGGGTCTGCTCGGGGCCAACCTCTGGAACATAGAACCTGCCACCGAGTGAGCCTTCGGACCTGCCAGCTAGATGAGAGCCTGGACAGCGGGTCTGCTCGGGGCCAACCTCTGGAACATAGAACCTGCCACCGAGTGAGCCTTCGGACCTGCCAGCTAGATGAGAGCCTGGACAGCGGGTCTGCTCGGGGCCAACCTCTGGAACATAGAACCTGCCACCGAGTGAGCCTTCGGACCTGCCAGCTAGATGAGAGCCTGGACAGCGGGTCTGCTCGGGGCCAACCTCTGGAACATAGAACCTGCCACCGAGTGAGCCTTCGGACCTGCCAGCTAGATGAGAGCCTGGACAGCGGGTCTGCTCGGGGCCAACCTCTGGAACATAGAACCTGCCACCGAGTGAGCCTTCGGACCTGCCAGCTAGATGAGAGCCTGGACAGCGGGTCTGCTCGGGGCCAACCTCTGGAACATAGAACCTGCCACCGAGTGAGCCTTCGGACCTGCCAGCTAGATGAGAGCCTGGACAGCGGGTCTGCTCGGGGCCAACCTCTGGAACATAGAACCTGCCACCGAGTGAGCCTTCGGACCTGCCAGCTAGATGAGAGCCTGGACAGCGGGTCTGCTCGGGGCCAACCTCTGGAACATAGAACCTGCCACCGAGTGAGCCTTCGGACCTGCCAGCTAGATGAGAGCCTGGACAGCGGGTCTGCTCGGGGCCAACCTCTGGAACATAGAACCTGCCACCGAGTGAGCCTTCGGACCTGCCAGCTAGATGAGAGCCTGGACAGCGGGTCTGCTCGGGGCCAACCTCTGGAACATAGAACCTGCCACCGAGTGAGCATTCGGACCTGCCAGCTAGATGAGAGCCTGGACAGCGGGTCTGCTCGGGGCCAACCTCTGGAACATCCAGGGTCTCTCCTGCGAGCTGTAGCATTATTTTCATACACATAGTTTAGACAAAATGCTTTCATTCGAAAAGAGTATCATTATTACATGGTACTAAGGATAAAAGCGTTTAAGGTCGTCGCCACTCCATGTGTGGCTGAGGGGTTGGCCCTCCACATTCTGAAGGCGATACCCCCCAGATTTCAGTGCTTCTTCAACAACATAGGGGCCTTCCCAGTTAGGATTAAGCTTCCCCACCGCGGCGGACCTCCCGGCTGCGTCGACCTTCTTGAGTACCAGATCTCCCTTCTCGAACTGCTTGATCCTGACGTGTTTATCGAAATACTTGGCCATTCGCCGCTTGACCTCTTCTTGATGGATGGCTGCTCGGTCCCGGGCTTCTTCGATGAGGTCGAGGGAGAGCCGTAACTCTTCCTCGTTCTCGGCTCTCCAATCTTCCTCTCCCTTTGCGGCGACCTTTACCCGTGGTGTTGTAATCTCGAACTCTATGGGGATGACCGCCTCGCAGCCGTGAGAGAGCTTGAAAGGGGTCTCCCCCGTGGCGGTGTTGGGGGTGGTTCTTAAAGCCCATAGGACCGAGGGGAGCTGTTCCACCCAATTGCCTTTGAGATTTTCCACCTTTTTCTTGAGCAAGTTCACGATGACTTTGTTTGCCGCCTCTACCTGCCCGTTGCTCCTGGGATGGTGGACGGACGCAAACCTAAGGTCTATCCCCAGCTGGCCACAGAAGCTGATGAATTCCTCGCTTGCGAACTGCGGTCCATTATCCGTGACTATGGCCTGCGGAAGCCCATGTCGACAAATGATCTCCCCCCATACGAAGTTGCGGATTACCTGGGAGGTGACCTTAGCCAACGCCTTGACCTCCAGCCACTTTGTGAAGTAGTCAATCATGACTAGGAGAAATCTCCTCTGCCCGCTAGCCTGGGGGAAGGGTCCTACCAGATCCATTCCCCATATGGCGAATGGCCAGGGCGCCGTGATACTCTTCAGCCTCTGGGCTGGCACGAGCTGAAGCGGGGCGAACATTTGACACTTCTGGCATCTCTTTGCAAAGGCTGCCGCGTCTTTGCTTAGGGTTGGCCAGAAGTACCCCTGCCTCACGACTCTTGCCTCCAACATCCTGCTCCCCGAGTGGCTGCCGCATTCGCCGGAGTGGACTTCCTCCAAGATCCTTGGGACCTCTTCCTCCGAGATGCATCGGGCCAGGAGGCCCGAGAGGGTCTTCCGATACAAGTCACCCTCATGGAGCACATAGTAGGCAGACTTATACCGGAAGCGCCTCTGGTCCGGAACTTCTTTTGGAAATTTTCCCGCTGCAAGGAAGGTGACGAAGGGATCCTTCCAGGAGGGCCGTTGTTCTACTTCCATGAGCTCTCCTTCTTCAATCGAAGGACGGAATAGGTCCGTCAGGGTTCCCCCGGCTCGAGGACCAGATTTTGCCAACCGATCTGCCGGAGTGCTCTCTTCTCGTGGGACATGCTGGATGGAGAAAGTTTTGAACGTCCCCACGAGACCTTTGACTTTTGCCAAATACTTCATGAGCACAGGCTCCCTTGTTTCGAACTCTCCCCTTATCTGAGAAGCTATTATCATAGAATCCGTGAGTACCTCCACGTCATGGACCCCGAGCTCCCGGGCCAACCGCAGGCCGGCGATCACAGCCTCATACTCCGCCTGGTTGTTGGTGATTGGGAAGTGTATCACTAGCGTCTGTTCTATCTTCACTCCGTGGGGACTCTCCAGCACCACCCCTCCTCCGAGGGAGTTCTTGCCCGAAGCCCCGTCCACCAGTAGCTTCCACGGGATGTGACGAGGGGCTCCGTCTTCTTTCATCTCGGCCACGAAATCTGTCATGAAATCAGCCACCACCTGCGCCTTCATAGATAATCGAGGGACAAAGGTAATGTTGAATTCACTTAGCTCGATTGACCATTTTGCGAGTCTTCCTGAGTGCTCCACTCCTTCGAAGATCTGGCGGAGTGGATGGTCCGTCACTACTTGGATCGAATGGGCCTGGAAGTATGGCCTGAGCTTCCTGGCTGCGATGACCAGGGCAAAAGCCAACTTTTCTAAGATTGGGTACCTGAGCTCCGCTTCCCTCAGGACCCTGCTTACGTAGTAGACTGGTAGCTGCTTCTTTCCTTCCTCTCGAACCAGGACGGAGCTTACGGCCTCCGCCCCGACCCCGAGATATAAATGTAGGACCTCCCCTTCTTTGGGACTTTGTAGTAGCGGAGCCTTGGTGAGTTGGCTCTTCAAGGCCTGAAAGGCTTCCTCGCATTCTCTCGTCCATTCAAACTTCTGATTGCCTCTTAGCGCCTTAAAGAAGGGAGAGCATTTTTCCCCTGCCCGGGATAGAAACCTGTTCAGCCCGGCGAGTCTTCCGGTCAAGCGCTGAACCTCTTTGGCGCTCCGAGGCGACCCCAGCTCCATTATAGCCCTAACCTTGTCCGGGTTAGGTTCTACCCCCCAGGGGGTGAGAAGGTGCCCGAGGAACTTCCCTTTGCTGGCCCCGAACACACACTTCAGGGGGTTCAGGCGCATCTTGTACTTGCGTAGGGTGGCGAAGGTCTCCTCGAGGTCCTGGATGTGGGAGCTCACGCACTTGCTTTTTATCATAAGGTCATCCACGTAGACCTCCAGGTTCCTTCCCCTTTGCTTTTTGAATACCCGATCCATCATCTTCTGGTAGGTTGCTCCTGCATTTTTCAGCCCGAAGGGCATCATTTTATAGCAGTAGCATCCCTCCCTGGTGATGAACGAGACATCTTTGACGTCTGGTGGGTGCATTCTTATTTGGTGATAACCTGAAAAAGCATCCAAAAAACTCATCACAGAAAAACCGACGGCTGAGTCAACCAGCGCGTCGATCCGAGGCAAGGGATAACAATCCTTAGGACAGGCCTTATTTAACAATGAAAAGTCCACACACATACGCCAGCGGCCATCGGCCTTTTTTACCATTACGACATTGGAGACCCAGCCTGGATACTGGATCTCTGTTACAAAACCTGCCTCGAGGAGTTTCGTCACCTCCTCGCGGATTGGACCTTCGAGCTTGTCAGCTATAGCCCTTCTCTTCTGCCGGATGGGGCGGGCTTCTGGATCGAGGTTGAGACGATGGCAAGCCACGTCCGCCTCGATGCCCGGCATGTCCGCTGCGCTCCACGCGAAGATGTCCATGTTCTTTTGGATGCACTCCAACATCCTTTTCTGGTCCCCCGGGCCGAGGCCCCCGCTGATCCGCACCTTCTCCACTCTTCCTGCCTGGGTGGTAACCTCCATCTCTATCACCTCTTCTGCTGGCTCGAGCCGGGCTGGCTCGTCCCACTGGCCCTTCGCTTCTCGCCCCTCCTCCCGGGCCTTCTCCCCTGCAGCTCTTTCCGCCTTCATCGGCTCGACCTCCTGCTCCTCGCGAGCGACCTCCAACACCTCAACCTCCTGCTCCTCACGAGCGACCTTCAACACTTCCTTTCGGGCAGCGCCCTCTCCCCCTTCTCCTTCCTTCTCCCCTTCCTCTCCTGGCCCCTCCGGCCTCTCCATCTCTTCATCCATCTTTTCGGCATCCGCCATCCATGAGATGGTGTTGACGGCAGTTACGTAGCATTGCCTCGCCACCTTAGCATCTCCTCGGACGCGGATCTGGACTCCTCCACTATGAAGTTTTAGGCACTGATGGTACGATGAGGGCACGCACCGAAAGGCACTGATGAGGGGTCTTCCAAAGATGGCGTTATAGCTGCTCGGAGCGTCCACGATGACGAACCGGCAGTTTCTCGGGACTCCTCCTAGCGTCACCTGGAGACCTACGCCTCCCTCGACCTCCTTCCTCTCTCCCGAGAAACCAAACAGTGGTCCGTCGGAGGCCTGCACCCTCTTCTTCTCTACCTCCATCGCGTCGAAAGCTTTTTTGAAGATCACATTCACCGAGCTCCCGTTGTCCACCAGGATCCGAGAGACCGTGAAGTTTTCTATCGCCGTCTGGATCACCAGGGCGTCGCAGAATGGGTCTTCGTAGTCTGGCATATCCTCTGAGGAGAAGGTGAGCTTCTCGGAGGGGGGTGGGGTCTGGGAAGTTGACGCGACATCCCTTCGGAACATGGCCTGGAAGCTCCTCTTGCGAGAGGCCTCTATCCCAACCCCACCGTGAATCACCCCGATTCCCCCCCTGGTTCCTGTATCCGCCCTATCCTCACACCGGTCCTCTTCTGCCTCTGGAAGTACTTCCTCAATTCTGGCATGCGGCCGCCGTGGCCGTCCTCTTTCCCTCATTTCCAAGAACTCTGGGCAGGTGGCGGTCGCGTGACCTTCCTCCTGATGAAAATCACAGTAAGGCAACGCCACCCTGTCCTCTCTTCCAGCTCTTCCTCTTCCTCCTCTTGCTCCTCTACCTCTTCTTCCTCGGCCTACCGCCATGGCTTGCTCCCTCGGGGGGTTAGGGGGTCTGGGACCCTGCCTCCACCCCTGATTCACTCCTCCTGCCTCCCTTCCTGGGTACCTTTCATCCTGACCTCGCGCTGGTCCTTCTTGGTTCCTCCAGCCCAACCTGTTGTTGGGTTCCTGGTTCCTCCAAACCCGAGGTGGTCTTTCGAACCCCTGGCCCCTGGGCTCCTCTCGCCTTCTTCCTTCTGGCTGCCTTGCCTCGGGCTCGCTCATCTTTGCCAACCTTTTATAGAATTCGGGGTTGGCCGCCTCCCCTTCGATCTCCTCCGCGGCTCTTTCCATCAACTCCTCGAAGGATACGGGAGGTCTTCTCTTCAGGTCCATCTTGAAGAACCCTTCTCGCAGCCCTACTATGAATGCCATCTGGAGGGCGAATCCCGGCACCTCCTGCACTAGGTGTATCTCCTCCTGGAACCTGTCCACGTACTTAGCCAGGGATTCTCCCTCCCTCTGCCGGATCTTGAAGAGAGCCTCCGCATCCTTCTTCCTCTTCTTTGACGTCGAGAATCGTAGTCGGAAGCTTCGGCGCAGATCATCGAACGCATAGATGGAACCTGTGGGAAGTTGGTGGAACCAGTCCCTTGCTTTTTCCTTCAGGGTGGTTGCGAAGAGTCGGCATTGGAAAGAATCTGACATGGGAAGGATTGAAGTCATGTCCTCGAACCACTGCAGGTGCACAACTGGGTCCTCCTTGCCGGTGTAGTAGGACATCTCCGGCCCACGAAACCCTTCTGGCACTGGGGCTGAGAGGATCATCTCGCAAAAGGGGCTCCCTTCCCCTGCTCGGCGAGTGGTCCTCTCGCGCGGGACCAACTCACACACCTCGGCACTCGCCGGACTGTTGAACAACTGCCGTCCGGGGAGGTCTCGCGCACTGCCTTCTGCTGGCACCTCCTTTCCCGGTCGCTGCCCCGGGGCGTTCTCGCCAATCTGCAAAGGCGGGACCACTGGAACCACCGGGGTCTCGCACTCGGTCCTCGACGCGAGAACCGTCTGCAGGACCTCTCGCTTAAACTTCTCAAACATCTCCAGCCACTCGCCCGCCGCGGGTGGCTGCGAGTGACCCGAGTCAGGACCATTTCCTCCATCTCCTGTCATCGAAACCAGCTTGGGATTTTCTTTCACCGGCTACGGTCCACGCTCACCGCACCAAAAATGTTGAAACCAGCAACTGGTCTCTTGAGTTCGGACCCACTGGGGGTGTAGCCGATGCTTATTTCTCCCTCACTAGACTCTCTTGACGGTGGATGCTGGAAACGGAAAAGACCCAAGGTTGAAGCGAGGAGGTCCCGCCACTTACCCGGAAGATCTTAGAGAGCTTCCCCTCCCAAACCAAAGCTCAACCGGGCACCTTGGAGGGCACTGGCTGCCAACCAAAACTAGCCTAGAGGAGAGGATGCTCAAAAATCGGATCTCCTCCAAGGTGCCCTTAAGGGTCTATTTATAGTTTTTCTTAGGCTGGTCTGCAAATAGCATGAATCCGCCTTTTAATTTTACTAAACACACCCCAAATTGGTCTACGAATAGCCTAACTCCGCTGTTCTGAAGGGCTATATGCAGACCACCAGGGATATTATGATCATTTCCTCCTCACTGCCTTCTGGGCGAGTGGTCCGTGAGGGAACCACTCGCCGAGTTCCCGCTTGACTGGGCGAATGCTCAAGCCCCTGAGCGAATGGTCCGTGGAGGCACCACTCGTCAGGCTCCCTCTCGCCTGCAGCCTACCCCCACTAATCTGGAGATCCTTTTTCCTATCTTGGTACGGGCGAATGGTCTGGATGACCCCTGTCCCATCAACTGACTCGAGGGACCCACTCGCCAAATACGGGTTGTACAGTCGGAGCTCGATAGAACTGAAGTCTTGCAGTTTAGCTTCATAAATTAGTTATCAATTCAGAGGTTGTTATGCCTTTATAGTTGATTCCAATAATGTAAGGTTGCAAGTTTGGTTCAATGCAGTTTGACCGGTTGATACAATTTGAGTTTAGATGTCATTTGAAGTCCATTTTCACGCCCACGTGCTTTTTAGGGGTACAAAATTAAAAATAATAAAATTTTATTTGAATATCAAAATGCTAAAACACTATTTCCAAAATTAGGCATGAACAAGTTTTCCAAATGTTGACTTTGGTTCGATTTTTGTTGATGGAATGTTGCTGATAAGAAATGAAATTTGAGATAAGTGTTATTTTTGAAAAACATAGTTTTGTTAAAAAATTGTTTGAGTGAAATGAAGTTTGCAGAGCTGGTGAAGATGGAGTTTTGAAAAAAAATGTTTGATAACAAAATGGAGTTTTGAAAAAAAAATCTAAAATGAAGACTAATATCAATATCTAATTTGAAACATTAAAATACAATTCTCATTAAAGTTAAAAAAAAAAACACATGTTTCTTCTCCTGGAACGAACAATCAATTATCCTTCATTGTTATATCGTGCAACATTATTCATTAATATCATTAGTTATTATCATATTTTATCATTAACTAGCATAAATGCTAATATGTAATTAATTTACACATAAATTAAAACCTATAAAACAATAATAAAGTTGAATTATGACTAGAAACAAAATAAAAAAGACACAACTCTGAACTCTCAATGCATCATCATTGACTTTGACCTCCACCAAAAGGAATCCGATGAGAGCTATTCTCCAAGATCTCAGTGTGGCCAGCAAGATTTGGATCACGCCGCCACACTCTGCTAACTCACAGCGGCGGCCGAGACCGCCGTCATAGTTGACCATGTCTCAGAGACACGGGCCGTCATCGAGGCGGTGCGAATGACTGCGGAGTTTTTGGTCGGCAAGCTGGCTATGGGCTCGCCGGACACGCAGCGACAAGTGACATATGAGTTAAGGGCGTTGCTCGCCTATCCACAACAATAAGAACGATTTGTAAAGAAGAGTTCTGGAAGCGTGGTTGTGGAATGCATTGGACGAGAGGCAGACGCGAGAGAGAGGCGAGCGTCGAGGGACGCGAGAGGCAAACACGCCGTTTGAAATGCACGAAAAGCATCTCGGTCCTGCGGTTGAAAAAATACCTAGCGCTTGTTGGATCGGTAGGTGCCCTTAGAGGGGGGGGGGGGGGGTGAATAAGGGTTTTTCAAAAAGTTAAGTGATATTTTGAAAAGCTTTGAAATAATGCAAGATTAAAGACAATAAGAAGTCAAGTAAAATAATTGAAATAAAGTAGAGACATGCTTTATTAATATCAAATTAGGTTTTACAAAAGTTGACTTCTATGACGCTAGAAATCGGTGGCGATGAATAGTAAACTCCTTTTGTTTTCTATCCCGACTCGCATCCCCACGAACCGGTGGCCCTAGCCTATCCTCCCCGGATTCGGCCTCAAGCCGCTCTAGCCAACCCTTCCCGGATATGGCCTCGAGCACCCCCTAGACCTAGCCTAGATCTAGTCGTCAACACGAGGCGAGTTTTCCCCCTAAGTCCTACCCAGACCTAGTCGCCAACACGAGGCGATTTCACTAACAGTTTACAAGAAAGATATGAAATGAAAATAAATAAAAACTCCCTCTTGATGAACTTCTGAAGTTGGAGACGAAGATCCGCTGTAGAATAAGCGTTGTAGAAGCGGACTTCGTTTGGATCCGGCGTGATGAGATTCTCCTTCAGAAGTTTGCAGAACTTTGGTACGACATCAACTTTCGGCCAAGGTAGCCTCTGGAATTCTAGCACTCTATCTCTCTCTGATGTCTCTCTGATGTGTGTACGAAAAGAGAGAAGAGGGGTCCTTTTTATAGCCACAGCGCTAGCGCCCGCGCTAGTGCTACCGCCGGCGCTATCCCATATTAGGACACATTCTGCGCGGCAGAATCTTCAATCGGAGGAAACATTTCTCTCTTGCCTACTGTGCTCCTCGCTATCGCCTGCGCTATCGGATATCGCCTGGCGCTATCTCCTTCTATAAGTACTCCCGGCATCTGCGCTTAAGTAAATATTTCGTCGATCGGAATTTCGTCGAACGCAACTAAGAGTTCGTCGAGCGAAATTTCGTCGAACGCATTTCTGAGCATTTCGTCGAGCGCCGCTAATAGTTCCTCGAACGACAGCTAGCGCCTGCGCTAGTACTACCGCTAGCACTAGTGGGAGATTTGGATTTGATGGCTCAACTTTGGGGGCAACCTTCCTATGTAATCCTTGAGTCATGTGGACTTTATTATCCTGCACACTTAAACACACAAGATCAAATACACATAGATTTTGTTATTCTCAAACCTAGGAGATGCGGAAGATCATGTTCCAACAAACTCCCCCTTTTGATAATAACAAAATCATTAATGATAAATCAGAGCATTAATATATATAAGCATGAAGAAACATACTTGTGTGTGCGTGAGAGTGATGACTTATGATAATTAACGATTTTAGCATTTAGAATTGCTCCCCCTAAATACATGCTCCCCCTAAGTGAATGCTCCCCTAATATGTAAGCTATCATCTTAATTAAGCATGTTAGTTTTCTATTTTGATAACATATTATATTTATCATGTTAGTTCTCCCCCTTTTGTTATTAACAAAAGCAGGTAAGGAGACACCACTTAAAAGTTGACAATAAGATAAAGGCATGATCGAGCTTGTAGAGAGGGAAATGATAAGGAGTTTTAGAATACTTTTCATTGAAATAGATCAGAGTTTGAGTATTACAGCATTTTCATAAATCAGAGTTTGTAGCATAAAAAAAATGTAATGATTTCCAAGTAACTAAACTACCCAGACAATATGTCTACACCCTAGCCCCGTACTAAGTGACGGATGGGCATGAGGAGCTGCATACATGACGTAGGTTAGGGTGTTAGTCCCATATGCAAACACTAGAAAAACTCAACCCAACACTCTTTCCCCCCAGTGCCTTGTAAGGCCCCACTGGAACCCTCCCTGGTTAAGGACAAGACATGACTTAGAGGTTAGGTTATCTAATGTCTACAACCCTACGCCCCCGCTATGGTGGGATATGTAATCATGGATAATAATTATTGGAACATTTAAGCGTTTTAAATCAAATTATAATTTCATAGCCAATGGATTTTAATATTTGAATTTTTAAAGAAAAGTTCACATAGCTAATCCATTAATAAATCAGAGTTTTAGTATTACAATATTTTCATAGAAATAAATCAGAGTTTTATATAAAAAAAATTCATGTTTAGAGTAACCAATATAGAGTTTACCAAGCAAGTCTACCACTTGTTGCAAGAAGGGAATTTGAAGATTCAAGTAATGATGTACACAAAATAAAAGACTTTAAATAAGCATGAAAGCGCAAGGTAAAACAATTATATGGTTATGATGCGGAAGACTTATAGAAATACAAGAAACATCTTATTGTAATCAATGATAATCCATAAAAAGATATATGAATTAAATTTCAAAAAGAAGATGTTTTTGTAAATCATTTTTCAATTAAAATCTTTAAGTTTGACAATAAAGTAACCAAGCATGAAATAATGTTATCAACAAGAGATTACTACATTGTTATTTTAATTCACAAATTCAAAACATACCAAACATTGTAGAAAGCATGCTAGGTTATCTAGTGCATTTCATAAATAAAGAGTAGTATAAAATTAACATTAGGATCCAATACTCATGAGAAGAAGTGTTATGGAAGATAATGATGTGCACATAAGTGTATTTTGAATAGAGTAAGCAAATGTTTTAATCAAAAATACAAGAGATATGTAAAGTAAAAGCACAATAAAACACAAATAATTTTACTTCCACACACTTTAATGCATAAACAAAAATATACAACAACCAAGGTGCTTTGCACACACAATGCTCATTAAGACTTATCATGGTGCAAAGTAGTGCTTGGGGGATCACATATTTTATTTTTAATGTTGAGACTAGTGATTCGGTGTACTTAAGAGTAAGTGGTTTTTATTTTTGTAAGAAAGATTTGATTTGCACAAGATACTTTACTATTCTTTCCAAGGTGCTCAACCTCACAACGCTTATTAAGACTTATCAGGAGGTTCAAGTAGTGCTTAGTGGAGTTTTCTTTGTCACTTTATTTTATGATTTTTGTTTTGTACAAAGTTCTCCGAATACACTTGTTTTGCAAATCAATATAATTTATGAAAACATAACCACTTTTCTTAACTTTTAAAAGTGCAAATAAAGGAGTGTAGGTAAGATACTTGTGCAATTTTAATTCATTGTACTAATACAAAACATACACAAGCATTCTTAGATTAAACACATATGTAGACAATGCCAAAATAAGTGAGTGAATAAAGATCATTATCAAACATAAAACATTTACTCATACTTAGAGGCATGGTAAGCTTAGTTCTACACAACTTTTTCAATATAATTGATGCACATATTAATAGATATATCAAGGCATGATGAAAGCAATGTTCAAAGTAGTTTGAAAAGATAAATTGCAACATTATAGAAGTTCTAAATAATAGATTAAAGCATGCTTGATTTTCTCAATGATGCCCATACAGTATTTTTGATAATTTAAAGTTTGAACTCATAAGATTGATCTTGGACTTCCCGATGACTACCTTGTGAGAGGTTCGACCGGTACTAGGTGATATGATGGGATGATAGCCCAAGTCACCCTTTCGCAAGATACATGTAAATCGAAAAGTTAAGTTCAAAATAATAATTTTTGATACTTATTTTTGTTTTATTATTTTGTATTTGATTTTTGCATATAGAAATAGAATTTAAACAAATATCCAAAGACAAAACAAAATATTTTTTTGTAATTTGGCTTTTGTAATTTTGTATTTTAATTTTTCAAAAACAAGTACAGGCAGAATTGCAAAAAAGAGTAGTACATATAAAATAATATATTTTTATTGATTTTTCAGAATTTTAAAATTTCAGAAAATCGAAGACTCGAGCTAGCGCCGGCGTTAGGTCCTAGCGCCTGCGTTAGCTCACAGAGAGTGCTTATTTTAATCATATGGCATAGATTTTCTTTGATTTTGCTTCCGATTTTTCTTAATTATGTTTTTGCAATGTAAGTCCTGTCTAATGAAGTGATGAGACGAGAAGAAATCACAAAAAATTGCGGAAGTTAAAATTAGTACATGAGTTTCATCTTCATTAGAGTTTCATATTTATTAAACCTTAATTATTGAGTTTTGCACAACATATGCATGAGTGAAGTGATCATAAATAAGTGAAATAATATTCATGCAATTTTTCAATTCCGATTTAAACATGATTATGATTAAACATACTTGGGGTAATTGAAAATGACGCAAATATATTAACTACCTAAGCAAAACTTGCGCATTTTATAAATTTAGCCTAATACCCCTCAAATACACCTTTTAAACCCATTTTGACACTTATTTCATTTAGTCTTAATAATATCATATAACAAATTTAGTTTTTCAAATTTTATAAGACTTTTAGGAAATGGATTTAGAAGGATAGAAATAAAAAGGATAAGTAGATCACTTGAAAAATGACATGACTATTTATTCAATTTTATTCAATTTGATTTATTTATGAATTTTGGTTTAATATGAGAAAGTCATATCACAAGTCATATAAAGTGATCATATCATGAATATGGTTCAACAAAAAAAAAGAAATTAAGCATATCATGAAGTAGATAATTGATATTTTATTTTTTAGTTGATTTCTACTTCATGCAAATAATTGAATACTAATGAATGAGAGATTTATGTATCCAAAGAGGACCGGGTGTGACGGTTCCTTTGGGTACCCAAATACATCGTGTTTGCTTTTGGGGAGATGGAAGTGAATGAGCCCTTTTGAGTGGAGTTTATGTTTCATCTTTAACTTTGGGTCTCCATTCATACATTGGTTTAATATTATTCTTATATGTCAAATTTCCATGATGATTTTGTGAAACATTGTTTATAGGAAATTTGTGAACATTTAATTTTACGTTGGGAGAAACATGATTTTGTAAGTAATAATGATTTGGAATTTTATTTTCAGGCATTTGATATTTTTTATTTCCTTTGTTAGGCTTAGACATATTATGAAAATTCAGATTTAACTTGCTTTTGGAATTTGCTTGAAATTGTTGATTTATGTGTTGAGAATTTTTCTTTATAATTTCCTTAAGCAAGTTTACTTTAGTTTCCAATTCATGGTTCTTAACTTTAAGATTATGTCTTGCTTTATTATACGCTATTGTGCTATTTTTGAGAGTGGATACGATAGACTCAATATGATTGTTGTATTCGTTTCTAAAGTCATCAAAAGTTTCATCCATCTCTTTAATTTCAATTTTATAACTTGTACACATAGCACAATCATTTTTCAAAGTTGAATTTTCTAAACATACTTTTTCATTTTGTTCTTTTATAAAAAGAAGTTCCTTTTCAAGTTCCTTGCATTTTTCTTTTAAATCATCAAACTCCAAACAAGGTGTAGTATTTTCAACTAAGGAACCATGGATAGAACTAGATAAATTTGAATTTGATTCTTCATTAATTTTTGTCTTTAAATTTTTATTTTCTAAGCGTAAATGTTTATTAGCATTTTTTAATTTCTTAATTTTGCGCTTTGTAGTTTGAAGCATTTGTAATGTAGGAATAGAAGTACAGAAAATGAGATTTGATTTTCTTACATTGCATTCGGGAGAGGCACGATTTGAGCATATCGTTTCTTTTACATCTTTTTGGCACTCCTCTTCCGAAGACAGTACTTCTTCTTCTTTTCCATTTGATGTGTGCTCCATTGATCCGTCATGAGAGGAGCATTCTTGAGGACTTGTGCAAGCTTGCATATTCTCCGGTTCTTGTGATTGTTCCATACCTGTAGAAGGAGAATCATACATTTCTTCAAGGAATTTCCATACTTTGTAAGCACTAGAAATACAGTATATTAATTTTGAAATGTCGTGAGATAAAGCACAGAAAATACTATTTAAAGCTTTTGCATTTAGGTGACGTTTCTTTTTATTTGTTTCATCCGCTGGTCTAACTATTTCTATATCCCATGCATTGATATCTAAAATTTTAATAAACTTTTCCATTAAAAATTTCTACCCTTTATAATTTCTCTCTTCGAATAAAGGTGGTTTAAGAGATTTTTCTTCTTCATAAAAATTTACCCCACTAATAGAAGCGAGATCATGAGATGCCATTATTTCCGGTTGTTAAGCCGATTGGAATAAAACCCCTCTGATACCACATGTTGGATCGGTAGGCGCCCTTAGAGGGGGGGGGGGGGTGAATAAGGGTTTTTCAAAAAGTTAAGTGATATTTTGAAAAGCTTTGAAATAATGCAAGATTAAAGACAATAAGAAGTCAAGTAAAACAATTGAAATAAAATAGAGACATGATTTATTAATATCAAATAAGGTTTTACAAAAGTTGACTTCTATGACGCTAGAAATCGGTGACGATGAATAGTAAACTCTTTTTGTTTTCTATCCCGACTCGCATCCCCACGAACCGGTGGCCCTAGCCTATCCTCCCCGGATTCGGCCTCAAGCCGCTCTAGCCAACCCTTCCCGGATATGGCCTCGAGCACCCCCTAGACCTAGCCTAGATCTAGTCGCCAACACGAGGCGAGTTTTCCCCCTAAGTCCTACCCAGACCTAGTCGCCAACACGAGGCAATTTCACTAACCGTTTACAAGAAAGATATGAAATGAAAATAAATAAAAACTCCCTCTTGATGAACTTCTGAAGTTGGAGACGAAGATCCGCTGTAGAATAAGCGTTCTAGAAGCGGACTTCGTTTGGATCCGGCATGATGAGATTCTCCTTCAGAAGTTTGCAGAACTTTGGTAGGACATCAACTTTCGGCGAAGGTAGCCTCTGGAATTCTAGCACTCTATCTCTCTCTGATGTCTCTCTGATGTGTGTACGAAAAGAGAGAAGAGGGGTCCTTTTTATAGCCACAGCGCTAGCGCCAGCGCTATCCCATATTAGGACACATTCTGCGCGGCAGAATCTTCAATCGGAGGAAACATTTCTCTCTTGCCTACTGTGCTCCTCGCTATCGCCTGCACTATCGGATATCGCCTGGCGCTATCTCCTTCTATAAGTACTCCCGGCATCTGCGCTTAAGTAAATATTCCGTCGATCGGAATTTCGTCGAACGCAGCTAAGAGTTCGTCGAGCGAAATTTCGTCGAACGCATTTCTGAGCATTTCGTCGAGCGCCGCTAACAGTTCGTCGAACGACAGCTAGCGCCTGCGCTAGTACTACCGCCAGCGCTAGTGGAAGATTTGGATTTGATGGCTCAACTTCGGGGGCAACCTTCCTATGTAATCCTTGAGTCATGTGGACTTTATTATCCTGCACACTTAAACACACAAGATCAAATACACATAGGTTTTGTTATTCTCAAACCTAGGAGATGCGGAAGACCATGTTCCAACAACGCTTTTTTTAAAATGAGATTTCCAAATGAGCTCCGTCAATCACCACGTTTCATGAAAACACAATTTTCGGCCTGCCGCGTCGGAGCAAATTTGCTCAAACAAACACTACTTAAGGCTTCGTTGTTGTGAGAAACGCGTTCCCATAGACATAAGTGCACGTGAGGACGCGAGCTGAGATACATGCAAAAGCCGTCGGTGAAAAATGCAAGAACAAAAACAATCACCGTCAGACACTGGCATATACGTGGAAAACGCTCAAAGCATGGTAAAAATCACGGGATGATCGGAGTCCAATCTGGAAAGTCTCCACTAAATAATGTTCAACGATACAATGACTTCCCCCCGCGATCCCCAGATGGGTCCTACAGCTAACACAAATATAAAGACAAGAAAAGATACATGTATACTGACAAAGACGACCCGAGTCATAATGACTCACTCCAAACTAGTTCTCTGAATCATCTGCAGTCTTTCAAGGTCTGTCAATATTGTGCCAAAGCTGTCTGCCTACGTCGACACACGATGTCACTAGCGCACTCTGATCTATCCGCAACCCATCGATTAGTAGGTTTCCTCGCTCGAGGCTCAGATGTATCGCCACCAATGTCCACTTTAGGCTAAGATGCCTTATCGCGCTGACCGCCGCTAGCCGCAGTTGCGGCCCAATATATTCGCCTGAGTAAAATACGTGGTTGCACACCGCCGTCCTTTGCGCAAAGATGCACACTCTGCACCACTGCACTACCATGACCGTGGTCCGACAACACCGTCGACGCTTCAACGATCCTTGCTCTCCCGAGCCCAAAAATGGTGGTCGCCAATTACCGCATATGCCTCTTCGGCTCCACTTAAATTGGCCTTCGCCCACACCGCTCCCCGCACACATGCACCGCAACCCAACTACACAAGAATGGTGCCACCACCACCTCCGCAACGACCCCACATAAGGTGTCTTCGACGCCTCCGCCCTCGCGGCAATCACCGCCGTCAAATATCCACACCATGCGACCCAAAATCTTTGACTTCACCTCACCGCCTCCGTGCCCCAAGATCGCCGACGAGAAACCCTGACCCGGACGAGAGAGAGAGAGAGAGAGGGGGGGGGGGGGGGATCTGGTAGGTGAGGGAAACCTGGCCGACTCTTTTTGGAGAATAAGCATACGGTTGTTCCGGCTTTTTGACGGGTGAGTAGCAGACATGCATATTTAGGTTTTCTTTTTCTTTTATAATCAGGTGGGGTGGGCTGCTGATTTGGCGGGAATTAGAATCGGGAATTCTAAAAGTGAATATAAGATATGAGTCGTCGATCGCACCAGTGTACCGATCGCTCCCGAAATTCACCACGACTCAATCCATCATGTTACAGACCTCTTGACGTTCGCCGCCACGGGTTTTGCCCACCTAGGAGGGAACCTGTGTAAGTACGCTCGAAGCATCCCGCGTGACCGTCAAGTTTGAAACTACCTCCACGTTGCCCCCAACATGAGTATTTATAGGCATAACCCTAAATCCCCGACGGATTATTGGATTCCTATCGGATCCAAACCAAACCATTAAGTATCACATATCATTATATAAATATACCTCAACAATCTCCTCATATATTGTATATAAATGATATCACATAATGGATTACTTAAAAATAGAAGTTAATAACGACAAAGCATGAGTTATTCAGAAACACAAACATGAGTTTTAGAATACAGATAAATCTAAACTCAAACATATGACTCCAAACAAAATAGTAAGCAAAACTGAAAACTCAAAACAGATAACTGATTAGTACTGGTCTAAGCAAACATCAGATCATCGCCATCCAGGTTGAAATCAACTCTCTCTCCTCCATTCTCCATTTGATCTGCAAACAATCACAATAAGAATGTCATGAGACAAATCTCTATGAATTCAAACATTTGCTATCAAAAGTAAAATGATTAGTTCTAGCAGTAAAAGAACGTAACACTTTAACGAGGAAGAAAGAATCACATATCAGCATCTCTATCCAATTAACACAAAATTAGACAATTGATTTCATAGAATCAAACCATGTTCCTTCGATTATTAAGATTATTACTAAACGTTTCACAATTGTGTTATACCATCAAATTTGGAATGATACAACAAGTTGTGACCAATATATCATCAAGTTTGGAATGATATAAGTAATGATCATAATATCAGGAAACATATTAGCAACCTCAGTACTCCTTTTTGGAATGATACCCAAATCAGCCTTTGAATAAAATTAGTGCATAAGTCATCAAGTTTGGAATGACTGACAACTATTCATCTCTGGCCTTCATCAGATAGCATCTGAAATACTTCAGTGTGCTCACTCTAGATGCTTGAATGTAAGCAGACTTTGGTTCTTAAAATTTAAAACATAAGCAAGGTATTAAGTCCTTCCAAAATGGACGTTAATCTCATCTCCTCCGATGTTTTAGATGTTAAAACCTTACATAAGCCTTTGGTAAAGACATCTGCTACATTCTCGAAGTTCCCGCGTGACCGTCAAGTTTGGAACGACCTCCACGTTGCCCCCAGCAGGAGTATTTATAGGCGTAACCTTAAATCTCCGACGGGTTATTGGATTCCTATCGAATTCAAACCAAATCATTAAGTATCCTATATCATTATATAAATATACATCAACAATCTGAACCCAACACTCGTTTGGCGCAGAGGTGGGGAGGCGTGAATTTCATACGCGTCGCGTGACCGCGGATGAAATCTACGCGGTTCTGCGGGATTTTAACGGTGTGGCAGATCCCCACCGCCCGTCCGCGGACAGGCCTTCTCGTCCCCGAGACCGGCGTGGATCGGCTCCGCCAAACAGGCCCTAAGGCCTCATTTGGCGCAGAGGTGGGACGGCGCGGATGAAATCCGCGTGGTTCCGCGGAATTGTAGGGCTGGGGCTAGAATATTATGTTTGTAATAAATACTATTTTTCTATTCTAATAGTAGAGTAATAATAATACCTGCTAATATTTTGAATTCGGATTAGAAGATGTGATTGTCAGCTATAAAGTCATATTTGATGTCACAACTTATATCTACTTACCTACTACACGGTTGACATTTAAACCTTTAACTATTGTTAATTGTAACTTTAAAAACTGGCTTTTTGCACTCAAAAATTTAAAAAAAAAACATGTGTTTTTTCTTACCTGCCTAATCTTTAACTGTAACCCAGTAAAAACTCTACCGGACCCCGCTTTCTCCATCTGCTTGCCCTTGATGCCGTCGTCGCACGTCTGCTCGCCCGGCGCCGCCGTGTCACATGTTTGCTCACCCGCGCCAATCTCTCGTCTGCTCGCCCGTCGCCATCGTCGCACATCTGCAAGCCTACCGCCGCCGTCGCCTTGCTTCTGCTAGCTCAGGCGGATCTCGTAAGTTCTCGACTCCAGTATTTATCTCATTTAGCTTAGATTTATATTACAGTAATTCAAAGTTTTTCAGTCAAAGTCCTTTGTATCATTTAACATTGATTTATCTCTTTTAACACGATTTATCTTCCTTCAGACGAGCAGTTCTTTGTAATTTGTGTATTCTACAAGATATTTATGTTTGTAATATAGGACTAGTAATTAACATTTCGGGTTGCGGTTAACTATAGGGTGCGACAATCCAATTTCAAGTTGCGGTTAACAATCACCTTTTTTTTGGGCAATCCTATACGCGGCACATTTAAAAGAAAACGTCTCGAGTTAAACCTTTAACGATCTCAAAACAGAAGCTTTTGGAACTAATTCAATTCTCACCCCCAATTCAGGTCATCTAATCCCCGGGCGGGCCGGCGAGCAGCTTTATGATGTCCATTTTCTAGGAGCTTGCAAGGGCGTGCAGCCGATGTTGCGGACTAACTCGTGCAACATTTTAGAGTATGGGGCCCCGTTTAGGGTGGTGCAGATAAAGTGGAACGGAGTCATGGCCCCGCGACCGCTGAAAGTTGGATTTTCCAATGACTGTGCCCATGAGAAATTCGCTGCCCCAAATGACGCCCAAGAGCCCGTTTGGACAACTGTGGCGTTAGAGCAGTGGCGTTGTGAAAAATTATAATAAAGTCATGGTCGCGGGTTACCTGCATTTGGACCTTTCGTGCGATATTTTCGATTCAAATCCACTAGTCAAAATGAGGCATAAGGCTTCGATTGAACAACTGCGGCGTAAGAGCGAACACAGTCGTGGTGAGTTGCTTGAGTTTGGACCTTTTATGTCAAATTTTTTTTTTAAAAATTCAAATGTCACTTTTCGGGGTAGTTTGACCATGCAGGCATGACTGTAATGACCTGTTGCTGTAAATCGTCGTTCCGGGTAAATAAAGTTTGCGACCTCGACTACCCAAACATTTCGTGCAATTTTTAAAACCGCGTTCACAACTGCGTCTCCCAAGTCCCAAACAGGACCTAACCAGTTTCAAACAATCAAATGAGCCCCTCAGAGAGAGAAAATAAAAGCGGTATAAACGTTTTTCAAACTGTATTTGTTCAAAAAAAATACACCGCCGCGTCCCTGCGCAAGACATTTTTTTCTCTCCGGCCCTTAGAGAGAGAAAATAATCGATAAGAATACAGTGACATAGTTTGAGCTAGCTCGAAGGATCAATCTAATGGAGGCAAGTAAATATATGGAAGGAACATTTGCCTTGAAAGTTCCAAGGTGATAAAGTTTATGCAATCTTGTGCACGCGTTCATATTCCCTCGAGAATTTTGCAAAATGGACGATGGATTTGGATTCCTCTCGTCGAATGAATGAATATTGACTATTTACATGTCAAAAATGGTGATCAGATGAGAGAAACATCTTCGTTAAAATGAAAGCTTTCGGATTTCTGTTTGACTGGAGGAAGACGATGTCCGACACCGATGATTGAAATTCCTGAATAAGCCCTTGATCGCAGTTTGACTCGCTCGCAGTGCGGTGAGTACCGGACGTTGAGAATAACCTCACTTTGAAAAACTTAAATTTTAACAAGATATCAGAGCTAGGCCCAATGACCTATTCCACATTATCCAAATAAAAAAATAATCAAGGTGTTAGATTCCAAATACCCTACAAGTGAGGGGGTGTTTCTAGATTAGTCCTACATCAAAAGATTAACATAGTTTTATGCACTTAATATAGATCTCGAGCTTTTCACCTCCAACCAAATGATTTTAAGTTAGGGGCTTACATTCTAACAACAGAGAGCTTGCCATCTAACCAGCACAGGTTGGTGTGAGTGGTACGACACTCTCTCCCCTTAATCAAAGGTTTGTGTTCAAGCCCTAGGAATGGAAAAAATTTGTGTTGGAAGAAGTTTACCCCCTTGTGGGCCGTCCCGGCTCGAGCAGGATTGCCGCTTCGACGGATACCCGTGGCTCAGACCGAAAAAAAGAGAGCTTGCCATCAACCCCTATACTTAGAAAGATTATTGCATCCATCTTCCACCCATGATATAAAAATACGATCATTTACCGGCCAAAAATGATAATTTCAATAGACGGTTGTTATTCGTAAATCACGTTTGTCTATTCGCAGCTCTAAAGAAAGTCAAATTTATTATTCATAGATATTTTTGTTAGACACATATTAGTAAAGAAATTAAAAAAAAACTTTTGTCGTCCTCTTCGCCTTCCACACTGCAGGGATCGAGAGAGTACCCCTAGCTATCTAAGGCTCCGTTTGGGAGGACTTATTTTCACCGGTCAAGCGGTTGTGACCGCATGAACCGGACCTTAATTGTCCGGTTCATGCGGTCACAACCGCTTGACCGGTGAAAATAAGTTCCCCCAAACGGAGCCTAAATCTTCCCAAACAAACCGAAATCGCATGAACAACAAATAAATCGTCTTTCTTCCTCAATTCGGTCTCTATCCGCGCATTCATTTTATGAATCACGATCCGTGCACACATTGAAGTGCTCAGAAGGTCGTCGGAGATAGATGTTCCTTCGTTGTCGGGCCCTGCTCAGGGAACGAAGACACCGACAATTGGTCTGCGGATAACAATTTGTAAACTCAAATAAAATAGGAAAAAGTTGATCCACAGATAGACATCTATGATATGAGAATACCAATTGCCTTTCAATAAATACGATCATTTCTTGTCATAAATGCGATCATCTTTGCCGGCCCGCCTTCATAGATGGACTTCCATGCCGAAATAATGTGCGGCTCGTGGAAAATAAACTGTTGAAGGCGACAATTCACCGTTATTTTATCTAAGAGCGGGGCCTAATGACACTAATGATATAGTTGGTGATCATGAGGAAGAAATATGTATTAACCAAAGAGAATGGACCCAAATGTTTTTTTTTCGTTCACATTTATGGGTCCGTTTGGCACAACTTTTTTTGCTCCGGTGAGTTTGAACAAAAATGCTATCAACGTTAACTATATGTTTTGCATGACAACGGTTATGACCGCCACTATGAAAAAAAACATATTTTTGAACGTGAAAGTTGATGAAGTTCCTTAGGTGAGGTTAGGCGTTCACGAGCGTCATCGCCGTGCCAAACGGACCCAGGATCTAGTTGTTTTGTTGCATCGAGTATTAAATCAAGCCCCGACAATTCTCTGACACGACTTCTCAAGGATGGATTGTACATCAATTAGACGAACAAATAGTGTTGGTGATCTTCTCCCCTTCACGTCGCCGAAATCCTCTCCTCTTCCTCTTCGCGCGACGGAAGGCATGAAAATCTTCTGCTGCTGACCGACCGATCGAGCGACGAAAGGGACGAAGGCATCTCCCGAGCGACGAAAACCTTTCATCTCTTCCGCCTACCGAGCGACGACCTGTTACATGCGACGAGTTTGTGAATCTCTCGCGCATTTTTATGCTTCCTTTGAATGATTTTACTCATTAATTTCTGTAATTTTATTTTGTTGTGTGATTTGGGAAGTGCAGAGGATTATATATCTTTGATTTCATAATGCTCGAAGACATCATTGTTTAGAAAACGTATACATCAAAAGATATAAGAAATGTTTTATGGGAGAGAGACATATTGTAAATTTCTTTTGCATAGAATATCTCTCCACAGGTCAAAAAGTCGCGAAATGCTTCCGCGACGAGTTACATCGCGACTTCTTTGCGACATTTATAAAAACGTCGCCAAAATATTGGAGGCGTTTGAGAAACGTCGTCATAGACTATTAAAATTTAAAAACGTTGTTGTCATAGACGAGTTATCTTGTAGTGCCACATTATCGACATCGAGCCAACATAGAGCTCCCCCTCCTCCAACATATTGAAAAATGATGGAGAAATTGTCATGAAAAGAGAGAAAAGAGGCCGCCCCATACATAGTAAAGAAACATATATCATGCCAGGCCGCCAATTATCACCATTCCTCTTCCTTTCTATCCTTTTTTCTTTGCATAGACTCTCTTTCTCTCGATTACTCTTACGATATATACGAGGAGAGGCTCCGTCTTGGAGTTGGACGGAGCTCAACCTGCTGTTCTTGATTCTGACTTGAGAAAACAAAACGTAGTCGTTCAAATCTAATAAATGAGGAGATGTCCGTCTAACTCCCTATTGTTCTTTGTTTTCCCTAAACTTTATTATTTTGGACTTATCGTGTATGTGCTACTTGTTGAAATCAGGAAAATCCTAGCTCCAATTGTTCGGACTTATGTGCAGCCTAAGGTTACTGATTTCGCGATCGAACGTCACAACTATAATGGCTAAAGCAGGAGAGAGAAAGAGATGTCTACAAGCACACCCTAGGTGCTTCAGCAGGGAGGACCTTCCACATACCCGATAGTTTAGAAGAGTTTCCCCTCCAAAACCAAAGGCTTAGCTAGGTACGAGGAAGACACGGACTTGATGAGTATCTTGCTTGGGTGGGGGGGGGGGGGGGGGGGTCAACCTCGTCCAAAGTGTCATTCCTGGTACCCATAAGAGCCTATTTATAGACAAATCCTGGGGAAGGAGGGAGGGGGGGGGGGGGGGGGGGGGGGGTGTTACTTGAACATACTCGCGAGTTTGCAATGGGTACTCGCCCATACTTGCTCATACTCGTTCATACTCGCGACTTGCAAGGGGTACTCGCCCCTACTCGCCTCCTTGAGGATGTCCGGTACTATACTAGCGAGGTCTGCGAATAGCCGCCTCCTTAGATATTTCTGATATCAATGAATTACGGGTTATACACTACTAATTACGCACACAAGGGTTATCATTGTTTAACCACCCTCCCAAACATATCCTAATGAGTTTTTTTGGATAATAATAATAATAATTATGATAATATATAAGTATTAGTTGACATTTTTTTTAATTACAGTTGATAGAGTTCCCCAAAACGCCCGGTCGGACCCATAATTTTCCGCCACGACTTCGACCGTCTCGCCGATATAATTCCAACGGGCCCACTCTCGTGTAATTCCGAGTCACTTTGATCCTCCAAATGGATACCAGAGCGCACACGTGCACACTATCTGTACCCCCATCATGAGGTCAAAGTCAACCCCACCATGAAGGAAGTGGAGAGACCAGGGCAACAACCATCAACCGGACTGCACCACCGCAATGCGGCCAGGGCGCCCCCTTGCTGGGGTGCGGCCAGGGCCGCACCCCCCTCTCTCCTTGTTATTTGTTAACTCTATTATTGACTGTTTGCGCACTCAGCTCGCTCTTGAGCTAAGGTGGTTCAATTCGACCGGTCTACGAGAGCGTTGAGTGACCCGCAACACCAGTGTTCTTCTTCAACAAACTTATTTTTTTGTTTGATAAAAAACTTATTCTCCTACAAGATTAAGATTATCTACTCCACAAAACATACTAAATTTGTTTAAAATATTGATCATTATTATATATTTTATGTATTCTATTCTAATAGGTAAAGATATCCACTTATGGTGCAATGGACAATCAAAGCAATCATTGTCCTTCATTCAATCATCTTCTCTTTTTATTTAATTAAAAAAAACTCTCGCAAAACCCTTAGGACTGCAATCGTGCGCTCAGAAAGCTGTGAGTGACGAGACATTATCACGAACAAAATACTATCGTTAGCCCCACGAGAGGCCGTGCACCAATTTCAGCGAAATAAAGACGGGGAGATAATAGAAGAGATAAAGCAGCATGGACCAACCAATGGGAAACCCGCAAGGCGAGACCACGAATTCTAATGCATCGTATCCACCAGAAGCCAAATCATACCCGCCATTCCAAATTCGCGCGTGTGGCTCCCACGTGCACCACCCACCCACGTCGCCGCTATTGATCTCCGACGACCTCTGGCTAGCGCCAGCCCGTCATCCGCCGACAGTTCAACACCGGATCACTTAAAAATTATATAGTAGGTATAGATATAAGGATTTTTTATTATTATTCTTTTCCCAGATCCGAACGCGGCAGAAATTCAACCAGTCCATCGGGAGAGGCGAGCAAGAGGCGACCGGCGGCGATAGAAATAGGACTACAAAGCATCGACGACCGTCCCATCAACTTTCAAAATATCGACGCCCTCAGCGCTGGCCGCGCCATTGCTGATTCCTTCCATGTCCGCCTCGTCGACCGCCGTCTTCACGGCTTCCGTCGCCGCAGCGAAGCCGGATTCCTCGCTCCTCCTCAAGCGGGCGGTTGGGGTTCCGTTTTCACGGCTTCCGTTGATGCAGGGAATGAGGAGAGGCGGGGTGAGGTGCGGGGTTTCCACGGATCCTAGTATGAAGGACGCCTCCGAATCTAGGGTTTCCAGCATCTCAGCGCTCGAGCAGTTCAAGGCCCTAGGCACCGATCGTAAGTAACTCTGCTCCGCTCCTCCTCTTTCGGCCATCTACTTGCCTGGAGATTTTACTGTCTTGAGTATGGATTTTGAGAGCGAATTTAGGTCTGACCAACACGAATTTCGACTACGCTTTAGTTCTGTGTTGGATATTATGAATTGGATTAAAATAACAGCTGACATTGAAGATTGTTTGGCAAGTTAGTAAGAGATGTCAGAGTTGAAGAGGTTTTATAAGGTTTTTGAATCTTGGATATGTCCAGGTTCTCTAGTGTGCTGGATAGTTAGTTATGTTGGGGTTATAAAACTTTCTGCATCTAAATAGTAAAAAAAAAAGAGGGCAATCTACTTATCTCCAATACAAAAAAAAAAGCTCATTACTTTCTAATGTAAGATCAGTTATATGTTGCCTTGATACTTAGTATAGCAATTGCAGTTGAATTTCAGACTCTAGAACAACATTGCACATGTAAATGTAATTCAGCTTCAACAATTGAGAGAAAATATCTAATATTTTCACAGACGAGATTAAACAAACACACTCTGATAAATAGCCTACTACAGTACACATACAACACATAACCATCATAATCTACCATACTTCTCTTACTTGAGATCTTCCATCATTATCTTGAGTAATGTCTACATCACCGAATGAAATATTCTTTGAGTTATTGTTATCAATCTTCCCTATAATGAATACCTTTTCACTACAATTTACTGTATCTTCAACTTCTATTCTTTCTTGTTTTTCTTAAAAGTTCATGTCGTTATCTAACAGTTTTTTCATACTAAGATATTCCTTGTTAAAGCAATGTAAATAAGAAGGAAAAATATTAAGTCTAATATTGTTCTACCAGCAAGCAACAACTATGCTTGTGGTCTCCACATGCTCTCCGTCTCTTCTCTTTTCCCTCACTGTTTCTCTCCCCTCTCTCTTTCTTTTGTATAGTCAATAAAAAGGGCAGCCTTACCCTGCATTTTTGTAAGAGGCTGCTTCTATGATTCGAACCCGTGACCTCAAGGTCACACGACAACACCTCAAACGGTGCGCCAAGGCCCCCCTTCTCTTTTGTGTTGTCAATGAGGATAAAAAATATGACAAAATTGATAAATAAGAATTTCCAGTGTTACACTAAACATGAGTATTCCCTTTTATATAGTATTAGATTACACACATGTGATAACTAGAAGGAACAGAAGTAGAAAATATAACACTTGGAAGATTATTACAATCATAGTGAATATTAATTGTTAACTAGTAGAGCATGCATAAATTTTAGATGCCAATGTCATCAATTCAATTCAATACTGCTTGCACTATGTTGAGTTTATTGGAAATTAAATTTAAGTATGATTAGATACAACTTTGTGTTATACAATAGAGCCAGTATCAATCATTCCGTGTAATATCATATAGATCTGCTTCATGTTCGGCATAATCATTAGAACTCAGCATGATAGAAATCATAGATTACCTCCATTGCCTATATCCAATTGGTGGTTTGTGTCCAAAATACTTTACCTTTTATCCGCCCTCTAGTGTCACATGTTGATCTTGGTGCTCATTTTGACATACATTATCATAACTCTCTGTCATGAAGTATTTTTGTTTCATTCATATAAAAATAAGTATTATATTCCATTATAAGCGGTTGCTTGTGTGTTATGCATCATGCATATTAAAATAAGTATTATATTCCATGACAGAAGTCGATGATTTGCAACTACAAATTTTGAATCCATGAGAATAGAAAGATCAATATCAAGATCTTAATTATCATCTAATGAATGATATGAAGCATGGGCAGGATACATATTTATCTAAAGATAAGCTCTTTCTACACTGTCAAACAGTAAGTATACATGCATCTCTGTGATTAGGCATCAAGTCATGACATGGAGAGTTGCAATAAACATGTATTTGTCTGAGAATGCTTTAGGAATATTCTAACATGTTGAAACAACAAGCTATATGTTATGTGCCTACTCTGGGATCTCTTCGGAGGTAGCGGTGGAGGTGGAGACGAAGGAAGAGGGAAGCCTTGCTCCACCCTAACCCTAGAATGGGGAATGAGGAGGAAGGAGCTAGAGAGAGAGGAGACTCGAGAGTGAAGGAGAAGAGCTTAGAGAGAGAGAACTTGATTTAATTCTTTGATATCTCATACATGACCCAAGTGTCCTATATATAGGACCCATGATGACATTAAAACATAAATAACACTAAAACATTAAGACTCAAATAACTTGTAATTATGAAACGACTCATAATACTAGATAACTGACGATGTGAGATCCATAAACCCATACTACATGATACAAACATCATAATAGAAAACCATATATGATGGGCTTGGAAAAGTGTAAGCAAATTGCATATCCTCTTTCTTTAAAGACGCACACCCAATGTTGTTTGCATACCATCATAAAAGACTAACGGTTAATTATAGAAAAGTTTTCTAATTATTTACAAATAGAGGAACTATTTATATTTAATTTGGATTTACAGGATAGAAGACCTTACCTAAAATGTTCGTGGCAAGATTTTTAAATATACCAACTTTCTAATGTTGTATAAAACTTTGATGAAAGAATAGTTGACAATTCTCCTTTCGCATCACGAGAGAAAAGACCAATGCATTCCACAATATGAGTTTCCACAATATGAGTGTTTATACTCTAATTTTATGGAAAGATACGTATTGGGCTACTTGAATGATGAAGATTAGAATATGTGAGAATTTGTTAATATGAGAAATAAAGTTCTAAGATTTCTACTTTAAAGGAGCTAATTATATGAAAAAAAATCCATGAAAGATGCTTGGGATAATTTCTACTTGCAAATTAAAGCTCTGTTTCGCTCAGCTGCAACGATTGGAGAAGCAGCGGTGAGAAGCAGTTGTGTGAAAATCAGCTGTTTTGCAGAGTGGTGGGAGAATCAGTGAAACTATTTGGAAGAACAACGTTTGCAGTGCTTTTTTAAACAAAGAAGCTGTTTGGCAAAATAACTGTGCGGTATAATTAAAATTTCTTTAAGAAACTGAAACTCTAATTTCCTAGTGCGAAACTGAAACTCTAATTTCCCAGTGCGAAACTGAAACTCTAATTTCCCAGTGCGAAACTAAAACTCTAATTTTCTAGTGCGAAACTGAAACTCTAATTTGCTAGTGCGAAACTGAAACTCTAATTTCCTAGTGCAAAACTGAAACTCTAATTTCCTAATTTGAAATTTGTACAACCCTCATATTTTCCGAGTCGGTGTGACCCGACCCGGGTGAGGCCGAGACAGTGAAGGTAGCCGAAACGGGCAAAACGACCGCGCCGAAACGGTCGAGACCGGTTAAGGCAAAGAGAGGCCGCGGGGGAAGCGGGGGGATTACCCGCTCCCCCGACTCCCTTCGGGCGAGTGGGAGGAGCCTCCCACTCGCCAATCACCTTTGGGTGAGTGGGAGGGATCCTCCCACTCACCGTCCCTTTGTGGTGGGACTGGGAGGTTCTCTCCCACTCACCCGGGCGAGTGGGAGGGACCCTCCCACTCGCCGGGCGAGTGGGAGAGGCACTCCCACTCGCCGGCCACCTTGGGGGCGAGTGGGAGGGGGCCCTCCCACTCGCCACCCCCTTTGGGCGAGTGGGAGGAATTCTCCCACTCGCCCGGCACATTGGGGGGAGGCCGGTATGGCCTCCCGTGAGGGGGGAAGTGGGCATCTCGAGTCCCACTCGCCCCCCTCATGCGTTGATCGTTCGTGGTCATGGTTGGACTGCGGATAGCAGGATCTTGGCTATCCGCAGTCCATTTTTGGGAAAGTCTATAAATAGACCCCCATGGGCACCTTGGGAAGGGTTGGTCTTTACCCCCTCCCTCACGCGTGAGCAAGCACTACTCCTCCCCTCCCCCTGTCATTGAAGATGGACGGTGAGGTGATCCTTAGTGCCCTCCAAGGTGCCCAGGCTCAGCATTGGCTTGGGAGGGGAAGTTCCTTGAGAGCTTCCGGGTATGTGGTGGGACCTCCACGCTGCAGCTTAAGGGTCCGTTTGTGGACTTAGGTGTTCTTTAAGGGCAAGGTTCTTTGGTTCTTAGTGACTGGTCAAGGGTCTCGCTCAGGTCAAGTAAGGGTTAGCTGCATCCCCCTTGCGAACGTCGAAACCGGGTTACTGGTTTCAACAAAATCGAACAACATTGTTCCTAATTATATGTGCATTATTTATTTCCTTAATAGATTCCATTATTCGTGAAAATAGGTCAGTAAATAATCAAACTTCATAGATCACTTATCTCATAATCATAAAGTACAATAATTCAGTAAAATCATGGTAGAAAGGGGTTGCATGTTCTTCCTCAGATGCATCCCTCTGCTTTTCAACAACCCCTCCAATTTGTGTTATCACAGGTATTTATCCAGCCTAATTAAAACACTGAAAATAATTTGAATACAAATATTTTGATGTTCCAAACAATAAAAAAATAGATTACAAAAATTTCGATGCTTAGCAGGACAGATTCGAGTGAAACACAGGTGTTCAGAAATCATTTTTATATAGAAATCTTGATGTTCAGTAATCCAAAAGATTTTGACTTTCCAGAAAAAACATGGGAATGGAATGGAGAAGAAATTTTTCGACAAGAGAACATGCGGAAATTTGTCGACGTGAAGGGCAAATGACGACTTCCAGCAGATTTGCAATCGACGGCTTCCAACATATCTGGAAGAGACGACTTTTGGCAAATCTGGAAGAGAAGGCTTTCGGCAGATCTGGAAGAGAATGCTTATGGCAGATCTGGAAGGGAATGCTTATGGCAGATCTGGAAGAGGCAGCTTCCGACAAATCTGGAAGAGGCAGCTTCCGACAGATCTGGAAGATATTGCTTCTGGATGATCTGCAATCCACGGCACGCTCTCGCGTCGGTGGAGAACGAGAAGAACACTTCGCGCAGGCTCTTGCACAAACTATCGCGCATAATATCTGCTGGGGCGAGACGCGCGGTTCGCGATTCCGGAGTCATGAAATTTTTTTGCGACTCCAGACCACTATTATTTCGCGGTTTGGCAGTGGTGGCTTCTCCAACTGCGCCTCTTGTTTTTACTGTTTGGCACGACGATTTTAAAAATAGCTACACACCACTCCGAAATCGCTCCGCCAAACAGAGCCCAAGTGCAAGAGTTAAATTCCAAAAGCCAAAACCTAGCTATCCATTATTTTCAGAATATCCAAGTAGAAAGCGACTTCACAATAGTGCACCAAGCCACCAACACTTTATCATGAGTCCGAAGAATTACCGAAGACCTAAATATTCTTCAGAATATCCTCTTATATTGTAATCTATTACACACATGTAGCGACGATTTCTTAGCGCATTTTATTTTGTGTTTTGATCATCATGTATTTTTAATTTGTAAGGGCATTATGATAATATGTAAGTGAGCCCCCTCCCTATATAAGGAGGAGGCTTAGGAGTATTAGGATTTTCTTATGCTTAGGATTTTGGGATCTTTCCGTGCGAGAGGGATTTCGAGGAGGAACCAACCTCCTATGATTAAGCACGAATATTTCTCGTGATTGTATCAAGTTTTTTGAGTTTTATTGCAAGCTAATTCTGGGCTCCAGGCGGTTGACCCTGGTGTGACTGGCGACCTGACCTCCTTTGTGGCCACGTCCAAGACCCTCGTTGAGGTCTGGCTTAAGCACCAGCCCCCCTCTGTGGATCTTATTGTTCAGTGCATGCAGAAGAAGGCTGTGGGCATAACTCTCATGATGGCCCGACTCCCCCATCTTCACAGTATCCGGGCAACCATCCTCTCGCCCCTCACTGTTCCCTCTCTCTTCGATGTGCGCTCTATGATTCTTAAAGTTACTCCGCCTCCTGATGCTGCGTTGCTCCCTCTCTTACCCTTCTGGGCCACACCCCAGTCCCGTGCCTTCCTCTTGGGTCTCGGGGTGATCGCCATGGCTCCTGCGGCGGTGGACGTGATAGTCGCACTCGGTCCTCCCAACCAAATAATCGATTTTGTACTTATTGTGTCCGCACGAATCATACCGAGGCCACTTGCTTCAAGAAACTTGGGTTCCCTCCGCCGTCATCTATTGCGCCCCATGCCTCTCCTGTCGTGGATGTTCCTCCACCTCCTGTTCCGACATTGACGGCGAGAGAAACTCCAACAACTTCGGGGGATGTTTACTCGGGCCTCTGACTCCGTCGCCTTTACCTCCCTCACAGGTATCTCCTGTTTTTCCCATAGTCCAGTGTGGATCATGGACTCTGTGGCTACCAACCACATCTCCCACCACAGACCTTCTCGATATTCAAATGTCTCTTCTCCTAAGTTTATCATGGTTGGCTAATGATGATACCACCCCTGTTTGCGAGTCCGGTGATGTGCCTCTTACTCCATCTCTTCCTCTCCGCTCAGTCCTTCATATTCCCGACTCTCAGTTTAATCTCCTCTTTGTCAGTCATTTAACTCAGAATCATGATTGATTAATCACGTTTTCTTCTTCTTCCTTTGTGATGCAGGATCGACGGACTCGAAATATCATTGGCAGGAGCTGTCTGTCTAATGTGTTGTATACTATGGATCTCCCCTCTTCGGTTCTCTCCCCCGTCACTTCCATTGACTGGCACCAGCGTCTTGTGCATGCTCCTCTACCTATCCTCAAACTGTCTCTTCCTGATTTTTCGTTTTCTGATTTTCAATGTGAATCCTGTATTTACGGGAAACAACATCGTTCTACTTTTTTTCCTCATTCTACTCGGAGCGCTGCTCCTTTTGATTGAGTACATTCTGATATTTGAGATCCCTAAAAGCGGCTAATGTCTCCGACGATCGTTATTTTGTTACTTTTATTGATGATCATTCTCACATGACGTGGTTGTATGTGATGCGTGATTGCTCCGAGTTACTGCGAATACTCCGCTCTTTTTTCGCCGAGACCAAGACCCAGTTCTCGCGTCCCTGAAAATTCTTCGCACAAATAATGCGCCTGAGTATACAAGTCACAATTTTTAGGACACATGTGTTACGCTTGGCATTTTTTTACCAAACCTCATGTCCCTATACACCACAACAAAATGGTGTGGCCGAGCGAAATAATCATCACCTCCTTGAGGTTGCCAGGTCTCTCATGTTTCAAATGCAAATTCCCATAGTTTATTGACATTTCACAGTTTCCACCGCCTGCTACCTTATTAACCGCATGACCTCTTCTGTTCTAAACTTTGTGACGTCATATTCCATTCTCTTCCCCACCCCCCCACCCCCACCCCCCGCTTCGCCTTGCGCCTCGTATCTTAGGCTGTATTTGCTATGTCCACCATCTTGGCCCTGCCGTGGACAAGTTGACTCCTCGTGCTACCAAATATATGTTTGTTGGCTATTCTCGCACCCAGAAGAGCTATGTCTGTTACTCTCCACCTAATTAGAGGCTTGTCACCTCCGCCGATGTTACCTTCCTTGAAAATCAACCTTTCCACCCCTGACCTTCCCGACCACAACAAAAATAGAAAAATAATATAACATTATTTACAAAAATATCCCTGACATGTCTCCGACTTCCGACACCCGACATTTAAAACTCAATCCGATATGTCGCCGACATTCGATATTTAAAACATTGCTACCATCATCGAATCTCCGCCTTTGCTTCCCACCCCTCTAGTTGTACCTCCTTCTCCTCCTCTTCGTGTCTACACACGACGATTTCCTCGATCTACTACCTCACATGAGCCTCCCCTACCTACTGATACTTCGCCGACCGCTGATCCGACATCGCCCTCCATCGGTCACCCTATATCAAATTATGTCTCTTTGCATCGCTTGTCTCCTGCACTTCACATGTTTGCAACCTCTTTATCCTCTATTCCCATCCCTTCTTCTCTGCAGGAGGCACTTCAACATCTGGGGTGGAGGACCCCCATGGATGAGGAAATGACCACTCTCTGTGCTAATCACGCCTGGGACCTTATTCCTCTTACTTTTGGCCAGATTTGTGTTGGTTGTAAGCGGTTCTTCACTGTGAAGCGTGTCCCTGATGGAGCGGTTGAACGTCTGAAGCTCGACTGGTGGCTCGTGGATTTACTCAGTAACATGACCTTGACTATGATGAGACATTTTCACCCGTTGCGAAGCTGAATACTGTCTGGGCTGATCTCCTTGGTCGTTCATCGACATTTGTTGTTGCATCAACTTGACATAAAAAATGTTTTCTTGAATGGCGACTTTGTTGACACTGTCTACATAGAAACCTCCCGATTATGAGACAACGGGGGAGTCTCTTGTATTTCATCTCAAGAAATCTCTCTATGGTCTCAAATAGTCTCCTCGGGACTAGTTTGATAAGTTCAGTCGGGTCGTTCGCGATGTTGGCTTCACTCGAAGCTCGACTGACTTCTCTCTATTCACTCGTCATTGCCCGACAGGCACTGTGATACTTTTGATGTATGCCGATGATATCCTCATCACGGGCGATGATCTCATTGATATAACTATGGTCAAGACGCACATGGCATCCGAATTTCAAACTAAGGATTTGGGGCCTCTCCGAATTTCCCACATCTTAGAATGGAGTTGAGCCTTCACTTGTCCTCCCTATATATATGTACACACTTGTTGTAAAGGGTCTCTTTTCTTATGAGAAAAGATTGAAATATTAGATTTTTCATTTCAATTCTCGTGCTTCTCTACTGATTTCATAATGAAATTATGGAAACCCTCAAAGCGTATTTCCCTCTTTCTCTCCCTGATTTCATTGTCTCCCAACTTCTCATTATTTCTATAGTTTCATCGCCACAACTCCTCAGAATCGCAAGCATTTAAGGCAAAAATATGATATTAGTCCCTCAACTTTTACATCTTTTTGAAAGCAATCCTTCAACTTTTGTTCACCTTTCCAATCAATGAAATCAGAACTTATTTTTCGTCCCTCACTAGAAGCATTTGGAAAGATAATGGACCAGAACCTTGGGAAAAAAATTTAAGGGATTGATTTAAAAAGTAGTGTAGAAGTTAATTGAGTGATTTCATATTTTTGCCTTCTTTTAATTAGTCCAACCCAAACTTAACTCGGACTGCTGGAGCTCGACTCTGCTCTTTTACATCTCTACTCTCAGTACCAAAGATGTCACTTCTCCTATCTTATTTCCACTTCAGTTTCTGCTGTTTTATTAGCTGAGTTGAAGTTCTTATGCCCTGTACTCAGCACCCATCTTTCATGTATAATTCCATTGAAGTTCTGAATAAAATGGAGTTCTTATTTTTCACTCTTAAATTCTTAATTGAGCTCTACATTTTTCTTGGAGGATTCCTTCGGCAGGAGGTCATTTTTGGTTGCATTTAATTTTAGCAAGTTCCCATATAATGATAAACTATTTAACTTGCTGCATATAATATTTGATCAGGTTATATGAAGGAAAGGAGCAGCATTGCTGTTATAGGTCTTAGCATTCATACAGCACCCGTGGAGATGCGGGAGAAGCTTGCTGTTCCTGAGGCTCAATGGTCTCGCGCAGTTGGAGAGCTATGCAACCTAAACCATATAGAGGAAGCCGCCGTTCTCAGCACCTGCAACCGGATGGAGATTTACGTGGTCGCTCTATCTTGGAACCGCGGAATCAGAGAAGTTATGGACTGGATGTCGAAGGTAACCACTAGGGATGTGAAAAAAGATTCGGAGAACCGAGAACCGACCTGGAACCGAACCGATCAATTCAGGCCAGCTCCGATGGTTATCGGTTTGGTTTTGGTTTCGAAACAAAGTTGGAAATCGATCTTCTGGTCGGCTCTCGGTTTTTGGGGTTTGATACTCGAGAACCCACCTAAGAACCGAATTGTAAATATTTAGCATTTGATTAGTAATTTAGGCAACATTTAATACTTAATATATCTTAATAATTGATAGGTAATACTTAATATATTGTTTAATGTTTATCATTTGATCCAGACCACATAGGAAATGAACATTAATATTTATTTTTCATGAACTTTGAAAATATTTGAATTATCAGATGATAATATCATGTTAAACTTGCTTCATATTAACAACAATAAGCATTTTTTTATTATCAGATGAATGCTATTTTAGTTATATGATTAATACCTAGAAAAAAATTCAAACTCATTATACTTTGTTTGGGGTCAAAATTTTTATTCTCATTTAGTCGCAATATACTCTATTCCTCTATGTAATATGAGTATGGGTATGAAAACCAAACTGAAGTTTTTAGTTTGGGTATAGTTTTGGGTTTCTTGTATAAAATTGGAACTGAACATATATGAATCAGTTCTTTGTTCGGAGTGAAATCTGTGAGAACTGACTCGAGTTGCATCCTTAATAATCAACATTACACGAGCTTTCGTTTCCAATTCATTCTTCTCTTGAATTAAACAAAAAAGTTTGGTTTTTCAATGAAGTATTAATGGTATGCCTAGATTCTCGTGGAACTGAGAAAGCTTTCATATTTTTTCTTTCAACAGGCGAGTGGGATTCCTGTTTCTGAGCTCAGAGATCATCTTTTTATGCTGCGAGATGGTGAGGCAACTCGGCATCTGTTCGAAGTTGCATCTGGGCTTGATTCTCTCGTCTTAGGTGAAGGGCAGATCCTTGCTCAAGTCAAGCAAGTCATCAAGGTCGGGCAGGCCAGTGGAGGACTGGGGAAGAACATCGACCGACTCTTCAAGGATGCGATCTCCACCGGGAAGAAAGTTCGCACGGAGACTAGCATTTCTTCCGGCGCAGTTTCTGTCAGCTCAGCTGCCGTTGAGCTGGCTTTAATGAAGCTTCCAGCCTCCTATTCCTTGTCCGCCAGTATGCTGTTGATCGGCGCGGGCAAGATGGGGAAGCTCGTGATCAAACATCTCTCCGCAAAAGGCTGCAAAAGAATCGTGGTTGTCAACCGTTCGCCGGAGAAGGTCGACGCCATTCGTGAGGAACTGAGCGATATGGAGATAATCTACAGACCTCTTTCCGAAATGCTCTCTTCCGCTGCGGAGGCCGATGTCGTGTTCACCAGCACCGCTTCGGAGATGCCATTGTTCTTGAAAGAACACGTAGAATCCCTTCCTCCGGGTAGCCAAAGCAGCGGGGGACTCAGGCTATTTGTCGACATATCCGTTCCGAGGAACGTAGGATCATGCGTCTCCGAGGTCGAGACCGCGCGAGTGTACAATGTGGACGATCTTAAAGAGGTGGTCGAAGCCAACAAAGAAGACAGATTGAGGAAGGCGATGGAAGCGCAGACGATCATCACGCAGGAGCTGAAGAGCTTCGAGGCATGGAGGGACTCCTTGGAGACCGTCCCCACGATAAAGAAGCTGAGGTCGTATGCGGAGAGAATCAAGTCCGCCGAACTCGAGAAATGCATGCAGAAAATGGGCGAAGACGTTCTGACTAAGAAGGTGAAGAGGGCCGTCGAAGATCTCGCTAGCGGGATCGTGAATAAGCTTCTCCACGGCCCGCTGCAGCACCTGAGATGCGACGGCAGCGACAGCAGGACTCTCGATGAGACGCTCGAGAACATGCATGCGCTGAACCGAATGTTCAGCCTCGATACTGAAAAAGCCATCCTGGAGCAAAAAATCAAAGCCAAGGTGGAGAAAGTTCAGAGCTGAACGCATAAGAGAGGTGTTTTAATTATTTTTTTTGATTGATTCTGAGTGCAGGTCCCATTCTTCCCCCCAGTTTCATCTAAAATCCTGTATAATAATAATAATATATATATATACTAATTTCTGTAGCCATTGTTGGAAAATAAATTCTCTTCCAAGCCTTTAGTTGAGAGTTGAAGTATAGAGACTGGTGGTCCACAGCAGGTACTACTTCTCCATGTATTATTATTATTATTCAATGAAAGGCATGAAATGAGAATCATGCTTCTTTGATTTTGGCTGTTATTTTCAAATGTCTCATTCTTGGCTCCTCCCTCAGTGCGAGTTTCATATATACAGTTCTCTTTTTTGGGTCTGTACTATTGGGCGGAATTGAGGTTTCAGAATTAGAATTAGAAATCAATTTCATTGGAATTGAGCTTGCAATTTCAATTCTGGAACTCCAATTCCGGCCAACCGGACAAACCGATTTATCCCTTTGATGCAGCACTATCTACTCGAAGTTTGGGCCGTTCGTTTAATTTTTCCTAGCAGGTATTTATAAAGCGCTTCATTTGTTATTCAGGCAGTGTGACTCGCTTTGCTTATGTTTGTATGATGATATGCTATCGATCTTTGTTCGAGAGGATTACATGCTTCTTCTTGAGCTTGAAAAATGTCAAACGAACGCTGAATCCATGCACAGATGGAAATATATAAAGGATTTGTTTGGGGTGGTGGCGGCGGCGGCGAAAAAGCAGTGATGACAAACTAGTTGTGACATTAGAGCTGATACTTTTTTGAGAAATCTTCATTTAAGTGCTTTTCAAAAATGTGTTTTACGTTACTTTTTTTTTGTTTGGTGTTTCAAACAGTTCAGCTTTTCAAACAACTTTCTGGATAGCTCTAATGCCACCATTGGTTTACCACCACTGCTTTTTCCACAGCCCCAAGCACAGCCAATGGTATCACCTTATCAGAGCATATCTAATATATCTAATATAAGAGAAGTGCTACATAGCATGTGATGATGAATTCAAATACATCAAATCGATCACTTGGCTCGATCGCCACAACCATTCAAAGGAGTTGGAATTTGCTCGACAATCAAGCGCTATCATGCACACCAAAGCCTCATTTGCGGCCTGGCGTTTCGCCAGCGGCACACGAGCGGAATCCACGTGAAATCGCGGATTTCTAACCAGGGCGGCGGATCCGCGCGGGGCTCAAGATGTAAGCTAAGCGGTGACGCGGCCGGTCGACCGACCAATGAATTAGTGCCAATACAAAATTGGAAAATAATCAGCAAACCTTTATTATGTTAATCGCAAGTGGACCAGCAACATATTCCAGAAAGATGGTGGGACGACTATATAAATTGCTTCCACCGCCCAGTTATATAGTATCATTAATTTTTATAAATAAATAATATTAAATATGAACGTCCATATCAATGATATGTATCGGCATTAAGGGAAAAAATACGATTGATATGAAATTTGACCGTTATAGGAACGAGAATATTAAGATAAATATGGCGAAATTTAAAAAAAAATACTGAATTAGAATATATAAATTATAGCTGAATGATTGGGACATGTGTGCTGGAATATTTCTAATATTTACACAAAAAATAATGGCGACTGTTATTCACACAACAGTTTTGGCTATCCGCACTCTTTTTGTATGAGTTATTATGCGCCTTTTGGAAATACGTCTTGTACATGCATTTTTAGAAACTTTTCCTAAAAATGCATGCACAAGACGTATTTCCAAAAAATCGTTATAGTTACGCACATATTTCAATCTGGGAGCCAATACGTCTTGTGCGTGCATTTTTAGGAAAAGTGTTCAACACGAAAGTTGTAGATCTCGATGAGATATACAACTTTCGTGTTGAACACTTTTCCTGAAAATGCATGCACAAGACGTATTTTCAAAAGGCGCGTAATAACTCATACAAAAAGAGTGCGGATAGCCAAAACTGTAGTGCGGATAACAATCGCCAAAATAATAGATCTATGAGAATATGCAGTAATGGTAGTTTAATACAAAATTGCATCATCTTTTGGCTCGACTTTCAATCGAAACTCAATTCTTCAAGATACAATAAGAGATCTTAAACTCCGATGTATGCAGACAACGAAAAAATCCCGAGCACCGAAACTTTCACCTGCTAAAGCAATCACTAAGAACAGAGTAAGTTCGCAAGTGATTGAAAATATAAAAAAGCTCAAATAAAACCGCATCTAATAATCACACGATTAATTTACACACGTGAATGCATTTTCAACTAAAATTACTTATATATTACGCAAGTTACTATTTCTATTTTTGGGACAAAAAAAGTCCATTAGGCGTGGGACCGACCCTAAGCTAGATTCCAAAATATGCGTCTGTTTCAGCCAGGTGGACCAGGCTAGCTTGGGCCTGTGAAGTAGCAGCCCGTGAATTTGTAACCCGGCCCAGTTACTCGACTCTTCCAGGATGAAGTAAGATAGAATGTGGGCCCAGGACAGCGAAGTTGTGGGGATTGGTCGGTTGTGGACGGCATAATTAAACACGCGAATGATTAATAATATCGCAGCACCCAAATTATCACCCATGTTTCTACAAAGATATAATACATCTTCGGTCAATAATTGGGTCCTTTTCGCGGGTACGAATACCAGGGAGGAAAATCTTCCTCACCCACCATAAATACCCACTCTCCCACCTCACTCTTCACACAGTATCAATCCGCTAGAGCTGCGAAGAAAACAGATCATAAAAATGGGGAAAGATGTGGAAGAAGTTGGGGCTCACGGCGGCGGCGCTGAGTACTCCGTCAAGGACTACACCGATCCTCCTCCGCCGCCGCTCTTCGGTTTGGTGGAGCTGACCAAGTGGTCGTTCTACCGCGCCGCCATCGCAGAGTTCGTCGCCACCCTCCTCTTCCTGTACATCACCATCCTCACCGTTATCGGGTACAAGCATCAGAGCGACCCCACACTTTCTACGGACGCCGACTGCAGCGGCGTTGGCATACTCGGCATCGCATGGGCATTTGGAGGCATGATCTTCGTCCTCGTCTACTGCACGGCGGGCATCTCCGGCGGACACATAAACCCAGCAGTCACCTTCGGTCTCTTCCTCGCTCGCAAGGTCTCTCTTCTCCGAGCCATCACCTACATGGTTGCGCAGTGCCTCGGCGCCATCTGCGGCGCCGGATTTGCCAAGGCTTTCCAGAAGGGGTTCTACAACCGGTATGGCGGCGGCGCGAACGAGGTCGCCGAAGGCTACTCGAAAGGAACAGCTCTCGGGGCTGAGATCATCGGCACGTTCGTTCTTGTCTATACCGTCTTCTCCGCCACCGATCCCAAGCGCAGCGCACGCGACTCCCATGTCCCCGTAAGAATTCCTCCCCCTTTCCCTCCTCCGCCTAATTTAGAAGCGCACGGAGACTCCAGATCTTGATTCGTTGATCTGATTTTGGTCTTCTAGGTTTTGGCGCCGCTGCCAATCGGTTTTGCAGTTTTCATGGTGCACTTGGCTACCATTCATGTTACCGGCACAGGAATCAATCCGGCCAGAAGCTTCGGAGCCGCCGTGATTTACAACAACGATAAAGCTTGGGATGATCAGGTATTGTCAATACTACATGAATATTATCTCTAATTTCATGGCACCGATTACTCTTTTCTCTTTTGACAAATTCGTATATCTGTATGCCCAATCATGGCTGTAAAACCAGGTTAGGTTTACACTAGCTCAGTCTTGTGATCTGAAACTAAATATTTCCCATTTGATTGTGCAAAATTTGATTAGTAGGTGTTAGAATTCAATCACCCACCCTAAAAACAATTAATTGGAAGTGGAGAGGCTTCTGATCTATTAGTTTCTGGCACAAGTATCACTTTTTTTTTTCAATGAATGATGTTGAATGGGTCATTAGAGACATTAGAGCCGAGAAAAATAACACTTTTCTCAAACTCCATTTCTTATCGGCTACTTTCCATCAGCATCAGCTGAGCCAAACGGAGCCTTAATGAACTTCATCTTCTTTTATGTCCAAAAATAGTTTTTTTTTCCCGGTGGCTATCATAACTGTTGTCTTATCAAACACATTTTAGGCGGTGCTGTTTTTGTCCAAACTCACCGGAGCAAAAATGTCGCACCAAACGAACCCTGGTTTGCTCTGCTAACTTATTAGAAGTGAAGCATAAAATCTAAATTCAATTGGCTTCTAAAATCAATTGGTTTATCATTTAACTGTACTGAAAACCAGCAACACCACCTGGGACAATTTTGATATGATTTGATATAGAACAAACAAAATCATGAGAATATGAACCGATTGGACGGTCGGAAATTGAAGCATACAATCTAGCAACACTTTATGGTGCATTGTGGCTTCCAAAGGTCATAACTTTTGATCCTAGATGAATTACTTTGACGCATTTTTAATGGCTAAGGTTTTTCCCGGGCAATTGCAGACTATTTACCCCCAAAATTTCTCTTCGAATTTATTGAGTTTGACTCGTTCATCCACTTTCTCTTCATTTCTGCCGTATTGAAAGTTAGGCAAAACCCCTAAATTAGACCACATAGTCACCCTCCTTAATCCGCAGCTCCCTCCAATTCGGGCAACACGAGAAATCCCTCAACGTTTTCGCGAACATGCTTCAGAATGGCCTCACGCCAAACGAATTCACCTACTGCGATGTATTTTCTGCCTGCGGCGCTTTTCGAGATTACGAGATTGGGGAAAATGCGGATTGCCGATCTCTGAAGGCTGGGCTCGACTTAATTTCTTTCGTCACCGTCTCACTCTTCAACTTATGCTGGATCGTTCGCAGGGTGCAAGTGTTTCCGGGAGAGAAAACCTGCGGGGGTGGGGTTAGGGTTTAGGTTATGTTTAAAACATTCCGATTTTATTAGTGTGCCCTCTAATATTTAACAAAAATGTTAAGTGCACTGAAATCAGACCTTAGTTAAACATGGTTGCTGATTTCAAGCAAATACAAGCTTAGAGATTTATTTGATAAATGAGGGTAACTTTGGGGACTTATTTAGACTCCGTTTGGCACGATGGTGGCGGTCGTGAACGCGGTTGTAAAACCGTCGTTTGTGAATCTAAGAACCTTCATCCACTTTTATGTTCAAGTAGATGAAATTCTTTAGGTGGGCGTTCATGAATGACGATTTTACCACCGTGTTCATTACCACCACCACTGTACCAAACGGAGTCTTACGTGTTTTGCCTAAAAGTTATTAGTTTGCAAATAACGGCCAAAATTTTCATTAGAAATTCATCAGTCATGAATAATGATCTGTCGTCCGTCCTCTTCAACCAGCTCGAATCTTTTCTCTCCATGCTAATCCAATGCCGGACGCCATTTCTTCTTGCAGTGGATCTTCTGGGTGGGCCCATTCCTCGGCGCGGCGGTGGCGTCAATCTATCACCAGTACGTCCTTCGAGCGGCGGCAATCAAGGCGCTCGGATCGTTCAGGAGCAACACGTGATCGCTGCCCTAAATGCGGCCGCGTGTGTGTGTCCCGTAATAAATTGAAGCTGAATCAGGGGTGTTGCTGGGAGTGAAATGGCTTTTGGGCGAAGCAGCATGAACTGTAGATATAGCAGTGAAGGTGTGGGAGGAGTCTGTGAGTGTTTGGTTTGGCGTTTTAGTCTTCTCTGCTGGCTTTTGCTCCATTGGGCGGGGGCTTGTTGTAATCATAAACCCATCTGCTTGAGACAGTAATGTTGTCTGTATCTCTCTCTATATTGTGTTGCTCCTCTCCTGTCCACCTTCCCAATCTTCTTCAATCTGCTGTTTTTTTGTTCAGTGTATCTTCTTCTCCTTCTTCTTCTTCTTTCTGTGTTTTTTTTTTCAATTTGTCATTGAGAAACGTAGATCTCAATGATATATGAATGAGTAGCTATTGTGGATGAGGTTGGGGCTGCCACGACGAATAGGCGAAATTTCTTGGTCCGGGTCCCGGACGCTTCCCGTGACCAATGGAATTCCGTCATTCAATGAGCCCCACGCAAAAATGTTATGCGCACACCATACTGTGCATGGTGGGACCCACGGTATGGTGTATTGAAATAGGCAGCTAATAGAAATGAAAAAAAAAAGTTTATATGATTAATGATAGAGTATAGTGATTGTTGTTTTGATAATTATTAGTGATGATAATGTTGATGGAGTTGGTGTTTATGCTTTTCATGGCTGAATTAGAAGAAAAATACTGATTTTAGAAAGAAATTAATGCATATTTGGGGAATAAAATAATTATTGGTGGTGATAAGGACAATTAATTGAATAAAATTTCAAACATTAAGTGCATTAAAAATAAGGACAATGAGATTTTAATCAAAATAAAGACATTATTTCCAGAAGTTATTAATTAATGAGAGAACTTTATGGATGAAATAAAATTGCTTAATAGCAAAAAAAAATGAAAGAGGAATGTGCTTAAAGGTAAGGCTTCAATGATATATATCTGTTAAACTTTGAAACATTACGCGATTATCTCTTTTTTTTTCTAAAATTACAGTCGTATTTTTATGGATTGATTTTTATTTCAAAATATATACATATGAGTATTATAAAAATATCATAATTTATATTCCGTCAATTATTTTTTAGAAACTTTAGAAAGATTCATTTTAAAAAAATAATTGAATTAGAAAAATACTAAGCATTAACATCATTTGAAGATATGATGAGAAAAAATATACTTAAAAATAATTGAGTTCAAATATCATTAATATTGAAACATTATTAAAGATGATTCGCATAATTAAATTTAATACTCCGTATAATTCTCAATATAAAATAAGGATTTATAAGTCAAATCCAAAATAATTGTATTAATACTTATTAATCTATTATCACCAAAGATAAAATATATTCACGTGACGTTAGTGACCAATTAATCTTTTTAATTATTTATATTTTTTGCCACGTATTTCTGGGGTTCCACCAACTAAACCAATGGCTTCTTAAAGCTCACACCACCCAAGATGAGCTATGAATTAATATTGTATACATCATCATAAAGTAGACAAATAAATAAATAAATCTAGGCTCCAGCTTCCATTCATTAAGAGACACGTCATCACATGCATTTAAAAATCTATCGTCTGATTGCGGGTTTTTTGAGCGCTAAGATTCGGATTAGGGCACTAATTACAAAGATTATCTCTAAAATACAAATTTGAAACAGTCAACATAAGTCGATGTTGACCCTTCAGCGGGCGATCTGGACAAAAACAGTGCAAGCGACATTAGGTTAATGATTGTCATCCATATATAATATTTAAATTAAATTATTGTGTCATCATCCTTATCTTCTCTCTTCTGAGAGGCTTTGGGATGTCGGCACATATTTTAAAGCAGACACATCTCAAAGCGCTTTGAGATGTGCGTGGGCATCCACACGGACTATTGAATGTCTACATTTTACGATAAAGTGCAACACCCGCACTTTACCGCTCCCTTTTGGGGGATTTTGCTAAGCTTGCTTTTTTAGAGCATTAATTGTTATTATTATTTTGTCACTACTAGCAAATTGTGAATTCACAAAATCGCCATTCTTAAAATATTTTGGTATTATCAAGAAATACAGAAAAAATTATTATTTTCATTTTTTAGCTCGACCATAAAATGTGAGGGACAACCCCTACATATTTCCACATGAACACATATTTCACTATATGTTTCTGGGACTAAATAAAATACTTTGTCATGGCTTAACAAGCTTTTGAATCCAAAACTATGGACACGGTGAGGAATATTACTCCTCATTTTGAGAACTCTTAAAATCAAATAAAAAACATATATTTAGATTCAAATACATTGTGTCCATACAGACAGTTAGGAGAGTTGGTGATAAGACATGTTAGAAGAGGTTTTTATCAAGGAGGTGTGGGGATCGAGCCTCAGCCTCAACAACCCGCCACGCTGAGAACATGCGAGGAGACGGGTTGGGGTGTCTGGACTGCAGTCCTTCTGGCAGGCGTGCTGGATCGTGGTTCGCTAGCTGGTGTGATGCCACGAGGTGCGGCGGGGCCCAGGCGTCCTGCATCAGTAGTTTCAAGAGGGAGGTATAATTGAAGGATTTGGTGGGGAATTGAAGGAGATTCAAAATCATCCTCTTTGATCTTCCGGACTAAATTGTTGGAGATTTGACAATGGTATGTCGCCATCAGTCATTTTGTACCTACGAGAAAAGTTTTTCATAAAAATGCGTGCTTGATCAGAGAACTTTTAGTTGTCGGCGACACGCTAACCATCTTTCTAAATCCGGCGAGATTTGAGTCAGGGCAAAACCATCTTTTGGACAATTTGGTGATTGAGGGGACTCAAATCCAAGCAATTCTTCTTGTCAAGCACGTGTAAACATCAACAAATCAACGAAGGCTTTGCTAAGGTTTTAGCCATAAATTTGAACTTCTTTAGAGTGTGGATCTTCTTCGCAAAAATCCCAGATCTTCTTTGTCGTGAGTTTTCATCTCAAAGCGCACACATCTCAATGCAACTTCCAAGGGAGGTTTTTGTAATTTCAAAAGATAGAGGGGCGTAACCTGTAATTTTGCAAACTTAGAGGGGAGGTCCCGTTAAACGACCCTTAAAATAAAAAACAAGAGCAAAATGAATATACCATCAAGATAGCTAAATATGCATCATGCAAATATTCTTGTTATCTTAGAAGATAGGGTCCTTTAAAGACTCCTCTTCCTTCCAATGGCAGAGACTATTCCAAGTATTTCTAATTCCGTCGAAGAGGATCATAATTATTGAAGAATTCATACATGTTAAATTTGATGAATCTATTTTGTTGCAGTGTTCCAAATGCAAGCACATGTGAATATGATGATGCTGACATTAAAGCGGGCCATGAATGCACCGATAAAAGTACCCTCAGACGACGATTAAGATCAAACATAGACGAATCTTCCCTACAAGCAGCGAACTAGTCTCAACTTTTGTAAAGATCATCCGCCCAAGGAACTTGTACTAGAGTGGGGTAGCTACTCACTTTGCTTTGCAAGAATTTTATTCAAATCCAAGTTTTCTTTCTTAAATTGAACCCAAAAATGTACATGAGGTGTTGAATAATGAATCTTGCTTTTTTTTTTTCGGCTGCGTGTGATGAACTGAATCAATTTGAACAAAATAAAGTATTGAACTTAGTTGTGGGTCCAAATGATCGTCATGTTGTAATAGTTAAACGTCTTCTTAAGAATAAGCTAGATTGCGACTCTAAAATAACTAGTAATAAAACTCGACTTGCTCCATAACTATATTGTCAAATTGAAAGAGTAGACTTTGAAGAAACATTTGTACATGTTGCACGCTCGGGTCGTTCAAGCAGAGAATCTGTCTGGCGATCATGCTATCGTTTAGCAAAAACAGACCCAACACACCGATCAAGGTGAAAGATATATGATGGGGGAAATCACAACTTTTGTTAGCGTCGATATCCTCCCCACACAAGCTAACATCAGAATCCATGGGTATCAATGCTAGGATTACTAACAAGTGCTTCAATATTATTATAGGAATAATTACCAAAAGTTCCCCTGAAAATTAGCATAATTACAAGTTGCACCCCTCTTACTTTTGAAATTACAGAAATCTCTCCTGTAAGTTTACATTTTGTAACATCCTTGACAAAAAGTAAGAGGGTTTTTTTGTAATTTCAAAAGTAAGAGAGGTGCAACCTATAATTGAGCAAGCTTAGAGGGGGAGATTCTGATAAAAACGACCCTATTATTATATAAAAATAATACTAGTCCATAGCAAAATGGGTAGTGAAAATTTGGCATCAAATCCATTCTTCAACCAAATATCAAGTCTAAATATTAATATTAATGAATTTCTCTATCGAGTTCTTAGGAACGAAGATCGGAAACAACGAAGAAAGAACAAGAAATCAACATAGAAAACACACACAAATTTACATGGTTCGGCAACCTTGCCTGTGCCCACGGACTCACTAGGGTTTTCACTATTTCTTTTCGGTTACAGAAACGAGATGCAAAGAAGCCATTTTATACTTAAAGTCTAGCTGAACAACTCCGCCGAACCTCCGTCATGCTGGGAGAGTATTATGCATGGACGGAGGTTCACCACTTGGCTTGCTATTGACCTTGAATCGAAGAATCTGACCGTTGATTATGCGAAGATATGTATTTTCTTCATTGAATATAGAAATAAATGGTGATGCATTTAGACAGAGTGTGATGAGGGTGATTGACAGCACTCGGTTTTGACCTATATTACAAGTTCCCCCTAGGAGTTTGCATAATTACAAGTAGCACCCCTCTATCTTTCGAAATTACATTTACCTCCTCCACCTCTAAGTTTCTCCGCTTTAAAAATGTCCATAGATGAAAATGATAAAACCAGTCAAATTATTTTATGATATTTAATTTTAACCTTTGTAATGGCTCGACATTGAATGTGGTGTGACCTTTTTCTTTAGAAATATAGATGGAAAGTGATCAAATATGTCAAATTATTTTATAATATTTCAATTTTATCATTTGTAATAACTCTACATTGAAAAGGGCGCGTTACATTTTACCCTTTATAATGAATCTAAAATCATTATAAAAGAATAAAATTGAAATATCATAAAATAATCTGACTGATTTGATCATTTTGCATCCATATTTCTAACGAAAGAGATATTTTTGTAAACAGGGAAAACTTAAAAGGGAGATAAATGTAATTTCGAAAGGTAGAGGGTGCAACCTGTAATTATGCAAACTCCCAAGGGAGGTCCCGGTAATTAATCCACTATATATATATATATATATAATTACCAAAAAAATTACAAAAAACCTCTCCCCAAATTTATATTTCATAACATCCGTCTACAAAAAATACCCTCTCGAGTAAATTTATTTTCAGAGGGAGCTTTTTGTGCATGAATGTTATGAAATGTAGTCTTACTTGGGAGGTGTTTATAATTTCAAAAGTAAGGAGGGTGGTTTTTATAAATTGGCAAATTTAGAGGGGAGGTCCACATATATATCTACATATATATTCATTAATTTGCCTCAAGTTGCTATCATGTGCTAATGATGAACAATATTCCCCTAAAATGATAGCGAAAGTTCGCAGGAAGAAGCACCGTAAAATAGATCGGGAGGAATTTGCTCAAAGATTTCTTTGACCGACAATGTGGAGCAATTCTCGCGTCTGGGTCCAGGACCGATAGAAGTACACGAAAAATTGCATGCAGACTGTTTGGTGTGCGCATAATAATTTCTTGTGGGCCCCACTGCATGCTGAGGCTCGGCGCAACGTGATTCAGCATGCTCTACTAACACAGCATGATCACAAAGTATAACCAACCGGCCCCGTGGTCCAAATTCAATTCTAATTGGCAGTCCTGAAAATTGGCGAAATTTTTGGAGAGCATCCAAAGTCTGGATAAGGGTGGGGAGCGCGAATAAAGCGAGCAAAAATGCTCGCCCAGGAAAGCAAAAGGGTCATCATAGAGAGCAATCCCGAGCAATTTTGCCAGCCCAGAACAATAGTTTTGCGCGCGGCAAGTGCGGTGTTCATATCCAAATCTGAATACGACGCCCGTATCAAAAAATAAAAATTTACGCCGGCCGTGATGATTTTGAAAAACACGCATCTACACCTATCTTCTATGCAGATACATCATCGCAGCAAAAAACAAAATAATTACATTATTTTTTGACAATGCATTTATCAAAAATAAAATAAAATAAAATAATAGAAGGCAATAATTTCATGAAATAATTACATTATTCCAACAACCAAAGCCTGGTAAAATTTGGTCACACACAACAATTGCACAACAAAATGATACAAAAAAGAAAATTCGACTCATAATTGATTGCTACTATTATCACAGGATGCTTCCAGGATCCTTCAAGCAGGGAGGCCTGCATCACTTTGCGCCTTCACAAAACCGTTGATGGGCTCGCCGACGGCACGCTGAAGGTCGAGATTGATCGGAAACATCTCGCACTGCGCAATCTGAGCCATCAGCTGGTCCACGAGCACCATCGCGGCCATCGCTTCTACCATCGGCACGGCTGCACGGGAATCGACTGATTTTAAGATGAATTGCAGGGGGAAAGCGCAAATACAGGAAATTGGAGAAGAAAGGAAAGAAGTATTGAGGTTTTGATTAAGGATGACAACCTCGAGGCAGAACGCAGGGATCGTGGCGACCCCTCGCCACGAGTTCGGTCTCATCGCGGTTCCGAGTCACCGTATTTTGTTTCTTCTGCATAAAGCAAATGGTCCAAACAATCATCGCCGGAAAACGACGAAAATAGGAATGAAATATACAGACAAATGACAAAACAGATTATACACGCTCTGATACCAAATGCACACGATAAATCCACGTGAACACGTGTAGAAAAATGAAGGTGGGGAAAAAATCTCAACTTCCGGCCATTATCGTTTTCTGTTATGCAAAAATTATGCGATCCACGGCATTTTCGGTGCTTCCAAACCCTAAATCACTCTCGCTAGATGTGTAGATCCATAAAACTGGCCTTATATTTATAAGTGTGCTTCCATCAGGTACTCTTTCACTCCTGGATAGTTAACACTACAAGGATGGTTACACATTTATGTGAAGTTATTAACCATAAAATAAAAATTAATAAATTATTTTTTTTAACATTGCTATGCAGCAATGGAGTCAAATTTGAACTTTTTTGAAGGGAAACCGGGTTTACAAGTACCATTAAATTAGGAGTGAAGGAAATAGCCTTTTAAAAACTTGCGAGAACTAAGCACTAAGGTTTGCAGCAATAAAATACCGATACGTTGAAAAACAATGCGGGTCATAAACGCGTCAGATATGAACCCGGCTCAACACGCTTCGACATGTGTCCAGCACATTGAAATCATATTTGAGGTGTTTTTAAAAAAAAATAGGGGACACAGGATAAACACATAACAACAGCGGCCTGGACAACTGTCAATATGAGAAAAAAAAAACATGTGTAAGCAACTTCTAGTTCAGTAAATTTTAGATTCGGGTTAGACGGTTACGAAAGTTGAATGCTCGAGCGGCATATATACATATATATATATATAACATTACATCAATTTAACGGGAAATTATTGAACTTGGAGCGAGATGTCATCTAGTCAGAGAAAATTAATTTAAATCACGAGTCGATTATATTTTGAGTGATCATCAAACTGCTGGAGTTTATGAGTCGTTTATTATTATGCCGGTCTTTAATAGTAGTAGGGTTTAGTCCCACATCGTAGTTTTAGGTTTGTGAGTCCATGTATAACACTTAAATACCCCCTTTGTGGGATGAATAAAGTACTCTTCTATTTTCTCTATTCTTCTTTCCAACACAAACAACTTTCGAAAACATAATTATCAGCTCCGCTATCGTTATGTTCAAACTTGTACCCTAATTTTTCAAGGGAATGTTATTTTCTAGTTAGAGAAAATCAATTTCAATCTCGAGTCGATTAAAATTCAAGTGATTATCTTCGCATTTCGAACGTAATTATCAGTTCCGTTATCATATGTCCGAGCTTGTACCCTAATTGTAGGGAAAGTTATTTTTGTCTTGAAATCAAATCATAATATTTTAGGTTTTCCCAGGAAAAACTAATTTTTTGTTGTTTTCCAATAATGTTATTCTTTTTTTTTATAATTTATAATATTAATTTCCTTTTATATTCCATAATAGGAGAATGGAATTTGAATAAATTACTAGTCCAATCGATAATGATCCATGGAGGATGATAATAAGCCTTTATTGATTACTAGTCTAATTGATAATGATCCATGTAGGATGATAATAAGCCTTTATTGATATCATCAAATTGAACGAAATAGGGGAAGCTAAAGCAAGAGGAACGAAAACGTGCTAGTGTATGAGTCTGTGTCTCATGACAGTGTCCATATTTCATTGTTAGATGTAGGGGTGCAAGTTGAGTTGAGCTGGCTCGTAAGCTCGACGAGCTGACTCATAAGATCGATGAGCTGGCTAGTAAGCTCGATGAGCCGGCTCGTAAGCTCGATGAGCCGGCTCGAAAAAAGCTCGACTCGAGCTCGAGTCTGTGAAGCTCGTCAAGCTTGAGCTTGGAAATTTTGCCAAGCTTGACTCGAGCTTGTTTCGTTTGCACCCCTAGTTAGATGCCCCCAAATTAGATTATATTTATAATAACATTGAGGATATAAACTTTTTCGGTGAGTATCCATGAGTGCTCCAAATAATACAGAAAAGAAATTGGAGAATGACTTACCCCAATTGTTGATGTTGGCTTAAAACATACCCTAAAGTATATAGTCTCTCCATTGGATATTCCACCCTGTAAAAGATAGCAACTTGTTAGCAAAATTCACAGTGGATACAATATGGAGATTGAAAGGTTGTTTAATATGTTTTGCTTTCTGATATTAAAAAGGGATAAAAGTTACAGTCAAATGGATGTACTTGGTTCAAAACTCAAAATACTAAAACCATTGAATACATAACTAATAAATTCAGGATAATAAGTTAAATTTTAATATAGATGTTATATATGCTATTAGGATTATATATGCAAGATTAATTCATTAAAAGATACTTAAAATAATTGCTGAAGGCATAAGATAAATTTTAAAGTAAGAACGAAGAAATGTTAATGGTGGGCATAAAAAAGGGAATATACAAGCACATGACTTGCAAAATTGTAGAAATTATATAGTAAGAATGACATATGTAAATGCTTTGGTCAGCATCCAATATTAGAACAAAAAAGAAAGGATAAAATTAAAGAAGCAAAACAAAAAAAAACTCAAAAGGTGGTTTGAAAAGTGTCTGCATACAAGTTACAGATGTCAAGATCACTTTGTAAGTTCAGTAGGGGTCAATACCGATCAACCGAACAGACCCTAAGATAATATGTATTTAGTATACTTGTGATAATAGTAGGGGTGCTAGCAAATTGAATTCGAGCTAGCCAGCCTCAACAAGTGAACTAAGATTTCAATTTTTTTTATTAATAATCAAGATTACCATACATCATCAATATATATATATATATATATATATATGTTATATATATATATGTTATACTATTTATTTGTTACAGATATGAAATCTAATACATACGCAAAAATGTGTAAAATGCATGCATATAAGTGTTAAAACTATATATATATATATAGTTTGAGTAAGCCATCTTCTAGTTGAAGAAGTCAATATTATATTACTCCAAGCAATTGAGTTGACATTTGAATTTTGGACATAATATCAGCCATAGAAAAAGATCAAAAAATAAAACTGAGTGCATAGTATCTGAATTTGCAAAGGACATACGTAAAAAGGAGCTCAAAACCAAAAGCAACGGCGAACAAAGTTTAAAATAGCTATAAAATTTATACAAGGAAAGAATACAACCTGAATACCACCTGACCGGTTTGTTCTTGTTCGAATTTCCCCATTTTCATCAGTATAAAATTCATCATTATGCTCACTCCCCATCATTAAAGCACCTATATCACAATTACGACATGTAACATCGACACTAAATGAATCAGAGATGCTTCCAGGTTGAATCCCAAAAAAGAATAAACCAAAAGTGGTTCGAGGATTTATTAGCCCCATGGAACAATTTAATAAGGGAGAATGAACGAAAATATGTTTCTAGCTACCCACCGGAAAATCCGCTTCCAAATTCAACACCCTTTGTTGCAGGAAGTGACATCATAGCTTTTGCAAACTCTGCTTCAAGCTTGTCAAAGACTGGGGATCCAAGCCCCTGAAAAAAAAGTAATGGAAAATAAAGATTATCATCAGTGAGTGTGTCAGCGGGTTTGTGAGACATACAAACGTAAAAGAAGGCTAAATTTATGTATAGAGTCTGAATGATGAGTAGGAATATGAGCACAGTGCTTTCAGAAAGATTTTTGGAACATAAAATTAGCCACAAGTGTGGAGGATTTACACGTGGAACATTTCTTGCAATGCAGGTCACGACTCCACCGACCGAGTCGCCTCTAACTCGAACAGCATCAATGGCATCGATCATCTTCTGAGCATAATCTGGATCTGGACATCTAACAATGTTGCTTTCTATCTAATGAACTCCATGAAATTTTTGTTAAAATATAAATAAGAAATGGACAATAAATTCTAGTGTAAATGGAACAAGAAATTAATCACATACCTGATCTGCTGTGACAGTATCATAGTCAATTACTCCTTCAGGAAGAACAACTTTATGCACTTGAGAGACATAGGCTAAGATCTACAAAATATAATACGTGCATCCTTTAATAGATCCATGGCTTAATCTAAAATATTCAAAACTATGATTGCAAAAATTAAATGTATTTTACAATGGTGAGTCATTATACTACTTTTGGTTTAATAGTGTTATATACTCCCTTCATGGGGAGGTTTTGAGTAAAAGGACAACAGGGAGAAGGTGGTGAAGCACAGTTGAAATACTGATGAGTTAGAATTTGACTCAATAATTTCATTAGGATAAACACAAAATATAAGATAGGTGGTTTTAGGATAAACACAAATTACCTTTTTAGTTTCTCAACAAATTCAGATTTCAAAATTTGAAGATTATTAACGCTTAAATAAACCTAAACTTTTATAAATAGGAGAGAGATAAAGAGCTAGATAAGGAGCTCATTTTGCTAGCAAAAGCCGAGCGTGTGAAGTTTTTTTGCCACCTGCTGGTGGTGGTTAGTAGGAATTAGGTAATGGGATGCATTATTTAGTGCGCTAATTTGCTTCAAATGAGGTTAAAAAGGAAACAGAAAAATGCGTTGAGAAATAATAAAATAAAAGCCTGCTAATTAATTAGAGAAAAAGGAGGGAGAGAAGGTAGGAAAAAAGAGTGAGTCCTTTTGAAAATAGAGCTACATTCCTGGAAGCTTGGGTACTAATGTGTTTAGTTTTTCCTAAATAACTACTCGGCTTAATCAACTTTGACTTATCAAACCCAGCATGCTTATTTATAGTAAAGGCCTGGCGCGATGCAACGAGTTTTGACCTCTTAGTTTAATACCAAAAGTTTCACATGTTATTGTTAGTTTGCTATCTACAATCTCTACAGACCGTACTGCGATAGTGTGCTGCCAGCAATCATCAGCATTCGGAGCTTCATTTCCTTTATCAGTATATAAATTCAACTCGAATTTCTCCATCATTATTTATTTTTCATTAACAAAATAAGAAAACAGTAAATGTCTAAAAACTGTTGGAATTTGACATTAATATAGCCAATGATTTTTTTTCAAAGATTACTTTTAAGTGTTTAAAATAAAAGATATAATGAATACATTGCATTAGCCTAGTTTCATGATCAATGCTAAAAATAGTTATGAGGAAATCTGGCACGCTAACATTCTGTGGGTAATGTTTCGGACCTGAATTCATGTATGAGAACCATGCCGTGATTTATTTTCTTATATAATATAAAACATAATGTTAAAATCTTTATAAAGGCATATCACAGTATTAAATTAGCATCTGGGAAATGACATCAGTAGAAGACAACCTCTACTCCTGATTTCAACTTGAGAATCTTCTTTGCAACAGCCCCAGCAGCAACTCTACCAATGGTTTCTCTGGCTGAAGATCTGCCACCACCCTGCATTTCAATTTTCACATTGGGAAACATATAAATCCAGTGAAATGCAATTATATGTTTTGCAGTACAAGAATTGAAGATAAACTTGCATGCTTCTTATTGCTTCAAGAAGACCATAACCATACAACTACAACTACAACACTCAAGCCTTTATCCCACCATAGTGGGGTCGGCTATATGGATCCTCTGTCGCCATTGCGCCCTATTTTTAATCATAGTCTCACTAATGCCTAAGTACATCATGTCTTTCCTTATAGAAGAAGACCATAACCATGATTAAAAAAAATACCTGAACTGATCTTATGCCGTATTTGAAATCATATGTGGCATCTGCATGAGAAGGCCTATATGCTATTGACATTTCACTATAGTCCTGCAAATGTCATCATACAGCAGTCTTTTAGAAAATAAATTTCTAGAAGTAAAGCAGCATCTAATACAGACATAAATTAGGAAAGTGCAGTCTAGGTTCTGAAACCTGTGTAAAAAAAAACTTGAAGCGAGGAAGTAAATTATAGGATAGCAATTAGGTCCCGACATTTAAGGTCAATCGGGTCTCTAGTTTCTCAATAGGCCAAGGTAGCATAACTTATAAGTAATCAGGCTAAGCAATAGCCGCTTGAGGTGAAGAGTTCTGAGTCCTGATGAGGAGTAAAATAAGATACAATTTTATCTCCAGGGAACTGCATGCAAGAGTCTGTCGATGGGGTGAGCGACTAATGACACTTCGGGTAGTGAGCTCTTCAAGGATGAAAGACAATAAAGATGTACTACATGAGGATGTAAAAACTCATGTAATCGGCCAGCGCCTTTGCTTTTCCTTCGTCCTAGTCTTGTGTATTTTCCTGTCATCGCTCAAACAGATCTCAATCAAGTCCTAGAGACTTGAGAGAAGGTTAAGTTGATCACCTAGTAAGTTTAAGCCTGTTCACCACCCTTATATTCCCTCACAAGCTGGACCATGAAGGGAGACAAACTATCAGACTGTCCAGTTTATTCCTTCTAACTCTGATTTTAATTCTTCTTATGGGCACAGTAAAAATATCAATAAGCTGATTATCTGTTTCACAAATTTTGTGACCATAGTTTCATCCACCAATTTCTCCCTAACAAAGTGGTGGTCAATTTCAATATGCATTGTGTTCGCCCATTGTTGAAACCAGAGAACTGGTCTCGACGTTCGCAAGGGGGATGCAGCTAACCCTTACTTGACCTGAGCGAGACCCTTGACCAGTTACTGAGAGCGGAAGAACCCTACCCTTGAAGAACACCTAAGTCCACGAACGGACCCCTTAAGCTGCAGCGTGGAGGTCCCACCACATACCCGGAAGTTCAACGAGAGCTTCCCCTCCCAAGCCAATGCTGAGCCTGGGCACCTTGGAGGGCACTAAGGATCACCTCACCGTCCACCTTCGATGACAAGGGGAGGGGAGGGGTAGTGCTTACTCACACACGAGGGAGAGGGGGTAGTAACATCTCTTCCCAAGGTGCCCATGGGGGTCTATTTATAGACTTCCCAAAAATTGGGTTGCGGATAGCCAAAATTCTGCTATCCGCAGCCCAATTACGAACCCGAACGACTGAACCGAGAGGGGGGCGAGTGGAGGATGAGACGTCCAATCCCCCCCCTTTGTCGGGGGTCGGGTGGATGGACCAAGGTCCACCCCCCGAGCTGGGCGAGCGGACCTTACGGTCCACTCATCCTTCCGGGCGAGTGGACCATGGGTCTCCCCGCCCCCGGGCGAGTGGACCAGTGGTCCACTCGCCCGCAGGCTTGGGGCGAGTGGACCCTGGGTCCACTCGCCCCCCACCCTGGGCGAGTGGACCCAAAGGTCCACTCGCCCCACACTCGGGCGAGTGGACCAGTGGTCCACTCGCCCGGGTCCTTGGGCGAGTGGACCCAAGGTCCACTCGTCCAAGGAGGTTTGCCCCCCCCGGGCCTTCTCTTTTCGATGCTCACGACCTCTGACGGGTCGTTCCACTGAGCCCCCTCACTTGCGTCGGGTCACACCGACTCGAAAAATATGAGGGTTGTACACAATCGCCGCTCTTTTCGAGCTTGTCTTAAGCTTGGAAAGAAAGTCCAACCCACCTATTTGACGAGGAGGTGGGACCTTAGGGGAATCCACGAAGGGCTCTGCCAACGGGATACTCCTGCCGAGTTTTTCAACTGAACCTAACTCGAGGCGGAAGGCGGACCTTTCCCCACTTAACATCCCTCCTATGAGCCGAGCTCAGCTGGAGGTGGAGAAAGTTCAACGCCTTAGGTCGAATTGAACTTGACCTGAGGTGGAAGAAAAACTCAACACCCTTAGTCGAGCCGAGCTCGACCTGAGGTGGAAGGCAAACCTTTCTCCACTTAACATCCCTCCTATGAGCCGAGCTCAGCTGGAGGTGGAGAAAGTTCAACACCTTAGGTCGGATTGAACTTGACCTGAGGTGGAAGAAAAACTCAACACCCTTAGTCGAGCCGAGCTCGACCTGAGGTGGAAGGCAAACCTTTCTCCACTTAACATCCCTCTTATGAGCCGAGCTCAGCTGGAGGTGGAGAAAGTTTAACACCTTAGGTCGAGTTTAACTTGACCTGAGGTGGAAGAAAAACTCAACACCCTTAGTCGAGCCGAGCTCGACCTGAGGTGGAAGGCAAACCTTTCTCCACTTAACATCCCTCCTATGAGCCGAGCTCAGCTGGAGGTGGAGAAAGTTCAACACCTTAGGTCTAATTGAACTTGACCTGAGGTGGAAGAAAAACTCAACACCCTTAGTCGAGCCGAGCTCGACCTGAGGTGGAAGACAAACCTTTCTCCACTTAACATCCCTCCTATGAGCCGAGCTCAGCTGGAGGTGGAGAAAGTTCAACACCTTAGGTCGAATTGAACTTGACCTGAGGTGGAAGAAAAACTCAACACCCTTAGTCAAGCCGAGCTCGACCTGAGGTGGAAGACAACTCAACACCTCTAGTCGAGCCGAACTCGACCTGAGGTGGAAGGCAACTCAACACCTCTAGTCGAGCCGAACTCGACCTGAGGTGGAAGGCAAACCTTTCTCCACTTAACATCCCTCCTATGAGCCGAGCTCAGCTGGAGGTGGAGAAAGTTCAACACCTTAGGTCGGATTGAACTTGACCTGAGGTTGAAGAAAAACTCAACACCCTTAGTCGAGCCGAGCTCGACCTGGGGGGAAGGCAACCCAACACCTCTAGGCGAGCCGAACTCGACCTGACGTGGAAGACAAACCTTTCTCCACTTAACATCCCTCCTATGAGCCGAGCTCAGCTGGAGGTGGAGAAAGTTCAACACCTTAGGTCGAATTGAACTTGACCTGAGGTGGAAGAAAAACTCAACACCCTTAGTCAAGCCGAGCTCGACCTGAGGTGGAAGGCAAACCTTTCTCCACTTAACATCCCTCCTATGAGCCGAGCTCAGCTGGAGGTGGAGAAAGTTCAACACCTTAGGTCGAATTGAACTTGACCTGAGGTGGAAGAAAAACTCAACACCCTTAGTCGAGCCGAGCTCGACCTGAGGTGGAAGGCAAACCTTTCTCCACTTAACATCCCTCCTATGAGCCGAGCTCAGCTGGAGGTGGAGAAAGTTCAACACCTTAGGTCGGATTGAACTTGACCTGAGGTGGAAGAAAAACTCAACACCCTTAGTCGAGCCGAGCTCGACCTGAGGTGGAAGGCAAACCTTTCTCCACTTAACATCCCTCTTATGAGCCGAGCTCAGCTGGAGGTGGAAAAAGTTTAAACCTTAGGTCGAATTGAACTTGACCTGAGGTGGAAGAAAAACTCAACACCCTTAGTCGAGCCGAGCTCGACCTGAGGTGGAAGGCAAACCTTTCTCCACTTAACATCCCTCTTATGAGCCGAGCTCAGCTGGAGGTGGAGAAAGTTTAACACCTTAGGTCGAATTGAACTTGACCTGAGGTGGAAGAAAAACTCAACACCCTTAGTCGAGCCGAGCTCGACCTGAGGGGAAGGCAACTCAACACCTCTAGTCGAGCCGAACTCGACCTGAGGTGGAAGGCGGGAACTCCTCACCTATCAGGGAGCTGATCTCACCTGGAGGGGGAGGGGATCACCCATCTTATCAAAGCAACTGAGGCAGAGATCCAATCCACGCCTTAGGTGCTTACCTTCACCTAGGGGCAGAGGAACTCCACCATCTCATGCCAACTGACGGTGGAACACCCATCCACGTCCTAGGGGCCTAGCTTACCTGGGAGCAGATGAATTCAACACCCTTCCCAACCACTTGGGGGTGGAGTACCCGTCCATGCCCTAGGAGTCTAGCTTGCCTGGAGGTGGAGGAACCCCATACCTTCCCAATCCAATTGGGGGCGGAGTACCCGTCCACGTCCTAGGGGCCTAGCTTACCTGCGGGCGGAGGAACCCATCACTCTTTCAAACCAACTGGGGGTGGGAGGTCCATCCACGTCCTAAGGGCCTTGCTTACCCAGAGATGGAGGTGCTCATCATCTCTCCAAGTCACTTACTCAAGCAGCGAGTCGACCCGATGAGTCTCCCATCTGCCGGCATGACCGAGCCCGGAGAATGGTCTCTAGTTGGGGATATTACCAATCAATCGACCCGATGAGTCTCCCATCTGCCGGCATGACCGAGCCCGGAGAATGGTCTCTAGTCGGGGATATTATCAATTAGTCGACCTGATGAGTCTCCCATCTGCTGGCATAATGTTGAAACCAGAGAACTGGTCTCGACGTTCGCAAGGGGGATGCAGCTAACCCTTACTTGACCTGAGCCTGACCCTTGACCAGTTACTGAGAGCGGAAGAACCCTACCCTTGAAGAACACCTAAGTCCACGAACGGACCCCTTAAGCTGCAGCGTGGAGGTCCCACCACATACCCGGAAGTTCAACGAGAGCTTCCCCTTCCAAGCCAATGCTGAGCCTGGGCACCTTGGAGGGCACTAAGGATCACCTCACCGTCCACCTTCGATGACAAGGGGAGGGGAGGGGTAGTGCTTACTCACACACGAGGGAGAGGGGGTAGTAACATCCCTTCCCAAGGTGCCCATGGGGGTCTATTTATAGACTTCCCAAAAATTGGGTGGCGGATAGCCAAAATTCTGCTATCCGCAGCCCAATTACGAACCCGAACGACTGAACCGAGAGGGGGGGCGAATGGAGGATGAGACGTCCGCTCCCCCCCCCCCCCTTTGTCGGGGGTCGGGTGGATGGACCAAGGTCCACTCCCCGAGCTGGGCGAGCGGACCTTACGGTCCACTCATCCTTCCGGGCGAGTGGACCATGGGTCCACTCGCCCAGCCACCCGGGCGGGTGGACACAAGGTCTCCCCGCCCCCGGGCGAGTGGACCAGTGGTCCACTCGCCCGCAGGCTTGGGGCGAGTGGACCCTGGGTCCACTCGCCCCCCACCCTGGGCGAGTGGACCCAAAGGTCCACTCGCCCCACACTCGGGCGAGTGAACCAGTGGTCCACTCGCCCGGGTCCTTGGGCGAGTGGACCAAGGGTCTACTCGCCCGGGGGCCTTGGGTGAGTGGACCCAAGGTCCACTCGTCCAAGGAGGTTTGCCCCCCCCCCGGGCTTTCTCTTTTCGATGCTCACGACCTCTGACGGGTCGTTCCACTGAGCCCCCTCACTTGCGTCGGGTCACACCGACTCGAAAAATATGAGGGTTGTACACAATCCCCGCTCTTTTCGAGCTTGTCTTAAGCTCGGAAAGAAAGTCCAACCCACCTATTTGACGAGGAGGTGGGACCTTAGGGTAATCCACGAAGGGCTCTGCCAACGGGATACTCCTGCCGAGTTTTTCAACTGAACCTAACTCGAGGCGGAAGGCGGACCTTTCCCCACTTAACATCCCTCCTATGAGCCGAGCTCAGCTGGAGGTGGAGAAAGTTCAACACCTTAGGTCGAATTGAACTTGACCTGAGGTGGAAGAAAAACTCAACACCCTTAGTCGAGCCGAGCTCGACCTGAGGTGGAAGGCAAACCTTTCTCCACTTAACATCCCTCCTATGAGCCGAGCTCAGCTGGAGGTGGAGAAAGTTCAACACCTTAGGTCGGATTGAACTTGACCTGAGGTGGAAGAAAAACTCAACACCCTTAGTCGAGCCGAGCTCGACCTGAGGTGGAAGGCAAACCTTTCTCCACTTAACATCCCTCTTATGAGCCGAGCTCAGCTGGAGGTGGAGAAAGTTTAACACCTTAGGTCGAATTGAACTTGACCTGAGGTGGAAGAAAAACTCAACACCCTTAGTCGAGCCGAGCTCGACCTGAGGTGGAAGGCAAACCTTTCTCCACTTAACATCCCTCCTATGAGCCGAGCTCAGCTGGAGGTGGAGAAAGTTCAACACCTTAGGTCGAATTGAACTTGACCTGAGGTGGAAGAAAAACTCAACACCCTTAGTCGAGCCGAGCTCGACCTGAGGTGGAAGGCAAACCATTCTCCACTTAACATCCCTCCTATGAGCCGAGCTCAGCTGGAGGTGGAGAAAGTTCAACACCTTAGGTCGAATTGAACTTGACCTGAGGTGGAAGAAAAACTCAACACCCTTAGTCAAGCCGAGCTCGACCTGAGGTGGAAGGCAACTCAACACCTCTAGTCGAGCCGAACTCGACCTGAGGTGGAAGGCAACTCAACATCTCTAGTCGAGCCGAACTCGACCTGAGGTGGAAGGCAAACCTTTCTCCACTTAACATCCCTCCTATGAGCCGAGCTCAGCTGGAGGTGGAGAAAGTTCAACACCTTAGGTCGGATTGAACTTGACCTGAGGTGGAAGAAAAACTCAACACCCTTAGTCGAGCCGAGCTCGACCTGGGGGGAAGGCAACCCAACACCTCTAGTCGAGCCGAACTCGACCTGAGGTGGAAGACAAACTTTTCTCCACTTAACATCCCTCCTATGAGCCGAGCTCAGCTGGAGGTGGAGAAAGTTCAACACCTTAGGTCGAATTGAACTTGACCTGAGGTGGAAGAAAAACTCAACACCCTTAGTCGAGCCGAGCTCGACCTGAGGTGGAAGGCAAACCTTTCTCCACTTAACATCCCTCCTATGAGCCGAGCTCAGCTGGAGGTGGAGAAAGTTCAACACCTTAGGTCGAATTGAACTTGACCTGAGGTGGAAGAAAAACTCAACACCCTTAGTCGAGCCGAGCTCGACCTGAGGTGGAAGGCAAACCTTTCTCCACTTAACATCCCTCCTATGAGCCGAGCTCAGCTGGAGGTGGAGAAAGTTCAACACCTTAGGTCGGATTGAACTTGACCCGAGGTGGAAGAAAAACTCAACACCCTTAGTCGAGCCGAGCTCGACCTGAGGTGGAAGGCAAACCTTTCTCCACTTAACATCCCTCTTATGAGTCGAGCTCAGCTGGAGGTGGAGAAAGTTTAACACCTTAGGTCGAATTGAACTTGACCTGAGGTGGAAGAAAAACTCAACACCCTTAGTCGAGCCGAGCTCGACCTGAGGTGGAAGGCAAACCTTTCTCTACTTAACATCCCTCTTATGAGCCGAGCTCAGCTGGAGGTGGAGAAAGTTTAACACCTTAGGTCGAATTGAACTTGACCTGAGGTGGAAGAAAAACTCAACACCCTTAGTCGAGCCGAGCTCGACCTGAGGGGAAGGCAACTCAACACCTCTAGTCGAGCCGAACTCGACCTGAGGTGGAAGGCGGGAACTCCTCACCTATCAGGGAGCTGATCTCACCTGGAGGGGGAGGGGATCAACCATCTTATCAAAGCAACTGAGACAGAGATCCAATCCACGCCTTAGGTGCTTACCTTCACCTAGGGGCAGAGGAACTCCACCATCTCATGCCAACTGACGGTGGAACACCCATCCACGTCCTAGGGGCCTAGCTTACCTGGGAGCAGATGAATTCAACACCCTTCCCAACCACTTGGGGGTGGAGTACCCGTCCATGCCCTAGGAGTCTAGCTTGCCTGGAGGTGGAGGAACCCCATACCTTCCCAATCCAGTTGGGGGCGGAGTACCCGTCCACGTCCTAGGGGCCTAGATTACCTGCGGGCGGAGGAACCCATCACTCTTTCAAACCAACTGGGGGTGGGAGGTCCATCCACGTCCTAGGGGCCTTGCTTACCCAGAGCTGGAGGTGCTCATCATCTCTCCAAGTCACTTACTCAAGCAGCGAGTCGACCCGATGAGTCTCCCATCTGCCGGCATGACCGAGCCCGGAGAATGGTCTCTAGTCGGGGATATTACCAATCAGTCGACCCGATGAGTCTCCCATCTGCCGGCATAACTGAGCCCGGAGAATGGTCTCTACTCGGGTAATTTATCAACCAGTCGACCCGATGAGTCTCCCATCTGCCGGCATAACTGAGCCCGGAGAATGGTCTCTACTCGGGGAATTTATCAACCAGTCGACCCGATGAGTCTCCCATCTGTCGGCATAACTGAGCCCGGAGAATGGTCTCTACTCGGGGAATTTATCAACCAGTCGACCCGATGAGTCTCCCATCTGCCGACATAACTGAGCCCGGAGAATGGTCTCTACTCGGGGAATTTATCAACCAGTCGACCCGATGAGTCTCCCATCTGCCGGCATAACTGAGCCCGGAGAATGGTCTCTACTCGGGGAATTTATCAACCAGTCGACCCGATGAGTCTCCCATCTGCCGGCATAACTGAGCTCGGAGAATGGTCTCTACTCGGGGAATTTATCAACCAGTCGACCCGATGAGTCTCCCATCTGCCGGCATAACTGAGCCCGGAGAATGGTCTCTACTCGGGGAATTTATCAACCAGTCGACCCGATGAGTCTCCCATCTGCCGGCATAACTGAGCCCGGAGAATGGTCTCTACTCGGGGAATTTATCCACCAGGGGGGCGGAGTACCCATCCACATCCTAGGTGCTTACCCTCACCTGGAGGCAGAGGAATCCAACACCTTCCCAGAGGCTTTACCTAAGGTTCAATCTCTACCTACTTTTTATCCAACATGGGGAGGTTACATATCTATTACAACGCGCCTCCTTGCGCCTACTCGGCCACATGCATCTCGGCCATCTCTTTCATCACCTCCTCCACTTTCTCTGCCTTCTCATTCCTTTCCTTCCTTCTGGTCCTTCCTGCTTCCCTAGTCAACCTGTAGGTGGGAGACTTGCCTCTGGAACCGATCCGCGTAGCTTCCTTGCGTTCCCCCGTGCTTTTGTTGAATCAGGCACAGGGACTCCGCCTCCTTCCTGGTGAGACAGAGGCATCCTCCCTACCCCCTCACTCGGGGCAGCTGGCCCCGGGGGAGTTGTTGAAGAGCGCTTGTGCTTGGAGGTTTGGGCCATCCTCCGAGGCTGGCCCCTTCCCTTGCCGACCTGCTTGCTCTATCCCCATCAAAGATGGCGAGGCGAGCACAGGTGTTGGCGATGCCGAGCACTCGCCCCGAGGGGGAGTGCAAACCGCAAAACCTTCTGGATTGACTTTCTGAACTCCTCGCGGTCACCTTCCTTCACGCATTCGCCGGCAGGGGTGAGTCCCCCAGCTCATCGCTTCCAGCCATGAGACTTGCCCAGAGCTTTCCGAACTAGCTGCTTCCACGCTCACCGCACCATAATGTTAAAACCAGAGAACTGGTCTCGACGTTCGCAAGGGGGATGCAGCTAACCCTTATTTGACCTGAGCGAGACCCTTGACCAGTTACTGAGAGCGGAAGAACCTTACCCTTGAAGAACACCTAAGTCCACGAACGGACCCCTTAAGCTGCAGCGTGGAGGTCCCACCACATACCCGGAAGTTCAACGAGAGCTTCACCTCCCAAGCCAATGCTGAGCCTGGGCACCTTGGAGGGCACTAAGGATCACCTCACCGTCCACCTTCGATGACAAGGGGAGGGGTAGTGCTTACTCACACACGAGGGAGAGGGGGTAGTAACATCCCTTCCCAAGGTGCCCATGGGGGTCTATTTATAGACTTCCCAAAAATTGGGTTGCGGATAGCCAAAATTCTGCTATCCGCAGCCCAATTACGAACCCAAACGACACCGAGAGGGGGGGGGGGCGAGTGGAGGATGAGACGTCCACTCCCCCCCCCCCCCCTTTGCCGGGGGTCGGGTGGATGGACCAAGGTCCACCCCCCGAGCTGGGCGAGCGGACCTTACGGTCCCCTCATCCTTCCGGGCGAGTGGACCATGGGTCCACTCGCCCAGCCACCCGGGCGGGTGGACACAAGGTCTCCCCGCCCCCGGGCGAGTGGACCAGTGGTCCACTCGCCCGCAGGCTTGGGGCGAGTGGACCCTGGGTCCACTCGCCCCCCACCTTGGGCGAGTGGACCCAAAGGTCCACTCGCCCCACACTCGGGCGAGTGGACCAGTGGTCCACTCGCCCGGGTCCTTGGGCGAGTGGACCAAGGGTCCACTCGCCCGAGGGCCTTGGGCGAGTGGACCCAAGGTCCACTCGTCCAAGGAGGTTTGCCCCCCCCGGGCCTTCTCTTTTCGATGCTCACGACCTCTGACGGGTCGTTCCACTGAGCCCCCTCACTTGCGTCGGGTCACACCGACTCGAAAAATATGAGGGTTGTACACCCATGAAACAGGGGATTCAAAGCTATGCACATAACAACAAAATTATCACACAAGAAATGCATAGTGCCCTCAACTTTCTGGCCCAATTCTTTCTGTAATTGTTTCACAAAACCAATTCACAAATGATACCGCTTAGGGTATCGGCTCGCCAATAGAGTCGGCGATAACGGGCGGGATAGCGCCTGGGCTGGCGCCGGGCGACAGCGGCGGCGGTAGGAGGGAGGAACGAACCGGAAAAGGAGAGAGAGAGAGAAGTAGGGAGAAGGAGAAAGACAAGGGGAGCAGCCCCTCCTAAGATGATTGATCCAAAGATAATGAAAAGCATACAAGAGTTCTCCTCATATAGTGAGGGCCCAAACAAACCCTAAAAACATAAAACATAACTTGATAACCGCACACCGCTTTTAGCTTAAACCGTTGGTCCGGTTCCTCCATTCTCCGCCGTCCCGTCCGCCTCCCGCGTGCCGCGTCCCCTTCGCGTGTACACCTGCCATGGTGGATCCTCCGCTCTGATATCGGTAACAATACCGCCATCTGGAAAATTGGCCTTGTCCTCAAGGCAATAATCGGGAAATTGTCGACGAAAGTCATCCCGCAGGAGCCACGTGGTGGCGGTGGCCGGACGGTTGCGCCAAGCTACTTGAATCTCCTCCTGGGTGGTGTCGCCCGGGCGGTGGTGTCGTCGGCCGAGAATAGCTTCGGGATATAGCGGCTCGGACCCGGAGTAGTCGAGGTCGGCCGGAATGTGGTCCACGACGGGGTGGTCGCCAACGACCCGTCGGAGCTGTGAAACGTGAAACACCGAGTGAATGCGGCTGTTGACAGGCATACGGAGCCGGTACGCCACGGCCCCAATGCGGCTGATAATCTCGAACGGCCCGTAAAAACGGGGCGCTAACTTCGGACATGGCCTGCGTGCCACGGTCAGCTGGCGGTAGGGGTGGAGTTTGAGGAAAACCTTTTCGCCAACTTGGAACGACAAGTCCCGACGTTTCCGGTTTGCAAAGGATAACATTTTTGCCTGGGCGCGGCGGAGATGATGCTTCAAGCTGTCGAGAATGATGTCCCGGTCGTGGAGATGGTCGGCCAAACTCGCCACGGGGCACTCGCCTGGGAGATGTCGGAGCACGGATGGAGGAGGCAGGCCGTACACCGTTTCGAACGGGGATGTGTTTGCCGCATGATGATAGGCCGTGTTGTAGGAGTATTCTGCCCAACAGAGCCATTTGTCCCAAGTGCCCGGCCGTTCGCCGATGAAGCAACGTAAGTACGTCTCGAGACATTGGTTCAGTACTTCCGATTGTCCGTCCGACTGGGGATGATAAGCCGTACTCATACGGAGGCGCGTCCCTTGCAACCGAAATAGAGAGGTCCAAAAGCTGCTGAGGAAGAGGGGGTCGCGGTCACTGACAATGGAACGGGGAAAACCATGCAAACGGACGATGTCGGCGATGAAACTGTCGGCGACGGTCGCCGCCGTATACGGGTGGCGGAGAGGAACGAAGTGTGCGTATTTCGTGAGGCGGTCCACGACCACCAATACACAGTCAAACCCATTCGAACGGGGAAGCCGCGTGACGAAATCCATGGCAATGTCCTCCCAGATCCGCTCCGGAATCGGCAGGGGCTGCAACAGGCCGCTCGGGAACATAGCCTCGTATTTGGCTTTTTGGCAGGGCAAACAGGCCGCCACGTAAGCTTTCACCTGCTGGAGCATATGCGGCCAGTAGAGAGAGGCCGCTAGGCGCCTGTACGTGCGGAACGCACCCGCATGGCCTCCGGAAGGGGTAGAATGGAACTCGTCCAGGAGGCGCGGTATGCACGTGGAGGTGGCAGAAATCACCAAGCGTCCCCGATGAAACAGACGACCGCCGACAATGGAGTACGGTGGTTGGGCGGTCGGGTTGGCGAGAAGGCCCGTCCGTATGGCTGCCAAGTGCGGGTCCTGTTCCACCTCCCGCTGAAGGGTGGCGGCGTCATCCCACACGGGTCGTGACAGGGCCGTGAGTTCGGTCGCCTGGGGGTGGCGGGATAGAGCGTCTGCCGCGCGGTTCGTCTTGCCGGGACGGAATTCGATAGTGAAGTCATACCCCAGCAATTTGGCCACCCAGAGCTGTTGCGTCGGAGTCGCTATTTTTTGCTGCAGTAAATAGCGAAGGCTGTGGTGGTCCGTTCGAACCACAAAGTGCCGCCCCAAAAGGTACGGCCGCCAGTGTTGGACTGCGAGGACCAGTGCCATAAGTTCGTTCTCGTAGGCCGAGCGGCTCCGCACGGAAGTCGAGAAGGCGCGGCTGTAGTAGGCCACCGGTCGTCCCATCTGCATCAGAACTGCCCCCACGCCCGTCCCCGAGGCGTCGCATTCCACCACAAACGGTTTCTGGAAATCCGGCATCGCCAATACTGGCCCTTGCACGAGGGCCGCCTGGAGAGCGGCGAACGCGGCCATGGCCGCCGGCGGCCACGAGAACGGGCCCTCCTCCGAGAGCTTCAGCAATTGGGTGAGAGGGCGCGCCAAGCCCCCATAGTTCTGGATGAACCTCCGGTAGTAGCCGGTCAGCCCCAAAAATGCCCGGACGTCTCGTAGGGAGGAGGGCGTGGGCCATTTGAGGACCGCCTGGACTTTATCTTCCTCCATGGCTACGCCGTCGGCCGAGATTGTGTGGCCGAGGTAGCTGACTTTGGTGGCGCCGAAAGAGCATTTTTTGCGGTTGACCACGAGGTTGTGCCGACGGAGGGCCAGGAACGCCTCGCGGAGGTGCTGTATATGATCCTGCCAAGAGCGACTGAATACCAAAATATCATAAAAAAAACGAGAACATGCTTACGGAGGGCCGGTCGGAAAATATCATTCATGGTGGCCTGAAATGTGGTCGTCGCATTGGTGAGGCCGAACGGCATGACAAGGAACTCGAAGTGCCCGTCGTGTGTAAAACGCCGTCTTCGGAACGTCCTCGGGACGGACCCGGATTTGGTGGTAGCCGGCCCTGAGATCCAGTTTGGTGAAGTACACGGTGCCGTGGAGCTCATCGAGGAGTTCTTGGATTACGGGAATGGGATATTTATCCGGAATTGTGACTTTGTTGAGGTCCCGGTAATCCACGCAGAACCGCCAACTCCCGTCCTTCTTGCGAACTAGGAGGACCGGGCTGGAAAAAGGGCTGGCACTTGGGCGGATGAGGCCGCCTAACAACATCTCCCGTACCAAGCGCTCCATCTCATCTTTCTGCGCGTGGCCGTAACGGTAGGGACGCACCGAGACCGCGGCCGCTCCCGGTTGGAGCACGATCGCATGGTCGGTCGGTCGCGCCGGTGGAAGACCCTGGGGTGGTGCGAAGATGTCCACATATTCGTCCAGGAGAAGCTGAACCGCGGCCGCCACGGGAGAGCTGTCCGGTTGGGTTGCCTCCACAACCCATAAGCACGCGGAAAAGTCCACGTCCGTGACGCGGTTGAGAGCTCGGCATGAAATCGGTGAACGGAGGAGAGTCGAGTCGCCCACTAAGCGACAGGGGCGGCCCTGATGTTGAAATACCATCGTGCGGCTGGCCCAATTCACACGGACATCCCCCAGCGTCTGAAGCCATGCGACGCCCAAGATCGCGTCAATGCCGCCAAGGTCGAACATATAGAAGTCCGCCGTGAAGGTACCCGAACCCACCGAAAGAGAGACGTCCGAACATTGACCCAGCGTAGGTCGACGGCGGCCATCCCCCAAACATACCGAAAACGTGGGCGAGGGCGTGATGAGGAGGTCGAGGTCACGTGCCACCGTGGCCGAGATAAAGTTATGACTTGCTCCACTATCAATCATGATGATAACGGGGCGGCCCCGAATGTCCCCCGCGAGTTTCATCGTCTGAGGTCCGGTGAGGCCACCCACAGAGTAGAATGGAAGATCCAGAACATTGAGGGGTGCCCCCTCCGCCTCGCCCGGAGGTGTATCCGCCTGTATGTCGAAATCGTCGCTCCCCATCTCGGGCTATCGAGGTCGCCATCCCCAATAATCGCGTGGAATTCCTTGACGGTGCATACGTGTTGAGGAGAGTACGGCTGGCGACAGCGGAAACACGGGCCTTTTCGACGGAGTTCATTGTAGTCATTGTTGGAGAGGCGGTGGGGGTTGTCCGGCCGGGGCGGACGGTGGCCGCCCGCCGGCGGTGGCCGAGGATGCACGTCCCGATGAGCAGGAGGCCGAGGAGGGTGGCCTCCGCCCGGCCACGGACGGGTGCCCAAGTCGGCTTCGACCGCACGAGCCAATTCTAAGGCATCGGAGACCGTCCGAGGGTGATGTGTCCGAATCCGGGAGCGAATGTTGGGCAGGAGGCCTTGAAGAAAGAACCCCAGGTAGTGGTCGGGCGGCAGACCCGGGACCTGTGTGGGTAGAGCGATGAATTCATCAATGTAGTTGTCGACAGAAGACGTTTGGCGGGTTGTGCAAAGGCGCTCCACCGCGGAGCCGGTGTAACGGGAGTCATAGCGGCTGATCATTTCTTGCTTGAACTCGTTCCAGGAAATGAGGGGCTGAACTTGGCGGAGCCAACGCGCCCAATGAAGTGCGGATCCGTCCAGACCGACTATGGCGGTGCTCACCTTGTCCACCAACGGTGTGTTGTTGAGGTCGAAAAATTGCTCCGCCCTTGCAACCCAGCCCAACGGATCCACCCCCGAGAAAGAGGGGTGAGCGAGGGGTGAGCGGCCTGCGTGGGTCTCGGCGAGAGCCGGTGCGAGAGTGTAGAGCGGCGGTGGCATCCCGAGGATGGAAGCGGCGTCGTGGGATGTCGCCGAGCCCGTCGGGCCCGAGAGATGCGGCAGCGCTGCTAGGGCGTCGAGGCGACTGAGCAGGAGGGCCTGGCCAGCGGCAATGGTGTCGATGGAGGATTTCTGAGCGTCGAGGGAGGACCTGAAAGCGTCGAGTCGCTCGTCTTGGCGGTCGAGGCGACTGCGGGTGGCGTCGGTGTCGTCGAGGTTGTCCTGGGCCTGCGAGCGGGTGTTGGGAGCCATGGCAACAGAGGGTACGGCGACCGGCAGCGCGAGGGCGGGCGGGACGGCGAGGTCGGACCAAATTGATACCGCTTAGGGTATCGGCTCGCCGATAGAGTCGGCGATAGCGGGCGGGATAGCGCCTGGGCTGGCGTCGGGCGACAGCGGCGGCGGTAGGAGGGAGGAACGAACCGGAAAAGGAGAGAGAGAGAGAAGTAGGGAGAAGGAGAAAGACAAGGGGAGCATCAAGCCCCTCCTAAGATGATTGATCCAAAGATAATGAAAAGCATACAAGAGTTCTCCTCATATAGTGAGGGCCCAAACAAACCCTAAAAACATAAAACATAACTTGATAACCGCACACCGCTTTTAGCTTAAACCGTTGGTCCGGTTCCTCCATTCTCCGCCGACCCGTCCGCCTCCCGCGTGCCGCGTCCCCTTCGCGTGTACACCTGCCATGGTGGATCCTCCGCTCTGATATCGGTAACAACAAATCATCTGACTGAATCATATCTCTATACTCAGATTCAACACTGGACCTAGCAATAACGTTTCTTCTTACTCTTCTACGACACCATATTTCTGACAACAAACACAGTATCATGACACCATATTTCTGACAACAAACACAGTATCATGCAGCGGATCTTCTGTCAAAAGGAGATCCAACCCAATCAACATCAAAATAATCTTCCACTCTTGTATGTTTTTACCCTTATACACAAACCCAACACCAGGGGTTCCATTTAGGAATTGAAAATTCGAACAACATCAAAATTGAATACATCTGAGAGTAGACATGATCAACCATACATCAGGTTAGCCCAAAGTTCTGTAAAGCAGAAGAAAAAACGACCAAATCATGTCGGGTGATTGTTTTAGCCAATAATACAAAACCTTACGTCCAGGCCCATATTGCCCTCTGAGCCCAAAGCCAGGCAACTTGCCCGGCAGCAGGAACATGTTTTAACTCCAATTTCCCCAGTTGTACCTTCTCCCGAATGAAGTGGCAGTCGACTTCGATGTGTTTGGTACGTTCATGAAAAATATGATTTTTGGCAATATGTATAGCAGCTTGACTGTCACAATAGAGAGTGACCGGAGAGGGAAGTTTTACACCAAGGTCACTGAGAAGACTTTCTAACCATGTGAGCTCGGACACAACAAAAGCCATTGCCCGATACTCAGCTTCGGCGGACGAGCGAACAACCACGACCTGCTTCTTGCTACGCCAGGTGATAAGGTGTCCACCAAAGTATGTACAATATCCACTTGTGGAACGACGATCATCCAATGAGCCAACATAATCAGCATCAGAGTATGCAGTAAGAGATAAGGTAGATGAAGAAGGCTTGTATACAAGTCCTTGTCCAGGGGCTGTCTTTAAGTATCGAAGGATGCGCTCAACGGCCTGAAGATGAGAGATTCGTGGAGCATGCATAAATCGACTGACAACGCCAACAACAAATGATATATCAGGCCTTGTAACAGTGAGATATATCAATTTCCCTACAATGCGTCGATAGTACTCCGGATTTGGAAGCAGTAGATCAGAGTCTGAGGTATGAGCACAGAACTTTTGATTGGCATCCATAGGAGTGTAAGCAGGCTTGCAACCAGAGTAGCCATCATCACGAAGTAAATCAAGGAAGTATTTTCGTTGAGACAAAATAAGACCATCAGGACGCTGAGCTACTTCGATACCAAGAAAGTACCGAAGGTTTCCCAGGTCTTTAGTTTGAAAAAATGAGGCCAAATATTGATTGATCATATGTATTCCATGGAGATCATCTCCTGTTATCAAAATATCATCAACATATACCAGGAGAATCACAGTGCCTGTCGGTCTATGCTGAGTGAATAGAGAGAAGTCAGACGAGCTTCGAGTGAACCCAACATCACGAACAACCTGACTGAACTTGTCAAACCATGCTCGAGGAGACTGTTTGAGACCATAAAGAGATTTCTTTAGACTACATACAAGAGACTCCTCCGTGGTCTCAAACCCGGGAGGTTGTTGCATGTAGATAGTTTCCTGTAAATCTCCATTGAGAAAAACATTCTTAACATCCAATTGATGTAGTGACCAGTGTCGATGAACTGCAAGAGAGATTATAACACGAACAGTGTTCAGCTTGGCGACAGGAGAGAAAGTTTCATCATAATTCAGGTCTTGTTGCTGAGTAAAGCCACGAGCAACAAGACGTGCCTTGAGACGTTGAATTGTCCCATTAGGACCATGCTTGATGGCAAAGACCCACTTACATCCCACACAAGTCTGGCCAGGAGGAAGAGGGACAAGATCTCAAGTGTGATTTGCCCCAAAAGCCGACATTTCCTCATCCATGGCCGCCCGCCATCCTGAATGTTGAAGAGCCTCCTGCAAAGAGTTAGGGGTGGAGATAGAGGAGAGAGAAGTTGCAAATTCGCGGAGTTCCGGAGAGAGGGGATGTAAGGATACATAGTTTACCAGGGGGTGAGCCGTAGAAGCAGGGGCCGGATCTTCGGGCCGCAAGGTATCATTGGTAGAGGGCACCTGTTTCAGAGCATCCGACGTAGGAGAGCGACGAGTGTAGACACGAAGAAGAGGTGGTTTGGTGGTGATGGGAGCTGGTGTGGGAAGTATTGATGGTAGTTGAGACGTAATTGGAACAATAGGACGAGAGATGGTGGGAGGTGTTGGAAGAGTAGTAAGTGTAGAGTGATAGGGCTGCTCTTTGAGGAAAGTGACATACTGACATCGGCAGAAGTAACAACCTTCCGATCAATAGGAGAATAACAGTCATAATCTTTCTGAGTGCGAGAGTAACCGACAAACATATATTTGGTAGCGCGAGGAGCAAGCTTGTCTGTGGATGGTCCAAGATTGTGAACATAGCAAGTGCAGCCGAAGACACGAGGTGTGATAGTGAAGGGAGGGATGAAGGGAAACAGAAGGGTAAAGGGGGTTGCAAAGTTGAGAAGAGAGGAGTGCATACGGTTGATGAGGTAACAAGCTGTGGACACCGCGAAATGCCAATAAATTTTGGGAACCTGCATTAGAAACATCATGGAGCGAGCGACCTCAAGGAGGTGACGATTTTTCCGTTCAACTACCCCATTTTGTTGTGGGGTATACACACATGAGGTTTGGTGGATAATCCCAAACTCAGCACATAGATTGGTAAACATGTTTCTTGTGTATTCTCGCGCATTGTCGGTTCTTATAGTTTTAACGGTGGTAGAGAATTGGTTGCGGGTTTCAGTAATAAAGACACGAAATACACGAGTTGTGTCAGAACGATCATAGAGTAAATATAACCATGTCATGCGAGAGTAATCATCAATAAACGTAATGAAATAACGACACCCAGATCTACTAGTTACTTTATAAGGTCCCCAAATGTCCGAATGAATTAACATAAAAGGAGCATCACTCCGAGTAGAATGAGGAGAAAAAGAAGAGCGATGTTGTTTGTCGAAGATGCAGGACTCGCAGGTGAAGTCGTTGAGGGAGAGATATGGAAGAGCTTTCTTGAGTATTGGAGCATGTCCAAGGCGTCGATGCCAGTCAATAGTACTAACAGAAGAGAGAACAGTAGGGGGAGGTTCCAGAGTGTATAGCCCATTCGCCAGTTTCCCTTTACCAATGATAGTCTGCGTCCTTCGATCCCGCACAACAAAAGAAGTGGAAGAAAAGGTTACATAGCAATCAAGATCTTGAGTGAGCCGACTAATAGAGAGAAGATTAAACGGAGAGCCTGGGACATGTAGAACCGAGCGAAGAGAGATGAAGGGAGTAAGAGGCACGTCGACTGATCCAGAAACCGGAGTGGTGTCCCCATTGGCCACAGTAATGTACTTCAGATGTTCTGAGTTCGAGTAGTGAGATGGTTGCTTTGGGGTAATATGGTGTGTTGCTCCAAAATCCATAATCCAAGTTGAACTATGGGAGAGACAGGAGATACCTTCATCGGAGACAGAGGCCACATAACCGGAGGAACGACTGAGCATTCCTTGAATTTGCTGGAGTTGGGTGAGCAAGGCAACAATGTCGGTTTGATTGTTGGTGGGAGCATTGATGACAATAGAGGCCTGCGGAGGTTGTGGCAGACCATGCTTACGATAACGCGTGACCTTGAGGTGACCATCCCGGCCACAGTAGTTACACTTAAAGGGAGTACGACTGTTTCGACCCTTACCTCGAGAAGAGGTTTGACCCCCACGAGAGGATGGAGGAGTAAAGTGAGGTGGAGAAGACTTCTGGAGCAGAGCTGGAGAGGGGTTCCCGGGAGCATCAGGGGGGTGTGACCTTTAACAACATGGAGCACACATCCGACAAAGACGGAATGGTGGAGGAGAGGATTTGAGCCCGGATGCTGTGGAGGTAAGGTGGAACACGTGCCATCATCATGGCAATGCCAACTGCTTCTTTCTGAGTACGTTGAGCAGCGAGATCGGTAGTGTAGGGGGCTGATGTTGAAGCCAGGCTTCTACTAAAGTTTTGGATCGTGCAACAAACGAAGAGAGATCGCTAGTCACCCCTGGGGTCAAGAGACTGAAGGTCCGTGATTATGTCAAAGAAATGCTGTAAGCTGTCCTTGCCAGAATAAAGGGAGTGCAGTTCCTCCCACATAGCTTTGGTCGTCACATGATACATAGCCATTCGATATGGTTCACTGTCCATCGAATTTAGAATCCAGGATTGGACACGACCGTCATCACGTTGCCATTCCTCGGTGGGCTCAGATGGAGCAGCCTTTGTCAGATGATGAAGGAGACCTTTTGTCTGGAGAACACGACGAACTGAGTGCATCCATTTAACAAAATTCTTCTTCCAACTAAGGGAGATAGTGGTTATCCGAAGCTCATCACGAACTTCAGGAAGAGGAACCGTAGCACGGGTCGGAAGAGACGGGCATTGTTCTTGGCCATTGAAGAGCACGACAGCGGTCACGAGAGCACAATAGTTGAGAAACCAGCGAGCAGGAGAGATCCGGGCAGGTTGCTGTTAAGATAGCTTGCAACGGTCAGACGAGCTCGCGGGCAGGAGAGCTCTCGGCGGTCTGGAAGGCACGCGATCAGAGGAGCTCACTGTGAACAGAAGAGCACGCGGGCAGAGGAGCTCCCGACGGTCTGAAAGGTACGCGATCAGAGGAGCTCGCAGCGAACAGAAGAGCTCGCGGGCAGGAGAGCTCCGGGCGATCTGGAAGGTACGCGATCAGAGGAGCTCGCAGCGAATAGAAGAGCTCGTAGGAGAGCTTGCGGTCTCGGCAAGAGAGATAGGGCGATCTTGGCGAGCGAACAGGCGAGATCGCAGGAGAGCTCGCGACCTTGGCAAGCGAGACAGAGCGGTCTCGGACGCAGAACGGAAGATGGAACCGCGGTCAGAATATCAGACCAAAGGAAAGGTGCGAATAACGGACCAGCTGTGGGACTCAGCTGACAGAGAAGAGTGTATAAAAGGAGGAGGAGGAGAAAGCCAACTCCAGAAGGAGGGAGCACGGGTTGCGGTCACAAGAAGTTGAGACCGCAGAAGGAAGAAGCACAGGCTGCGGTCACAAGAAATTGAGATCGCAGGAATGGACAACCCGGGAGAGCCGGGAAGGCAGGCTACTCGCGGAAATTTTTAGGACCGATTTTCTCGCTCTGATACCATGTGGAAAAATGTGAGAAAACTTTTATATATTACAACAAGTATTTGTACACTTATATAGGAAAAGAGAGAGGAGAGAAAATCTCATTCTAAGACGTGAGACTAAAAGAACTACAAAAAGAATGGGCCTAGCTGGGTCTTCATTATTGGGTCTTTTTACATGATTTCTTTAACAACATGAAAACTGAAGATGCAAAGTCATAGAAAATATAGTTAGCATGGGGATATTGAGTGCATGAGTGTTTACCTTTCATGTGGATAATTGTAAGATCAAGAGAATAACCTGGACAATCGAACGAGCTAGATTCTAGAGAGTCAAATTCTTGAGGAAAACAAATAGATATATTATGAAGAATTCATTTGGATCGCCACTGAAAGGTTTTCATAATGGGAGGTTTGACACCAAGAGGAAGTGTTAGTGGTGTTATAGGAAAGACAGAGGTATCAGAAACAATAGTTCCAGCAAATTGGTTCATGTTGTGTGCTCGCCGGAGGAGTGACCGGAGGCAGAGGGGATACTTCGGAGCAGGAACCGCGCCTGCCTAGGCTGGGCTTGCTCAGGAGAAGAGAGCTACCAAAATCTCTTACTCAAGACAAGGAATGAGAAATAACTTCTTTCTTAACATTACAAGACCCAAACTTGCCTTAAATAAGCTACAAGACTATTCTTAAATGCAAACTCTAACCATCTAACACTAAGCACACTACTAATAATAAAAGATAATAACCATACAATAATGGGATTGGGACCATAACAATTCAATATAGGGATTGCAATGGTCATATGAGTGTCTCAAACATAAAGCTATTCTCCTCAATAAGGGAGTCTAAAGGTGCAGATCCTGTAGCCAAATTTGTAGGGACAATAAGGAGTGGATTCAAATAAAGTAACAACTAATAGGCAAATGTCCTCTTTAAGGATGAGTGGAGACATTTGTATCATTTTAAATTTCCTGAATAACCAAGAAAGAGACACTTAACAGATTTGAGATCAAGTTTCCCGGTCCTCAAACCCAATTCATGAACAACATGTACTTCCAAAAACTTTAGGACTGAGAGAAAATTGGTCTCTATCAAGAACTAAGGTATGAACAAAAGTAGCATTATCTAAAAAGGAGGTCATTCTATATTAATGAGATAACACAGTAAGAATGACTTCCCCAAAAAGCTTAAGAACATGTGTATGAAAAATCATTGTAGGAGAGATTTTAAAGAGATGGTAGTTTGTGTTCCACCACTACATTATGTTGTATGAGAACATGAAGTATAAAGAAGAATCTTATGTGAGGCCATGAAATTGGTAACAAGTAGAGAAAGTTTTGTACTCAGGAGCATTGTCATTGCTAATAATTCTGATATTTTTTTCAGAAGTGATTTTTAGTAAACACAAAATATATTGTAACTCTGTTTTGTTTCATTAGAAATAACCAAATACCCATAGAAAAGTCATCAATAATAGTAACAAAGTACATAAATCCCAGAAGTGAAGCAGTTGGTGATGCAGGACAGGCGTCACACTTGCCGGTCACCCTGGCGCCTGGCGTCGCACCAACCCAGGGGTCCCACTAGGAGTCCACCCGATAGGCCTTATCAGGTCCGCGGATCGTACACCCCAACCAATCCCCGGCTCCACCACAGGGCCGATAGGTTGTTGAGGTCGGGGCTCGATCCCCCGACCTCCTTGATAAAGAGTCTTCAGGCGGATCAGTTGGTGATGAGAGTCTGCCTGAAGACTCTTTATCAAGGAGGTCGGGGGATCGAACACCAGCCTCAACAACCTATCGGCCCTGTGGTGGAGGTGGAGCCGGGGATGGTTGGGGTGTACGGTCCGCGGACCTGATAAGGCCTATCGGGTGGACTCCCGGTGGGACCCCTGGGCTAGTGCGACGCTAGGCGCCAGGGTGGCCGACAGGTGTGACGCCTGTCCTGCATCAGTTGGACAAGGACCTCATACCAAAATAAAAATCCTTCATGATTATTTACTCTAGGAGCATAAGCAAACATTTATGCTTTTCTAGTTCACAAGGCTCACATTTTATACTAGACTCTCTGTTAAGATAATGATATAGACACTTTCGGTAGAGAAGAATGCCCAAGATGGTAGTGGAGTTGAAGAAGGGGGGCTAAAATCATCAACCTGTGAACATGAGGCCGAACATGGGAGACATGATCAGTATCCTAGTAATAAAGACCTTTAGAATAAGTCCCTGAAACAAAAGACATCTTCCTTCTTCGGTCATGCACAACACACGAGAATGGCAAGAGTGATTTTCTTAGTCAGTTGACTAACAAATAAAAGACCCACAACCTGTCATATGTTTAGAAGCTCCTCAGTGAACGACCCAGTTCCTTGTAGTGGTAGAGAAGAAGGTAGTGTGAGTACATGTCCGAGTGTAGGATGTAATAAAAGAAGAGGCAAGTGAAGATTTATGCTTACACCTTAGCTGCATGAACTTGGCAATAACATCCTTAAAAATTGTGATTCCTTGCTCATTGCCACTTCTAGGTATAATATCATCATAGTCAAATATAGCATCATTTGTGCTTATGCCAGGAGGTTTATGTTAGGGATCGACTCGGAGGTCGCCGGAAGAGTAGACGGAGGTGGAGATGACAGAGGATGAGATACAACGGAGCCTTGACCGCGGCTGCCTATGCGGGGCGTGCTCGAGAGAGAGAGAGAGCTTCCAAGATCTCTTTTAGGGTTGGGAAAATAGACTTCTTTATTCATACTAATACAAGACCCACTGAGTCCTTTAAATATGACTTACAATCGACATCAAAAGGAAAGAACATGAAAGGAAATAACGACAGACTTGGACATGCGACTAAAAAGGACATCTCATAACGACACGACATAAATAATGACGCTTTATAAGGACGCGACTCTCATGACATAATAAATGTATATTAGGAAATAATAAATACTAAATAACGCCATAAAAGGACCCGTAACATCTCTCCCAGCTTGCAAAACGAGCTTGTCCTCAAGCTCGAGGGAGATCAAAGGTGTTTGCGTCAGCCGACACCCTCATCATCAGAGTCCTCGACGTGCAGATAGAAAAACCGTTTGCACCTATGGTCGTGAGTGTACTACTCGTCGCTGTTGAAACATAAGCCCTTGGCGCGCCGTTCCATCATCACGTCCCGTGATAGTTTCCGGACTGGTGGGGATGGATGTCCCTCTGAATGACCTGGTTGAATGCCAGTGTCGATGGGCAAATAGACCTCATGTGTCAGTTGGAGGCGACGGTCACATATCCTAGCCAGACTCATAGTAGTCACTAAGTCTGGAGGTGCCTCAAATTCGACATCAAGTCGTAGGCGATCGCGAAGTTCGGCGATGAAGATGCCGACTTGCATCTCTGGGGAAAGCGCGACGTGCGCCAGAAGAAGTTGAAACTGGTCCAAATAGTCGTCCACGGAGCCTGCTTGGCGTAGTGTTGTGAGGACACCAAGAGGGTTGCTACGGATGGGAGGGTTGAAATGCAGGTTGCAAAATCGCTTGAAGTCGTCCCACGTTAGGCACGATTGATCAGTGAGGAGACGAGTGACCCAAAGCAAGGCCGAGTCGAGAAAGTGGAAGGAGGTCAGAGGGAGCCGTTCAGCTGCCGGCGTTTGTTGATGGCCAAAGAATTGTTCGCACCTGGTGAGCCAGCCCAAAAGATCAGTTTTCCCATCATAGGTGGGGAATTCCAACCAGGTATAGCGCGGCTGAATGACAGCTTCATGGCGTAAGAGGGTCTGCGGTGGCGGCTCATGGCGGATGATCGGCGGTAGCGGAACTGGACTGCTGCTGACGTGATCCATGGGTGGAGTAGTAACAACGGGAAGGGAGGCGGTCACCTTATTAAGTTTGGCGGTGATAGTGGCCATGTCGTCCCGATGCCGGGTTTTGGCGTCCCGAAACCGTGCTTCCATGGAGGTCATGACAGTCTGCAGCACGTCCTGGAGAGCAGCCGTAAAATCTTGCGAGTCTCCCATATTGTGGATGGAGGTAGCACGGGATAAGGAGCGGGTGACGGGACGGCGAGAGTGCTCGACGGTGGCTGTTTGGGAGGTGCCGCGAGATCCACGTCGTCTCCCAATGATGGAAGAAAATACTCCTTACAGAATAATGCCCTTGATTGAAATTAATTCTTATGTGCTGAAAATGATTTAAATTCTGGTGTAGAGAAGGAATTAAAGTCCCATGCGTGAGTGTCGGTCCAATCTAGAAGGAGTTACGGGAGATGCGTTTGTTACACGTGTTTCTCGTCGGTAGAGGACCCGCGGCCCGTTGTTTCCTTGTGCGTCGAGCGATTGTCGTACGGATCGATGGGACAGAGTAGGAGTGGCAGTCGGGCGAGGATCCCGCCCCAGAGATGTGCTCGACTCTGCTGTCGACAGGATGGGTGCAGGTTCTGGACGGATTTTGCCGGATTGTTCTCCCTGCGGAAGGAGAGGCAGCCGCAGCCGCTGGAGCCACACAAAGATCCCGCAGAGGTTCGATCGGAGGAGACGAGCACGCAGGTGGTCTGTGCGGCTGTGTCGTCGTCGAATGGAGGTTTCGAGTGCGGTGGGCTTTAGGAAGCCGCGCGTGTGCGGGTGACTGCGTCAATCGATGGTGTCGATCTTGGCTGTAGAGAGAGCCGCAGATTCGTGGTGGCATGTGCGGACTCCACCGAGGTAGAAGAACCGGTGGGGCCACGGGAAGAAGAGAGGTATCGCTGGAGGAGCGGATGGTGTGCGTTCTGGGATCGCGGCAGGGCTGTCAGCGGAAGAACAGTTTTGGCTCTGATACCAAGGTGTTAGGGACCGACTCGGAGGTCGCCAGAAGAGTAGCCGGAGGTGGAGATGACGAAGGCGGGGATACTACAGAGCCTTGACCGCGACTGCCTATGCGGGGCGTGCTCGAGAGAGAGCTTCCACGATCTCTTTTAGGGTTGGGAAAATAGACTTCTTTATTCATACCAATACAAGACCCACTGAGTCCTTTAAATAAGACTTACAATCGACATCAAAAGGAAAGAACATGAAAGAAAATAACGACAGACTTGGACATGCGACTAAAAAGGACATCTCATAAAGACATGACATAAATAACGACGCTCTATAAGGAAGCGACTCTTATGACATAATGAATGTATATTAGAAAATAACTAATACTAAATAACGTCATAAAAGGATCTGTAACAGTTTACCATGTAACTTCCAACATTTCGCCATCACATGGACTTCAACGCCTCAATGATAATAGACATGTGGTTAACTCCATCCTCATTTGGTAGTATGTTGATTTCCTCCTTTATCAGTTCTCTCACGTCCTTTACCACAACTCCCCTGGTCACCCATAGTTGTGCATAAACATGACAGAACTATCAGGGGCTAGGGTGCCTCCTGAAGTTTATTTGTTGATCGAGTCATCACCCATGCTCTCACCACCATTGCATAGGCTTAAGACAAAGTAATCATTGTGACATGCCCCAAAATTTGAGATCTAATAGCATTGAATTCTTGTCTCAATTGACCTAAAAGGATGATCATAGTCAGAAGCTCTCTTTGTTCCATCATAGACTTGACAAGTTCAGTGATGGAAAAAAGGGCATTCAACTCTTCATTTAAGGGGATGAAAATACCAAAAACGTTTGGCAACTGAGCAAGTCCTCATAACACAACTATTCATGCATGAGACACATCGCAATACAACAAGAATACTTAAATAGTTCCATAGTTGCTTCATGGTGGTGCAATGAGAGAACAAATTAGACATCTTAGTCACCATATTATCCCACATGAAGTTCACAATGTTGGCATCAGACATGTGCTTTTTCCATAACAAATAATTTTCCTTGCCTTTTAACTTTCCGGTGGTGAATTTAGTCAGGTGAGTGTGAACGGCACTAAACAACCTAGTTCGGCTCGAACTCCTTGTAACTGCCGAATCATGCATGATACCCAAATCAATTGGAATGAAGACTGCAACGGATCCTATGGACCGACGCTTGTTCTGATACCATGAAAGGATTTAACACCAGGATGGAAAAACACAAGCGGGTCCAGCCAACACCTTTGTTTTCCCTTCATCCCATCTCAACATATTTTCTCGTGGTCATTCAAATAAATTTTAATCAATCCCTAAAGACTTGAGAAGAGGTTAAATTAACCTCTGGTAAGTTTAAGCAATTTTCACCACTCTTACATAAAACAACTACATGTTCAAGCCGCCAATGTTAAAGAGTATGAAGGTGAAGTGGCTTGCCAACGACTCGGTACAAGAGCAGATTCAATATTTGGAGTTCGATGATTATCTTCGGTATCAAGACATTATCAAGGAAATGCATAATCAATTTTAAGTTGTGTTGGGCTGCTTCTTTGAGTTTGGGTGTCTCACATTTTAGCAAGTGATGATGAGTGCCATTTTATTTTTCCATATATAGCTTATATATTTTAACGGAACATGTCTCCCTTTTCACATGTGGATGTATACTTATTTTGGTTGAATACTTATTTTGGTTGAAAGTTTGGTCTGTTAATGTACTTGACCTCCATTTTGTTTTATTTCATGTTCAAATTATTAACTCCCATGGGCACTTGAGCATTCGACAACCATTTGTCATGCGATTTGTCATATAGTGTCATTTATTAAATTTTTACTAGTTCTTTATGTAATCACCATCATTTAATTTCTTAAACATATATTGTAACTCCTTATTTTTGTGTCTATAAACTTATAATGTTTCATTGGAGAATGTTATCTCCTGCAATTAGATGAGCTTTCAAAAAAACATTTACCATTCACAGTTCTTATAAAACTCAAATTATTGCATTCTAAGGTGCATTCCCCACGGTGTTCAAAATGGAATGAATCATATATTCATATGGGAGGAGGAATCAGCCACAAAATGTTTTTCAGCCCCAACCCCTAGAAGTCGAATAATAATAAACTTCTACACTTCGCCATATGGACCACTAAACTAAATCATCAAATAAGGAAAATACACAATTATGGATAGCCCTTCTAATTAAGCTAAAGCTAACTAAAAAAAGAATCCAAACCTAAGGCAAATGAAATTGAACCGTAATCCTCGTAAGGGATTACAAATTCCAAAACCCTTCAAATTAAATGTTAATTCAGTCAAGATCAAATCAGATCAGATATATCAACCTAAAATCTAATATAAGCAACATCATCTCTAGTAAGGAGCCTAAGCGCCCAAAAAGTTGATATTTTTCTATAAAGATTTTCACACAGGCATCCATGTCTATTGTCTCAACTGAAATCTAAGAAAATGGAGGGTAACTAGAAAACTTTAGTGTAACTAGAAAACACATAGTAGCCTCTAATGAATCATCAAGAATAATAAAGTGGGAGCGAATAGTAAATTAGCCATCTCTTTGGATACTTACAAGACTTCTTTGATCTGTATTAGGCACAAAAACATGGATTGGAGTCCCAGTAGTCATTCCTGCATAAATTATATCAAACACTCAATCCCTTCGCGAAATCACACCAATCTAACAAGACTACGATAAAGGGCAGCCCGGTGCACAAAGCATCCCCGCGCAGCGAGGGTCTGGGGAAGGGTCCCACAACAAGGGTGAAATGTAGGCAAACCTTACCTTGCATTTTTGCAAGAGGCTGCTTCCAGGACTCAAACCCGTGACCTCAAGGTCACACATCGACACCTTAACCGGTGAGCCAAGGCTCCCCTTCCTAACAAGAATACGATGGTTTAAGAAAAAATTTAATATGGTGCACGAATTTAATAGGAAGAAGCCAAAAGATCCAACCGTCGGAGATTCCAGAAAGAATTTTGCATGTATCTGTTTCCTTCCTTGGGGTAGTTATTCGGCTCTGTCCTGGCCTCCTTTATTCATAAGTCATTAGTTTTTGAAATGTAGAAAACAGAAGGATTTTTGAAATAGCAACAGTTACCTTCTGTCAAGCTCTGCTTGCATATCAGCTTCACAAAGAGGTACTCTGGGTGGGCAACCACTGATTGTACAACCAACACCTCCACCATGAGACTCTCCATAAGTTGCAACTTTGAAGAAATTTCCAAAGACATTTCCAATGGCTTTCACCTCTATCATTACCAAATGGAACATTTCAGAATAATTATACTGCAATGCATTCCTTCAAATTCTTGTGGATGATCATGTAGCAGATTGAAAATAGAAGTGCTAAAGAAAATTCCATGAAGGGCAATATAAGGAAATGCCCAACCAACACTGTTGAAAGTTAAATGTCTCAGGTTCCTTCTTCCCACCTCCAATGAAGAAATTTGTGGAAAAGTTTTTTTTAGAAATTTTAGATTAAGCCAGGTAATACTACGCAAAACGGAAAATCATAGCTTGCTAATGCAAGATATTGATCAATTAGGCCTGAAAATGCATCGATCAATCCGAAAAGATACAGATGATTGGATAGAGAGTGAGATAATGAATGGCAAAATCAATTTCGGAGAAGAAGAAGGAGGGAATACCTAGCCTTCGAGAGGGATCGGGCAATCTTCGGAGAGAGATCTGGACAGTGGAGGGGGAAGACAGGCCGCGCAGATCCGAGGAGCTGAAGCCGAGGCCGAAGCTGCCGCCCGACTTGTTCCCCTTGAGGAAGGGCTGGGAAGAGATCGAAGCCGCCGCCGCTGCCATGTAGAGAGAGAGAGAGAGAGAGAGAGAGAGAGAGAGAGAGATTCTTAGAAGTTTGAAGTGACGATGGCAGGAATCAGAGAAGAGAGAGAGAGAGACAATAAAATATTAAAATCCCTCACTTCACCTACCCGTGGAAGTAGTTGAGGGAGGACTCCCGTCTGCCGTGATGGACTTCTCCCGGTTTGGAGGACCAAACCGTAATATCAAAAATTATTTTAAATAATAATTAATATTTTCATTCATTTTGTATGTAATTTTTTTTAAAAAGGTGAAAGATAAATTGTACACCTAAATACACACTCCATCGTAATCGGAAATCTCGGTTCCGTTTGGTGCGACGTTTTTGCTCCGATGAGTTTGAACAAAAATGTCATCGACATAGAATGTATGTTCGGTTGTGAGGTCGGGTGTTCATTCTATGTCACCGACATAGAATGAACCGAATCCACTCGAATCGACTCGAAACGACTCGAATCAAATCAAATTGAGTAGCTCTTCATTCGAATCAAAATTTGTCATAGAATGCAGATATTTATATTTTGTTCGAATATTTGAATTTGAATTCAAATTCGTCCCAAAATCCTATATTCAAATTTGGATTTGAATTCTTATTGGGGCCGCGATTCAAATTCAAATTCGCTTTAGATGAACGACCAAATAGATTTTTATCGGACGACCAGAATTGTCTTCATATAATATAGATATTGCTATTGCTCGCGAACTATTCGTAAATCTTTGATCATACAAACAATATTATTCGGTTTCGGTCACTCGAATCCGAATTCAAATACAGATTTTAATTCAAAATATACTAATCTTAATTGAATCTTTATGAATCGATTCCCAAATTATTCACGAACTATTTTATTTACGAACATCCCTACTAGCAACATTTTGATATTTTATTTTTGTATTATAAAAAAACCCAAATAATCCCGTGTGAACAAAACACTTTCATTTCATGAACAATAATCATTTTGTTCATGAACAATAATCTATTTGTTTAAAGATGTATTTTTTTTATTAATTTATTATAAAATAAGATATATAAAATAATTAAGTCGATGGATATACATCCAACCAATACTAAGAACAAAATCAAGAGAAATCGAAAGACTTTGATCAAAAATATCATCTTTTAAGGTATGAAAAAAAAAGATCAAAAATACAACTATGAGAAATCATCAACCGACGAAATGGCGCGGAGGCTGATTTTTTCATAGCGTATCGAAGTGAGCAATTCATGGCATGGGGCCACATATTCGCTCAAGTACTCAAAACTTAGAACCTCGGAGAATCAGATCGCTAATATAGCCCAATCAAAACTCCAATTCAAAGCGGCGTAGAAACTCATCCATGTAGGCCTTGGTAGTACCTATTCAAGCATTCAGTAGCCCGATATGCACGGAAAATAAGGCTCCATTTGGTTAGGTGTTTTTGCTCAAGTGAGTTTGGACAAAAACACAACCGTCATAGAATGTAATGTTTGACCTTGTTTTGAATATAAAAGTGGATTAAGTTCCTTAGTTGAGACCGGGCGTTCACAAACAAAGATTCATAATCACCGCATTCACAATCGTTACCACCGTGCCAAACAAAGCCTAAACAACTTATAAATAGACGCAATCTGAGAACCCGCGGAGAGTAGAGCCTCCTAACCTTTTTCGTTTTCATTGTAGAGGTTGTGGAGCTATTAACTTCAAAGATCTCATAAGCCATCTTCATCCTCTTCTCCACAGAGAACTCTCAAGGCCCACTAGGATGAGTGGCTTCAGTTGGAGATGAAGATAAAACAGTATTCTTAATTGGAGCTCCCTCCCTCCGGTTGAAAAGCGCAACGAAAAGAAAATGCTCAAACAAAAGTCTCAGCTCCGTTTGGCACGGGGCTGGTGGTGTTGAACGCGGTGGTTATGAACGTCATTCATGAACGCCTGGCCTCATGTGAGGAACTTCGTTCACTTTTATATTCAAAATTGTTTTCTTTTCTTGGTGGCAGTCATAACCGTTGTCATACCAAACATACATTCTATGATGGTGGCGTTTCTATCCAAACTCACCGGAGAAAAAACGCCACGCCAAATGGAGCCTTAGGTGCTCGATTTGGGGCAGCTAATGATGATGAGAAAGCTAAAGTGAGAAAGCAGTTGTGAAAATAGAGATGTTAGAAAAGCATTGACGAGAAAACTGCATCCAACACTAATAACGGAATACCCACATGGCAAAGCATGAAAACCACAAAGAAAAATCTTCTCAATTATAGAAGCACAAAGATAAAAGAGTTCAATTTAGAAAATTTAGGTTTCAGGATATAATTAACATAACACTATCAAATCTTAAGATGAAGTTAGTCACAAAAAATAATTTACTTCATAAGCAACGAAGCATTAACGGTGAGGATCCCTCTATCAGAAATATCAAGGGCTCATATTTAGCTCAAGGCACTCAAGGAAAGGACAGCATCCAAAGGCCCGTATTCATCTCAAAACATCGCCGCATCATCAACGGTCTGGATGATAAGAAGCGATCAAATGGCACAGGCGGAAACCAAATTTCAAATCTTAAGATGAAGTTCGCCATACGTCCTGGGAGAACTTTTTTTTATCTCGGGTCCAAAACCCGTGTACAAAAGTTCGGCCACGAACAGAATGAATGAATTTGAACCGACATTCAAGATCAGATTTTTAACTGTGCTAGCGAGGAGCTCATCAACATTCTGCAACTTCTTTCCATCACCAGGAAATTTGAATAATCTACCATTCTTAATTGTAAAGGAAATTGCAGCAATCAAATAAACATAAGCTGCAACTATATGCTTCAGAAATGAGCAGTTATGAGCAGTATATCTAGGACTGAAACCTGTCATTGCAGTTGATTATGAAAGCAAACATAAGCTGCAACCATATGCTTTGCAGGATCTGTATGGATCGTTCTAACCCGGGAATTCGTCGAGTTCTGTTTATGGGGTTGGGAAAATCTGCCAAGAACTCTCCTCATGTACTACGCGAACTTCCTCTCCGCGCTCGAGAGCTACTTCCAGACAGTTAGTTGCAACACACAAGAATTCAATGCCACGGTCGTCAACCACGACCTCCACTACATCACCTGTGACAATCCTCCCAAGTAGCACCCACACATCCTCAACCTTGGAGCACCACGGATATGATCGAAAATGAGAATGTGCGGGTCGCTTCATCGGCCCGCGAGGACAAAAGGGGGAGGTTGGTGCCGATGATAGGGGAGGAAGGTCTTGCACGAGGATCGGGATTTCTGTGGATCGTGCGTCTCGCGAAGGTTAGGGCAGCTCTGCGAAACGCGTGGCTCTAATGGCTGGGCACCGCCCGGTTGTCCCAAAAGAGGCGAAAACACCTTTTTAAAAAACGCTTCATTCAAAAAGTTGTCCAAACAAACAACTTAAAAATAGCGTTTGCGGTTCCAAAGCAGCTTTTGCATCCACAAACGCAGCCTCAGGCTCTGTTTGGGACAGCATACGCTGATGAGAAAGCTCTATTCAAAAAGCAAACGCATTTTTGTGACCGTTTGTTTGCGCATGTGTTGGAATAGAGCGTTTCTAAAAGGGCGTTTTTAGTGCTTTTTTGGAAAATTGGGGGAGAGGCCACGTAGCTGTCGAGAAGCACGTTTCGCATGGAAAAAAAATCACGTAGCACTCTTCCGTTTGCCGTACCATTACCGCGCTCTGTTCTTCCCATTACGTGCAGCGCTCTCCCCCCATTACCGCCACATTGTTCTTCATCTCTCCATCGGATGGCTGTAATGATCACGATGAGCCGGTTTCTCGCCGCTTCCACCGGTTTCACCCGTCTTCACCAAACTCACGCCGTCTTCGATGCACCTTCGGCATTTCTTCATTTTTCTTCCTCAAGTCGGACAAGCGGATACTTGTGAAGGGCTGTAGATAATTTCTGCAATCCCGCTCTCCCTTCTCTCCTTCCTCTGGATTTCTCATGGCATCCCGCATACTAGTTTTCAGGAGCAGGACTGATGATTATACTATTCTAATGTGCTCTGATCAAAGGAAGTATGCCTTTATTTTAGTGAAATTCTGTTCTAGCTCCATTCTCATGGCTAAGTGCATATTTTTCTCCTTTTTCTGGTTCGATGATAAATAATAATAAAACTCGTCGTTGTGGCCTGAACTTTACATGCCCGTATTTGGAAGCTTCGTGTCGGTAGACATGAAGGAGGGCAGGATATCTCCGAGGACTTTGTCGAGTTTATGAATACTAGTAAGGAGTCATGATATTTACTATCTGAATAATTGTGGCTGAAACAGATCGATCAATCACAAGAACCCCCATCACTGATTCACTGCCAGGGTATATCCAAAGTTGTTGCTTGCTGGAGGCATTCATACATACATATTCAACAATGGGTCCGAGACAGTGAAGATAAGAAAGTTCGAGGCATGGGAAATGGCCAAAGCTCGTATTAGCTGAGTTTTAGAAGGCATTGAAATCGGTCATCTTTCATGTTCAGGCGGGAATGAAATGATTTTACATTGGGCCTATGGCTGGTTATTTCCAAGAGATAGCAAATATGTCTTCTATCCTTTGTCTGTAGCTGGATGTTGCATGAGCAACACATTCATGAGTTGAAAGAGGTAGAAACTGTTCTTCTTTGCTGTTCTATTTATCAAAATTGAACTTTCCATATTGATTTCAGGATTATATATTGAATTGTATAGAGATGTTCATGTTGTTTTCACCCAAGTAGCTCTATAATTTGTTTTAAACTAATAGTTTGAATGTTAGATGAACAGCAATCAATGAGAAAGAGGATTATCGGAACCTTTTTATTTCTAAACTATGCAGACATTTATGTTTTATCAACATGTTTTTTCAAACAGCTATTATGTCAAACAGTTAAATATGCAACACCATTTCAAACAGCACTAAAACGTAGATTCTCCAAACGGTCTACAATTTTCTCATAAGTGTTTTCCTGACAGCTCTATTCTCACCACTTTCTCATCAACATCAGCTGTCCGAAACAGAGCCTTAATCTCCATTGTTAGAGAAATAAATAAAAAAGTCTTTCATTGAATCACAACCCTCGAATCTCGATTACAATAACAAAATCAGGAAAAGAGAGCAATAAGATCAAGAATGCATGTTCGGAGAATATACAAAGATAAATATCAGCAGTGCGTAGCTTATTTAAGTATAAATATATATGCATATAGTTCCCCCAGAAGGTTAATTAAGCTTACAGTATTATGTCTACTGCTGCTCCCCACTTCTTTCAGCCGTCGGCTCCGCAGTGCCAGAATTCTGCTGATCATCCACCCCCCTATTGCTAACTTTTATCTCCAGCAGGCGCTCCACCGGCTGCCTGCATATAGGGCATCGATTGGTCTGGTACCGCAGAAACTTCGCGCATCCACTGCACATGCACTGCAACCGGCGAAGAAAAAAAAATTACATTTGTTGTAGCAGTGCGTATGCGTATTAATATACAAGGGACACGGTGTCCCTCCATGCACAATATTTGACAATGATTTTTTTTGCTACATTGTATGATAAGAAAATACCGACTCTCTGGTCCTCACAATTTGGGGGAGGTGGCATCTATAGTTGACGCACAATCTCCTTGTATTTGAAAACAAATCATAAATTTTTCATATTTTTACTTTATTTTAGTTTAGAATAATAATAATTGTTGCACTACTGGGTGGCTGTGATGAGTTTGATGGTAAGCAATTTAAATTAACATGGTGCATGGACATAAATGGTACTTTTTCCAGAAGGTACTAATTTCTTCTAGAAGATATGCGATAATGACAGCCCACACGAGGAAGAGAGCATTTCTTCAAATACTATAAAAGATCATGAACTCTAAAGATGCCAAAAAGCCATAAAAAGCGGCAGAAATCCCTATCAAACTTGTAGACTTCTGAGCGAAAACACAAAGATCGGTTCAAGAAGACGTTACCATATGCCGGCAGGGGAGGACGGTAGTGTCCCTCAGCTCTGAGAGGCAAATCACGCACTCTTTGCCAGGATCGTTCCCATCAAAATCACCATCAACGGAATTCCCAATTCCATAGATCTCTTGCAGCTCATATCTGGTTCCGTTCACCCACAAGATCTGTTTCGCCACGCGAACATGGTGTTCTCCGCTCTCCTTCTTCCCGAACACCGCCTGTGTTATCTGTGAGTTCGGAGTCACCGCTCCATGGCTTTTTCCCAAGCCTTGCTGGTCAGCAGGGCATGCTTCTGCTTTGACCACCAAGGGGTACACATCTGTTTCCCCTTCCTTTATCAATTCTGCTTCCTGGAACAAGGAGAAGTCGATCCCAGTACCCGCTGACTGCTTGAACTTCTGGCCAAGGCCATCCTTGAACGAAACAGTCACCGGAGCAGGCAAGCCATCTTTCGTTGGAACAAGGTTGCAATCAAGACCTTCCTTGGCAAAGAAAAGAACAGTAATGCTGCCCATTTTACAAAACCGAATGATTTTAGAGTGCTCAACTGTAAATTTAAACACAGAGGGTACAGACTGCATATAGATGAACCAAAAACACAACATAAATCGATTTAAAAACCAATATCGTCAATGTTTTAATTGTTGATCGGCATGTCCATTTTGAGGGCGAAACGATATTTTTTCTTAAGAAATAGGTTGTCTAATAGTAAAAAAGATAATCAGACATACCCAATCGATATATGAGCCGAAAATTTCGTCCACTAATTTGTTAGGTTATGCTAGTAATGATAGGGATCGTGTCACATGTCCTGCGGTAGGAAATGACGATCGGAGCCGTTTATCTCGTGCGGATCGACGGCTTAAGAATTTTAGTTATTTTTGTATTTATTGTATTTTATTTTAAACATGTACATCCGTTATGATTAGAAGATCATAACCGTTTATAGTAGTTTCGTGCTCTATAAATAAGGATAGAAGACTTCATTGACAGGGATCGAAAATTTCAGAGAAAAATTCCAATTGTGATATGCCGGTGCCGAAACTTAGGTGTGAAGCATAGGCATTTTCCCCTTCCCCTTTGTATGGCCCCTCCCTCTCCATCCCAACCGGCCACCACCATCAATTCTTCCTCCCCCCCCCCCCCCCCCCCCCCCCCTACCACAACTACTCTCCTCCACGACTCATAACTACCCACTCCCTCCCCCATAACCACCCTCACATCCTTCCACAACCACCTTTCTCCAGTAACACATAGCCGACCACCCCATTAACCACCAACTACCCATCTCCCTTAGCCCCCCCGCCAAAAAAATAAAAAAAATAAAATGGACAATCCACAACACTCCTCTCAAACGATTAATTAAATTGCAGGTATTAAGTTTAACCCGTTGTACAGAAAAACGGCTTTCCCCACTCATTTCCCCAAGGCGATCCCTCCTCCTTGCTCCGGAACTAAACTACAAGGTTGTCGGATCCCCTCTCCTCCCCTGTTCCCATACAGAATCAGCTTAGGAACCCAATTCCAGCCTATGGAATTCTTCCCAGACCTGCCACCGCTCCCCTACAACCTACTACTACTCCAGCCGACCACCTTCCAAAACCCATCCAGCCCCCTGTTGGCCTCGCCATCCCCCTGTGTTATGGACTTTGTGCCCAATTATTATGTAATGTTTTTATGTGTTGTGTAGGGGTTTATGATGAGTCCATTAGGTTTTTATCGTATTTTTATATTAGTGTTGGGGATTTACTTTTATGACCTTGTATCTCTAGTATTTAAAAGACCACTTTGATCTTTTAAAAGACCACTTTGATCTTGTAATGGCAAACAAGACTTAGTCTCCTTCCCTTATCTTTGTTTTATGAGATTTGGGTAGCTCTCTCCTCCCAAGCACACCCCGCCTAGGCAGCCGCAGTTCCGACTCCACCGTATCCTCCACCTCCAGTCATACTTCAGTGAGCCCAACAACTTGGTATCAAAACTACGTTGTCCACCTCATCTCTTCCGCATCCAACCACTGAGTTCCGCACGGGCTCGACTCCTGCGTAGCCCTGTTCGTCGTGTATGCATTTGTGCATCGGTCGATAGGACCCGACGTGAAGCCCTGCATCTGGGAAGCCTAACATTTGCGCCCCTGTCCAAGTTTAGGGCGTGAAGCCCTGCATCTGGAAAACTGCACTGGCTCGACTCACGTGCAGCCTTGTTCGTCGTGGCCGCATCTAGGAATCTATTACGGTGCTCGGGAAGGAATCCGGCGAGGGGGAAGGGCCGAGGAGACAAGAGAGAAGAAGAGGGAAGGAAGAGAGGAATAGGGAGCAGCCCTAATTTCAGAATTAATCCAAGCATAGCAAAAACATACAAACACCCCCTTATATAGAGGAGGGGTGCCAATAGCCAAAGTTCGGAATTAAAAGGAAATACAAAATACAGCGAAATAAAATACTCCTGCGATCAAGATAAAATACTCCTGCGATCATTCCCCTGTCGGGTTTGTCTTCCTGCGCGTGTATACCCTCCACGGTGGCTCCTCATCGGGCGTGTCCGTAACAATACCGTCGTCTGGAAAATTTGTCTTGTCCTCAAGGCAGTAGTCCGCGAACTGACGGCGAAAATCCTCCCGCGGTAGTCATGTAGCATCAGAGTCGGGGTGATCGACCCACGCAACGAGGATCTCCTCGGAAGTGGGGTCTCCGGCCATCGGGCAACGACGATCCAGGATCCGGGCTGGGTAGAAGGACGGCTCGCCGGCGAGGTCAATGTCAGGGGGAATCTGCTCCGCAGTGGTGTGGTCGCCCACCGCGCGACGTAGCTGGGACACATGGAAGACCGGGTGGACGCGGCTCCCGGCGGGGAGGCGGAGGCGGTAGGCCACGGCGCCGATGCGCGCTAACACCTCGAAGGGCCCGAAGAATCGCGGGGCCAGCTTTGGGCACGGGCGTCGGGCTACTGTCAGCTGACGGTAAGGGTGCAACTTGATGAAGACCCTCTCCCCCACCTGAAAGGAGAGGTCTCGCCGCTTCCGGTTGGCAAAGGCCGTCATTTTCTGTTGTGCCCGCAACAGAGGCTGCTTCAGATGCTCCAAGATGGTGTCCCTGTCCCGCAGGGAGTGGGCTAGGCTCTCCACCTGGCATTCGCCCGGTAAGTGGCGGAGGATGGAGGGCGGTGGTCGGCCATAAACGGCCTCAAAAGGGGTGGTGCCCGCCGACAGGTGGTAGGCGGTGTTGTACGAATACTCGGCCCAGCACAACCACTTGGCCCATGTCCGAGGCTGCTCCCCCACGAAACAGCGAAGGTAGGTCTCCAGACAGCGGTTGAGGACTTCAGACTGCCGTCTGTCTGGGGATGGTATGTCGTACTCATGCGTAGGCGAGTGCCCTGCAGCCGGAAGAGTGTGGTCCAAAAAGTACTTAGGAAAAGGGGGTCGCGATCGCTCACGATCGACCGCGGAAACCCGTGGAGTTGGACTATGCCGCTGATGAAGCTGTCGGCCACGGAGGCGGCGGTATAGGGGTGGCGCAGGGGAATGAAGTGCCCGTACTTGGACAGGCGGTCCACCACCACCAGAATGCAATCAAAGCCCTGAGAGCGTGGAAGACGCGTGATGAAGTCCATAGCGACGTCCTCCCAAAAACGGTCCGGAAGTGGGAGGGGCTGCAGGAGGCCCGCTGGAAAGGTAGCCTCATACTTGACCTTCTGACAGGGCAGGCAAGCGGCCACGTACGCCTTGACCTGGCGGAACATGTTGGGCCAGTATAGGGAGGCTGCCAGGCGGCGGTAAGTGCGGAAGGCGCCAGCGTGCCCGCCGGTGGGGGACGCATGAAACTCAGCCATGAGTCGCGGAATGCTCGGAGACGAAGGTGCCACGACCATGCGCCCCTTGTGGAACAGGCGGCCCGCGATGAGCGAGTACGGGGGATGAGCGTCTCCGTTGACGAGGAGAGCGGTACGGATGCGGGCTAGTACGGGGTCGGCGTCCACCTCCTGCTGAATGACCGCCGCATCCTCCCACACTGGGCGGGAGATGGCAGACAATTCTGTGGTCTGGCTCTGACGGGAGAGAGCATCCGCTGCGCGGTTGGCCTTGCCGGGCCGGAACTCGATGGTAAAATCGTACCCGAGGAGCTTGGCGACCCACACCTGCTGGGCGGGGGTGGCAATCTTCTGCTGAAGGAGATAGCGCAGGCTGTGATGGTCGGTGCGAACTACGAAGGGGCGCCCCAGTAAGTACGGGCGCCAATGCTGCACGGCGAGAACGAGGCCCATGAGCTCGTTCTCGTATGCGGAGTGGCTGCGGATGGTGCTGGAGAAGGCACGGCTGAAGTAGGCGACCGGTCGGCCGGCCTGCATAAGGACGGCTCCTACCCCGGAGTCGGAGGCGTCACACTTTACCAGGAAGGGTCGAGTGAAATCCGGCATGGCCAACACCGGGCCCTGGACCAGGGCCTGCTGGAGGGCGGAGAAAGCGGCAGCGGCCGCGGCCGACCACTGGAAGGGGCCCTCTGCGGACTTCGTCAGAAGCTGGGTGAGGGGCCGCGCTAACGCCCCGTATCCCTGAATGAAGCGACGGTAGTATCCGGTCAGCCCGAGGAAACCCCGGACGTCGCGGAGCGAGCGGGGTGTCGGCCAGTGGAGCACCGCTGAAATCTTGTCCGCGTCCATGGCGACCCCGCGGGCGGAAATAGTGTGGCCCAAGTAGCTGACCTCCGTCACTCCAAAGGAGCACTTCTTCGGATGGAGCCGAAGGTGGTGTTCGCGGATGGTGGAGAGAGTCTGGCGAATGTGACGGAGGTGATCCTGCCATGAAGAGCTGTAGACCAAAATGTCATAAAAAAAACAAGAATGTGTCGTCGAAGTACCGCCCGGAAGATGTCGTTCATCGTGGCCTGGAAGGTGGCAGGGGCGTTGGTCAGGCCGAAAGGCATAACCAGGAACTCGTAGTGGCCGTCGTGCGTCCTGAACGCCGTCTTCGCAATGTCGGCAGGCCGGACCCGAATCTGATGGTACCCGGCTCGGAGGTCCAGCTTGGTGAAGAAGAGCGCGCCATGGAGCTCGTCCAGAAGCTCCTGAATCACCGGGATCGGGTATTTGTCGGGGACGGTGGACTTGTTGAGCTCGCGATAGTCCACGTAGAAGCGCCAACTGCCGTCCTTCTTCCGAACCAGGAGGACGGGGCTGGAGAAAGGGCTAGCACTGGGCCGAATGAGGCCCCCCATCAGCATCTCGTGTACTAGTCGCTCGATCTCATCCTTCTGCACATGGCCATAGCGGTAGGGTCGAACTGACACAGCCGCGGTGCCGGGCTGAAGGGGAATGGCGTGGTCCGTCGGCCGAGCCGGCGGCAGGCCGCTCGGGGTGTCGAAGACGTCGGCGAACTCGGAGAGGAGCTCCTGCAAGTCCGCGCTCAGTGGCAGAGTAGGAGGTGGCGGAGCAGACAAAGGCCACAACCAGGCGGAGAAGTCGACGTCGGTGGTATGCTGAAGGGCCCGGAAGGAGACCGGTGTGCGGAGTAAGGCCGAGTCCCCCACCAGGCTGCAGGTACGGCCCCCCTGGAGGAACTGCATCGTCATACGCGCCCAATTGACGCGCACGTCACCGAGTGTGCGGAGCCAGGCCACGCCCAAGATGGCGTCGATCCCGCCGAGGCCAAAGGCATAGAAGTCCGCTGTCACCGTACAAGAGCCCACCGAGAGGGAGAGGTCGTGGCAGCACCCCTGAGTCGATCGGCGGCGGCTGTCACCGTACAAGGTGGCCGCGGTGGAGGGGGGGTGCTCGCACTAGCGGAGGCCCGAGGTCCCAGGTCGGCCTCGACCAAACGGGCCATGTCAAGAGCGTCCGCGACCGTGCGCGGATGGTGTGTGCGAAGGCGGGAGCGGATGTGGGGAAGGAGGCCCTGCATGAAGAACCCCAGGTAGTGATCGGGCGGAAGGCCCGGAACATGAGCCACCAGAGCGACGAACTCATCGATGTAGTCATCAAGTCCGGCCGTCTGTTGAACGCCGCAGAGGCGCTCGATGGCGGACCCCGAGGAGCGAGGGTCGTAGCGGCGGATCATCTCCTGCTTGAGGTCAGGCCAGGAGATGGACGGATTGGTCTGACGGAGCCACCGGGCCCAATGGAGGGCGGAGCCGTCCAGACCGACCACGACGGTGGACACCTTGTCCAACTCCGGCGTGAGGTTGAGATCGAAGTATTGCTCGGCCTTGGCGATCCACCCCAAGGGATCGACGCCCGTAAAGGAGGGAATGTCGAGGGAGAGAGCGGACCGGCTCGGAAGGGCCGGCGGTGGAGCGGTAGCACGGGGGATGGCCGGTGCGGCACCAAGGAGGGACCCGCCCTCGGCGGAGGAGGACGAACCCGGTACGACGGGGGCGGCAGAAGCATGGAAGGAATCGATTTTGGAGTGGAGGGAGAGCAGGGATTCATGCATGGTGGCGAGGAGTTGATCGTGGGCCTCCACGCGGCGGAGGAGGGCTTCGGAGGAGAGATCCGCCGCGGAAGGGTCGGAGGAGCGAGTGTTGGGTGCCATCTGAAGGTCGGATGCCAGCCGATGCTAGGGCAGGGACGGACCAGAGAACGCGGACCGTGGAGCGGAAGGCGCGCTCGATGCGGACCGTGGAGCGGAGGAGGAAGAGGAAGGCGCGCTCGATGCGGACCGTGGAGCGGAAGGCGTGCTCGATGCGGACCGTGGAGCGGAGGAGGGAGAGGAAGGCGCGCTCGATGGAGGAGCCGGGAGCGAGCGGGGCCGATTCCGACGGAAGACGCAGGAGCGACAGCGGAATAAGCGGGAGCGGCGGGATATCTGACGGAAGAAACGGGAGAAAAAAGAACCCACCACGCAGAATTAATGGCTCCGGCGGCAAGGAAGGCAGGCGGATCCGGCAGGTCGGACCAAATATTACGGTGCTCGGGAAGGAATCCGGCGAGGGGGAAGGGCCGAGGAGACAAGAGAGAAGAAGAGGGAAGGAAGAGAGGAATAGGGAGCAGCCCTAATTTCAGAATTAATCCAAGCATAGCAAAAACATACAAACACCCCCTTATATAGAGGAGGGGTGCCAATAGCCAAAATTCGGAATTAAAAGGAAATACAAAATACAGCGAAATAAAATACTCCTGCGATCAAGATAAAATACTCCTGCGATCATTCCCCTGTCGGGTTTGTCTTCCGGCGCGTGTATACCCTCCACGGTGGCTCCTCATCGGGCGTGTTCGTAACAGAATCGATCGATAAGAGCCGATGTGCAACCTTGCATTTGGGAAGCCCTGTTTTAAAGAGCGACTTTTCCTGTGCTTCGTCGGCAACAGGCCATCGCCGTTTGGATCGACGGCCCACACCGCTGCGTCAATTGAGCAACCGACCCCTTTTTCTCGAGCCCCCAACAATGCCGCAGCCTTACGCGAGACCGACCCCTTTTACTCGAGCCCAACAACCTACTTTATATGTTAAAAAAGGTGTTCTTTTTTTTGACTCATTATAAGGAAGCGTAGCGACTCTCGTGGCAACTCACAATCAGTCGTCTCAGAGGAATCCAGTCGTCCAATCACCTGCTCTCTATCACGTGCTACTCCCAATTTATTATTGATAGTCATATGCATTATGGGGGACTCTCCCGCTCTAATGGATGCTATCACGGATTTAATAATGCAAACATTCATGGCATCGATAAAAGTACGATTTCGGGACGCCGAAGCACGTCATCGGGAGGACATGACCACACTCACCAACAAGCTTAATGATTTGACAACCGCCATTTCGGTCATTACTACCCCACCTACAGATCACGTTGCAGCAGTCAGGCGCCTCCACCGCTGCTTCTCTGATCTGATCCCCGGCCAGGGTACTGCCCGAAGGCAACATCGTTCCCCATTATATCAAGTTGACATTTCCAATTTATGATGGTAAGGACGATCCCTTAGGCTAGCTCACCAGATGCGAACAAATTTTTAATCATCAGCAGACACTTGTGACAGAATAGATAAGTCTGACCACCTTCCACATGCTTGATCACTCAGTTATGATTCGCCTGTTTGCAGCCGAACAATCATGTAATGATCTAGCGCGACTTTAAGCGGGCCTTCAACTTGCGTTTTGCCCCCCCCCCCCCCCCCCCCCGATTCGCAGTAACCCCCTTGGTTCCCTCACGACGTTACGTCAAACAGAGCTGATTGATGGATATCTAGAACAATTTCAGATTCTTCTAACTCAAGTCACGATACCCCCTAAGATGCAGGTCACCATCTTTACAAGCGGGCTTCGCGATCGACTATGTTTGGACATCAAATTCGAGGTCCCCCGGAACTTGGTGGCTTATAAATTGTGCGACCGCCGATTTCAGTTGGCAAAGGAAGCTTACATCACCAACAACACAGGGAATCCGGAGGGGCGTGCCGAGGGCACCCACACCCCGCAGATCCGTCAATTGTCTCCTACTGAAATGTCAGACCGGTGCGCACAAAGGTTATGTTATAACTGCGATGGACAGTATACTCGCGGACATCGGTGCAAAAGACTTTATCTGCATGTGGAGGACTCTGATGATGAGGGGGTTGGGTGAAGTTGGCACCATCATTGCTCTCTTTTGAGCTTGAGGTCAAGCTCTTTTTGCACGGCGGAAGAGATGCTATGGGCTTCATGCCCAATTACTATGTTATGTCTTTATGTGGTGTGTATGAGTTTATTATGAATCCATTAGGTTTTTATCGTATTTTTATATTAGTGTCGTGGATTAACTTTTATGCCCATGTATCTCTAGTGTTTAAAGGACCTCTTGGGTCTTGTAATGGCAAGCAAGAATTAGTCGCTTTCTCTTGTCTTTGTATTATGAGATTTTGGTAGCTCTCTCCTCCTGAGCACACTCCGCCTAGGCAACCGCGGTTCCGGCTCAACCGTATCCTCCGCCTACAGTCATGCTCCGGCGAGCCCATAACAACATGCGACATCCAATATCTGAAATTTTAAAACTCAATCTAACATGTAAGCGACATCCGATATTTACATCCTTGAATATAGTAGTGGAACTTATCAAACCCCATTATTTTTGAAGGGTTGAGGCAATACCAGTGACAAATGCTTCCATGTCCATCTAAAAGCAAACTCGTCAACTACTTGGTATCCCCACTAACACATGCAAACTCTCAGTTTCATCAGAGAAACAATTTATCTTCCAAGAAAGATAGGTAACTACATCAAACAACTGGTAGCAAAGGTGATAGAACTCCAAGGCATACCTACAAGTGCCCACACAGTGTCCCACAACAGCTTATTGAGGAAGAAGGGTGAAGTATCAACCATCATTTTTTTTATTAGACAAACCCAAAACTTAAGGTGCAGAATTGTTTCCACATATTCCAATGCCTAGTTAAAATAATAAATGAAATTTGTGCCTATCAAATTCTTTTCATATTAAAGAGCCGAAAAGAATCCATGAATCCCTAGTCAAAATAAGTCTTTAACTAAAAACAGGAAAAAATCCAAGTTCATAAAGTAGAAAAACACCAGGTCCATGGAAGGAAATATTCAAGAGAATGACCGAAGGTGAAGTACTAGTGTGGATCAGAATATAATTAGCCTGAATCTTTTGTCTTTTCTTAAATTCACATAAGCTGCCTCATTTCTTTTTCTCTATGGATAGACTGAATAAATTGCATATTATAAGGATGTGTTTCGCTGAATAAGAGCTTGCTTCAGTTTTTTGAATTTCCTTCACATTTTTGGGCAGACCGGCCATCCTTTGATTGGATACAACTCAGCGTTACTAAAATTAAGGCAAATCATATAGCTATAATGTTCGAGAAAAATGATCGTTGATAGGGTTTCCTTGAAGGCGCTAACCGCACCCCATTCATGGATGTGCGGTTATCCAAAGAAACCCCACTATCCCCGTAACCACCCAACATGTGGGTGCAAATAGTAAAATTCTGCATCATGGGATGCAAATAGTAAAATCCTCCAACATGGGGGTGCAAATAATAAATTCCTCCATCATGGAGTGCAAATAGTAAAATCTCACATCATGGGGTGCAAATAGTAAAATCCCCCATTATGGGGTGCAAATAGTAAAATCCTTCAACATGTGGGTGTAAATAGTAAAATCCTCCAACATGTGGGTGTAAATAGTAAAATCCTCCAACATGGGGGTGCAAATAGTAAAATCCTTCAATACGGTCTGCGTATAGCAAATAATATGGTTATGGTGTGCACATAACCATATCCGTCATATGAATACATATCACCGCAAAACTATACAAACTGGTGTGCGCGTAGCTATATTCATGATAAGTGTGCGTATAACACATAAATTGGTTATGGTGTGCGGGTAGCCGCATAACCACCATAACTACCCTAACCACCCATTTAGTTACGAAAGTGCCACCCTAAAAAATTATAAATAGAACCCCAAGGCTTCTCTTTTTTCCATCTTCTTCTCCTCCTCCATCTCTCCCCTCTTTTGAGACTTTCTCTCTCTTCGGCCGGGAAAATCCTCCTACGGATTTTCTCTCTCCTCCTTCTTCCTTGTGCGCTCACAAGCGCGCCTCCTCCTTGCGCGCTCACAAGCGCGCGTCCTCCTTGCGCGCTCACAAGCGCGCGTCCTCCTTGCGCGCTCACAAGCGCGCGTCCTCCTTGCGCGCTCACAAGCGCGCGTCCTCCTTGCGCGCTCCCAAGCGTGCCTCCTCCTTGCGCGCCTCCGTGCGCTCCGCTTTCAAGACCGCTCCAAGCGCGCCACCGTGCGCTCCGCTCGCAAGACCACTCCAAGCGCGCCTCCGTGCGCTCCGCTCTCAAGACCGCTCCAAGCGCGCCTCCGTGCGCTCCGCTCTCAAGACCGCTCCAAGCGCGCCTTCGTGCGCTCCGCTCTCAAGACCGCTCCAAGCGCGCCTCCGTGCGCTCCGCTCTCAAGACCGCTCCAAGCGGCCTCCGTGCGCTCCGCTCTCAAGACCGCTCCAAGCGCGCCTCCGCGCGCTCCGCTCTCAAGACCGCTCCAAGCGCGCCTCAGTGCGCTCCGCTCTGAAGACTGCTCCAAGAGCGCCTCTGCGCGCTCCGCTCTCAAGACCGTCCAAGCATAACCCCGCGTACTCAGCAACAAGCACTCCGCACACTCAAGAACAAACGCTCCAGCCTCCAGCAAGAACAACACTCCAAACTCCTCTAGCGCCGCAGGAGACAACCGAAAGAGACAAAGACGCACAGAGCACATCGATCCAACCTTCAAGCTGCAGTCAAAACCTCTAGAGCGCTTAGAGCGCAGCATCCCCATCTGCATCAGACAAAAGTCTTAGCTCCAGGAGCGGTGGCTTGTCACCCTCCGAGTATCTCTCTCTCAACAATTGTAACAAGAGGCGGCATGTCGCCCTCGAATTCTTTAAAGTAGCTTTGTACAACAACCAACAAATAGTGGAGGTTTCGGCCGGCACAGACCCGGCCGCGTGGTTTTTCACCCAGTTGACGAGTTTTCCACGTTAAAAAATTGTCTTGTTAGCTTTCTCTTTTTCTGTGACTGTTTGCGCGCTCAAACGCTCCCGGGCTAAGACGGTCCAATCTAGTCCGATCTACCGGAGCCTTGAGTGGACCGCAACAGTTTGGCGCCGTCTGTGGGAATCGAGTTCCCCCAAAGCTTGAAGAAGACTCTGAAGACAGTATCCGTTGCACAACGGTACTCGTGACTAGAGATCATGGCAGGAAAAGCCATCCGCACAAGTGAAGAATCAATCCCCGGGGGGCATGCTGATTTGGCTCCCCTCCACTCGCTTATCAGCAAACCCGAACGAGAGCTCTCCAGTACGAATGCCCAAGACCGTGTGGCCCGTCCTGACAGAAGTCCAGAAACTCAGTATCAACGCAACCGCCCTGAAGCGACAGGCCATGAGCCTGCAGATGGGAGGCTCACACGTGAAGAAGTCTGTCACATAATTTTTGAAGAGCACGAACGAGCAACGCAGCGTGCCGCTTTGGCCGCTCGCCCTCTCCATTGTCGCTCATCATTTGTACCTGAGGTTCTGGCACATCCAATCCCCCTTGGCTTCAAGCTCCCAAAGATTGAGACATACGACGGAGCGAGCGACCCATCGGAGCACGTCAGACACTTCGCGATCATGATGCAACTCTGTAATGCCACAGATTCACTGCTGTGTCAGGTATTCCCGACAACTTTGAAAGGACAGGATCGCACCTGGTTCATATCCTTGGGGGAGGGAGAAATCAGGGATTTCGCAGAGCTGACTCAACAATTCACAGACCAGTTCATCGCTAACCGCCGGGTGGTTAAAGATCCCTCCCACCTGTCCGGGATCCGTCAAAGCGAAGGGGAAACCCTTAAAGATTTCTTCCGTCGTTTCACCGCTGAGGCACGACAAATTCCTGGAGCAAAACCAGAGCTCCTGCGAGGGTTTTTACTCGCAGGGCTCCGCCCTGGTGTCTTCCACTCTGCATTAATATGGGAGACTGTACCCAGCTACCCCGATCTCGTTCAACGGATCGACGCTCAGATCACTGCCGACGAAGCAATCGAAGCACATAAACAGCAGTTTGACAGAGGCATGAAAAGGCAAAGGGAACAAGAGGCTTCATCAGCCTTCGGGAGGAGCAATGAACATCACGTCAACCCACAACCTCGGCAGCGCCAGAGAAACACGCCCCTCAATACCTCCAGAACAAACATACTTTACGCAATCCAAGATAAGGTGGCGCTTCATAGGCCTAAGTCGATCGCTCCAAACAAAGGAGACCAATCACAATACTGTGAGTTCCACCGCGGATGTGGGCATGACACGGAAGATTGCACAAAGCTAAAGAAGGAAATCGAACGTCTTATTCGACAAGGACTTCTGAAAAGATTCTCGTGAAGCAAAACATTAAATCGGTTGACGACACCTGGGCAAGCGAGAGATCGGACGCCCGCTTGCCTGGAAAGACTGGGGGGCAACCCCTACAAGTGATCGCACCAGGAGAAAGCTCCCTCCCTATTCACCAAGTTGTACTTGCACCTCTTCTCCTTCATGCCGGCTTTATCAGCATTCAATAAAGACGTGTGATTTAACTTCTACACGTGGTTCCTGCGAATTACTTTCTGATTTCATTAACTTCATATGTTTCAGATAACATAGTTTCAATAGGTAAGGTCGCCAGACCTCCGCCTGCCATCGTCAGGGTCCTGCCCCCCTTGACGATCGGTCCCTGCCAAGTTACAATAGGTAAGGTCGCCAGACCTCCGCCTGCCATCGTCAGGGGCCTGCCCCCTTGACGATCGATCCCTGCCAAGTTTCAATAGGTAAGGTCGTCAGACCTCCGCCTGCCATCTTCAAGGGCCTGCCCCCCTTGACGACCGGTCCCCGCCAAGTTACAATAGGTAAGGTCGTCAGACCTCCGCCTGCCATCGTCAGGGGCCTGCCCCACTTGACGATCGATCCCCGCCAAGTTACAATAGGTAAGGTCGCCAGACCTCCGCCTGCCATCGTCAGGGGCCTGCCCCCATTGACGATCGGTCGCTGCCAAGTTTCAATAGGTAAGGTCGCCACACCTCCGCCTGCCATCGTCAGGGGCCTGACCCCCTTGACGATCAGTCCCCGCCAAGTTACAATAGGTAAGGTCGCCAGACCTCCGCCTGCCATCGTCAGGGGCCTGCCCCCCCACTTGACGATCGGTCCCTGCCAAGTTTCAATAGGTAAGGTCGCCAGACCTCCGCCTTCCATCCTCAAGGGCCTGCCCCCCTTGACGACCGGTCCCCGCCAAGTTACAATAGGTAAGGTCGCCAGACCTCCGCCTGCCATCGTCAGGGGCTTAACCCCCTTGACGATCGGTCCCCACCAAGTTACAATAGGTAAGGTCGTCAGACCTCCGCCTGCCATCGTCAGGGGCCTGCCCCCCTTGACGATTGGTCCCTGCCAAGTTACAATAAGTAAGGTCGTCAGACCTCCGCCTGCCATCGTCAGGGGCCTGCCCCCCTTGATGATCGGCCAAGCAAAGTTACAATGGGTCTGCCCTTCTACCCGCACTAGGTTGCAGCGTCGCCATGGCCTGCCCCTCGCGCTCACAAACGGTTCGAAGCGCCTGCCTTTCACTGCGACTATCAACGACATCCCCTAGGTCGGTAACGTGAACATCTCACTACTTGGCTCGAATCGCCCTCCATTCGCCCACGTAGTAAGTTCCAGCACCACCTGTGTCTCGTCCTCCAAACGCCAACATCCAAGAAGAAAAATGCAGTTGACCGCGCAAGATGGTTATAACACCACAAATGCTTAACCATCATCACAAGCAAGTGCTCAAGGCTGGAACAGTAAACAAACACTCAAGCAACGCTCAAGGAGCTACCAAAGCTCTGTAAGCAAAGTACCAAGCTGCTGCATAATGCAAATGTGCAAAGAAACGATAAAGATGGAGCCATGCCTCATCCACATCAACACCAGTCTCCCTCTCACCCTCGAAGAGACCTCCGACATCAAGCTCAGATATATCTCAGCAATGCGACAACACCGCCGTACAAGGGAACTTCACCCCCGGACTTGCAGGCATCCCATACCGTCACTTTCAAACATCAACATGCTCCACAACTAATGAGGAGTGCCACTACATAAACTACCCCTGAGGACAATGCCTCGCTCCCTGAAAGGCCAAGGAGTCGCCCGAGTCTTCACGAGCAAAGGCTCGTAGGTATGAGCCACATCACACAGGTGCGCTCCCCGCGCGCTCACCACATGTGGGCGCCACTCCTACATCCGCACAGCATGCGAGCGCACCTCCTCACACCGCTCCACTACAGGAAGTCCTTTCCGAGACTCTTCAAGCACCTCCTTCCATACCACGTTGCTGACTCCACCACAATCGCCACAACTATTTCGCACAAAAAGTCCCCGCACCTCTCTCGCCCCGGCTCTGAACTTCGGGGGCTTAGGGGGCAAATGATAGGGTTTCCTTGAAGGCGCTAACCGCACCCCATTCATGGGTGTGCGGTTATCCAAAGAAACCCCACTATTCCCGTAACCACCCAACATGTGGGTGCAAATAGTAAAATTCTGCATCATGGGATGCAAATAGTAAAATCCTCCAACATGGGGGTGCAAATAGTAAATTCCTCCATCATGGAGTGCAAATAGTAAAATCCCCCATTATGGGGTGCAAATAGTAAAATCCTTCAACATGTGGGTGTAAATAGTAAAATCCTCCAACATGTGGGTGTAAATAGTAAAATCCTCCAACATGGGGGTGCAAATAGTAAAATCCTTCAATACGGTCTGCGTATAGCAAATAATATGGTTATGGTGTGCGCATAACCATATCCGTCATATGAATACATATCACCGCAAAATTATACAAACTGGTGTGCGCGTAGCTATATTCATGATAAGTGTGCGTATAACACATAAATTGGTTATGGTGTGCGGGTAGCCGCATAACCACCATAACTACCCTAACCACCCATTTAGTTACGAAAGTGCCACCCTCAAAAACTATAAATAGAACCCCAAGGCTTCTCTTTTTTCCATCTTCTTCTCCTCCTCCATCTCTCCCCTCTTTTGAGACTTTCTCTCTCTTAGGCCGGGAAAATCCTCCTACGGATTTTCTCTCTCCTCCTTCTTCCTTGCGCGCTCACAAGCGCGCCTCCTCCTTGCGCGCTCACAAGCGCGCGTCCTCCTTGCGCGCTCACAAGCGCGTGTCCTCCTTGCGCGCTCACAAGCGCGCGTCCTCCTTGTGCGCTCCCAAGCGTGCCTCCTCCTTGCGCTCACAAGCGCGCCTCTGTGCGCTCCGCTTTCAAGACCGCTCCAAGCGCGCCACCGTGCGCTCCGCTCGCAAGACCACTCCAAGCGCGCCTCCGTGCGCTCCGCTATCAAGACCGCTCCAAGCGCGCCTCCGTGCGCTCCGCTCTCAAGACCGCTCCAAGCGCGCCTCCGTGCGCTCCGCTCTCAAGACCGCTCCAAGCGCGCCTCCGTGCGCTCCGCTCTCAAGACAGCTCCAAGCGCGCCTCCGCGTGCTCCGCTCTCAAGACCGCTCCAAGCGCGTCTCAGTGCGCTCCGCTCTGAAGACTGCTCCAAGAGCGCCTCTGCGCGCTCCGCTCTCAAGACCGTCCAAGCATAACCCCGCATACTCAGCAACAAACACTCCGCACACTCAAGAACAAACGCTCCAGCCTCCAGCAAGAACAACACTCCAAACTCCTCTAGCGCCGCAGGAGACAACCGACAGAGACAAAGACGCACAGAGCACATCGATCCAACCTTCAAGCTGCAGTCAAAACATCTAGAGCGCTTAGAGCGCAGCATCCCCATCTGCATCAGACAAAAGTCTTAGCTCCAGGAGCGGTGGCTTGTCACCCTCCGAGTATCTCTCTCTCAACAATTGTAACAAGAGGCGGCATGTCGCCCTCGAATTCTTTAAAGTAGCTTTGTACAACAACCAACAAATAGTGGAGGTTTCGGCCGGCACAGACCCGGCCGCGTGGTTTTTCACCCAGTTGACGGGTTTTCCACGTTAAAAAATTATCTTGTTAGCTTTCTCTTTTTCTGTGACTGTTTGAGCGCTCAAACGCTCAGTGGGAATCGAGTTTCCCCAAAGCTTGAAGAAGACTCTGAAGACAGTATCCGTTGCACAACGGTACTCGTGACTAGAGATCATGGCAGGAAAAGCCATCCGCACAAGTGAAGAATCAATCCCCGGGGGGCATGCTGATTTGGCTCCCCTCCACTCGCTTATCAGCAAACCCGAAGGAGAGCTCTCCAGTACGAATGCCCAAGACCGTGTGGCCCGTCCTGACAGAAGTCCAGAAACTCAGTATCAACGCAACCGCCCTGAAGCGACAGGCCATGAGCCTGCAGATGGGAGGCTCACACGTGAAGAAGTCTGTCACATAATTTTTGAAGAGCACGAACGAGCAACGCAGCGTGCCGCTTTGGCCCCTCGCCCTCTCCATTGTCGCTCACCATTTGTACCTGAGGTTCTGGCACATCCAATCCCCCTTGGCTTCAAGCTCCCAAAGATTGAGACATACGACGGAGCGAGCGACCCATCGGAGCACGCCAGACACTTCGCGATCATGATGCAACTCTGTAATGCCACAGATTCACTGCTGTGTCAGGCATTCCCGACAACTTTGAAAGGACAGGATCGCACCTGGTTCCTATCCTTGGGGGAGGGAGAAATCAGGGATTTCGCAGAGCTGACTCAACAATTCACAGACCAGTTCATCGCTAGCCGCCGAGTGGTTAAAGATCCCTCCCACCTGTCCGGGATCCGTCAAAGCGAAGGGGAAACCCTTAAAGATTTCTTCCGTCGTTTCACCGCTGAGGCACGACAAATTCCTGGAGCAAAACCAGAGCTCCTGCGAGGGTTTTTACTCGCAGGGCTCCGCCCTGGTGTCTTCCACTCTGCATTAATATGGGAGACTGTACCCAGCTACCCAGATCTCGTTCAACGGATCGACGCCCAGATCACTGCCGACGAAGCAATCGAAGCACATAAACAACAGTTTGACAGAGGCATGAAAAGGCAAAGGGAACAAGAGGCTTCATCAGCCTTCGGGAGGAGCAATGAACATCACGTCAACCCACAACCTCGGCAGCGCCAGAGAAACACGCCCCTCAATACCTCCAGAACAAACATACTTTACGCAATCCAAGATAAGGTGGCGCTTCATAGGCCTAAGTCGATCGCTCCAAACAAAGGAGACCAATCACAATACTGTGAGTTCCACCGCGGATGTGGGCATGACACGGAAGATTGCACAAAGCTAAAGAAGGAAATCGAACGTCTTATTCGACAAGGACTTCTGAAAAGATTCTCGTGAAGCAAAACATTAAATCGGTTGACGACACCTGGGCAAGCGAGAGATCGGCCGCACGCTTGCCTGGAAAGACTGGGGGGCAACCCCTACAAGTGATCGCACCAGGACGACCGGTCCCCACCAAGTTACAATAGGTAAGGTCGTCAGACCTCCGCCTGCCATCGTCAGGGGCCTGCCCCCCTTGACGATCGGTCCCCGCCAAGTTACAATAGGTAAGGTCGCCAGACCTCCGCCTGCCATCGTCAGGGGCCTGCCCCCCTTGACGATCGGTCCCTGCCAAGTTTCAATAGGTAAGGTCGCTAGACCTCCGCCTGCCATCGTCAGGGGCCTGACCCCCTTGACGATCGGTCCCCGCCAAGTTACAATAGGTAAGGTCGCCAGACCTCCGCCTGCCATCGTCAGGGGCCTGCCCCCCCCCCCCCCCCTTGACGATCGGTCCTTGCCAAGTTTCAATAGGTAAGGTCGCCAGACCTCCGCCTTCCATCCTCAAGGGCCTGCCCCCCTTGACGACCGGTCCCCGCCAAGTTACAATAGGTAAGGTCGCCAGACCTCCGCCTGCCATCGTCAGGGGCCTGCCCCCCTTGACGATAGGTCCCCACCAAGTTACAATAGGTAAGGTCGTCAGACCTCCGCCTGCCATCGTCAGGGGCCTGCCCCCCTTGACGATTGGTCCCTGCCAAGTTACAATAAGTAAGGTCGCCAGACCTCCGCCTGCCATCGTCAGGGGCCTGCCCCCCTTGATAATCGGCCAAGCAAAGTTACAATGGGTCTGCCCTTCTACCCGCAGTAGGTTGCAGCGTCGCCATGGCCTGCCCCTCGCGCTCACAAACGGTTCGAAGCGCCTGCCTTTCACTGCGACTATCAACGACATCCCCTAGGTCGGTAACGTGAACATCTCACTACTTGGCTCGAATCGCCCTCCATTCGCCCACGTAGTAAGTTCCAGCACCACCTGTGTCTCGTCCTCCAAACGCCAACATCCAAGAAGAAAAATGCAGTTGATCGCGCAAGATGGTTACAACACCACAAATGCTTAACCATCATCACAAGCAAGTGCTCAAGGCTGGAACAGTAAACAAACACTCAAGCAACGCTCAAGGAGCTACCAAAGCTCTGTAAGCAAAGTACCAAGCTGCTGCATAATGCAAATGTGCAAAGAAACGATAAAGATGGAGCCATGCCTCATCCACATCAACACCAGTCTCCCTCTCACCCTCGAAGAGACCTCCGACATCAAGCTCAGATATATCTCAGCAATGCGACAACACCGCCGTACAAAGGAACTTCACCCCCGGACTTGCAGGCATCCCATACCGTCACTTTCAAACATCAACATGCTCCACAACTAATGAGGAGTGTCACTACATAAACTACCCCTGACGACAATGCCTCGCTCCCTGAAAGGCCAAGGAGTCGCCCGAGTCTTCACGAGCAAAGGCTCGTAGGTATGAGCCACATCACACAGGTGCGCTCCCCGCGCGCTCACCACATGTGGGCGCCACTCCTACATCCGCACAGCATGCGAGCGCACCTTCCTCACACCGCTCCGCTACAGGAAGTCCTTTCCGAGACTCTTCAAGCACCTCCTTCCATACCACGTTGCTGACTCCACCACAATCGCCACAACTATTTCGCACAAAATGTCCCCGCACCTCTCTCGCCCCGGCTCTGAACTTCGGGGACTTAGGGGGCAAATGATAGGGTTTCCTTGAAGGCGCTAACCGCACCCCATTCATGGGTGTGCGGTTATCCAAAGAAACCCCACTATTCCCGTAACCCCCCAACATGTGGGTGCAAATAGTAAAATTCTGCATCATGGGATGCAAATAGTAAAATCCTCCAACATGGGGGTGCAAATAGTAAATTCCTCCATCATGGAGTGCAAATAGTAAAATCCTCCAACATGGGGGTGCAAATAGTAAAATCTCACATCATGGGGTGCAAATAGTAAAATCCCTCATTATGGGGTGCAAATAGTAAAATCCTTCAACATGTGGGTGTAAATAGTAAAATCCTCCAACATGTGGGTGTAAATAGTAAAATCCTCTAACATGGGGGTGCAAATAGTAAAATCCTTCAATACGGTCTGCGTATAGCAAATAATATGGTTATGGTGTGCGCATAACCATATCCGTCATATGAATGCATATCACCGCAAAACTATACAAACTGGTGTGCGCGAAGCTATATTCATGATAAGTGTGCGTATAACACATAAATTGATTATGGTGTGCGGGTAGCCGCATAACCACCATAACTACCCTAACCACCCATTTAGTTACGAAAGTGCCACCCTCAAAAACTATAAATAGAACCCCAAGACTTCTCTTTTTTCCATCTTCTTCTCCTTCTTTATCTCTCCCCTCTTTTGAGACTTTCTCTCTCTTCGGCCGGGAAAATCCTCCTACGAATTTTCTCTCTCCTCCTTCTTCCTTGCGCGCTCACAAGCGCGCCTCCTCCTTGTGCGCTCACAAGCGCGCGTCCTCCTTGCGCGCTCACAAGTGCGCGTCCTCCTTGCGCGCTCACAAGCGCGCGTCCTCCTTGCGCGCTCCCAAGCGTGCCTCCTCCTTGCGCGCTCACAAGCGCGCCTCCGTGCGCTCCGCTTTCAAGACCGCTCCAAGCGCGCCACCGTGCGCTCCGCTCGCAAGACCACTCCAAGCGCGCCTCCGTGCGCTCCGCTCTCAAGACCGCTCCAAGCGCGCCTCCGTGCGCTCCGCTCTCAAGACCGCTCCAAGCGCGCCTCCGTGCGCTCCGCTCTTAAGACCGCTCAAAGCGCGCCTCCGTGCGCTCCGCTCTCAAGACCGCTCCAAGCGCGCCTCCGTGCGCTCCGCTCTCAAGACCGCTCCAAGCGCGCCTCCGCGCGCTCCGCTCTCAAGACCGCTCCAAGCGCGGCTCAGTGCGCTCCGCTCTGAAGACTGCTCCAAGAGCGCCTCTGCGCGCTCCGCTCTCAAGACCGTCCAAGCATAACCCCGCGTACTCAGCAACAAGCACTCCGCGCACTCAAGAACAAACGCTCCAGCCCCCAGCAAGAACAACACTCCAAACTCCTCTAGCGCCGCAAGAGACAACCGACAGAGACAAAGACGCACAGAGCACATCGATCCAACCTTCAAGCTGCAGTCAAAACCTCTAGAGCGCTTAGAGCGCAACATCTCCATCTGCATCAGACAAAAGTCTTAGCTCCAGGAGCGGTGGCTTGTCACCCTCCGAGTATCTCTCTCTCAACAATTGTAACAAGAGGCGGCATGTCGCCCTCGAGTTCTTTAAAGTAGCTTTGTACAACAACCAACAAATAGTGGAGGTTTCGGCCGGCACAGACCCGGCCGCGTGGTTTTTCACCCAGTTGACGGGTTTTCCACGTTAAAAAAATTGTCTTGTTAGCTTTCTCTTTTTCTGTGACTGTTTGCGCGCTCAAACGCTCCCGGGCTAAGACGGTCCAATCTAGTCCGATCTACCGGAGCCTTGAGTGATCAGCAACAATCGTATATAAGTTCCATTAAACTACCAATTAACCAAGAACTGCACTATTAGATCATGCTACAAGTAATGAAATCTATAGAGTACCCTAACATAGATATTCCTCCTACCATCTTAAGGTGCAGCTAGATCATATCACAGAAAATAAGTCTTACAATTTAATCCTATCATTTAACAAAAAATAACTTATAAAAAGTGTTGCCAGACACCTTCATGTCAGTCATCCTAACAAGAGATATACCTTTAGCTGTGAGTTTTTATTATATTTGGATTGTACCAAGACCCTCATGATGCACTTAAAGTGATATTTTTCATGTAGGACAAGGATATATTTATATGTTTTGAGTCCTTCAAGTTGATATAGTATCACATCTTGCAAGTTATAGTGAGGTTTATTGGGTGAGTATTTCGGTTGCCTGACATTATACATATTTTCCTCAAATTTTCACTCTTTCCCCGCCAATTAACGCATCCTCTATCTTGGTCATCTCTCGGTCACTCCATTTTATTTCCTCCATACTCCTCCTTTGGAAGTGATCGTTTAGCTTCTCCATGGTAATTTTTGACATTCATCTCCCCGCCAACCAAGTATTATGTCCTATTATATCACACTCAGTCTATAAATAAGTATTCACTTGTACCTGTTTTAATATGAAGATTGAAGAAATGTTCATTTTCAGTTTTCATGTGTAGCCTTCCTCTCTAAAGGGCCTCATTAGTTAGTATGTATCGTCGGAGTAGGAGAACTTACGACATTTGAAAAGTTGAAGTCGGGATGAAGGGCTGCTTGTGGCTACAACTTTCTGAATTAGAGATCGTAGTAACAACAAAGTACTGCACATATTCTTCATTAATTCTCCTATTATTCTTCTGGTTATCTAAGTACTCCTATTATTCTTCATTAATTCTCTACACTATGAATTTCTTCTATTTTAATGTCTTTGTATTCTTTTATGATAGAATAATAAAAAGCACTTCCGAATTGATCTCATCCTTTATAATGATATAATCAGAATTTATAAAATTTCTCTTTGTTCAGCAATAACTTAATCCTTCAATTAAATGCTCATCATAAATAGAAAGAATTGGGCTTGTATTGATTTAGTTACAATACATATTTTCTGTATTTATAAGTTATACTTTGGTAGTAATCTATAGGCTTTAACATGTGGTGGTTTGGCTATGAATCAAACATAAAATTTCATTTTCCCTCTTAAATTCTTTCAAAAATGCAAAAAAGTAGATAAGCCAAAAATTAGTTCCCATAACTCATCCTAAGTTGCAATTTGAACTGAAGTGAAGATCAAAACTTTTAAACATGAACAAGATAAGTCATTTAGCCTCCTTAGTTTATCCGACATTAAATTGGTATCAAAGCATCAGTTGTAGGATAGCTTAAGCCTCTCTTCTCATACATATATAAGAAAGAATTTAAAGAGAGAGGGAAAAAACCTACCTTCCAGAAACAGTGGCGTCGAAGGTAAAGGCTACAAGGTACGTGCCAGGATTCTCCTCATCGGGCTCAATCCTCAGAGTCTCCTTCTTGAGATTCACGTCATTCCTTATTGTGACTGCTTTCTGGTGCTCCACCAAAGGCATTGGCTGGGGCGGAGTGGGGCCATACGAATACCTCGGGGCGGTAGCCCAGCCCTGGTGGTAGGCTGGATGATCCCCGCCGCTACGCTGGTAGTGGTCGAACGGCGCCGGTATCTGGGAGGGCATCGCCGGCGGATGCGGGTAAGAGCCCACGTACTGATAGTATTGCTGAGAATTAGGGTTGGGGTATTGAGGATAAGGCGTCGCCGCCGCAAACGCAAAATGATTACCGGCAGAGACCTCGGGAGACGGCGCTGGCTGTTGTTGCTGCGGAGCAGGCGGCGGAAGGATGGAAGGGGCGTGGTGCTGATGGTGATGGTTTCTCCGGCGACCAGTTCCTCCGCCTCCTCCGCTGCTGCCTGTGTTACCCATCGCCGGCGACCACTCTTTTTTCCCTTCCTCAACCTTAAATAAGACCAAGAAACTCACAGGTATCAGCGATCAAAAGAGATCCAACAATACGGCTAGCAACTCTATGAAATCGAGTAGAGCATCCCCCTAGGAGTATAAAATTTGAGGAGAACATGAAACCCTAGTGGAGCCAAAGGCAGGCGGAGAACCCTCCTTTAATTTTTGGTAATGGAAGGTTGCGTAAAGCTCCACCCACAGAATAATAGAAATCAGTTGGAAAGCGCTTATAAATAAACCCCATTAAACGCCATTACTGCTTCTCCTTTATCCTTTTTTTATACAATCCCACCTTAGTCACCTTAGCCCAGTATCAGCCCGCACTGACACATATTAGAAGGCAGATGCATCCCTAGAAGAAGGAAGGAGACGGTCCTTCAACAATTATTGTTCTTTCATCCTATTCTTTTTATAAAATAAGTTCTCTGCTCTTATTAGCAAACCGCGTTTTGCTTTTAGCAAACCAAAAAATATTCGTGACGGAGTGCGGAATTAAGTCGATGAAGTCCCGTCGCCCTAGCCTTCTTCCCAACCCAACCGAACACGCAGGCTTCACATGTATAAAAAAGGGAACTATAATTGACTTAATCCACTGGAGAGCCTTCCATTACCGGGAGGTCACCCATCCCATAAAAAAGGGAACTATAACACGTGAGCCTTCTTCCCAGGAGGTCACTCATCCCAGTACTGCTCCAACCCGAGCACGCTTAACTATTGAGCTGCTCAATTGGTGATGAGAAGTGAAAGAACTTCATAGTTAAGCGTGATCGGGTTGGAGCAGTACTGGGATAGGTGACCTCCTGGGAAGTCCCCGTGGTGCATGTTTGACTATCGAGTTTGCCTCATCAAAGGGAGGTTGTGACCACCAACAACCCACCTGTGGGCTGGAGAGGGGTTGGGGTGCTTGGGCTGCAGCCCAGTAGCGAGGCCAGTTGAGGCTAGATCGGTGGACGGTGTCCCGATCGGACGTCGGCTTCTAGGTCGTTACAATAAAAAGTGCAGCTCAGTTGGTGATGAAAAGTGAAAGAACTTCATAGTTAAGCGTGCTCGGGTTGGAGTGACCTCCTGGGAAGTCCCCGTGGTGCATGTCAAAGGGAGGTTGTGGCCACCAACAACCCGCCAGCAGGGCTGGAGAGGGGGTTGGGGTGCTTGGGCTGCAACCCGGTATCGAGGCCAGTTGAGGCTAGATCGGTGGACATTGTCCCGATCAGACGTCGGTTTCTGGGTCGTTACATCACATTCCTGATCCCTCCAGACCGATGATGGCTACCGCTCCAGTGGACTCCGGCGAAGACGACGAGAACTTCAGATTTCATCGCCCGAGTCCTCTTCCTTCCGGACTGACGACGTTGCTGTTGTTGTGGACTCCGGTGTCAAAGGTTGCTGCTCATGTGGACTCCGACAGAGATTCTCCCCACAGTTAGCATTCTCTAGAACATAATATAGTATTCTACAAAACTCTAGAATACTTTATAAGACTCCATATAATTTTAGGCTAATGTAGAAGCTTCATGTATGGTTGAAATTACTCACTTGACAATTGAGTTAACCTTAAAACCATGACATTTTACCGCACCAAATTTATGACGACACATCAAGCGATTCTATCATTGCTTCACACCCTATCACCATCCACAAACCTCATTGCAGAGAAAAACTTTTCTCTTTGCCCATTTACGCGCCTTATCAACAGAGAGTAGGTTGTCGGACCATCAATGAGATGTATTCCAAATGTGGGGCAAACGAGGATTTCTTGAAACTGGTAGGAAAATTCATCTCAATGACAATTGACAACATCGTAGTCTTCCAAGGGAATAACTTCAATAGACATCTTGCCCTTCCATCTTCCAAGACGTACGTCGACTCTTGCCGATCCAACTTTAATTGGTAAGAAACAATTGAATAATTTTGTCAAAAGAAGAAGAAAAAAATATGAATGTGATTAGTGATTCATGATTGATAGTTAGTAATTGGGTTGGCTTGCATTCAATGGAGAGAATTTTAACTAAGTGTCCATTTGGCGCAACGGTGGCAGTCGTGAACGTGGTGGTTACAAACTATCATCTCTTTGGCGCGGCGTTTTTGCTCTGCTGAGTTGGGAGAAAGACACCACCATCATGAAATGTGTGTTTGACATGACAGATAGTTATGACCGCTGCCAAGAAAAAAAAACTAATTTTGAACATAAAACTAGATGGAGTTCCTTAGGTGAGGTCGGGCGTTCACAAACGACAGTTTGTAACCGCGACGTTCACGACCGCCGCCATCGTGCCAAACGAACCCTAACTCAAGTCCAACAGCATGGAATACAAAAAGCATGAAACACAATAATTCATGACATCATGAAATAAAAACACATTTATTCACACATTAACTAACACTTTACACACATCAATCAGTTGTATCATTTGTTGTGAATACCACCAAGCGAAAAAAATCTAATTTTGAATGTAAACTTAGGCGAGGTCGGACGTGCATGAACGACGGTTCATAACCACCGCGTTCACAACCGCCACCGCCATGCCAAACAGACCCTTAGAGAAAAATCAACATTATCTTATAGGATCATTTCGCCTTTCATGATATAATAAAGTGTCAACCCAATACTCGTTATTCTCTTAGTTAACATGGTCACATTTCCAACACCCGACATTCACAACACGTCAAACCATTGTGTTTCTTTACATTCGAAGTCAAATCTTCGGGTTACCACAGAGTCGACGCATAATACACGAGACGCTTCGCTCGGCCATTATAAGACCTAGCAACTCTGCCATTAGTTCCAAACTAGACGAAACACGAAGGTTTTTCATTGATCATAGATCACTAAACTCCGACGCCATTAACAGACTAAGTTCCAAACCCTAACATACATAATGGAAAATTTTCAAAATACTGATATACCCCTTGTTTGTCATTAGGTAAATTATTTTGTTTTCTTTATAAACATGAAGATTAGCATCATTTTCCATTAAAAAGTAGCAGTACTGCTGAGGGAAAGAATTTACATCAGCTGCAAATAACATCAGAATAGAAGGCTATAGTCCTGCGCTGGCAGTCTTTAACATTCAAGAGTTCTACGTCGAAAACTTCGAACTGCTTGGAGCTGAAGAATGTCGACGGTCCCACCTGCACCAAACAAAATTTACATCAATCAGTAAATGCGTCTGAGATGAAAAGAATCGAGCCATATTTACGAGAAATCGTTCAAGATCGTCCGCCCAAGGAATGTCGGATTCTGGGCTCACCATACCGTTGCGCAGACGTCACGTTCGCTTTGGCGCACAGGCTTTCGCAAACGCAAGTCTGCATCTGCTGCAGCCGCCATTCTGCGAAGATGATGTTGTAGGTGTTGTACAAATATTCCGCTAACGAACGTGTTGAATCCAGTGTGCCTCAATTTGGGCATCAGTCTACGAGTGGTATCCGGTGTTGGATCGAAGAATAGTGTTAGACTTCGTGAAAAAGTTATTCATAGGAATCCTGGATCAAAGTAGTTTACAAATGTCGGCGGCAAAAATAATGCCAACGCAAGCACCAGTGAAATGGATCCGAGTGCTGAAGCAGTGGATAGTGATGAGAAATCTCAATTTACAACATGGCGGTAGATCCACAATAAAATTCAAGCACTTCTCTAAAAAGTCTCCCTAAAAAGTCTCCCTAGATGTTCAAATCAAGCACTTCTCTAAAAAGTCTCCCTAGATGTTCAATTTGAACTCTATGAAGTTTGTGCAATGAAACAATCTGTTATGGAACCGAGCAAAAAACAATAAACAAAACAACACGAAAACACCAGGTTTACGTGGTTCAGGGCAAGATGGACTACGTCCATGGGCAGGAGTAGGTTGTTTCACTAGATGAAGAACAAAGACGGTTACAAGAGATGAGACACTCAGATTTTCATGTCATGACGACGGAATTGGGAATCGCCGGAGGCATATAAATATAACAATCAAATATTTTAACATATGCTTATAAAAACAGCTAAATAGACGTAAGAATTGTGTAACTTACTGGGGGTCCAAGTTCAGGTGGAATGATGAGCCTTCTCTTTCCCCCAGGCTTCATATCATGAATACCTTCCTCAAACCCTGCATCCTGAGATGTCAATCATGAACACTATGAAAACAAAACGGAACTTTACCAATATTAAGATTTGAGATGCTTGCCAGGAACTAATGCATTATTGCCAAGGCGGATCTTAGCTGGCGATCCCTGCATGTAAGTGCTATCAATGCGGCGCCCTGATTCGTTGTAGCCAATATAGTGAAAGGTCACCTATTTCCATCCAGCGGTATCTAATTAAAGGTTTTGTCTCCAAGAATTAATAAAAAGAAAAAATTGAACAGAATTGTGCTGGATAACTTGGGCTCTGTTTGGGAGAGCGGTGAGAGAGTGGAGACGGTTGTGAATGAAGTTACGAAAAACACAAGGAGCGTACGGGTAGGTGCAATCGTGAAAGTTGTTTTCTTAAAATGAAGTTTTACGCCAAAACGTCACCAGATGCCCAAGAAAGTGAAAGCTGGATAAAAATAACTATCAGTAAAGTCCCTAACGCAGATAAATCGCCACCATTTATTGCCATAGTTTTACACCACCACCGTTCAAATATCAGAACAATCCCAAACAAAACTTTGAAGAATCAAAAATAGGATAAAACCCAATTTGCCAATCATGATTTTCAAATAATTTACAATGCAAAACTCATGCTTGCAGCTTGTTAGACAAAAAACTACATAAACCATTCATATTTACAGGAAGAAACAAAAAACAAAAAGTAATGTAATGAAGAAATACAAGAGATAAACCTTAAATCTTAACAGCAATACTAACCTGTTGGCCATCCTTGGGGCAGTCACCATCACCAACTTCTATGTCCAAATATATTAGGCCTGAGCTACGTTTCACATATTTATCAGAAATCAATACTTTGACTTCAAAACCTGGTTACGGGCCGCATCAATTAGACAGTTAGTTGACCAATTCTCAAGTTACTATTACCAAGAAGATTAAACGAAGCTTTATCTACACTAATTATATGTACGAATATCAATCAGTTCCATATTGTAAATAAGTATGAATATCTATCCATCCGCCATAACAATGGCACTAGGGCTGTTCACAAACCAAATAGTTCATGAATAATTCGGGAATCGATTTATGAAGATTCGGCTAAGATTCGTTTTTTTTTTTCAAATTTGAATCCAAATTCGGATTCGGGTGGTATTCGAATTCGAATCCAAATCCGAATCCAAATAATATTATTTCTATTAACAAGATTCGCAAATAGTTCGCGAATAATAAAAATATATGTTTAAATAAAATTTATAAAATTATTAATTAAATAAAATTTATGCAATTAAATAAACTTTATATAATTAAATTCGAAATCAAATCCAAGTCTGAATCCAAATTGGAATCCAGGATTTCCAGGTGAATCTGAATCCAAGTTCAAATATTCGAACGAATCCGAATCCGAATCTCTGCATTCTATGTCAAATTTGGATTCTATTGAAGAACTATTCATTTCGATTCGGTTCGTGAACACCCCTAAATGGCACAACAAAATCCCATCACCAGGATATTGAGAGTTCAGATGAAATAATTCTAATCAATGAAATAAATACAAAATGATTAATAAAATAGAAAACCAGAATATGATATGTTAGTGGGCATCAATTAATAATTGCAGGCCTATCTTATAATGAATAGAGTGATATGTGCGACATATTTAAACATCTTGAATTTATTATAGAGAAAAATTGAGATGTGGCGATGATGTAACTTATAAATTCAAAGTGAGATAACTAAATGAAGTTAATATATCATGAGCAAAAGAAAGATCTGATAGTAAATTTCATAACATTGCAACTAAGACAACTAAGTAGTATACATTTAAGTTATGCAGCAAAGGAATCAATAATATCTAATTTGAACATAACATAATCAGAATGTAAACTAGGAAAGATGGATTGATAACTATATTATAGTGGAAGTCAGAGCAGCATTTATCGAAGATAAAGTCTGTAACTCCCCGGTCTACTGTGGGTGAGCTACAGGTCTGCAGACCAGTGACCCCAATCCCTCTCCACGGATCTGATTGATCGCAGCTGCTAATTCCAATGGCGGGTGGGGTCTTGAACCCCAGACCTCCTTGATAAGTGAGCTCTAAACTGATCCTCATCACCAATGGAGCTTTTTATGTAATGCCCCGGTCTACTGTGGGTGCGCTACAAGTCTGCAGACCAGTGACCCCAACCCTTCTCCACAGATCTGATTGGCCGCAGCTGCTAATTCCAATGACAGGTTGTTGAGTCTGGGCTTGAACCCCAAACTTCCTAGATAAGGAAGCTCTAAACTGGTCATCACTAATTGAGCTATGGGGTCCAAGCCCCAGCTTCAGCAACCCGCCATTGGAATTAGCGGTTGTTGCCAATCAGATCCGTGGAGAGGGTAGGGTTAGGGTCACTGGTCTGCAGACCTATAGCACACCCACAGTATACTGGGGCGTTACAAAGTCTCTGTTTAGGGCAACAGTGCTAGTGGGAAAATCTTTATTCTCACCGCCACCGCCCTTTTTAGGTTGTTTGAATGAGGAACTTTTTCAACATAACTTTTTCAAGAAAGGTGTTTTGGGGGCTTTTTGAGCAGCGGACCTAACAAGGTTTCTAAAAACAGCTTTCTTTGCTTTCGGTTTTTACTCTTTTATTCGAGGGTTTACGAAAGTCGCGCCCCGACCATTCGAGATCTGTCATTCTTCCCTCTCGCCGCTGCAATGTTTTCTCCTCTCATTCGTGATTCTTCACTCATTCGCTATTTTTGCTTCTCGCCGCTGACATTTTGTAACCTGATTATTTAGGATTTATATAATATTCACTTATATATGTGATAAATGATTAGCATAAAACATCTTTTTATTGTTAAAAAGCTAAGCAGCTATTATTAAAAAAATGTTCTTCCAAACAAAAAAAACCTAACACTTTTTGAAAAGCAATTAAATGAAGATTTTCCAAACAATCTACAGCTTTTTCAATACAGCTTTCTGGACAGCTCTAATGTCACCACTAGTTTCTCACCATTGCTTATTCCACCGCCGCCACCGCCCCAAACAGAGCCAAAGCACTGAAGCATGCTAGGATAGCTTTTGCATGTATAACAAAGGTACGAATGTGAGCTAATAAGACAACAAAATAATATCGATATAACTCTTTTTTATTAGTTCCTAATAATGTGCATGAGATTGTAATCCTATTCATTAGAATTAATTTTTATTTTATCAATGCTTTAAGATGCAAATGCAGTAGTAATCCATATTCTTATCCCAACAAACCTCTTCTGGGAGTTTGCATAATTATAGGTTGCACCCCTCTATCTTTTGAAATTACAAAAACCTCCTATGTAAGTTACATTTCATAACATGCATGCATAAAATGCCCCCCCCCCCCCCCCCCCCCGACGCTTTCCTCCAAGAGGAATTTTGGTGCATGAATGTTATGAAATGTAACTTATAGGGGAGGCTTTTGTAATTTCAAAAGATAGAGGGGTGCAACCTGATCAGTAATTATGTTAAAGGCCAATGTACAAATTCGGTGCACCAATTTTACATAAGAGTAGAATCTTTTCTACTTGCATTATCACTCAATGTTAAACAACTATTAAATAAATGATAAAAATGTTTTGGGGTGGGGGTGATAAAAAGAAAAAGAAAAAATAACCTTCTCTAATGAAGTTTGGGAAGTCTTTTGGCGCCTGATTGGCCTCTTGGATCTTCTTGTTCTGTTCTAGAATGCGCTTTTCGTTGTACTGACTTGTTTTAAACCTTTCCTTTGGCAGAATATGAAAAAAACAGACCAGAAGAAACCACAGGGAGAGCTAGGATGACCCTCCTCGAGCAACACTCGCTAGAGTCTGGTAATTGGGAATTTTCTTTTTCAACGTTCAAGAAGCTAGATCATGTAAACAAGTTCTAACAGAACTAAATAAATTCAGGCATTATTAAATAATGTTGAACCATTATTCACTAAAAAACATATGGGGATATCATACCTTTTAATATGTTTATTTTGGGTCAGACCAGAAGAAACCACTGGGAGAGCTAGGATGACCCTCCTCGAGCAACACTCGCTAGAGTCTGGTAATTCAGGATTTTCTTTTTCAACTTTCAAGAAGCTAGATCATGTAAACAAGTTCTAACAGAACTAAATAAATTCAGGCATTATTAAATATAATGTCGAACCATTAATCACTAAAAAAAACTAATGGGGATATCATACCTTCTAATATGTTTATTTTGGGTCATGCAAATTCCAGAAGCAAACACAATGGGTAAAAGTTTTCCTGCAATTTCATATGTAAGAAGAAATTCACTTTAAGAAGAACATAAAGGGCATAACATGCTGGAACATTGGCAAGAAAATTTTAACCTAATCGAAAGAACAACATTTTTATGCATAGCGCAAAGAACAAATAACATAGTTTGGTTGCTAGTACAGTTCACTATCATGTATTAGTTTAAAGTGGAAATTCATACAAAAGACTGGAGAAGAGAAACCAGTGAATCAAAATAAAGAAGGAGCGTTTAGTGTCATGCTTAGGTATCATTATTAGGTATCTTGTCATAATTAAATACTTTAAATATACATGTTGTGTCCCTTTTATTTTCATGCACGGGTATTGTTGTATTTAGTATGGGTATGTGGACTAATCCACAAATGTGTCATGTACTCTTTACTTAAAAAATCCCCTTGAGTCATGGAAGGATAAGCAAGCAATTGTTTCTCATATCTCTTTAGTTCTCTCATCTCCTCATAGGGTTGGGCAGCCGCGGATACGGCTCCAGAGCATCTACACCACCTCTACCTCCACGCACCTCTCCGGCGAAGCTTCTGAAGAGTTATGGCATGGCCCATAAAAAATAGTAATTAACTAGGAGAAGAAAAAAGAGATTGTTAAATGAATCATCATTATATAATCATTGAATTTAGGATGGCTTTATAAACCCCTTCCACAGTTTTTTAGATTGTCAGACGACATGTTAAACTATACTTGTGCAAAGCTTCTTAGAAAAATTTCTATAATGTTACAATTGGTCTCCCTTTCCCATCACAATCCTTCCCCATTAATTATATATACCCCACTTACATGTGCATCATCTTCCTTGGACATACCCACCTAACATAAGTTCCTCTAAAGTCAAATATCTTCACAGCTTGGATAGCATCTATCCTTAGCTTTTCCTCCCTATACCTACAACTGATTTGGATAATTTAATTGGAGATGAGAGCTTAGAGGATGAAGATTTTGGAGAATGACGACTTGAGGAGCATAATTGGGATTTGGTGATCTTGTTTATTTTGATGTCACATTTCATTTGGTTTAATATATATGTGTCGATTAGCCTTTGGGGTAAAAATATGGATTATATGATTAAACTTAAATTTTGGAAACTATTTCATTTTTTCTAAATTTTGATTATCATTTTTATGAAATATTAAATTAATGGGGCTTAATCCTTATGCATTTAAGCTAATTCCCCGACTTAAGATATGTAAACTTTTCTGCCACACGTATCTCTACCTTTTAAAACATTGATCTTACTTCACATCCTTCTAAACATTTCTCATAAAGTTGTAGCAAGTGATGTGACAACCATTGTTGCAGATGGACGAGGAAGTAATATAGCGCAACTCGATGTGTTCATCATGTTTGTACACGATCGGTCCAAGACTGAGTAGAGGAATGTCAAATGAATTAAGATTTTATTTGTATCCATATTTGAATAAATCACAATTGATTGAGTAGTTTTACATTTATTTGTATTTTTCACTTATTCTCCTTTTTTTGAATTTTCTACAAGCCGTGATTTTTTCTATAAATAACATTTTTTTCTATAATGAAAGCAAACACATAGCATTTCTGTTAGGGCAAAACTACTAGAGAGACTAAGAGAGAAGAAGATCTAGAGAAAGAGGGGGAAGATTAGGGTTAGGGTTTGAAAGAGGGAGAAGAACTAACCAGGAAAATACTCTTGCATAACCCCAAAAGGGGGGCTGCCCGGGTATATAAATACCCGGGCAAGGAGGGGGCCGGCCGGCCCCTCCAAGGAGGGCTGAACCCGCCTGGTTCAGCCCTCGGCCGGCCGGTTCACTGCGTGGGGGCTGAACCGGAAGGTTCAGCCCCGTTGTTTAGCGCACCCTTGCTCCTCCGTGCGCAATGACGCCCCGTAAAGCGTAGCGGGGGCGTAACATTCCCCTCCCCATCAAGAACCAACTTGTCCCCAAGGTGGTAGTCGGGGTAGAGCTCCTTGAAGTCGAAGAAGTCCACCCATGAATTGTGTGCCGGCGACAGGTTCTTCCATTTGACCAAGAGCTCGGGCCGGTATTCCGTGCCCCGATTTTTCCACTTGAGCATCAAAATATCTTCAGGAAGCGGACGCAGCCATAAGTTGTTAAAGGCGCGCCTAAGGCTCCAGGCTCAACAGGCTCAGAGGCTTGCGCCTTCGTGCGCCTTTTTTGCGCCTTTGGAGTATAAAAGGCGCGTCTGAGAGCGGTTTCTGTTGCAAACTTTTTTTTCCCAATAGAAAGAAAGAAATAATGTAAGAACTCAATATTTTTTGCATGATTTAGTGTTTGAGAAACATAATCGAGTGTTAAGACTTAAATATGATGTAAACGACCATATTAATTCTATTTTTAAGAGTTATAAATGATAGTAATGAATGATTAATGAGTAGAATAGATGAAAAATCTGATCAAGAAGATGAATTGATGTTTGATGCTTATTTTTTTAAATGAATGTGGTTACGCCTTGTCTTCGTCAGGCGCGCGCCTGCGCCTTGAGCCTTGCGCCTAGGCTCCAAGACCCCTTTGCGCCTTGGTGCGCCTTGCGCCTTTAATAACTAAGGACGCAGCTCACCTGCCGCAGTGACCTCAGGTAACAAAGTGCTCGGTTAGACATGCGGCCCTACCTTCCGCTTGAGCAAAGAGACATGGAATGTAGGATGGATGCGCGAACCCTCCGGTAATGCCAGGGTATAAGCCACCGGTCCCACCCTGCTGACAATCTGAAAGGGACCGTAGTAGCGTGGGGACAGTTTCTGGTTGTCGCGATGAGCAACGGACAACTGCCGGTACGGCTGGAGCTTGAGGAACACTTCGTCACCAACAGCGAACTCCCGCTCAGTGCGGTGCTTGTCCGCTTGGGCCTTCATGCGATCCTGGGCTAGACGGAGATTCTCCCGAAGTGTGACCAACATGCGATCCCGGTCCAGCAGAGCGCGATCCACCGCTGGAAGAGCGGTGCTCCCGGGCTCATAGCTGCCCAAGGTAGGAGGAGGCCGTCCGTAGACCACCTCAAATGGTGTCATCCTGCTGGCGGAGTGGTATGCCGTGTTGTAACAGTACTCGGCCCAATGCAACCAGACCGGCCAGCTCCGCGGCTCATCCATCACAAAGCAACGCAGATAAGTCTCGACCCCACGATTAAGCACCTCCGTCTGACCATCCGACTGCGGGTGGTTGGCCGTGCTGAAGTGTAAGCGAGTGCCCTGCAGCCGGAACAGCTTCTTCCAGAACCCACTGACGAAGGTAGGGTCCCGGTCAGAAATAATGGCGCGGGGGAGGCCATGCAGGCGAACGATCTCTCGAGCAAAGAGTGCGGCCACAGACTCCCCGGTGTACGGATGGCTGAGCGCCAGAAAATGGCCATACTTGGACAGTTGTCCACCACCACTAGAATGACAGACTTCCCTTTAGACTTCGGCAGTCCGTCAATGAAGTCGATGGACACCGTGTCCCAAATCTGCTGCGGAATCTCCAACGGTACAAGCAGCCCTGCCGGAGAAGAGGTGTCGTATTTTTGCCGTTGGCAGATCTCGCAGTGGCGAACGAACTGCTGAATGTCCCGTCGCATGCCTGCCCAAAAAAACGTTTGCCCGCGCCCGCTGAAGGGTCCGGAGCACCCCCGCATGCCCTCCTGTAGGCGAAGAGTGGAACTCATGCATCAACACGGTCTTCCAGGCAGAATCGGCGGGCACGACCACCCGGCCCCGATAGTAAAGCCGGCCATTACACAAGTGATAGCCAGCTGCGACGGTCTCTCCCCGCTGTAAAGTCTCCACCAACGGACGCAGCGTGTCTGATCGCCGGACCTCTTCCTGAATATCCTCCACTGAATCGACCAACGGCCCCGAAATATGAGCGAGAGCAGCCTCTGGAAGACGAGAGAGAGCATCGGCGACCACAGTCTCTTTGCCGCGACGATACACAATCTCGTAGTCGTAACCGAGAAGCTTAGTCACCCACTTCTGCTGTAGCGGCGAGGAGACCAGTTGGTCTAGGAAATGCTTCAAGCTCTGGTGATCCGTCCGGATCTTAAAGTGTCGGCCCAACAGATATGGCCGCCAAACAGCCACCGCATGAATAATCGTCAACATCTCCTTCTCGTAGGCCGAGAGGCCCAAAGTACGAGGGGCCAATGCCTTGCTGTAAAAGGCTATCGGCCGCCCTGCCTGCATCAAAACCGCCCCAATGCCGACACCTGAGGCATCCGTCTCCAGAACGAACTCCTGTGTGAAATCCGGTAATGCCAAGACTGGTGTGGTGGTCATGGCCCGTTTTAGGGCCTGAAAAGCCTCCTCCGCCTCCTCACTCCAGGAGAAGGAGTCCTTCTGCAGTAGCTGGGTCAATGGCCGGGCTATCTTGCCATAGTCCTGCACAAACCGCCGGTAATACCCTGTGAGCCCCAAAAAGCCTCGCAAGGCGAGGACTGTAACCGGACGCGGCCAAGACTGCATACTCTGAATCTTTCGTGGGTCGGCCCTGACGCCCTGACCGGAAACCAAGTGGCCCAAATACTCCACCTCCTCCTGACCGAAGGAACACTTGGAACGGTTGGCATAAAGGTGGTGCTGACGTAGTCTGGCAAGGACCTGCGCCACGTGGCCCACATGGTCCTCACAGTTCGCGCTGTATATGAGTATATCATCGAAGAAGATCAACACAAATACCCGCAGGAAATCTCTGAATATCTCGTTCATGTTGGCCTGGAATGTAGAGGGCCCTCCGGTCAGTCCATTAGCCATAACCAAGAACTCGTAGTGGCCGTCATGAGTCCGGAAAGCCGTCTTGTGGATGTCCTCCTGTGCCATCAAGATCTGGTAATAGCCGGAGCGAAGATCCAGCTTGGTGAACCGCTGGGCCCCATGCAACTCATCCAGCAACTCTTCGATATGGGGAATCGGGAAGTTATCCTTGACCGTAGCGCCGTTCAAGGCACGGTTGTCCACACAGAATCGCCAGGACCCGTCCTTCTTCTTGACCAGAATAATGGGAGCCGAGAAGGAACTCGTACTGGGCCGAATGATGCCGGCCTCCAGCATCTCGCGGACACTGCGCTCGATCTCCACCTTCTGGAAGTGTGGGTAGCGGTATGGACGAACATTCGTAGGCTCAGCACCCGCCTTGAGCGGAATACGGTGATCGCGGAACCTCGGCGGAGGCAGAGTGCGTGGTTCCTGAAAAACATCAGCATAATCTGTCAGAAGTAACTGTAACTGAACCGGTAGCTCAAAAGGCGTGGGATCGCCGGTCGGGACCTCCCGAAGGACGGCCATCATCTGTCCATCCCCGCTCAACCGCTGCATGCTGCGAAGAGAAACCTCCTTAATAGGAGATGACACGAGACCCTGCAAGCAAAACTGCCTGTCCCCATGCACAAACTCCATAGTCATGTGTTCCCAGTCGAAAGTCACCCGCTGTAACTGGCGCAACCACTGAACTCCCAATACCATGTCTGAGCCCCGAATAGGCAACAGGTAGACGTCAGTCCGTCCCACATAGCCGTGTAGCCGCAGCTCCACTCCCTTCAGCACCCCTTCACATCGCAGCTTGCTGCCATCCGCCACCATCACATGAAAGGCAGCCCCCTTGTCAACCACGTGCCCAACTCGCCGTGCCACGTCGGGATGTATGAAGTTGTGGGTGCTCCCACTGTCCACCAGAATAGTAACCTTCTCTTGGGCGATCCGGCCCGCCAGCCGCATAGTAAGCGGGGGAGCGCAACCCTCAAGAGCATGAAGAAAAACCCCGAACTCCGTTTCGTCCAATTCCACCTCCAACTCCTCATCTGGAGCCGGCTCGTCGTCCCCATCCTGATGCAACATGAAGACCTGTATCTTCTGGCATTTATGGCCAGGTATAAACTTCTCGTCGCAATTAAAGCACAGCCCCTTCTCCTTCCGAGCGGCCAACTCACTCCACGACAACCGAGTCACCGTCGGTTTGCTACCCGTGGGCTGCTCCCTTCGTGCTGCTGTGGTAGGAGCCGAAGGCGATCTACTCGTGATGCGTGCTCGCTGCCTGTTGAACCGCTCCTCCTGGATGCGCGCCAAAGTAATGGCGTGGTTCAATGACCGAGGCATGAGTGCTTGTACCTCGTCACGAATGTGCTCCTTGAGGCCAGATATGAAACAGTTGTAGAGTGTCCGCTCCGGCCACTGAACCCGATTTGCCAGCTTTTCAAACTCAGTACGATACTCCAGCACCGACCCTTTCTGACGAAGCTTCTGAAGGAGGGCCTCAAAGTTCTCGTACTCTAGTGGCCCAAATCTGGCCGTAAATCCATCCACAAATTCGCCCCATGGCGCGTACTCCCGTCCCCGTAGGAACCACTGCGTCCACTGGAAAGCGTCCTCCTTCAAGTGGAAGGACGCTAACTGCACCCACTGACCTTCCGGCACCTCCTGGTACTGGAAAAAAAGTTCAGTCTTTTGAATCCATTCCAATGCTTCGCCGCCCTCGAACTCCGGAAAGTACATGCGAGTTAATCCGGGAGTCAAGCGTTGTACCCCATGACCTCCTTCCCGTCTTGCAGGCTCACCTTGCTCGAATCCGCCGTAGCCTTGATGCTGACCGTTTCCCCAAGGAGGAGGTTGTTGTTGTCCGGCCCACGCTTGGCCAAATCCGGCCATGCCCGGCGGCCCAAACCCACGGGGAGGAGGGAGAAGCCCCCCCCCCCCCCCCCCCCCCCCCCCCGTTGGTATCCCGCGAGATCTGGAGGTCGCCGCAGCCCAGCCGGCTCTTCCCAGCCTCGACGAAGTCCTGCCGGCTCCGCCCAGCCCTGCCGGCCCTGTCCCCGGGCCGCTCCGGGGTCGGCGAACCCCCCCCCCCCCCCCCCCCGCTGCAGATCCTGGCGGAATCGGCCCTGCCGGACCCCCATACGCCGTTGCCGAGCCCGCTGCCACCCCGTATGCCGGTGTACCAGGTCCTCCTGGCCCCTGCCAGCCCGTGCCAGGCGGAATCCCACTGACCCGCGCGCGATCCTCTTCCGACAGCCGCACGCCGCCGACACCATCAGCAAGCCGCGCGCCCGTAGCGGCTAAATCGGCCCCCGATCCGGCCGAATCCTCACTCGCCGACGCCTTCCCTTTCAACAAGGCCTTCAATTCCTCCATCCGAGCCTCCATCCGCCCTTCCATGGCTGCCATCGAGTCAGTTAGGCCAACAACGTTCTCCTCTAGGGTCTCGATCCGTGAGGACTCCTCTTGAGAGCGAGTGTTCACCATGTCGGAGAGATGAACTCCTCTGATACCAAATGTTAGGGCAAAACTACTAGAGAGACTAAGAGAGAAGAAGATCTAGAGAAAGAGGGGGAAGATTAGGGTTAGGGTTTGAAAGAGGGAGAAGAACTAACCAGGAAAATACTCTTGCATAACCCCAAAAGGGGGCTGCCCGGGTATATAAATACCCGGGCAAGGAGGGGGACGGCCTGCCCCTCCAAGGAGGGCTGAACCCGCCTGATTCAGCCCTCGGCCGGCCGGTTCACTGCGTGGGGGCTGAACCGAAAGGTCCAGCCCCGTTGTTTAGCGCACCCTTGCTCCTCCGTGCGTAATGACGCCCCGTAAAGGGTAGCGGGGGCGTAACAATTTCAAATCGAGTAGCTGACACACTTAGTATAAGCATTGTTACAAACGCGTTCCAGGAACGTCCTTTAACGAGTAGGAAGAAGACGGGTCGCTTCGATGCTCTTGAAATATTTTATATTTCCGCATTATATTTTATAATTCCGCCATTTTTATTATAACTTGCATTTTACTTAATGTTGGATTCTTAATAAAATTTTGTTCGTGGGTATTTATAGCCATGTGTGGAATAGAATAGGCAACCAAGTCTTAACCTAATTATCTCTTCCTCCACTTCCTTGGACAACGGCATCATCTTCTCCAAATCCCTCTCTGTATTTCTCAATTTCCCTCATCCCTCTCCTAGCTAGGGTTTACACCATAGGCAACTCTAAGGGTTACGACGAGAGGAATAACAAATGAGCGTCGACTTCGATCTGGTTCTCCACTGCCCCATGATGAGGTTTCAATCTCAAGTTCCTAACATGCGCACACCTGTTAATTACCATACAGTTGAAGATTTGTTTGTGTTGTCCTAGAAGCGTCATCGAGGCTACGGGTAAAAGTCTATGGAGAGGGGTCCTGAACGTGCGATATCTCGGCAGAGGAAGTTGTGCATGGATCATGTCAGTAGAAACTAGAAGGCATTGTCATCGAGAGAAGAGGTCGCACAGATTTTGCTATTGTTGAAGATGCACGTGATTTGCTCCACGGTAAGGTACTGGGAGAAGAAACTTGAAGTTGTTACGGAAGTTCAATCGAAAAGACTAGCAACGTGAGCATGGACTAAGGAAGTTGATTGTTGGTTCCTTGGTATGGATCTAAAGTCTTTGATACCAATTTCCTGTGAACCTTCATTCATAATTTGTCGAAGGTAGAGGGAATAATCAGAGACTTACAGAAGTATCCAATGCAGGAGCTCAAGGGTAGCGTCAAACCCAAACTACAGTAAGGAGAAACTAAGGGAGAGAAGATGAGACTAATTTATTTCTTACCTCCATTTTAACTTTAAGAGGCATGTCAATACAACCCAAGCGACAATTGCACTTAAGTTCACGCAACCATAAATATGGCACGCATACATGAGAAGAAATATAAATTCCACAAAATAAAAATATCAATTAACCCTCTAATTAATATAAGTCTAAACAAAATTCATAATAGAGGCAAACTATATAGCATTAATGTGTTAAAGAAAGATACATAATAGCTACTTAATTAAGCCTGAATTGAAAGAAGTTACGTGTGCTGAGATACATCAATTGAAGAAAAGAAAAATGAAATTTGGGATTTGGTTCCATCACAACCAAGATAAAAAAGTTTTGATTGCAGTTAGTTTTATGTCATCAAAACTAATTCATATGAGTAGATTGGTCGCCACAAAGCTCGGCAAGTGGCTTAGGTTAAAGCCAAAGATATGGGCAGACTATGGCAAAACAATTTCCATGATTTCCAAGATGAAATCCATCAATTTGGAACTATGTATATCCACAAACAAGGGTTGGTAGGCCCTTCAATTGAATGTATTTACTGCCCATTTTTGTGAAGGCTTGGGATGAGGAAGTGGTGGAGACCAGCCCCGATCAGGTCGACAAAAAAAAAAAAAAAAACTACGCCGCACCCGACCGAAATACTACCGACCACGAGTCATATTTTAACTGTGTTTTTGTACTTTAATGTTTGGGGCTATATATATAATACATATACATATATATATACACATATATATATATATGTATATCAAAGTCTAAAGTTGCATAAAAAAAAACAGTGGCCCGGTTCCCCCCTCCCGATCCAGAGCTGCAGGTGGGTTCAGCCAACACGACTTAGGGCTCAGCCGTTGCTGCCGACTTTGCCGCTGCACACAATCCTGCATGTCTTCTCCCGCAGACCAACGCCTTCTCCACCCCAAACGACCAGAGCTGCTGCCAACGGCATCTCCTGCTACCACCTGTCTTCCCGCAACCGCCGACGTGTGGTGCGGACTTCACGAGCAACTGCCGACAGTTTCCGCGTCTCCCCACATCGACAGCGATCGAACCGCCATGACCAGTCTTCCCGCAACCGCGGGCGTCGTGTGCAGTTTCAGGGTTCTTTCGAAACCTTATAAAATGGGATCTGCTGTGATTCCCGTCCGGGGAAGTGAAAGAGATGATGAACAGTCCGTAAGAACTGAATGTGTTTGTTTTTTCTTCGGAATCTGTCATTTCCGATGGAGAGGAGATGAAGATTGAATTCCTGTATGAGATCCAGCGTTTGAAATTTCACTGTGCTTCCCCTCCGATGACAGTGACGATGCATAGTGATTAGTTCGGTTTGAAGATCGAGAGTTGATTGTTTCTGACATGTGGGTTTGCCGTGAGTTTCAATTTCCTGTTTAGGAGTGTAGCTTTTGATTTCCTGTAAACTCATTTTCCTGTGTGTAATTGAAGTGAAAGCTTCTTCCCGCTGTTGTAAGTTTGATCGGAGAAGAAGATGAATAGTGAATAGACAGCAACATTGTTTTCTGTAGTTACAGATTTTGGACTTGGATTTGAATTTTCGTTTCTCTTGTGAGAAGTTCCGTGGGTCCACCGTGAGTGCTGGAGAATTCGTGGAACCACCTTGAGTGTGAGAGCGAGTGAGAAATTAAGTTGTTTGGTTTGTGACTTCCTTACACTAGTGAGTGTTCGAGATTTCGCGGAACCACTTTCGTGTGAGAGTGAGCGAATTTATTCTGTGGTGCCCGTGTGCGATAGTGGCCGACCTCGGAGCGGGAGATCGAAGGTGACGAGGAATTCCTCGCGGGATCGCCGTCGACTTCGATTGCGGAAAGACGTCTCTTTCCGTGGGTAATTTGTTTCTTTCTCTTCTTTGTGTGTGTCTCTATATTTTCTCGTAGGATAATAGATTCATTGTTGGGTTTTCGCACGGATTTTGTCAGCGAACGCTACGTCGAAAACTCCAAACGGAAACGTATTGGAGTTCACGATTTCCGTTTGCTACGACAAGGGGAACGAAATGAAAGTTGCGACCTTCCTTCCCCGGATTTAGAATCGAACCATTTTTTTAAGAAAATTCATTTAAAACAAAATAGTAAATTTGTGCTTTATTAGAAAATCTAGTTGCTTAATTTCTTAAAGTTCGTGCAACGCTCGCTCAAATTTCAATTTTCAATTGCATGCATTTAGGGTTTCCTAGAAATAGCCGACAGGCGCGCAAACCCTACGCACCGTCCTGCATCAGGAAGTATATATGGAGTAATAAAAAAAAATTGTTGCTTGGGGAATTAGTGTGCAAGTTGAAGAAATCATTGCATGATCTCTCTGCAATCTGCATGGTCGACTAACAGCGAGAATGACAGTAGAAGGATTAATGACCTGAAATCCTTCTTGAATACACAATTTCAGAAACAAGATTTTGGAAGACCGAAGTACTTTCTTGGATAGAGATCACAAGGAGTTGTTGAAAAGGAAGCGCAGGTTGGATTTGTTGAGTACGTTAAGTTGCAATCCAACAGAGAATCCAATAGATCTGAACTCAAAACTGATGAAAGATGAATAGGTTGGTCCAATGTGCCCTAACGCAAGCCGATATAAGTGGTTTGTGAGAAAATTGAATTACTTATCCATTACTCATCAGAATATTGCTTTTCCTATAAGCGGGATAAGTCGCTTCACTAGTTCTCCAAGAACAACATATATTGATGGCTTGATGCAATGATTCGTAATATCATATATTCGAAAGGAACTCCCGGTATCAGTTCGTTCTGCGAAAGAGATGTCATTTCAATATTGAAATCCTTTCCAAATGCAGATTGTTGGGCCAAACATGGTAGCATGGAAAAGAATGAAGCAGCACACTATTGCATGATCCATGCAGAGTTCTGGTATCGGTTCATTGCTCAAACCACTCAAGAATTCATATGGGTGAGACAATTGTTCAAAGAGTTGGGAGGTGGAAATCAACAAGACAATGCAGTTATAATGCGACAACACACAAATTCAACTCCGGGATTTCAACTAACAGTAGCCTTACCCCTATTAACTCCGGGATCTCTGGTTCAGAACCAAATTTCGCTAACACATTGAAAAAGATTGAAAACTAGAACCAAAAAGCTCATAACTTTGCAACAAACAGATCTCATCCCAAACTATCATATTCAATTGAAAAAGGAAATGAAAATTTGAAATTCACGGGAGGAGGGAAAAATATTTGACCTGGTAGAAGTTGACGAGGGGCGTTGAGGAGAAGAACACTTGCCATGTCAGTAACTGTAACGCCGGCGGGAGGAAGGTTGGGCAGACAACTCTGACGAAGAGAGTAAACGACTTCGGTTGATGGTTAGAGATGGGCTTGAGGCTAGGAACTAGAGAGAGATAAGTCTCGCTGATTAGAGTAAGATTTATGCCAGGATTTCAAGGTAGAAGTGGAAGAACCCGAGAGACTGTAAAAGAAAGACAGCCGTCTGAGAAGGAGATGCAGCCGCAAGGAGGAAGACGATGCGCGTTCGCGCCGAAAATGGAGCTGCCAAGTCCGTCCGCGAGTGGGCAGAGCCTCCTCGACGGAAGACCACCGTTCAGACTTCAGGTTGCTAGATAAGAAGAGGCGGAGTGGGTTTCGAGGAGAAGAACGACAGACCGTACTATGAGGAAAGAGTTTGTATGAGGAAGCTTTTTGCTTTTTGATAGAGCGATGTTAAACGCAGGTCAGTTTTGACTATATGCAGGTCACAATTTTTAAAAAAGACCGTTGTTAAAGGCAGACCGATTTTAGCTATATGCAGGCCATAGTTTTTAAAAAAAGATATCATTTTTCCTTTTAAAACTTTAGGAAAATGATTCAAATAGTTTAATACTTCATGTATTATGTGTTTTTTCCTTCCATGCAACTGTGTCCCCAAGGAGTTTACTCGTTTGTCCGAGTCCGAAGTGTTTTTAAATTACAACTGGCCTAAAGCTATTCATGGGTATTTGCTACGACGATGGCGAGGGCGGCGATGGCGGCGAGGGCGGCGATGGCGGAGATGGCGGCGATGGCGGAGATGGCGGCGATGGCGGCGATGGCGATGATCGCGACGATCGCGACGTCGTCGGCGATGGCGATGGCGGCGATGGCAGCGTTGGCGACGATCGCGGCGTCGTCGGCGATGGCGGCGTTGGCGACGATCGCGGCGTCGTCGGCGATGGCGGCGATGGCGGCGTCGTCGGCGATGGCGGCCATGGCGGAGATTCCGTCCATGACGGCGATGGCGGCCATGGCGGCGATGGTTATACTTCGGGTAGTTACTTAATTTGATTTTTGAATATGGTATGTAAATATTAAATTTGGTCTGCATGAATAATTTTTTGGCCTGCATATATCCGCGGTCTGCATGTAGCCAAAACCGGCCTGCATTTAACATCGCTCTTTTGATATCACAAAGACACAAACGAGAAATATTTTATGCACCCCAAAAATTGTAAAAATCCTACTTATATTGGTAGTCTAATTCTTGTTAATCGCACCCCATTAAATAACCTCATCTACATCTCTCTCCCGTTGCCTAAATCCTAGCTGTAGTTCTATCGGTCGCGTCGTTTTCCCCCCTCTTAGATTCACCTTCAAAAAAGAAGGAAATTATCGAGCGAAAAATTAAAAAAAGCAGTCAGTTTTCTGATTAGAGGAAGATTTGCATGTCATTTAACTTGGTTTAGAGTTAATTCCTCTATGCATGTCATTTAATTTGTATTCCTGCTAGGTTTTTAAATTGTTTTAGTCTTTAAGATGTTTTTCTAGGCTTCTAGTACTTAATAAATCAGCAAATGTTTCGCTTATTTGTGTTGGGAGTGGGGTGCAAATATAATTTTGGAATACAAATGAAATTTATGGACTACGAATAGCGATGGACTGTGAATAATCGGTTCCGGACTGTTAATATCAACTCTCATGTTTAACTGCAACCTAGTAAAAACTCTACCCGAGCCTGCTTACCCAAGCTGCTCGCCCTTGACGCCGCAGTTGCATGTTTGCTCGCTCGCCGCCACCATCGCATATCTGCGCCGCCGCCGCCCTTCTTCTGCTAGCTAGGGCGAATCTCGTATGTTTTTCACTTCAGTATTTATTTCCTTTAGCTTATTTATCTTCCACTAATTCAAAAAAATTCGTCATTTGTATCCTTTAGCTTGATTTATCTCTTTAAGCGGAATTTGTCTTTATTCAAAATAGCCCTGCACAAAAGGCCCGATCGGGCCGGGCCTGATCTGGCCCGGGCTTTTGTAAACCGGGCCGAGCCCGGGCCCACTGAAAATCGGGCTCGGGCCGGGCTCGGGCCGTTTCCCAGGTAGGGGGGCTCATCCGGCCCTGAGGGCCGGGCCGTTTTTTTTTTTAAACAGATTTTTTTTAAAAAAAAATAAATACTTATAACATATTACAAAATTAAAAATTAAAAATCTACAAAATTACAAAATCATGACATATTACAAAATTAAAAATTAATAATTTACAAAATAAAAAATTTACAAAATTACAAATTACAAAATTACAAATTAAAAAATTGAAGTATATTATTAATTTTAAATAAACTAAATTACAAAATTTATTAACTTATTACATATGAGGCGTTTATCCAATCGCCGTGACTTGTAACGCGCTTATCCAACTCAGATATTCATCGCGTTCATCTCGTCTTCTAGCTCCTCCGAGCTCGCCTCCAACGCTGAAATGTGTTGATTTCTCCTCGTAGCATCCAAATAGTCCTTATAGCAGATACATAGTTCCAGTGATTCTTCATTTAGCCGACTCCTTCGCTCGTTCAAAACCTTGCCACTAAGAGAAAAAGCGGACTCCGAAGCTACCGTGCTAGCTTGGATTGTTAGTAAATCTCGGGTCATATAGGCCAAAATAGGATATGTATTAACTTTACCTTTCCACCATTTTAAGAGATCGAAGTTTTCGATCTCCTCGGTACTCATAAAATCGCGAAATTGTGTTTTGGTATACAATCCTAATTCGTTTAAGCTACTAGTTGTGCGTGCTTTTTTCCTAGAGGCTAATTCTAACATTTTATTTTTCAAAGAATCTTTTGTTCTTGTTTGCGATACTTCTTCTCGGGGTCGCGAGCCATATAAGTTATCGTAATAATTAAAAAATTTGGTAAATACAGAATGAAATTTTAAAGTACTAACGTCGTCACTATCATCGAAACTTAGATTTATGTTTAAGTTATTAATAATTTCATCTATCAAATTTTCTACGCCGTCTACGCCGAATAACGGATTTAAAGCGGCGGCGCATGAAAATGCGGGAGGCAATTCTCTATAATATTTTAAATATTTTTCTTCCATTATTTCAATTAAAGAAAGCCACCCTTCGTGTTGCTTATAATAATTAAATTTTTGTGCAATATTTACAAAATTTTCAATTACTAGTGAGCTAGTCGGATAATACACGCCAGATAAAGAAACAGCCGCCCTATGGAAACATTTTAGTAAATCTACATAATGTAATAGTACGTCCCAATCGTTATCAGTTAAATCATGATTATTAATTAAGGTGTAATATTCCATAAGAAATGTTTTTTGTTGAAACGCTCTTTTCAACATTTTATATGTTGAATTCCATCTCACGGGCATATCAAATTGAGGTTTCAAATATTTATGTCCTTGTGCTTTTACAAATTTTCTAAAATCTTGACTTCGTTGTTTTGTACAATAAATAAATTTAAGCATTGTCCGAATTTTTGAAATATACGGTTTCATAGCTGCTAGACTATCTTGCACTACTAAATTTAAAACGTGACAGACACATCGAGTGTGAAAAAACGCACCGTTTAACATTGGTTTTAAATCGCGTTTTAACCAATCTATTGCGAGGTTATTATTACTAGCGTTATCAAAAGATATACTCATTATTTTATCTTTTAATTTAAATTCGCGCACACATTTAATAATAACCTGATATATAGCTTTACCTGTGTGCGGAAATTCAAAACCTTCAAAACATATAACGCGCTTATTTAGCTCCTAAGAAACGGGATCGATCCAATGACACGTGATACATATATACGATAATCCTACTTTTATGGAGCTACTCCAGACGTCGCTCGTTAAACTCACAAGTCCCTCAAAAGTTTCAAAATAATTTATTAAAGATTGTTTTGCCTCAAAATATAATTTTAGTGCGTCGCGTTTAATAGTGGATCTACTTACTTGTTGATATTTTGGCTGAAGTCCTTCGTGTATGTACTCCGTCGCCTCATCGTTGTCATAGTGGCTAAACGGCAACCCACGTCTGATGACGTCTTTCACCTACAATTCACGTTGTCGAAGTTGATCGTACGTCCATATTTGCCCCGATGCGGATAGTTGTGTCTGGCTGGACTCCGGAGCTTGTTTCGCAATACAAGACTTTATGTGTCTTGCTAGTGTCGAGTTGCCGGTAAGGGTTAGCAATTTTGAACATAATTTGCATCGCGCCTTGAATTCGTCGCCGATTTTGACTTTGTCAAAATGATCCCAAAGTGGCGCTTTCCGGTTATGCTCCACCACTTCGGCCGTACTTTGAGTCGACGACGCCGACGTTGATGAGGAGGATGTCATAAATATTAGAGAGCGAGAGAGTAGGAGAGTGAGAGAGTGAGAGAGAATGAGAGAAAGAGAGAGATGGTGAGAGAGAATGAGAGAGAGTGAGGTGGTGAGAGAGTGAGGCGGGTTTTTTTTTAAGCTTTATTTATAATTTTTTTTTATTTATTATTATTATTATTTAAAATAAAATAATTTAAAAAAAATAATAAAAAAAATTAAAAAAGGACAGCCCCTAGGCTGTCCCGCTGCCAGCTGACATTGATGTCAGGTGGCAGCAGCTAAGAGCCTTTAACGGCTCTTAAAAAGAGCGTTAAACGGCTCTTTTTAAGAGCCGTTTAAGGGCTCTCGGGTTGGGCCCCAACCCTAGGCCGGGCTGCGCCTGGGCCCGGGCTCAGGCCGGCCCGAAAATCGGGCTTTGCCCGGCCCGACCCGGGCCGGGTATCGGGCCGGATTTATAACATCCCGATTCGAGCTAGACCTCTTGTGCGCGTTTTTGAGTCACGCGAGTTGACTCGGGCTCGGGGTGTACTGAGGGCCAGGCTTGCAACTGAGCCAGGGAAGTGCACTCGACGAATGCGGCGAGTACCAGTTCTATTCTTTGTCCCGATGTTTGCTGTATCGGGATCTGAGCCGTCCGGAGAGCATAACTTGAGCGATAAAACTCGAAGGAGGCGTACCGCCTCGAAGGAATTATAGTACGTACGTTAGCTTAAATAACGTGGTCTACGAATACCAGATTTATCCAAAAGGCGATATGCAGCAGACGGTCTCGGTATTCACCCCAGTCAGTTTTGTTAGACTCGTGAAGCCTATACGAGTTCAACAAAACTGTCCGCGCTCGATTCTGATGAGAATCGGCGAATTTATGAATGTGTTATGCGTATAGCATATTTATCCAAAATGGTGAAATTGACCAAACGACCTCACAATTGACCCCAGTCGGTCTTGTTAGACTCGTAACAATAGTACGAGTTCAACGAATTTATCCGTTTGCGATTCCGACGTCGTTTGAAGGAGTTTTGACGTTTAAGTCAAATTGTGCCGCAAACGCTCCGGGGAGCGTAAAATAGGCAAACGAACTCGGAATCAACATTGGATCGTTCCGGTAGATGCGTATCGGCGAGACGGTCGTAACGAGCCCGTCTGGGATAAATTCTGAGCATTCTAAAGCGTTGCGCGAGCTTTTAATTGCATTAATAACAATAATAATAATAATAGTATTATTATTATTAATATATAATATATATTATATATATACACATTATAAACTTAGGTTAGAAAGCCACTTACCCGATCTCCTCCTCCCCAGCTCCCTGACGGCGGAAACGAAAGCCAAACCCCCCCTCGTCTCCGATCCTTCTCCCCTCCGGCCAGAGCGAGCTCCTCTCTTCCTCCGTCTCTCTCTCTAGCCACCACCATGGTCGAACCCCTCCCCTCCCAGATTTCTCTCCACCTCCATCTGCACCTTCGGCCGGCCACCTCCTCTCTTCCTCCATTTCTGGCGAGATCCCCGCCGTGCCCTCCTTCTCCGGCGAGCTCCTCTCCGAGCAGCCCTCCAGCCATGGCCGAACTCCACCTTCTCCCTCCTGCAATCCGACGACGGAAATGAGCGGCCCCATCTCTGTCCGACATTCCTCCTCCGACGAGCTTCACGTCCGGAAGCCAAAACAGCCCACTCGAGGGTCAGACTCCTCTTCGACGACGTCCGACGAGATCCGGATCGGCGAGATCCGGCCATAACCGGGAGCGACGGACAAATGCCGCGTACGCGGCTATTGGGTAGCATGCACGAAAATCAGGTGACTTCCTCCCCTCTCCCTTGGTGCTAGTTTTCTTAGATCCGCTAGGCGAGATATCGAACTCAATTGAGTCGATTTGCGAGCGTGATGAAGCTCCGTAGGAAAAAGGCCGCGTTAGGGTTTTCGCCGTAGGGCGCCGATCGCCGCGAAAATGCCCTCATTCAACTCCCCGCTTCAATACGAACGTGGGGTGTTGGTGTCGTGAAAATCGAAGGCCTCGTGAGGGTGCATGGGAGGAGAGAAAGCGTTGCCCTAAATTGCAATTGGGATGATAATGAATAGTTCCCTGCAATTGGGATTTCAATTATATATTTATATATATATATATATATAAATGTCATTTGGTTGCTTGAGGAAGAAGTTCCCTGTATATGGGATCTCATTATATATATATATATATATATATATATATATATATATATATATATATATATGTTCTGTTAGTTGCTTGAGAAATGAGGGAGAGTTCCCTATTAAATGGGATTTCACTTAGATATATATATATATATATATATTCATTTGGCATTTGGGATGTTAATGAAGTTCCCTGATTAATTGGATTTCAATTATATATATATATATATAATGACCTAAATCATGTTTGGGGGAGACGATGAATAATCCTCTGTTATTAGGATTGTTAATTAGGTATGATAAATGTGATGAAAGCTCCCTGTTAATCATGGTCAATTTATAACTTGCATAAATGTGATGACAGCTCCCTGTTAAATCAGATTCAATTTATAACTTGCACGTAGCTATTAAGGAAAATTGTGCGCAGCTGGGTTCAAGCCAGTTTTTGGGCCTGACCCCACTGGAACTAGGTTTCGGGCTCAACATGAATGTTGTAGCCCTCGGAAAGAGCTTTCCAACGATAGGTTACACGTTTTCTGGGGTGACCTGTAGTTCCCTAAAAGTCCAGTCGAGTGGACTGTCCAGAGAGCTGAATTGTGTTATTGTTCTCTGTTTTCTGCCCATTTTTACACAACTGACTTCAGGTCCAATTTTTATGCATTAAATACTTAGATCTGGGTCACGGGCTCAACGTAAGAGTTGTAGCCCTTGCTCTTAGCTTTTCAAAATGGGGTAGCACATAATTCTTGGATAAGTATAGCTCCCAGAATGTCAGTTTTAGTAAACAATGTCATTATGTTCATGGTTTCAATAATTGGTGGAGATATTCTTTATATAGTTGTGATTAGTCCTGTGAAGTTTCATAATTTTTTTAGATGAGTATATGTTAACTGGGTATTTATGAATCTTGATGCTCTTATGTTGATATTTTAAAGTTCACCCCTTTGAACGTGATAAATCTTGGGAACATGATTATGAAGATTAAATCGTCTATGTTGCAAGGAATGTCGTTGAGTAATCTCGTGTTGTTAATATATTTACTCACCCTGGTTGGATTGGGGAAATTGCTAGGAGTATGATGGTGAAGATTTTAATACTTCACATATTGTTAGTACCACTAGGTTGGATAGTGGAAAACATTCGGTAAAGTATTTTATCTACTACGATCGTGATAAATGTTATAGTGTGATTTTGTAATTGTGCTTGAATTATGTTGCACGTTGGGAAGAATAAATGTGAGGAACATAAAAATTACAGTTAAAGGTAAACGATTTGAATGCTAAACGCAATGAATCTTGTGATGATAACTACGATTAAGAAGGTGAAAGGAAGAATGTAAAGTACTAACATTTGTTATAGTTATTGAATACACAAGTAGTCCGGTGGGGTCAAGTGTTTGGATTCCTCTCAAATTACTTATCGGATGATCGTAAAATTTGGTGGACATGTGCCTAATGGTATTGAGACCACCCCCGATCAGAATTATGAATGTTGGATTTATATATACGGTAATATTGTTAGACTCTTCCTATAAATTTGTTGTGTTGCAAATAATATTGGTAAATATAGACAAGGCTTGAAAATGGGGAAATTTTCAAGGTAATGATTATGAGATAACGCGGGGGATCTCATAGGAGTCGGGTTGATATAAGCCCTTGATCAAATATTCGGTTATAAGCTATCATGATGCATGAATAATGGTGCTGAACCCTCAACAAGGTTAATAGTTTGAGTTTTTCGTAACACTTGTGAATTGAGTATGAGGGTGGGATGAGAAGTTATGTTGGGTCTTGCACATAATTTGTAAAAGGGGGGAATATGGCGTCATTCCCGCAAGTAGTCCTACAGGGTCGTATAGAATGATTGTCATAATATATGCACACCACCGCACGAGAGTTGTGACAACTCGGGATGGGTAACATCGACTAAGCGTGCAAGAAGTGAAATGTAATAAGACTCCGCTTGGGAGTCCTTGGGTGCTTATGAGCACGGGTTGTGCATGGGGAGCACATGGGTTGCATGGCTTACACCTGGTGGTGTATGGAACCTGGTTGGAGGATTACTTATGGCGGGTCTACGGGCTTGCTAGTCGTGACACCGACAGAAGCCGGCAGTTAGATTCTAGACCGGTTGGGTTTGACTTTTGGTGCTCACCTACCCAAGTCCCCTTCTGTGTCCTTGAAGGCTCCGCCGTGTGTTCTTAGCGTCGAGCAGTACGCAGGGTCTCCGCTGTGTGTTCTTAGCGTCGAGGCGTACAGAGGCATAGGACTAGTAGTGTTCATACCCTCCTAGTGGTGGAGGAACTTGAATCTAACAGGGTTGGATGAGAAACAACCCTTGAGTAAAAGCCGAGCTTAGTCTTATTATATCATGATAGTCTTCTGGTAATAATCTTGAGTCAATTGGATGACTATTTGTAGTACCTCCCCTTATGTGGTTCATATAACTCATTTGGTCTGCGAATAGTAAAACGGTATAATGGAGTTAACTTGTAGACCATTAGGTGGGAATGAGAGGTAGTTGGTATACCTGATTTGGATGAAGAGGTTGAGGTCACCAAAAAGGAGTTTAGGTGATGAGAGTGCTTGGTGAGCTATGGGTAAGGCTGTCCTCGGGATTGACGAAGATCGTCTTTCCCCTTAGAGGGTCATAAAGCACTGAGGTTTAACTCAAGTGTAATGATTAGAGGGTAATCTTAAGGGTAAATACCAATAGTACTAAGTGTCTTGAGAAAGGGAACTTTGGGGTGTCATCCCATTGTAGTTCCTAGTACCGTAGCGAGCCCCTTACAGGGTAACCCCCTGGAAGTCCAAGATTAACCCTAAACTGCAATAACATTTAAAGTAGGCAAGAGTAGCCATAGTAAGGTAAGATTGGATTTATGTATCTCCTCCCAGATGCGGGAGTGGCAGGGTTGTGGTGCCCGGTTAGACGAGCGGGAACCTCGAGGGGATGATTATCCCGGTAGCATTCTCAGAAATGTGGCAGGTCTTCGGTACTAGGCAGGTCGTCACTCCGACCGCGGTACGTTGACTTAGCGGGTGTGTAGGGGTCTAAGGGGCCAGCTTGGCTGCGTGTCGGGACGACAGTTCCCCGAAGACACCTCTCACTTGGCTCACAGTCTGGTGGACTCCAGCAAAGAGTACGCAGAGCTCCGCGGTTGTTTAGCGTCGAGGCATACGTGCGGTCTAGGCCTGGTAGAGTGTATACCCGCCTAGGAGTGGACAGCCCGGTCCGCTACCACCGTGTGTCACAGCGGTTGGTACCCGATAGGTTGGCTTCCTTTCAAACAGAGGGAACTACAAAGGTCTATGCGCATAGAGTCGTGTGTGTGAGTTTCATTGCATAAGACATTCATGGCATAGCATAGCATACGCACTTGCAGATCCTCATCATATAAATTAGTATGAGCTCTTTTATATGATGAGTTATGATTCCTGGAAATCCTAACTTATAAGTTTGTATGGGCATTCATATAAGTTAGGGTACGAGATTGATTACTTGTCGCTACTGTTCTTACTGTCTTGCTTTACCTACTTTACCTGCTTTACTTACTGTTTATTTACTGTTGTACACCTTTATTATACTCCTGCTTATACATGATTAGATTAGCCCCTTTTACACTTGTGTAGCTTAGAATTAGTGTATACACTAGTTTACTTTCCCCATCACCTGCTTTGTATATTACTGTTATATTGCAGCTTTTCTTCCTTCCCTTCCGCCTGGTGCCTTGGAGTCGCCGGGGGAGCGGATCTGAAGCCACTTAGTCTTTATGACTAACGGTTGCTACGTCCCTCTTTTTAGGAGTACAATCAGTGGTATAGCAGCGTTCAACACCGGAGGCCAGCCAGGTCAGGTGTGCAGGGCTGGGGTTTTCGGTACCTTAGCTGCCGTCAGTGTCAGAGGCGGGTGAGTGTTTTGAGATGTAGCCCTTGGGGCATTTAGCTGGTTACTCTGATGATTTGCAGGAGCTTGTGTAGCTTTCTGCTCTTATTTGTACTATTTTGGACATTATTACTTATTGTGAATCTTTGGCTTTTAATGCTTTCTATTATTGATGGGTTGGCGTTGTTTAGTTGGTTTGGGCGGCAGAATAGGCGTCTTGTGGTACAGGTTAGCCCGTGTGCTGACGCTACCGCAAGGCGGCTGTTCTGGGCATAAGACTCCCCTCGACCGTGTTTTGTGTTCCGGGAGGGGGATCTTACAAATGGTATCAGCTTGCAACGATCCTTAGATAAAGAAGTCCATTAGACCACTAGGCTACCCTGCTAGCTAGATCAGTTTGAGGACAAACTGATGCAGCGGAAGCAGTGGTGTGCCCATGTGTAATTCACAATAAGTACGTCCGCTTTTTCCTATAGAAAGTGCCAACCTAAGCCAAACTTATACCCTTACGTATAGATGCTGGCTCATTCCGAGACAGTATTTTGTTTTCCCATTCCAACAGTTAGAGTTGGTTTGGCATATGATACCATTTTGGTCGACTTGCAAGATATGTCGTGACATATCCTAGCCTTATACTGATTTTGGGGATGATTGGGCCAAACAATAAGTGACCTTGAGTGACTAAGGGAAGAGTTTAACGTAAGTGTAAATGCTGGAGACTCACACCCTGAGATTTCTACCCTAGATATGGAGTAATATTATCACCTTACACAAAAAATTAGGCCAATTTCAATGAGAGTGGTGCTTGTAGTCTATTACCAGCTTAGTGAGAGACCACCAAGCATGTCTTTTATACTCTACGTGGATACCTCACACTTCTATTTATGTAGAATGTTTCATATGGAGAAGATACAATAAGAATTCGGATCCAAAGAAGGCTCATGTTGGGACGAATGTGTTATATTGGCGGCGGAAGAAACTCAGTCGAAGAGATATGGAGGCTAACCACTTCGTTTATTGGGCTAGTTATGTACCGTCTTGGACCCCTTGAGGAGTTAGAATCTTTGTAATTTTTGACATTGGAGTTTAGATCCTTGAAAAGTTAATTCACCTTAAGCAAAGCAGACTGCTAAGGCCATGTGTGGGTTGATATGAATTTTATTAGCGGAATAAGAGAGGAAAAACATTTTGAAGATGATTATTTTCTCTATATTGTTCTAGGATTATGTGGATAAGTAACGAGGTGAGTAGTAATTTAACATTTTGGGGATATGCGGCGATGTTATAATAACTTTATAGCTGAGAAGTTATCGAACCTTTGTGCATGCATTGCTGGTATGATGATAAACTACCCCTGAGTTTGGAAATTTTTGGTGAACATTCCCTTAGTGTTGTAGTTACTTGGCATTGGAAATTAATAAGTGTTCGGCGATGGAGTCGACATGATTAATATGACTTGTTTGATGATCTAAAATCATAAAAGTTTTTATAAAATAGACATGCATGCGATGGATGATTGTTGGCAGGGTTGGTAGGGCGCTTGTAGTGGATTTTATCTTGTTTATCATACGTGAAGTATGCCCTACTTTTGGTAGTCTGCATAACTCGTGTCGAAGGGAAAATCATCCCGGTTGGTATATGAGTGCGTCGTTGCGGGGATCTATAGGGTAAGAACTCTAAGTTGAGGAAGGTATACCCCTAAGGTTTGTGCCCATACGTGAGGAGAATGTACCATATGGGCGGTGGAAGAAATTTAGTCCAAAAACGTGTGGGGGCTAATCCTATTTCTTCGTTTATTGGCCTAGCTAATGGACCAACTGAGGTTTCACCGGGGGTTAAAAAATAAATCCTTGCGAACTGCTTCGCTTAGCCTTGCTATAATGAGGTTTTCTCATCTAAGTCGTTACAAGTCGACGATATTAGAATTAGGTGCGCCTTGATGAATGAGTCATTTTAAGCAAGGTGGATGGTTAAACACCAAATTTTGGATTACGTTGAGTCCCCTATCAGAATGACAGATATGAGTACCTAAAGGATGGTTATGTCTTTGCTCTGATCGAAGGCTATGCGGAGAAGTAGACCAAGGAGAAATGGTGATCTAAAACCTTTTGGGATATACACCGAGGTTGTCGAGTGTTCATACATGAACTCCTGGATAAATCATATAGCTGGGTAATTGAAGATATGAACACATTTTGATGTGTGCCAATTAGGACCTTTGTGAGTCACGTTGGGTAAAACTTAGCATGGTTTTAGATGGATGTCAATACTATGTGAAGAATGCGATGATATCCTGATGTGATGGTAAGGACTTGAGTTGGCAGTCCTTGAGTGCTGCTATGCACTAGTCGGATCCTGACAAGTGTTTGGATGACATAGGGACTTGGTGGTAGTCCTTGGGCTTTAATAGCATGAGTTCCATCATTAGAACCTTATGAGTGTAGTAAGTGAAATCTTGAATCCTCTTGATAGTGTTGTAGTGCCTCTCAGTGATCAATGGTCGGTCCGATGACCGCGCGACAAATTTTGGGGGACGCCTTGAAATTTGTTGAGTTGGAGTTGTATTTGATTGTTGATCAAAGAGGTGTGTTTAAAAGTGACATATTTAGGATAATTGGTTTAAATCGTAGCACTCATAGTGCTAAGGTTTTACAACGTGGTTGTTAAGTTAACAAATTCACAACAATGGTGTCTATGCACTGGTTTGCGTACATATATAATGATATTGTAAACTAAATAAAATTACCAAGGATGCGTGTTGGAGACTCTTGAAAAAAACAGTATGATATTGATGCAAGACAACTGTGGATGACACCTGCTATAGAGATATAGTGTTTGAGATCTAGTCCTGCAAGGTGTAAACGAGCTGGTGGCTCGGCAGTCTTGTTGGTTTGCAGAACCTGTACAGCGATATAGATGTTGGTAGTGGTAGTCGGTTGCATCATGGTTATATAAATGAGTAACATGCTTGAAGTCGTTCATACCAAGCCTTGCTAAATGTTCTCTTTTATGTTGTATGCTTGAGATTAAATCACAACATAATCAGTTAGACTGATGTAGTGGTTTTTGAAATAGTATGTGTCATTATTAGCTCGTATGACTTCACAGGGCAAGAGTGCGCTGCAATCTAGTTTCTATGTATAAATCGCAACAATTGAGAATGCATACATACGCTTGAAATTATTATAGATGAAGTGCCCACGAATGATTATGATGAGTATATTTTACTCTCGTTCAGAAAATCCTCATAGCCTCAACCTAAAATTTCGGGGACGAAATTATTTCTTCGTTTATTGGATTTGTAACATCCCGATTCGAGCTAGACCCCTTGTGCGCGTTTTTGAGTCACGCGAGTTGACTCGGGCTCGGGGTGTACTGAGGGCCAGGCTTGCAACTGAGCCGGGGAAGTGCACTCGACGAATGCGGCGAGTACCAGTTCTATTCTTTGTCCCGATGTTTGCTGTATCGGGATCCGAGCCGTCCGGAGAGCATAACTTGAGCGATAAAACTCGAAGGAGGCGTACCGCCTCGAAGGAATTATAGTACGTACGTTAGCTTAAATAACGTGGTCTACGAATAGCAGATTTATCCAAAAGGCGATATGCAGCAGATGGTCTCGGTATTCACCCCAGTCAGTTTTGTAAGACTCGTGAAGCCTATACGAGTTCAACAAAACTGTCCGCGCTCGATTCTGATGAGAATCGGCGAATTTATGAATGTGGTCTGCGTATGGCATATTTATCCAAAATGGTGAAATTGACCAAACGACCTCACAATTGACCCCAGTCGGTCTTGTTAGACTCGTAACAATAGTACGAGTTCAACGAATTTATCCGTTTGCGATTCCGACGTCGTTTGAAGGAGTTTTGACGTTTAAGTCAAATTGTGCCGCAAACGCTCCGGGGAGCGTAAAATAGGCAAACGAACTCGGAATCGACATTGGATCGTTCCGGTAGATGCGTAACGGCGTGACGGTCGTAACGAGCCCGTCTGGGATAAATTCCGAGCATTCTAGAGCGTTGCGCGAGCTTTTAATTGCATTAATAACAATAATAATAATAATAGTATTATTATTATTATTATTATTATATAATATATATTATATATATACACATTATAAACTTAGGTTAGAAAGCCACTTAGGCTTCGTTTGGTTCGGCTTATTTGCTCCGGTGAGTTTGGACAAAAACGTCATTGTCATACCAAATATTTTATGCTTATGACTAATTTCTTTTTTTGATAATGGTAGTAACATTTGTCATACCAAACATACATTCTATGACAATGACGATTTTGTCCAAACTCACCGGAGCAAATAAGCCGAGCCAAACGAAGCCTTACCCGATCTCCTCCTCCCCAGCTCCCTGACGGCGGAAACGAAAGCCAAACCCCCCCTCGTCTCCGATCCTTCTCCCCTCCGGCCAGAGCGAGCTCCTCTCTTCCTCCGTCTCTCTCTCTGGCCACCACCATGGTCGAACCCCTCCCCTCCCAGATTTCTCTCCACCTCCATCTGCACCTCCGGCCGGCCACCTCCTCTCTTCCTCCATTTCCGGCGAGATCCCCGCCGTGCCCTCCTTCTCCGGCGAGTTCCTCTCCGAGCAGCCCTCCAGCCATGGCCGAACTCCACCTTCTCCCTCCTGCAATCCGACGGCGGAAATGAGCGGCTCCATCTCTGTCCGACATTCCTCCTCCGGCGAGCTTCACGTCCGGAAGCCAAAACAGCCCACTCGAGGGTCCGACTCCTCTTCGACGACGTCTGACGAGATCCGGATCGGCGAGATCCGGCCATAACCGGGAGCGACGGACAAATGCCGCGTACGCGGCTATTGGGTAGCATGCACGGAAATCAGGTGACTTCCTCCCCTCTCCCTTGGTGCTAGTTTTCTTAGATCCGCTAGGCGAGATATCGAACTCAATTGAGTCGATTTGCGAGCGTGATGAAGCTCCGTAGGAAAAAGGCCGCGTTAGGGTTTTCGCCGTAGGGCGCCGATCGCCGCAAAAATGCCCTCATTCAACTCCCCGCTTCAATACGAACGTGGGGCGTTGGTGTCGTGATAATCGAAGGCCTCGTGAGGGTGCATGGGAGGAGAGAAAGCGTTTCCCTAAATTGCAATTGGGATGATAATGAATAGTTCCCTGCAATTGGGATTTCAATTATATATTTATATATATATAGATAAATGTCATTTGGCTGCTTGAGGAAGAAGTTCCCTGTATATGGGATCTCATTATATATATATATATGTGTGTTCTGTTAGTTGCTATCATGATGCATGAATAATGGTGCTGAACCCTCAACAAGGTTAATAGTTTGAGTTTTTCGTAACACTTGTGAATTGAGTATGAGGGTGGGATGGGAAGTTATGTTGGGTCTTGCACATAATTTGTAAAAAGGGGGAATATGACGTCATTCCCGCAAGTAGTCCTACAGGGTCGTATAGAATGATTGTCATAATATATGCACACCACCGCACGAGAGTTGTGACAACTCGGGATGGGTAACATCGGCTAAGCGTGCAAGAAGTGAAATGTAATAAGACTCCGCTTGGGAGTCCTTGGGTGCTTATGAGCACGGGTTGTGCATGGGAGCACATGGGTTGCATGGCTTACACCTGGTGGTGTATGGAACCTGGTTGGAGGATTACTTATGGCGGGTCTACGAGCTTGCTAGTGGTGACACCGACAGAAGCCGGCAGTTAGATTCTAGACCGGTTGGGTTGGACTTTTGGTGCTCACCTACCCAAGTCCCCTTCTGTGTCCTTGAAGGCTCCGCTGTGTGTTCTTAGCGCAATGCAGTACGCAGGGTCTCCGCTGTGTGTTCTTAGTGTCGAGGCGTACAGAGGCCTAGGACTAGTAGTGTTCATACCCTCCTAGTGGTGGAGGAACTTGAATCTAACAGGGTTGGATGAGAAACAACCCTTGAGTAAAAGCCGAGCTTAGTCTTATAATATCATGATAGTCTTCTGGTAATAATCTTGAGTCAATTGGATGACTATTTGTAGTACCTCCCCTTATGTGGTTCATATAACTCATTTGGTCTGCGAATAGTAAAACGGTAGAATGGAGTTAACTTGTAGACCATTAGGTGGGAATGGGAGGTAGTTGGTGTACCTGATTTGGATGAAGAGGTTGAGGTCACCAAAAAGGAGTTTAGGTGATGAGAGTGCTTGGTGAGCTATGGGTAAGGCTGTGCTCGGGATTGACGAAAGATCGTCTTTCCCCTTAGAGGGTCATAAAGCACAGAGGTTTAACTCAAGTGTAATGATTAGAGGGTAATCTTAAGGGTAAATACCAATAGTACTAAGTGTCTTGAGAAAGGGAAATTTGGGGTGTCATCCCATTGTAGTTCCTAGTACCGTAGCGAGCCCCTTACAGGGTAACCCTAGGGAAGTCCAAGATTAACCCTAAACTGCAATAACATTTAAAGTAGGCAAGAGTAGCCATAGTAAGGTAAGATTGGATTTATGTATCTCCTCCCAGATGCGGGAGTGGCAGGGTTGTGGTGCTCGGTTAGACGAGCGGGAACCTCGAGGGGATGATTATCCCGGTAACATTCTCAGAAATGTGGCAGGTCTTCGGTACTAGGCAGGTCGTCACTCCGACCGCGGTACGTTGACTTAGCGGGTGTGTAGGGGTCTAAGGAGCCAGCTTGGCTGCGTGTCGGGACGACAGTTCCCCGAAGACACCTCTCACTTGGCTCACAGTCTGGTGGACTCCAGCAAAGAGTACGCAGAGCTCCGCGGTTGTTTAGCGTCGAGGCGTACGTGCGGTCTAGGCCTGGTAGAGTGTATACCCGCCTAGGAGTGGACAACCCGGTCCGCTACCACCGTGTGTCACAGCGGTTGGTACCCGAGAGGTTGGCTTCCTTTCAAACAGAGGGAACTACAAAGGTCTATGCGCATAGAGTCGTGTGTGTGAGTTTCATTGCATAAGACATTCATGGCATAGCATAGCATACGCACTTGCAGATCCTCATCATATAAATTAGTATGGGCTCTTTTATATGATGAGTTATGATTCCTGGAAATCCTAACTTATAAGTTTGTATGGGCATTCATATAAGTTAGGGTACGAGATTGATTACTTGTCGCTACTGTTCTTACTGTCTTGCTTTACCTGCTTTACCTGCTTTACTTACTGTTTATTTACTGTTGTACACCTTTATTATACTCCTGCTTATACATGATTAGATTAGCCCCTTTTACACTTGTGTAGCTCAGAATTAGTGTATACACTAGTTTACTTTCCCCATCACCTGCTTTGTATATTACTGTTATATTGCAGCTTTTCTTCCTTCACTTCCGCCCGGTGCCTTGGAGTCGTCGGGGGGGGGGGGGGGGGGCGGATGTGAAGCCACTTAGTCTTTATGACTACCGGTTTCTACGTCCCTCTTTTTAGGAGTACAATCAGTGGTATAACAGCGTTCAACACCGGAGGCCAGCCAGGTCAGGTGTGCAGGGCTGGGGTTTTCGGTACCTTAGCTGCCGTCAGTGTCAGAGGCGGGTGAGTGTTTTGAGATGTAGCCCTTGGGGCATTTAGCTGGTTACTCTGATGATTTGCAGGAGCTTGTGTAGCTTTCTGCTCTTATTTGTACTGTTTTGGACATTATTACTTATTGTGAATCTTTGGCTTTTAATGCTTTCTATTATTGATGGGTTGGCGCTGTTTAGTTGGTTTGGCCGGCAGAATAGGCGTCTTGTGGTACAGGTTAGCCCGTGTGCTGACGCTACCGCAAGGCGGCTGTTCTGGGCATAAGACTCCCCTCGACCGTGTTTTGTGTTCCGGGAGGGGGATCTTACAGCAGAAGCTCCAGATTGGAGCCCTGCCACGGCCCCAAGCCCAGGTTAGGCCCGGGCCGGGCTTTTCCCGGGCCGGGCCTCAACTGGCTTTTCCCGGGCCGGGCTCGGGCCGGCCCAGTGGGCCCGGACCTTTTGTGCAGGGCTAATTCAAAACAGTCATTCTCTATAACTCATGTATTCTACAAGATATTCAGTCTTGTAATATAAGACTAATATTTAACATTTTGGTCTGCGGATAAATTTTCTTAATTTTTTTTTAATATTGAACGCTGCACTTAGCACTGTGCACGGAGATGCTAATAAGTTTTGCATAGGCTAACCCAGTTCCACATCCGGAGTACCGCTTGTTGTAAAAAAATTGTAGACTGAGAAAAACTCATCTTGCTTGTTTCACTGGTAATATGGTACTTAAAATGAGTGTAAAAATAAGAATATTAATATTTTGTGATTTTTTTTTGAAATCTAAAGTGATATAGTGCATAAAAGTCCCTGACGCACATAGAGTGCACGTCGAATGCACAAACCGTAATTTTTTTAAGTACTATATTAATGTTCTTATTTTTACGCTCATTTTAAGTGCTATATTACACATATTTTGATTATAACTGAATAAATTACGGCTATAAAATCATGACATTAAGACCGTAAAATGGCATTACAATCAGAAAATGAAAATACGATTGTTCAGTCATTTTACTGCCGTAATGCATGGTTTTAGGACCGCAATTTTTTCAATTATATCGAAATATAGGTAATATGATACTTAAAATGAGCGTAAAAATAAGAATATTAATATTTTGTGATTTTTAAATTTTTTTTTTTGAAATCTAAAGTGAGTGCATAAAAGTCCCTGAGGCACATAGAGTGCACGTCGGACGCACAAACCGTAATTTTTTCAAGTACTATATTAATGTTCGTATTTTTACGCTCATTTTAAGTACCATATTACTCATATTCCGATTATAACTGAACAAATTACGGCTGTAAAATCATGCATTACGACCATAAAATGCATTACAGTCGGAAAATGAAAATACGATCGTAATGTCATTTTACGGTCATAATGCATGAATTTACGACCGCAATTTTTTCAGTTATATCAGAATAAAGTTAATATGGTACTTAAAATGAGCGTAAAAATACGAACATCAATATTTTGTGATTTTTTTAAAAAAAATATTTTGAAATCTAAAGTGATATAGTGCATAAAAGTCCCTGACGCACATAGAGTGCACATCAGACGCACACAAAAAACCCCGCCCCCTAATAACCGTTACCTATAAATATAACTCATCATCGAGGGGAAAGACAATGCTAGCGACCCACAGGGAACCTCGCCTAGGATCAGCGAGCCCATCACCGCACCCAACTAGCCCGCCTCTCCAACCTTAAACCTACCACAACATTTGATTTATGAGTTGTTCATATACAATCATGAACACAATTCAGAACATTGAGACCAGATTTCTAGCTTCAACTGAAGGAAAAAAGAAAAGACAGCAAGAGAGCAAAAAAAAACTCTTAGCTGCATCTAACATTATAAATTATACTCAATTGATAAGATTAAAATGTTTCACCTTGCATTTTCATCTTATCATTGAACACAATTTATCTTTATGATCATCTCACAAATTTAAATATTGTTTTTCAAATTTCTAGCTCAGGGTATCTCTGCTGTTATTCTAATATAATAATACTAAGCATTTAAATACTGCCCCTATGTGTTTATACTAGAATCCACCAAATATTGCCCCCAAGCATCCTAAACCACCAAAAAAGGTTAAAAATCCCGAGAGAGGCGGTGAGATTGCATTTGCACATTGAGCAGCTTACGTGTGCTCAACTTACAGGTGCTCGGCAGACAGCATACGATGATCACGGTGGCTGACCACTTCAGCACACCGACCAATCCATCCCATTTTAAGAAAGAGATGGAGGGGAACCATAGAACCAAACAGCCCCTTGATTAAACTCTAAATAGTCATTAAAAAGAGATCAAAAGCCTTAAAATAACCTATAATATTTGGTACAGAAACAGCTAGCAGTAAGAAAATGCTAAGATAAACTTATTACTTAAGCATTATTCCCAAGAATTAAGTCTAATGTGCTCTCTCTCTCTCTCTCTCTCTCTCCAGCTTAATGATAACATTACCAAAATCATAAATTTAAATACCACAATGATAACATCACCGACAGAGATCTATAACTCATCCTTCAGGTTGGTGCTGCCTCCTCCCTCCTCTTTATTCGGCTCGACAGCAGATTCTGTTTTTGTGTCGGAAGCTGGCTTTTGGAGCTTAAAAGGGATTGAAGCGTTTTTCTTCAGGAACTTGTAGAATGCCACCACCGTCCGCTCCGCATCAAGCGTGATCTGTCGACACAAAAATAGAAAAATTGTCCTAATTCAGCATCCTTTTGCAGCCACTGTGAGCCCGATAGGAACTCAGATAATTCAATTACCGGATCGAAGCTCTTGTTTCCAGCCGGAAAGAAGAGAAGTGTGGGGAAACCATCAGCCTGAATCATTCCAGTAAAAAAATTGTTATTAAAACATAATTAGCATCAGAAATGTATTGTTTATAAGCAGAACTAGATACAATTAGCATCAAGTGCATATATGCGCATACAAAATAAAAGGCAGCCCGGTGCGAAAAGCATCCCCGTGCAGCGAGGGAGTGGGGAAGGGTCCCACCACCACAAGGGTGAAATGTAGGCAAACCTTACCCTGCATTTTTGCAAGAGGCTGCTTCCAAGGACTCGAACCCGTGACCTCAAGGTCACACGGTAACACCTTAACCGGTGCGCCAAGGCTCCCCTTATGACATATATGTACATACATATACATAAAATCATTTACTGGGACCTCCCCTTTAACTTTTAAAATTACAAAAACATCCTGATGGAAATCAGGATTCATGGGCGGGCTCTGACTCTTAATCGTAACACGTTCGAGTTTATACTCACAGGAGTTAGGATCGCCGTATGGACGATTCGAGCCTGTAGTCGCGATCATAGCGATGACGGAATATTTTTATAATATATATATATATATATACAAATTTTTTTTTGTATGTTTTGTTTTGGTTTTGGACATGAAGAGAAATTTCGTGGTGGGATCCTAGCCTACAAATAGACTTTCAAGGGGTGTTTTCAAGTATTGCAGAACATGAAGAGAAATTTCGAGTTCGTGTGAACATTCAACGGTGTCGACTCTGAGGGTTTTAGGTGTCGAAGCTCAGGATATTTCCCTCCCTTCATTTGGCTAGCCACCACCACCATCCACCATTTTCCTCTCCGACCACCCCTCAGTCCACTCATAACTCCACCAACCCCACTACTTCCCCTCATAAGTCATAACTACCCATAGTTCCCACAATTACATCTATCCCAACATGAACTGCCCATTAACTTCTGGAACCGCCCATTACCCGCCCAACTCTGTGAAACACCACGATCGGAGAAAACCCAACTCAATTCCCCTCCTAGCCAGGCCGGAGCTTCTTCCAAAAACTCCATCCCGGACATGATCAACCACACCAAGCCTACATTGAGTCCTACCCAAGCCCTGGAAGCCTGCAGCGGACTGATTTCCTGCAATTTCCTGTTTCTGCAACCAAACAGACACGGCCTGCCCCTTCTCCACCCAACTGGCCCTATCGTCCACTCGTCTACCTCCACTAACAACCTAAATTCCTTCCAACCTGCCATTCCCCAACCGGCAACATAAATTCAGTCCAGATTCTGAGCAGACTGCTTTCCAGCACCAAATCAGCACACATCCTCCCGATCCAAACTCATGTTGCTCGTGTATGTTCTTATACAAAGTCTTATTTACGGTAGAATATTTAGTGAACACGTATCATTGGGGATATCGATTTGTAGAAGTTTGCACAATTTTAATTATATTTGAAAGGCTTATTTGCTGATCATCTAATCGAAGCACTCTTTACTTAAATTTAACTAGATCTTGCTCGTATTTCTATGTTGTGAGAATGTTTGTGAACTCAACCATTAATTTTAAATTTTATTATAACTAAACATTGGACAATCGCATATGCATGACATCATTTTTAAAATTCCCTATATCACCAAACAGACACTAACACTCATCCATTAAAATTCTGTTAGGGAAGAATCACACCACTGCACCACCTTATCCAAGGTCGCATCTCCTCTAAGTTTACATTATTAGCATACATGTACAAAAAAAATGAGGTGTATATTAATAATGTAAACTCAGAGGGCAAGTTTTGGTAATTTTAAAAGTTAGAAAGAAAGTTCTTGTAATTATGTGAAGTCACAGGGTAATTTTACATAATCACTCTCCCCTCGCCACACCCACACCACACAATAGGCCCATGTGTATACATGACCGCACCTTATTGGGAGCATATGCAAGTTTGCGCATGCGCCTCATATGCAACAATTTCGCTTGGTCAAGAGCTAGGAATATGAATATGACTGCAAAATTCGATAAAGGGATCTGCAAAAGTCAATAAAAGTTAGGGAAAAAACCTTGGCCCGTGGATGCTCATTCAAGGTTCCATCCATTTTCGCGATTACGAGAGAGTCGATGCTGCGCAGATGCCTGGCAAGTTTATTATATGTCGGTTCTAAGGCTTGGCAATGCCCGCACCATGGTGCATATATCTGGCTTAGACTTCATTATGAGATTTAATTGATGAAAATATGAAAATTGATACCATGGCTTTGAAGAATAACATTTACCTCAAGAAGAACGTCCTTCGACTCATCCAAGACAATTTCGTCAAAATTATTTCCAACCACTATCTTCACATCTCCATCATTCTGTGTGACACCATAAATAATAAACGCTATAGAACGAGGAATTTAAGGCAGTAGGATTGATTCAAGAGGGAAAATCAATTGCTTTCACATACAGACTCAGGTATTGGGTCTGATTTATAGAAAGGTTTGAGCTTATCTTCCAAGAAGCCTTCGGCAAAAGCCTACAAACAAGCAAAATTTTGTTAATAAAGAGTGTACTTAAGATAAAAAATGACAGCTCTGCATAATAAATTTCCTAATCATTTTACTACCTTCACAATAAATTATTTTGTCACATCATCATCGAGGGCCTTATCTCAATTATTTGGGATCAGCTTTATACAACACTCAACATTCATTCATGTATGCCAGGTGATGCTTGGAGTGTTTAACCCTAAACTACACAAATCATCTGAATAAATTTTATTTATATTAAGCTCTACCTTTTTCCTATCTAATCCTTCGAAAGTAACTCAATTTAGTACTTTAATTGCTGCATTTACTTAAAATTAATTACATAAATCGCTTAAGAAAAAATAATTTTTATCCATGTTACCTTGGGTTACAATACCCATTTTCTTACATAATCATTTGACATCAACTCTATTTACTAAATTTAATTAGTACATTTTCTAACCTTCATTGTACAAGCTCAACCCATTTAAGTATATATTATATTATCTATCCACAATAAATCTCACTTCAATTTATGATATAATCATTCATTAATCTAACAAAATTTGTTCTATCACATATTCAAATTAGCATTCTCATTTAGCGCATTCCAACTAAGAAATTAATGAATTTTTTGTCTGGAAATTGGATTCGTACGTCATAGGCTAGTAAAAATTCAATGAGATTTTACATACAAGACTACCTGGTATCCAGTTATCTTATAGTACTTCCAAGGCACTTCTCCATTTCAACCGTAACTCTAAAGATCATATCTTCATCTAAGTTCTCATTCTTAAGAAAATATCCAAGGTTCTCACAACTAACGCAACTAAGTATATCTCTTTGTCCTCCATTAAGATAGACTGATAATTTCTAACTAAATGTCGCCCGAGTAAGTGTGATGTGTCGGTACACACATGTCACGCCTTGGAAAACTTGAAAACAGCTGGGCTACTCTACTAATGGCATGTTGCTAACACACTCGATGTCCTCAAGGATTGTTGTTTCCAAAAGTAAATCATCCCCGCACCAAGATCTTCTCTTTCTCACTTCCTAGACACGCTAATAATATTCAACTCCAGCATCATGTAGTAGCTCCACTATCTCAGAAATGTGCATGAGCTCATTGTTGATGCTTTCCAATTGATCTTCCAAACAAGCCACTTTCGGCACTCCTCTGTAATCTCTACTAGGCTCCTTAACTTGTAATGCGGTCACACAAAAAATTCTTCTCTTCAATATGTGCATTAATAGAGAATTTGTTACGATCGCGCACGCTGACAAGACGCACGCACACCGATGGGACGCCATGACGAGTCTACACGCGTGGAAAGGCGACAGATACTGTCCCACCAGTCGTGGAAGAGACCGGCGATGAGCACACTACTTAATTATTCCTATTTCGATGTTGTTTTGAGTTTTACTATTTGCAGACCGCTTTTGTTATCCTTGTATTGTTTTTTATCTTTGGATGTATGAGAATTAGGGATGCTCCCTAAGCGTTTCCTCTCTACCTTGCCTCCTTCCCTCTCTCCCGTCCCCTTGTCGGGTTCCTCCCAAAGTTGGTAATATTTGGTCTGACCTGCCGACCGCCCGATCGAGCCACCGGTCAGCGTCTGATTTCACTTCCTGTTTCCGCCGACCTAGCCCCCTAGTCGTCGATCCTGACACGCCCCTTGTAGTTGATCGATCCAGTTCTAGAAGGGCTACTGCCGCTCCAGTCGTTTCGATCGATCCTTGCGGTCAATCCCTTCGTGTCGTCGCTCGCTCCCTGCGGTCGATCCCTTCTTGTCGTTGATCGATTGGCCGATTGCACTGCTTCGTCCAGATCCCGCATGCACTGCTTCGATCGAGCCTAGTCTCCTTTCCGCTGCCTGAACTCCTTCTCGCTGACTGCTCCGATCGGCCCTGCTGCCGACTGCTTCCCTCGTCCGACGCCCAGATCTGCCGGATAGGCCTCCGTTCGGCCATCCTACGCCGGATCCACGCATTTTTGTCCCGCTCCGCCCCTTCTTTACAAGAGAAGTCGCGTAGAGGCTCAAGAACAACTCGCCGCCTCCTCTCCATGCCCTCCACTCCAAGATTGACTCCATCCAGGCGTCTGCCGTCGTCGTTTCCGCCGCGTCTGGCTCCGGCTCACCCGCGGACGGCGGCTCTCTCCTTGGCGTCGGGCCGCCGCCCATTCCCTCCGAGACCACTCCACCGCCCATTCTGGGTCGGTCAGCCCTCTCCGTCGACATTCCCTCTTTTGTCGGCGTTGGCCCGATGGGTTGGATCGCCAAATCGGAGCAATATTTCGACCTCAACTACACACCGGAGCAGGCCAAGGTGTCTACGGCTGTGGTTGGCCTGGACGGCTCGACCCTCCACTGGGCTCGGTGGCTCCACCAATCCACCTTGTTCCTCTCCTGGCCCGAGCTCAAGCAGGAGATGATCCGGCGTTATGACACCCACTACTCAGGCTCCGCCATCGAGCGGCTTTGCAGCGTCCGACAGCCTGGACGACTACATTGATGAGTTTGTCGCCTTGGACATCCACATTCCCGGCTTTTCGCCTAACCATTACCTGAGCTTCTTCATGCAGGGTCTGCTGCCACAGATCCGCTCTCGTCTCCGCACGCACCACCCTGAGACGGTCGCCGACGCCCTTGACATGACGTGTTTGGTGGCGGCCGACCTCCCACCTCGACCTATTGCTTCTCCGATCGGCCACCTCCCTCCGCAGACACCTTGGCGTCCGCTCGCCCCGGCTCCTCTGCTACGCCATCCGCATGGGAGACCCCGCCCAGGCGGGCCCGGGCCCCTCATCGCCTCTCAAACAGTGATTGCAATGAGCTCCGCAACAAGGGCTTGTATTTTCAGTGTTGCCAACCCTACTCCCCCAACCATGAGTGTTCTGTGAAGGAGTTCCACGCCATCATTAGCGACGGGCCGACGGCGATCGTGAAGTTACCCTGGCGGACTTTGAGGCCCTGGAGATTTCAGCGGTGGGTTCTCCATTTGACACCGCCACGGCTACGTTCCACCGATTGGAGTTATCTTGTGTCTCGGTGGGCGGGCTCTCCGGACCGCAGACCATGAAGTTTTTGGGCACCCTTCTTGGTGTGAATACCCATCTTCTCCCAGCATCCATGTACATAAAGAGATCAATCTCATTTGTGTCAACTAGAACACTCATCTTCATGCACGCAACTCTACAACCGCAAAAATAATTCCTTCAGTTTAGTTTTCTTTGTTTGTTCTATTCAGCTAGGTATTCACAATGCAACCATTTGCTTCTCTTGTGCAATCACGCACCTTGTGCAGTCTATCGTAGAAACAATTTATGAGTTGATGATGAACTCCCTTACCACTTGCTTTCCCATGTGATTTGGGATAAATTTCTTCCTGCCTTTCTATTTGTCGGACTCCTCATGATCCCCCACATTGTTTCCCTTATCGATGGGCTCGTGGTCTATCTTGTCCCTTGTGGTTTCTATCGCACTGAAGAAACATTTTAGAAGTTGTTGTTCCTTCTTGTCGTCCCATCATTTAACCTTTTTCTATTTGTATATTGGGCTTGACGTCTTCTGAACTGTGTTGACCTCATCATAATCTCACACAGCCCTTGTCCCTGGGATTGTGGCAAACTTGTCCATGCTTTGAGCTTAGATCCACGAATCAGCCCTCGATATGAATTATGATTACTCTTACTTTGAGCTCAGATCCACGAATCAGCCCTCGATATGAATTATGATTACTCTTATGGGCCCCGATGTTATAGCTCAAACTTGCCCACAACTTAAGCCCATTCAAGAACTTGAAGAATGCATCGTTCTTATCATCTTAGGAATTTGAAGCAACAACTCCAAAAATTGCTTCATATACCCTTTTAATTGTACCATATGCTTCAAACGTAGAATTTCTATCCGAGTTTCATCCTATGCATACTCTAGAATTGATAACAAAATTCAAGCTGGATCAGTTGAATATATGTAACATGCTCGTTATTTTTGTGTTGTATCACACGTGTTATGTCACGTGTGTGTCTCCTTATATATGTATGTAAGTCTCTTGTATTAGGGCATCTAAATGAATAATACATTTTTCCGATTCAAGCGCCGCTTTCGACTTGGTATCAGAGCTCTCCCGATCTCGCCGCTCACGCTACAACTCCGTGCGCGTCTCTCGCTCGTATCCGCAGCGACTCTCCACGCTTCTTCGACTTGCCGCTCCCGCAGAGGCTCGTCGCTCCCGCACCGTTCCACATCTTCGACTCGCCGCAACTTATTCAACTCGCCTCTCCCGCAACTTCTTTGAGCTCGCCACCAGTCTCCTTTCAGCACCGCAACCAGACTTCCTCCGGGCCTAAGCTGCAACCCAGCGGAAGCAGCCTCTCCCTTCTCCGCACGTTCAACGGGCGTATATTTGTCTCCAGTTGTTTTGTCCTCAATGACTGCCGCCGGAGACATAGTGGTCGCATCCTATGGTGTCCTCTCCGGTGGCACAATCTAAGGGAGGACCGTGATGACATGATGGGTGATTCTCTTGATATCTACGTCACTTTTAGAACTATTCCTTCTAGTGATCCTCCTCGGAGCCACGGGAAATCTGACTCGCTGAAGATCACTATTGTTACTTTGGATGCACAAATTATCTAGAATGGTCCAGGGCAGCACATGTTATAGGAATCATCAGCTATATGGGCATAGTGATGGAACCATTGTTGAACCACCACGTACCGACCCCACATGGAGAAAATAGGATGCGGATAATTTCTTGGTTGTCTCATGGTTACTCCACTTCATGTCCCCTCTGGAGTACCGAAGTTATATGCGTATGGACTCTGCTCATGAAATTAGGACTCGCGCCCGTGAAACCTACTCTCAGGTTGGCAGTTCAACGCAAATTTATGAGCTCACTCGACGCGCTTTGGAGTTGAAACAGGGATCCTTGTCTATCTTTGCCTACTACTCAAAATTTGATCGTCTCTATCAGGAACTGGATTACTTCAATACCTTCACTCCAGCTTGCACTGCAGATGTCGTCAATCTTCAGAAGGATAAAGACCGCTTTCAGGTCATGTCTTCTTTATGGGCCTCAACATAGAGTTTGATGTTGTTCGCTTGCATGTCCTCCACCGTCAACATCTTTCCTATCTTCGGGAAGCCTTCCGTATGATCCTCAGTGATGAGAATCATCGCTGATCTCTTGTTACTTCAGCTCTGACCAATCACTCCGCTCTTGCTGGGATTGGTCGTGGTCCTCCTACTTATACTCCTCTGTTGTGTGGCCACTGTGGGAAGAAAGGACATACTAAGGAGACATATTATCGTCTACATCCTCATCTTGCCCATCCTGGTCGGAGGACTGATGCTCGTGGCAAAAATGGTTATCGTGGTGGCGGCCGTCAATCTATTGCAAGCTCCCAGTACTCTGCCCATACGAGTAAAGTTTATGAGGATTGTCTTCCCTCAGGGGGCCTTTCTGTTGAGGAGTGGGGGCCCTTTCGCTGCATGTTGCGTTCACAGTACGATTCTATGACCATTGATCTTGTTGCTGCCTTTGCTACTTCAGGTATCTTGAGTGCCCATGCAGTGTCTTCTTCTCGCTCTGAGTGGATCATTGACTCGGGTGCTACCGATCACATGACCGGATCCTCCCCAGGTTTTAGCTCCTACACCCCTCTCTCTAGTCGTGATAAAGTTATTGCGGCAAATAGTTCCCTTTCATATATTGCTGGAAGAGGAACAATTCCTTGTTCTCCTGACCTTTCTCTCTCCTCTGTCTTACATGTACCTTCATTTTCTCGCAATCTTCTGTCTATTAATCATTTGACTAATTCGTTAAATTGCTCAATGTCTTCTTTCCTGGTGTTTGTGTTTTTCAGAATCTGACTACGAAGCGGACCATTGACAGTGGTAGAAATGTTGGAGGACTTGTTGGACCAGCAGTTGCCTCCCAGTGCTCTCTCTACCACTCGTGCTCCTACTTTCCATGACATCTGGCGCTGGCATCTTCATCTTCGACACCCCTCCGCTTTATATCTTACCAAACTATTTCCTGCTTTCAGATGTTTGATTAAGTCTTTTACTTGCGACACCTGCGAACTATCAAAAAATGTTCGTCATTGTATAAGTCATGTTTCTCTTCCAGCTCTTCTACCCCCGATGTGATTCACTCTGATGTTTGAGGTCTTTCCCCTGTATTAATTTTATCTGACTATAAATGGTCTGTGACGCTTATTGATTGTTCTTCACGTACTACGTGGGTGTATTTGTTAAAACGAAAGAGTGAGTTTTTAATTGCTTCCGTACCTTTCATAAAATGGTTATAGCACAGTTTGGTGGCGTTATTTGTGTTTTGCATAGTGATAATGGTGATGAGTATGATGACCGGGGATTGTTTGGCACATATCTTGCCGAGAATGACATTCACCAAACCACGTGTCCACATTTCCACTCAAAATAGGGTGGCGGAACGAAAAAATTAACACTTACTGAAGGTTGCTCGTTGCTTGTTGCCTACCAGACACCTTTCCAAGTCCCATTGGGGTGATGTTGTTTTAACTGCAGCTCATCTCACTAATCGACTTCCTTCTCGCTCTCTCCACTACGAAACTCCTCTTTCTCGTCTCTCTTCTACACATATTGTTCATACTTCTCGCATCTCTCATCGTATATTCGATTCCGTCTGTTTGTTCATGTTCATACTCCTCATCGGGATAAATTGGACGCTTGATCATTTAAATGCGACTTTGTGTAGTACTCTCCTACCACCAAAGGTTATCGGTGTTATCACCCTCCTACTAGTCACTTCTTTTGTACTGTTGATGTTACCTTTCGTGAGGGGGAGTCGTACTTTGGTCCTCGTGGGGGGATATGAGTAATGTTGAGACTTTCCTCTTACGATAGTTGCTTCCTCCAACATCCCTTCACCTATCCTCCATTCTACGCATGTTCCTCCCAGTATCATTCCACCTTCACGCACAATGCCTCCTTTGTTGCATAACACTCTTGCAAGCCCCGTACCACCGAGCAAGTACAATCCCAAGATGTTCAACTCCTGCAAGTGTCTGCTTCTGCTCCAGATTCAGATGATAACCTCCATCTTCTCATTGCTCATCTCAAAGGTAATACTGGTAGCACCAAACACCCTATCACCAATTACATTTCTTATCATCACTTCTCTCACGCGCACAAAGTATTTATCTTATTTCTTTCCTCTATTGTGATTCCCAAGACCTGACAGGAGGCTATTAAGATACCTGAGTGGAAGCAAGCTATGGAGGAAGAAATGGGTGCCTTAGACAAAAATGAAACATGGCACTTGCGCATCTTCCCCCTGGAAAGAGAACGGTTGGGTCACGTTGGATATTTTTCGTTGAGAAGAATGATGGAGTGATATAAACCTCGATTGGTGGCTCCAGGTTACACCCAAACTCAAGGAAATGAATATGAAGAAAACTTTGTTCCTGTTGCAAAGATTGATTCTATTCGTGTGCTCATCTCATGTGTTGCATGTCTTGGGAGGAACTTACAATAACTAGATGTTGAAAATATCTTTCTGCACGGTGAACTGGAAGAAGAAGTCTACATTATTATTCCTCCTGTTTTTTTCCAAAGAAGGGTCTAATGGAAAGGTTTGTCATCTGAAGAAATCCTTATATGGTCTGAAGCAATCCCCCAGAGCCTGGTTTGGATGATTTCATAAAACCATGTTACGACTAGGTTATATTCAAGGACATGATGATCATACACTCTTTATCAAGAGGAGACGAACTGAACTATCAATACTCATTGTATATGTGGATGAGATCATCATCACAGAAAGTCATTTGGAGGAACTCACGCACCTGAAAGGACAATTGTGCAAAAAAAAAATTGAAGTCAAAGATCTGGGAAAGATAAAATATTTCTTAGGGATTGAAGTGGCAAGGTCTTGTCAGGGGATCTTCATATCCCAGAGGAAGTATGTCTTTGACCTCCTGGAGGAAACTGATATGCTTGGATGTGCTCCGGTGGATACCCCCATTGAGGCAAATCACAAAATTGATGAAGATACTAACGGAGATAAAGTTGACTTCTCAAGCTACCAGAGATTGATGGGTAGACTCATATACTTATTTCATACCCGTCTTGATATTAGTTATGCAGTTGGCATCCTAAGCAGATTCATGCATGCTCCCAAGATCCGTCGTCAGAAGGATGCATATCGGGTCTTAAGGTACCTCAAGAAGCCTCCAGGACGTGGAATCTTGTTCTCTGCGAATCAACCCTTGAAGATTGAAGTTTTTACGGATGTTGATTGGGCTGGCAGCCATGATGACCGAAAATCTACTACTAGATATTACTCCTTTGTGAGTGGAAATCTTGTATCTTGGAAGAACAAGAAACAAAATATTATTGCTCGATCGACTGTCGAAGCGGAATATAAGGCTATGGCACAATGAGGGATTGTGGTTGAAATCAATTCTTCAGGATTTGGGACTCTACGAGAACAAACCTGTAACTCTCTATTGCGAAGTTGCGATCAATATTGTTCATAATCTAGTTCAACATGATCGGACAGAACATGTTGAAATGGATAGACATTTCATTAAAGACCACCTCGACAAGTGGAATATTTGTACATCCTTTGTGAATTCTCAAGATCAACTTGCCGACATCTTCACCAAAGGGCTAAGTTATGACAGCTTTACTGACAATACTACCAAGTTGAAAATGATTGATATATACTCCCAACTTGAGGGGGAGAGTTGAATATATGTAATATGCTCATTTTGTTTGTTTCGTATCACATGTGTTATGTCACGTGTGCATCTCCTTATATACATATGTAAGCCTCTTGTACTAGAGCATCTCAGTGAATATTATATTTTCCGATTAAAGCGCCGATTTCAACTGGATTTCCTCCCAATTGTTGTCCAACCCACTTCAGTATCATACCTTCATTGCCACCACAAAAATGTTATTTTGGAAGATATATGGAACCGGTGCTTCCTTTAACATGCCATCTATAATCCTAGTTGCATGAAAAATACTACTACATGCTCTATAAGAAATTGTCCACCTTGTCCACCCTTGTCATTAAACTTCTTAGGCATGGGGTATACATTATTAGATGGGATTGCAAGTGACCATCCTACTCACCTGTGATTTTTTTCAGTGCGTCAAGCTCCTCCTTGAGCTCCTCTATTTCTAGTAACATAGCTTCCATCAAGGTTGGTAGAGTCTTATCTCACCTAAAATAGATCAATGACTTCAACATTCAGTGTGCCCTCACCTCCCCTAAAAGTTCCGCCAACCAGAGGTTTGCGCCTTCGTGCGCCTTATTTGCGCATTTGGAACATAAAAGGCACGCCTGAGTGAGTTTTTGTTGTAATTTTTTTCAAAAATAAAGAAAGAAATAATATAAGAACTCAATAATTTTTTATTGATTTAATGTTTATGAAAGATAATTGTGCTTTGGGACTTAGGCTTCCTTTGGCGCGGCTGATGGAGACGGGGCGGGAGGAGACGGGCGGCAGGTGGAGAAGCTGGGAGGAGGCAGAAGTTCGAAAAGCGCCGTTTGGCGCCGTTTCCTTCAGCGCAGCGGGCTCAAACGCCCTAAACGCCGCCGGAAGGCATTTGTTTTGCCGCCTTCCGGCGGCGTTTGCCCCAAACGGGGCGGCGAAACGCCGCCCCAAACGAAGCCTTAGATATGATGCAAGTGATCACATCGATTCTATTTTTAAGAGATATAAATGATAGTAATGAATGATTAATTAGTAGAATAGATGAAGAATCTGATCGAGAAGATGAAATGATGTTTGATGTTGATTATTTAAAATGGATATGGTTGCGCCTTGCCTTCGTCAGGCGCGCGCCTGCGCCTGGGCTCCAAGACCCCTTTGCGCCTTTAATAACTAAGCCCTCCTATGCACTCAAACACGTTCTTGACCTTGTCTTCGACACCCATCATGGCTAACTTCACCTAAGCCATGTGACCTACACCACCATAGTAAATAAACCCACCAATATGCCTTCACAACTCTTGATATAACTTATACTACTTGTCACCGCTTTAGAGATTCTGCATACTCCAATTGGTGCAACGTTAGGATACTTCGCTCCTAAGTTAGCCTTCGCACTTGCAAGTATCAGAATATTCAAACGGGTGATTTTCAACATGTTTATTGCTTGGGTAAATATTTGAGTGATTACACATGGAAGCAACTTTGCCTTTTTATAGGCCTCCGTGATTTTCTCTTCAAAGAAATAAGAATAGATAACTCTACGATATTCAAAGAAATAAGAATAGATGTTTCTAGAATCTTCTACACACTTCCAATGTGAATTTATGCGGCTCCCAAAACATCCACATCTTTAGAGGATTCTCTGCACTAGAACTTTCTAGATCCTATTATACACAATTTATCTATAAGACTCTAGAAGCTTCATATCCCTAATAAACATCCCTTTGGAAATCTTCATTCTATTCCACAAGATTTATTCTATTATATTTCTCGATTCTTCTAATGTAGACAGTGACGGCGCGCCACGATCGACGCGCGTGTATACCCGCAGGAGGTGGTGATCCACTCTCCGGACGGGCGATCGGAGTCCATGGTCGCATCCGGCTGCACGTTTCCAGTCTGTTTCATGTTTTATACTTTTTATTTCGAGTTATATTTTATCCCCGATCGAACCAGACAATTTGAACCGTTCGATTTAGGGGTTTTATTAGTGTGCAGTTACTGTGTGGGTTTATTTAAGGTTGCAGGCAACGACAGTTCATGGATCGTGAGTTTGGAATCTACTTCCTAACCGTCGGTCACGAAATGTGCGACGCCTTCCCCTCTCGCTGGTGCGACGCCAGTTCCGTTCCTCCCCAGCATCGATGCCACTTCCGTCTCCCTCCTGCATCGACGCCATTTCCACCTCCCTCCAACACCGACGCCATTCCCTCCTCCCTCTAGCATCGACGCCAGCCCCGCATTTCTCCAGCCCCATCGTCTGCCCATCTCTCTCTCAACCCCGACGCCAGCCCATCTCCCTCCCCAGCCCTCGACGCCCGCCCCTCCTCCCTCTCCGATAAAATCAGCCCATCCCCCTCTCAACCCCGACGCCATCCCATCTCCCCCTCCATCCCTCGACTCCAGCCCCTCCTCCCTCTCCGACAAAATCTCCCCACCTGAGCCCTTCCCAGAACCACTTAGCCCCGATCCACAATACCGTCGCTGTCGCTGCCTACATGTGTGAACTGTGGTAAATGTCATTTCTCTTTGGTTGTTTATTTTGGTAAATTTGTACTGTGCTGGATTGCTACTTGATTATGCTATTAGTTCGTTCGTCGTAAAATTTGCAGGACATATTCTGCGGTTGCTTAAATAATTACGCGCCTCTTTCGTTTGCAATAATTAAAACTTTGTTCTCCCTGAATTCATTTATTGTGATAACATGTGCCCCTGCTGTTAATCTTAAAATCATTAATTATTGGTTGCAATCGTTGAGCGGACCACTTTTGCACTTGCATTACACCTCATTGCATTTAGGACTGCTTTTAGAACATTCACCTCGAGTCAGTCGTCCTACCACTGCATCAAATTGGTATCAGAGCATCAGGTTAGGATCATTTGCATGCTACGTAGTGGTAGGGAGTATCGTCAGTCCATGTCAATTCACAATCACACCGACGATAGGACCGCTAGTTCTCAAACGGACATGACACCCGCCGAGTTTCAACGTTTAGTTCTCGACCGATTTGATCGGATGGGAACCCAATTCGAAACTCTTAGGGGTGATATTGCGAGGGTTGGTACCAGGGTTGATCAATTAGAGACGCCTAGAGGACGAGCGGTTCCTCTCCCTGATGAGTAGCCTCAAGAGGATCCTCGAGATGCCACACCACCTCCCGATAGACGTGGTAGAGACGATCGTCGCCGAGATCCCCCACCCCCACCAAGGGCAAATTATCGTCGTGGTTACGGGTTTCGGCAAGATCCAGGCAGGGATCATCGTCCTCCGGATGAACCTCGTCCTCCCCCACTTCGTCGTAGAGAGTGACCACGATATGATTATGACGATGATGATGAGTACGGTGACTTTCGTGAGCCATGTCGGGGGATGACCCCAGAGGAGGATGACATCACCCGACGGATCCGTATTGATGCTCCCACCTTCGATGGTCACCTGGACCCGAGGGCGTTTAGTGATTGGCTCATGGATATGGATCACTATTTTGACTGGTTTAACATGAATGATGAGAGACGCGTATGATTTGCGAAAATGAAATTAATTGGCCAAGAAAAAATTTATTGGTCAAGTTTAGAGAGGTCTCTTGAACGGGATGGTTACTACCCCATCACCCGATGGGACAAGCCCCATCACCCGATGGGACAAGATGAAGCAACGCTTACAGGATAAATACCTCCCCGCATCATATCGAAATCAACTCTTAGATCAGTTGCACGCGCTACGCCAGGGGACTCTCTCTGTTGCTAATTACATGTCACGATTCGACGAACTCGTAGTTCGTAGCGACATTTGGGAGGAGCCCATCGCCACTGCTTCACGTTTTCGTGCGGGTCTTAGAGCAGATATCCGAAGGGAGTTGATTCCTCATAAGATGGAGTCGGTAGAGCAGGTTTTTCAGCTCGCACTAGAGTACGAGCAGTATTTACGCTCCGCTGGCCAGAGGCAGGTCACTACACGACTCGATGCCATCACAGCTAGGAGACCCCCTCCTGCCACGTCCACTGCCACCCCTCGCGCTCCCGCAGACGCGGCAGGGAAAGCTATTATTCCTGGAGGCCCCAAGCCTGGGGGCGTCCAATGTTATCGTTGTTCTGGCAAGGGGCATTTCGCAGCGCAATGCCCTACTATAAATTTGCTGATTGAGGATTCGGGCGAGCCCAGCACTGAGGCTAAGGACATCGCCATTGAGGAGGTTACTGCCGTTGTAGAGGATGAATGGGAGAGCGATGCAGAAAGATCGCTAGAGGTCGGAGTTCTCCGACGCATCCTCCACACACCTCGTGCTGAGGAGAATTGGCGCCGCACCACAATTTTCTTTACATATTTCCCTAGCGCAGGAGGCCCCTGCAAGCTCGCTATTGATAGTGGGAGTTGCGTCAACATTATTGCCAAGAAAGGACTTGAGAGGATGCAACTGACACCCGAGCCCCATCCCCATCCCTACCGAGTCTTGTGGGTGGATAAATCCACCATTCATGTCACGCATCGGTGCCTGGTTCCGATACGTCTAGCGTCCACTGATGATCAGGTTTGGTGCGATGTTGTCCCTATGGACGTCGCTCATGTTCTTCTTGGGAGACCCTGGCTTTATGATCGTGATGTCACGTGCTATGGGCGGTCCAACACGTGCGTATTCTTCGACAAGGGTCGAAAGGTTACCCTTACTCCGACTCAGCCTAGGGACCCTCCCAAGGGCAAGGTTGACTCGTCAATTAGTGCGGGGTCGACGAGACCCCTACATGTCTTGAGAAGGGGTGATTTCTTGAGGGAGAGCCTAGAGACTGGGGTCATGTTTATTGTTACAGCCACAATGGCGGCTGAGATCCCTAGCGAGGCTGAGTTTACTGATCTGGATGTTCTGCAGTTGATGGATGACTTTGTAGACATTATGCCCGAGGAGCTCCCCGATGAGCTTCCCCCACTGCGGGACATCCAACATGCGATTGATTTGATTCCTGGGGCATCTTTGCCTAATGTTCCGCATTATCGCTTAAATCCAACTGAGCATGCCGAACTAAAGAGGCAAGTTGATGAGCTTCTGCGGAAGAATTTTATACGAGAGAGTTTGAGTCCATGTGCCGTACCAGCCCTTCTTACCCCGAAGAAGGACGGGAGCTGGCATATGTGCATTGATAGTCGTGCCATTAATAAGATCACGGTGAAATACCGTTTTCCAATTCCCCGCCTCGATGATCTCTTGGATTCGATGACTGGTGCCCAGATCTTTTCGAAGATCGATTTTCACAGTGGGTACCACCATATTAGAGTTAGAGAGGGGGATGAGTGGAAGACGGCCTTCAAGACGAAGGACGGCTTGTATGAGTGGATGGTGATGCCGTTTGGATTGTCGAACGCACCCAGCACATTTATGAGGGTGATGACACAGGTCTTGCGGCCCTACATGGGCAAATTCTTGGTCGTATATTTTGATGATATATTGATCTACAGCCAGGGCCGCACCAAGCACTTACGTCACATCCGCTTGGTGTTTGAGCTCCTCCGAAAGGAGCATCTGTACATCAACTTGAAGAAATGCTCATTCCTGTCCATATCCGTTCATTTCTTGGGATATGTTGTATCGGCATCTGGTATTTTTGTTGACCCTGACAAGGTCAGGGCGATTCGAGAGTGGCCTATCCCTACGAGTATCCATGAGGCCCGTAGTTTTCATGGACTCGCCACCTTCTATAGGAGGTTTGTCCGAGCCTTCAGCTCGATCATGGCGCCCATTACGAGCTGCCTCTGTAAGGGTGACTTCGTTTGTACGAAGGCTGCTACTCGTGCCTTCGAGGAGATCAAGGAGAGGTTGTCTACCGCTCCCGTCTTACGCCTACCAGATTTCTCCAAACCCTTTGAGATAGCTTGTGATGCGTCAGGGGTCGGTATCGGCGCAGTACTTAGCCAGGAAGGCCATCCAGTGGCCTACTTTAGCGAGAAATTGAACGAGGCCCGACAGAAATATTCGAATTATGATCGAGAGTTCTATGTCATTGTGCAGACACTGCGATACTGGCGACATTATCTCATGCACAAGGAGTTCATTTTATATTCAGACCATCAGGCCCTGAGATATCTCGATTCCCAGAAGAAATTGGGTCACCGTCACGCCAAATGGGTGGAGTATATACAGGAGTTTCACTATGTTCTTAAGCACCGAGCAGGTGTTGAGAACAAACCGGCAGACGCCTTGAGTCGCCGAGTTAGCATCCTTCACACCATAAGCACCCGAGTAGTGGGATTTGAGCAGCTAGTTCACGCTTACCCAGAGTGCCCTAACTTTGGGGATGTTTATACAGCGCTTTCGAAGGCCTTGCCCGATCTTCGGGAGGGTTACTTGATATCAGATGGGTATTTATTTATGGGTTCTCGCCTCTGCATTCCTCAGTCATCCCTCCGAGATTTCCTTATTTGGGAGTTACACGCAGGCGGAGCTGCGAGGCATTTTGGTAGAGATAAGACGATCGCATTGGTTGAGGATCGTTTCTTCTTGCCTGGCCTAAAGAAAGACGTCACCAGGGTAGTTAGGCATTGCGGGGTTTGCCAGACAGCAAAGGGGTCTCGCCAGCCCACGGGATTGTACACTCCACTACCGGTCCCTGAGCGACCCTGGTCTAATATTAGTATGGATTTCGTTCTCGGACTCCCTCGCACTCTGAGGAAGCTCGACACTATATTTGTTGTTGTGGATCGTTTTTCCAAGATGACACATTTCATTCCTTGCCGAAAGACCGCTGACGCCTCCCACGTGGCAGCATTATTCTTTAGAGAAATTTTTAAGTATCATGGTCTCCCCTCCTCCATAGTCTCTGATCGTGACGTACGATTTATGAGCTATTTCTGGAAGACTTTATGGAGGAAGACTGGTACGACTCTGAGGTTTTCCTCCGCCTACCACCCGCAGACGGACGGACAAACTGAAGTGGTTAACCGTAGTCTTGGGACTCTTCTTCGTTACCTAGTTGGGAACAGCCCAGCGACCTGGGATTCTATCATCCATGTAGCTGAATTTGCATACAATAGCTCCGTCAATAGGACCACATGCTTGAGTCCATTTCATGTCATATTAGGGTATGAGCCTAGGAAACCAGTTGACTTGGTGGATATTCCCTTAGGGTCCAGACCAAGTGAGTCTGCAGAGTCTTTCATTCAGCACGTGCATGCACTACACGAGTCGGTCCGTAAGAAGATTGCAGCTAGTAATGATTATTATAAGCATCAAGCAGATCAGCACAGGTGGGAACAAATCATTGAGGCGGGAGAACAAGTATTAATTCGCATTCGACCTGAGAGGGTCGCACAAGGACCATCAAAAAAATTAAGCGCACGCAGAATGGGCCCCTATATAGCTGTACGACGGATTGGTACGAATGCATATGAGATAGACATCCCTCATGGTATGGGCATCAGCCGGGTATTCAACGTAGAGGATTTGACCCCTTACTACGAGGAACATGTGTACGTGGACCCACTCACCACACCTCGACCGGAGCCTCCATCTCCCATAGCCCCACCACCTGAGCCCCCTTCTCCTATTGCCTCTGCTAGTCCCTCTGCACTGCCACCTGCGGTGTCGCGTCATGCAGATCGAGTTGCACCACCGACACCATCGCCAGACGGAGATACATCAGCATCAGACGGAGATACATTGGTGCCATCAGCTTCTACCGGCGACGTGCGTCAGATCGACGGACACAACTTCTACGCCGCGGGCGGACGAGATACCGTACGCTATCTTGTCCGTTGGAGCGGCCGACCATTGCATGATGCTACTTGGATTTCCTCGGAGGAGCTTCAGAGACTCGCCCCACGGCTGCTCAGCAAGTACATCCATCTACACTCATCGGAGTTGAGTGCCTTTAAGCCGGGGGGAGTTGACGGCGCGCCACGATCGACGCGCGTGTATACCCGCAAGAGGTGGTGATCCGCTCTCCGGACGGGCGATCGGAGTCCATGGTCGCATCCGGCTGCACGTTTCCATTATGTTTCATGTTTTATACTTTTTATTTCGAGTTGTATTTTATCCCCGATCGAACCAGACAATTTGAGCAGTTCGATTTAGGGGTTTTATTAGTGTGTTGTTACTGTGTGGGTTTATTTAAGGTTACAGGCAACGACAGTTCAGGGATCATGAGTTTGGAATCTACTTCCTAACCGTCGGTCACGAAATGTGCGACGCCTTCCCCTCTGGCTGGTGCGACGCCAGTTCCGTTCCTCCCCAGCATCGACGCCACTTCCGTCTCCCTCCTGCATCGACGCCATTTCCGCCTCCCTCCAACACCGACGCCATTCCCGCCTCCCTCCAGCATCGACGCCAGCCCCGCATTTCTCCAGCCCCGACGTCAGCCCATCTCTCTCTCAACCCCGACGCCAGCCCATCTCCCTCCCCAGCCCTCGACGCCCGCCCCTCCCTCTCCGACAAAATCAGCCCATCCCCCTCTCAACCCCGACGCCAACCCATCTCCCTCTCCATCCCTCGACTACAGCCCCTCCTCCCTCTCCGACAAAATCTCCCCACCTGAATCCTTCCCAGAACCACTCAGCCCCGATCCACAATCTCGTCGCTGCCGCTGCCTACATGTGTGAACTGTGGTAAATGTCATTTCTCTTTGGTTGTTTATTTTGGTAAATCTGTACTGTGCTGGATTGCTACTTGATTATGCTATTAGTTCGTTCGTCGTAAAATTTGCAGGACATATTTTGCGGTTGCTTAAATAATTACGCGCCTCTTTCGTTTGCAATAATTAAACTTTGTTCTCCCTGAATTCATTTATTGTGATAACATGTGCCCCTGCTATTAATCTTAAAATCATTAATTATTGGTTGCAATCGTTGAGCGGACCACTTTTGCACTTGCATTACACCTCATTGTATTTAGGACTGCTTTTAGAACATTCACCCCGAGTCAGTCGTCCTACCACTGCATCAGATAGACTTGCCTTATAACCTAGGGTTTGATCATCCCGAACTCTTTAAAGCTTTTATATATATGGTTTTCTTATGTCTTATCTTTAAACAAATGCCCTAAGATCTTCACTTCTAAAACTCCTTAACATGATCAAAGTCACTATATTTAATATCTTTTCATCCTATCTTTCTTATACATATTATAAACCTTAATATTTATGAAATTGACCATTCTATCTCCATATTAAGTTCGGTTCAACTCTTCAAGTTCAAATTTATTTCTTTGGACTTACCTTTGAAAACAACTTTTCTTTTTATGCCACCATCTTATCCTCAATTTGTTTTACAATTTTCTTTGAACTTCAAATGTGAACATTGAAATCGACTCTATATTGTGTGATTTCACTATCTTAAGTTATTATATACTATTACAAGAAAATTTCTTAGTTCCTGCAGTACATTAGTTCATCGACTTGAGAATGTAATCAAACTTTATTCTCCTTCCTTAAAGTATGTGCACAATATAGCCTATAAATTATACCATATCCCATCACTTGTATATCTTACATTGCATGATAACAATGCAATTCTTATTTCGATACTTCAACATTAGTTTAAATACAACATATGATTATTTCCTCAAATTGGATGTGTTGCACTAATCCATATATTTCTTTCAAATTTGATACATCAATAATTTAACCAAAATTACCAACTAACTAGCCCTATCTAATCCAGAATTCTTATTTTTCATTTGAATGCCAAAAACTATCATTGCCCCATTCATGGTGTGACCTTCCCTAGAAAAAGAGCATATAACTTATTCCAATATCTTGAACTTTCCTGTCTCATCTAATTTTTTTACTCTCTTGGAAGCAAGCAATACCAAGATTAGAATGAGAAAAGCTAAACAACGCTCCTATTGGCTCAAAAAAGATAAACCTTATGATGGTCAATAACATCTGCTCATCATATCACACGTGCCCTAGTGTAAGGTAGAACATCAAGGGTTTCAGAAATCTGCTGAGATGAACTCGCTTTTTCTTCTATCAAACTTCTGTTGAACCTCTCTCATGTTTTTCATCTTCCACGAGAGAGATTGAGGTGATTGTGGACAATCGTGCTCTCAAGCCTTATGGGCAACTTGAAAGACTCCTCATCAAATGATTCTGGTAGCAGGCTATCTCCCAATCTATGTTTCTAATATCTTATCACCCAACGTTCATGCCTTCCTCAAAATACAAATGCTTATTGCTTTGGTGAACCTCCATGCAACCCACCCCTGCATCATTACCTAGATATTTGTAATTTTTAACTCCCAACTTCAACCATGTCTCAAATAACACATCTTTCCATCTGTTCGATCTTTTACTTCAAGTTGATAATAATTGTTTTCTTATTAACATTTGAACTAATATTACATAAAGTATTTCATAATGTTGAATTGTATAGAAATAGTTAGATACCGTGTTATGTATCTTGTGACGTGTGCACATAGGTTCATGACGGGTTTCACACTTTGAAGCATAAAACCTTCTTCGTGCACCATGTTGTGCTTTTGGGAGTGGTTTGGTTTGACCCAAAGGGGACATAAGGATTGTTGTTGTCATACCTTAACACTCTCTAGTACAACTTCACCATCAAGTATATATTTTCTACCATCTTCATTTCCCGAGTAGCCCAACACCTGCAAATGAGAACTTGAGTTCAAATTTGGGTAAAAAAAAATTGCTATGTAAAACTACAAAACTTGAGAAAGGGGATCAACAAGAATGTAATCTTGAGACTAGAAGTTACTTTTGGAGAATCTCCTGTCACTCCAAAGTAATCAGAAACTGGTTTGCCTACATCTTCATTATCCAATGCCACATAAACAAAGACAAGCTACAAGAAAAATATAAATGAAGTCAGACAAATAATGGAGAACTTTTTGGAGTTCTATTGGAACTGTCCAGTAAGTATTTTTTCAAAACTGGAAAATACCAAAAAATAGAAAATTACCTTCCCCTTGAACAATTTTGCAGCTTCTTCGAAAATGGGTAAAATCTTCTCAGCATCTTTTGATTGAGCAAATAGTAAAAGCTACATGAAAAATTAACGTGAGTAATATTATTTTTTATGATTGAAGTTACAAAAATAGAAAAGATGAGAAACACTATACTAAAAGATTATGACTTGCCTGTTTTTTAATTGGGCTCTCAAAGATAACAGAAGCACTTTCCCTAGTAAAAGTGGTAACTAGAGGAAGCTTGTTGGCAAATAAGAAATCAACTATGGCAGACTTAGTGAACTGCCCATCTAAGTAACTCAACAGTATCAGCACAACTTTTGTTAGACGTCATTAGAAGAAAAAAAAGTACAGAAGAAGAGAAATTAATTAAGAGGATACCAAATTTTGTCAGCTTTTCAGCCTCCTTCTTCAGCAAAATCAAAGCAGGTCGTTTTGATTTTGGGTCGATGTGGAAAAGCTCTGCAACAGCAGGACTGACAGTCTGGTAGAAATTCATATCATCTTCAAGTTTTGATGCAGCAGATAGCTCCAAACTATCAGCACCCTAAAATAAAACAATAATGTAGAGTTGAAGTTCATTAGCAAAAGTAAAATCAAAATAAACAGGTTGGTAGTCGGAAAACAACAAATATCATGCATTGAACCACACATACAAATGCCAGTTATGTTTTGGAGTCTCGTGAGACAAAGTTAAACTGAAAAGGAATTGTTTGCTTGATTCTTAAGGAGGTAATTTATGCCCACTCATAAGAAAAATTATTATTTTTTGGGGAGAGGGGGGCATTAAGGTGAAGATGAGAGAAGTTGAAACTAGGGAGCATGTTGAATCCCACAAAGATAGGGGGGGTGACCAACGAAACACGGAGGCTTTCCGCACTTCCGCCTAATCCACGCAGCGCGATTTTCACCCAACCAAACAAGGCTTGAATCACAGTCGAGATTTACTTGAAGAAATCAAGGAAGGTTAGGAAATATAGCCCCAAATCAAACTATTTAAAGCAATCACTTTGGGTAGATATGAAGATTCCACTGGTGATCTCGTTAGCTAGAAATGAGCAAGAAATTACCACTAAAGAGTCGAAAAATCCCAATACAAGTTTACTTTCAGAAGTAAGTATTTTTTCAGCCTCCTCGGTGGTTGTAATATTCTGAACAGCGGGCCCAATCCTCTTCTTAATCCAAGTAACAATATCATCCCTGAAATACAAGGTTCATGAAACTGAATGAAGGTAAAATGTCACACACTCACACTAATGATAAATTCAGACAAGTTAGGACCAAGGAAAATAGGTAGATACTAACAACAAACTGAGAAGATAATAAGCCAATTTAAAGTACAATATATGAATCACATGTCTTCCAACTAAATAAAAACATGCATCAAATTGGACAATTTAATGTTCATTAATAAATAATTGGAGAAAAAAAGTAACATGAGCCTTTATAAATACTATAGCTTCTCTACATGGGAGATAAATTTGGATAATATATGTGAAATTAAAATGCTCCGGTATATAGTCAATCTATCGAAGTTGAAATTAAGGAGAAAGGACCTTTTTTCACCTTTCACATAACACATAACGCTGAGGAAGTGCCTGAGCAAAATAATTAGTAATATTCCCCACCATACACCAAAGAAGCTAAATTTAGAAGAAATTCAGCTGATATGGCTTGAGAAGAACTGAGCTAGATGCCAAAATTCAATTAAGTTATTTTTTGCTAAGATATGCGTCAAATATGTGTTGGCATTTTGTGTAAAATATGAAAAAATTGTATCAATAGCCTCAGCCTTAAATCTGTCTGAAGGTATTTCTACAAATGACTCAACACAGAAAATTCCATAATTTAAAAAAACACTAAAAAGGTGCGCATTGAGATTATATTAAAGCCATTAATAATCAACACCCGTATACTCGAATCAAATCAGTCTGCCTAATCCGCCTGCAACTCTAAAGCTAGAACTTCAAAAGTGAAAAAAAAAATCACATTCTCTTTGATCAACCATCTTCATTCATCATCTTCCTTGATTAAAGTTTTTCAACCATCAAATTTCCCACTTTTTATCAAAAAGTAAATAGGAAAATAAAAATATCAACATGCCGCCCTCTAGATTTCATTTTTGGAAGGAGGAAAAACTTAGATAGTGCTAAATCCCAGAAGATACATGTAATATAAGCATAAAATGTCAAACACTTGATGCAATATCACAATAGATTCAAAACAAAAACAATAGCATTTTCAATTTTGCTTTACTTCAGAATCATCAAAGGCAGCAAGAAAAGATGGATTTTAATATCATAATTTGAATATATTGGTTGATATATTGGCTGGCTTATTTTTTTAAATTTATTTAATTTAGTGCATATGGTTAAATAGACAACGAAACTACACATCTAGGTTATTTTGTGCCCCAGATCCGCCCGTCTGTCATCGACATCAATTCTGTTTGGCTTTAAATTTTGGACCGAAGTTTCCTTATCTTCTATCAGTCCTCATCGACTTCTTAGCTTCCCGCTTCCTCTGGCTTTTTTCCATGCATTATACCGTTATTAATTGTGTACATAAAATATTTATAAAATCCAAACGAACATATGCCCCCAACACCCAACATTTGCAGCCGTGACTTGGAGCGTTCATGTTAAAAATACAAAACAAAATCATGCATGCATATCCTGTAGCATTTTATCAACCTATTTACAACAGACTCTTCATTCAGAAAAAAAAAATAGAAAACTTGATCTAGAAATTGTAACAGAAGGAAGAGGGATCTATTCAACAAAACAATCCCGCCTTCTTATTAGTCAACCGTGCAAAGAAGAAATTCCACGGAAGTTTCAACCCAAGATAAAAAAATGGAACTATTTTAATCCTTGAATTTCAAATTAAAACAGATCGGTTGAAATAAAAACAGATCAAGAAAATAGAGTACTGGATCAAAGCAAAAGTAAACTTACTTGGTTCTTTGACCAGTGTAGGATTTGTGATCTCCGTCGACGAAGAAGTAAACGGTGGGGAAACCCTGCACGTCGTACTTCTGTGAGAGCTCGCTCTCGTCCGTGGCGTCGACCTTAGCCAGCACCACGCCATCTGATACGAGCTCCGTCGCTGCTGCAGCGTACTCTGGCGCTAGGGCCTGACAATGCCCGCACCACGGCGCATAGAACTCAACCAAGACATGCTTATTCTTCTGTATGAATTCGCTGAAGTTACCTCCCGTGAGCACGACCACGTCTTTCTCATCGACGGTCGGTAGCGCCTCCGAATCGAGGAAATCGCCTTGATCCAGCTCGTCTCCGTCGTAGTGTTCGTCGTCGAACGGCACGGTATGGTCGTGGCTAGGAAACCCTTCGGAGTCGTCATCGCCCTCCTCGAGGAAGCTGAGGTCCTCATCAGTGTCGTCGGCGGCGGCCTTGGCATCGGAGGCGACGTAGCATTGGAAGAGGAGGGCGGAGATGAGGAAGGCGAGGAGGACAGCTCGAGTTGCCATTGCCTCTTTCACGAGCACTGGCGATGGAGAACCAATTGCTCCTCTTTTGATGGGGTTTTGGTCGTCGGCAAGGAGGGAGAAAAAGTCGTCGATGTTTTCAATTTCTTCTCTAGGGTTTGGGAGAGTGGGTCCCGCTCCCGCGAACGAAATGGAGAGCCAGCGGCGAAAATATTTACCTTAATTTCAGTTAAGAAAATGTTGAGCTGTCAGTTTAAATCCGAATTATCTGAAAAAAAAACAGCGTAGACAATTACCGAACTGTCCTAATATATGGACATCTGGAATTTGCTTAATGCCAGCTCACTTTAATATTAAATGTTTCGGATTATGTATTTGGACGTATTTTTCTATTAGAATCTCTTTCGTAAATCCTCATTTAAAAATAGAGTGATGTTAAATGCAGGCCGATTTTGGCTATATGCATGCCATATTTTTTTTAAAAAAATATCATTTTTTTTTCAATCTGCATTTTTCTTTTTAACCTGCGACTCTCCCTCCTCCGGTCGACCACTCTCCTCTCCCTCAGGTGACTCCGGTCGGTGATCCTCTCCGGCCGACCACCTCCATCCCTTCTCCGGCCGGCGAGCTCCTCTCTCTTCCTCTAAAACTTATTTTCCTATTTTCGAAAAGGCTCCATTTATCCAAAATATTGTAAATCATGCATAAATAAAGCCCGGTGTTTTGTGATTTTGCACGTCTTTTATTGATTGAAGTCTTGAAAGTGGTGATCACAAACATATTTTTTTGTGATATATATAATCAAAATGATTATAATGTATTTTGTTGTACTATTATTGTGGATCAAATAGACTGCAAAAAATGTATTTATTTTGCTTTATGAATGTTATATTTTGCTTGGTGATTTATTTAAGAGAATATTAATTTGATTTTTTAAATATGATCAATAAATATGAAATTTGGCCTGCATGAATAATTTTTTGGCCTGCATATATCCGCGGCTTGCATAAAGTCAAAACCGGCCTGCATTTAACATCGCTCTATAAATACTCACACACTGCACGGGTCCTGTGCGGCGAACATTCGGCGGACGACATAATTCGACGGACGATATCATTTGACGGGCGGCATCATTGGGCAGACTTCGCCCACATTATATTTAATGATATTAGTTATAAAAGTTTTAAAATGAAGTAATATTTATATTAATTTATATTTAGATCGTATAAATAAGTTATAATATGTTTATTTATATTAGTTATAAAAGTTATAGTTTTTTTATATAGATAATATAATTTATGTGTTCACAACAACTTATCAGTTGATGTGGTGGCTGTCTTTATTCAATATATGAATGTTTATGGGTTCGATCACAAAGCATGTGTGAGGGGCGCACGTGTGGCGTGCTAGGGTTTCAAATTTTGAAGCTAGTGGAGGGAAATGGGATTTCTCGCAAGCAAAATACCCCCACGTCAAACCCTCTTCCAAGTACGCCGATGTCATATGATCTGACCCTCCATTGTCATGCTTTATCGAAAATATGATCGGAATTTTGATACGGGCGGATCAGCCCCTATTTTCGCGCCGAATGTCCACCGTAAGATCACAAATCTTACGGCTGGAATTAATCTCACAGTAAATCACCGTGCGTTGCACATACAGAAAAAGCTCGTTAACACGCCTTTTCAACCCCCAACCTCCTCGAGCAGTGCCAGTGTGACAGCGTTAACCTCTTCCTTTACCACCGTCGACACTACCAACGGTGCCGGGACCGGGAGATCACAATTATGTTCCGCTACTCAAAATCGCTACAAAGTTCAAGTAACCAAAATATTGATATTTTCTTCAATAATAAAACTTATTTTTTGTTAAAAAAAATACGATATAACATAAGTTTCCCATAAGTCATTGGCCCATAGCATGAAATACCACCACCTAAAAGACTTCATTTTGATCGTCATCTTCGTTGCTGCTCGCCAACAAGAAAAAATATACTGCAACTATTTTGGTAATTTACTTAATTTTTGTTTTCATTTAACTCGGCGAATAAAAAAAAAGGCTGCAGGTGCACAAAGCATCCTGCAGAGCGTGAAATATAGGCAAATCTTACCCTGCATTTTTGCAAGAGGTTGCTTCTTTCAGGACTCAAACTCGTGACTTCAAGATCACACCGCAACACCTCAACCGGTGCACCAAGACTCCACTCCTATATCAACTCTTGAGATTACGTTAAAAAATTTCAAGACGATGTATCAACACCAAGACGCGGACGATTCGTGAATCTATTGAAAAATGCATAATTATGCACTTCATTTAGAATTTAAGATATTTTTTTTAATTTTGGGGTTAGTTGGATGTAAGTTAATCAATTTATTTTAATTATAATTTAGGTACAATAGTATAAAAAAATATTATTATATTATTAAAAAAAAATTATTCAAACTTAAATGAGAGGCGCCTGCCTAGCCAGGCCAGAAGGAAACATACAAGCGGCCAAGAGGAAGAAAGTAGTCGTGGCCAAAACATAAAACTATTTTTTATTAAATTTTTAATTATTTTAATCTCATCATGCATTAGATTAATGCCCCATTGGTATTTAGTATTCATGACTCCATATGGACTTGCTTCAAACCACATCCGGAGCCAATTTCAAGGGCACGGTTGACTTCTGAGACTTAGGCTTCGTTTGACGCGGTGGTGGCGGTCGTGAACGCGGTTGTCATGAATCATCGTTCGTGAGCGCCCGACCTCACCTAAAAGAGTTCATGCATTTTATACTCAAAACTGATTTATTTTCTTGGTAGCGGTCGTAACTGCCTTAGCTTCCGTTTGGCGGAGGGTTTTTGCACTTGTGGGTTTGGACAAAAACGTATGTTTGGCACTACAATGGTTATGACCGCCAGGGAGAAAAGAAAACTAGCTTTAAGCATAAAAGTGGAACAAGTTCCTTAGGTGAGGTCGGGAGTTCACGAATGACAGTTCATAACCACTGCATTTACAACCACCACCGCACCAAACAGAGCCTTATTCCAAAAGTAAGGTTGAGATCTCTCTCTCTCTCTATTTTTCGTTCTAATGGAAGGCCCACCAAGAACCACACTCCTTGACGTCCGAGTGGCCATCCGAACTCGCACATAGATTGTCTCCCTTCTCTCTCTCCCTCAGTAGCTATCACAATGAAGATGGCATGCGAATAAAATTCACATGGATGAAAAATTGACAATAATATAGTCTATTATCCACACTGTATATTGAAAGAGTGCTCGAAGCATCCGAGTGAACATCAAGTTTGGAATGAACTACTCGTTGCCCCCAGCGGGGGTATTTATAGGCGTAACCTTAAATCCTCGACGACCCGTTAACGGACCCGTTAGGGTTCCGTTAAATACCCGATACAACGCTAAATATACCTTAACATTCTCCTCCTATATTGTAGCAATTGTATCACATAACGGGTTAAACAAAACATATAAGTTAGATAACGACAGAATGAGTTTCAGATTAAAACAACAAGAGTTTTAGATCAAACATCTAAACTCAAACAGGTTCCAAACATGCAAAAGCAAGAACAGTAATCTCAAAACAAAACTCAAACTAATAACAGAACGGTCTACTCAGACATTAGATCATCTGCATCCATGTCGAAATCCACTTTCTCTCCTCCAGACTTCAATTGATCTGCATTTAAACATTTGAATGTCATGAGAACAAACTCAATGAATCCATACATATGCATATCAAAAGTAAAGTGATTAGTTCTTACAATTTAGAACATAATACTCTAACTAGGAAGAAAGACTCACAGGTCCGCATCTCTATCTAATTTACACAAAATTAGAAATTTGGTTTCATAGAACCAAGCTATGTTCCTTCGATTATTAAGATTATTACCAAACGTTTCACAATTGTATTATATCATCAAGTTTGGAATGATACAACAAGCTGTGACCAATATATCATCAAGTTTGGAATGATATAAGTAATGATCATAATATCAGGACGCATATCAGCAACTTTAGTATTCGTTTTTGGAATGATACCCAATTCAGCCTTTGAAAAGAAATAGTTGTGTAAGTCATCAAGTTTGGAATGGCTAGCAACTAAACAATCTCGGGCTTTCATCAAGTAACATCTGGAATACTTCAGTGTACTCAGTCTAGATGCGTGAATGTAGGCAGACTCAGTTCTAAAATCTTAAACAAACATAGGTATTAAGTCCCACTAAATAGACTTTAATCTCATATCCCCCGATGTTTTAGATGTAAGAACCTTGCATAAGCCCTTGGTAAGGACATCTGCTACATTATCTTTTGATCTCACGTCCAAGAGGGAAATGATCCCTTGACTGGTGAGATAGGTCAACCAGGCTTGTTTCATCCGTAGTTGTCGTCGCTTACCATTGAACAGGGAATTCGTTGCAATGGTTTTTGTGGCTTGATTGTCACAAAATATCGAGATAGAGTTCATTTTCAGACTCGTCATTGGAATATCCATAACCAAATCTCTGACCCACTCTGCTTCTTCGGCAGCTGAAGCAAGAGCATAGAGTTCGGATTCCATAGAGGATAGTGCGATACACGTTTGCCTCTTAGATTTCCAAGCTACTGCGGCTCCTCCTAGGGTAAACACATAACCACTAGTGGACCTACTATCACCAACGTCTGAGCACCAGGAGGCGTCAGAGTACCCTTCAAGCACAGGAGGGTGACCACTATAACATAAAGCATACTGCTCAGTATACTTTAAGTATCGCATTAGCCTTTTCAAGGCGTCCCAGTGGTCCTTTCCAGGGTTACTAGTGAATCTACTCAACATGCCAACCGTAAAGGCTATGTCGGGTCTAGTGCAGGTAGTAGCATACATTAGACTGCCAATGAGTTTGGAGTAATCCAACTGTCGAATAGGTGAACCGTCGTGAGGTTTCAGTCTATTATTATAGTCGTATGGAGTCTCAATTTTCCTGCACTTATCATAACCCCACTTTTCTAGTAGAGTTCTGATGTAGTGACTCTGGCTGAGGGTGATACCTTTATCCGTAAAGTTCACTTCCATGCCTAGGATGGTCTTCACCACACCTAAGTCAGTCATGCTAAATTTTGACTTCAAGGTACCCTTAACGTCTTCCACCTCAGACTGATCAGTACCCAGAATAAGCATGTCATCAACATACAAGCAGATTATAGCGACGGAGTGAGGACTTCTCCGTATGTATAGACATTTATCTGAAAGGCTGGATTGAAAATTCAGGCCTTTTACGCAAGTGTCAAACTTCTCGTGTCATAGCGTTGGTGCTTGCTTCAATCCGTAGAGTGACTTAATCAACTTACAGACCTTGGTGTCGAGACCTTGTACGACAAACCCTTCAGGTTGATGCATGTAGATCTCTTCAGTTAGATCTCCATTTAAAAATGCAGTCTTAACATCCATTTGATGAACGACGAAACGTTCAATAGATGCGATAGCGAGAAGAACCCTGATCGTTGCAATGTGACAAACAGGTGAGTATGTATCAAAGTAGTCAACCCCACTCACTTGAGTGAAGCCTTTGGCAACTAAACGTGTTTTGTACTTAGCGATACTCTCATCTGGATTCAGTTTCTTCTTAAGGACCCACTTGCTCCCAATGGTTTTAGCTCCTTTGGGTAGGTCAACTAATGTCCAAGTGTGGTTCTCCATGAGAGAGTGCATCTCATCATCAATGGCTTCTTTCCATAACAGGGAATCCCTGGATCGCATCGCTTCCTGATAGGTGGATGGATCAGCTTCAACGTGGTAAGTCACAAAATCTGTACCGAAGCTTTTAGGAACATGTTCCCTATTAGATAGCCTAGTGGACTCTAGGGCACTAGTGTGAACTGGCTCAGTGTCAGGGAGTCGTAGTTCCGTCCCAACGAGGGTATCAGAACTGGTGTCTGGAAGACCTGTAAGAGTCAGGTTCTTATCTCTAAAAAACTTGTCCTCAAAGAACACAGCATCTTTAGACTCAATAACCGTGTTGGTAGAAAGATCTAGAAATCGGTCTGCAGCACTATCCACCGCACATCCTATATACACACAAGTGTTCGTCTTAGGTCCTAACTTAGATCTCCTTATGTCAGGTATCCTAACATAGGCGATACAACCCCAGGTTTTGAGGTGATCAAATCTGGGCGGTCTCTTAAACCATAGCTCATACGGGGTTTGCTTCAATTTAGCATGAGGAGCCATATTTAGGATGTGATTCGACGCGATGGCTGCTTCTCCCCAATAAGCGGCAGGCATACCGGCAGTCAACAACATAGAATTCAACATTTCTGTTAAAGTTCTATTTTTCCGCTCGGCAATACCGTTGGACTGGGGGGAATAAGGGGCAGTGGTTTCAGGAATTATGTCATGGCTGGCAAGAAAATCTCTAAACTCACCCGAGACATACTCACCTCCTCGATCACTCCTAAGTCGTTTAATTTTCAAATCCAATTGGTTCTCAACCCTATTTTTGAAAATTTGAAATTTTTCAAAAGCTTCATCTTTTGATTTTAAGAGATAAATGTGAGTATATCTAGAGAAGTCGTCGATAAAGGTTATCAGGTACTTCCGACCACCACGTGTGACAAAACTCTTATAGTCACAAATGTCGGAGTGTATCAACTCTTGTAAACGTGTACTCCTAGACACCTGACTGAATGGTGTTCTAGTTATCTTAGTTTGAGCACATATCTCACATTTGGCAAATTTGGTTTTATTGTCCAAGGGGATGTTATGAGTTCTAGCTAGCAGGAGTAGTTTTCTATAATTGACATGTCCTAGTCTTGCGTGTAAAGTCTTAGGATCTATCAAAGTAGAACTAACCTGATTTACTACTTCGTTTGCTAGACTCAACCGATACATTCCGTTGACTACGTACGCACAACCAAAATAATTTGAGTTAGCCATTAAGGTCACCCTACCACCACTAATGTTAAAGGACATACCCGCATCGCTTAACAGACTAATCGATATTAAATTAGCAGCTAATGTAGGAATGTACTTAACATCTTTCAAAATTAAATGCGTACCTGAAGAGAGTAGCAGATCCACGGTCCCGGTCTGGAGTACCTCAGCAGTGGCTTCATTTGCCACTGTAACTGTCTCAGAGGCTGGAGTGGCATCCTTCAGCAGAGCAGAGTTGTTGTAGACGTGGCAGGTCGCCCCCGAATCCAACCACCAGTCAGTACTGGCCTGAACGTTCTCAACCTTGGCAACAAAGTGGGAGGGCGCAGTCTGATTGAGCATATGAGCTCTGTTATCATGCTTTGGTAGGTTAGCATCGGGCTTCTTGGGTTGCCTGCAGTCAGAAGCGCAGTGACCCCACTTGTTGCAGTTGTAGCACTTGCCTTTGAATTTCTTGATCTTCTTGCTGGTGTCTACTACTGCGGGTGCACTGGAGGGAGGTCGAGTCCGATCAGATCTAGGCTTCCGCTTCGGGTGTGTGATCATATTAGCAGCAGATTGTTGCTTGCTCACCACCTCCTTTACATGCCTTGTCTGATTCTCATCCTCAATGCAGATAAACCGCTTGAGTTCTTTCAGACTGACCTGAGTCTTCTTGCGATACATTTCCGTCTTGAAAGAGTACCACGCTGAGGGGAGCTTGTAGATGATGGCACCAGCAACGAACCCATCTGACAGAGGGACACTTTCAATGTTGAGCTTGGCCACCAAATTTTCCAGGTCTGCAATCTGGGGAAGGATTTCTCTGTCCTCAGAGAATGTGAAGCCCATAAACTTGTCCACCAGATGCGTCTTGGACATTTTCTCCTCCTCTTTAAACTAATCTTCCAGCGCAGTCCAGATCTCTTTTGCTGTCTTCAATTTCCCAAACGTCTCGGCCAGTGAATTGGAGAGACAGTTGAGAAGATAATCGCGACAGAAGTCTTTGTCGTTGATCCACTGTGCTTCATCGGGTCCTCCTTGGAAGTCTGCGAGATCAGTCTGCATGGTATAAAATATATTTAAAAATTTCATACCAAACTGCGAATTCCGCTTCCAGGCACTGAACTCTGAATGGGAGAACTTCTCCAGCTTGATCAACGGCACAGGAGAGGAGAGAGAACTGGTCTTCTTAAGAGAGGCCATCTGGAGGTAGCGGCTGAAGCACGGAAGAACGGACCTCCACAAGCAAAAGGGGCTATCGCCTGGCGATAGCTCTGGCGGTAGCAGCAAGGGTGGCTAACGCTCGGCGATACCGCTAGCGCAGGCGGTAGCAGCTGCAGGTACGCACACGATCTTCTCGGCGACAGCGGAGGGCGGCACTCCACTGCTTGCGGCGAACTCCAACGGCGGCAGCGGGAATGGAGAACGGCGGCTGAGTGCTCCTTGCCAGGAACAGGACCGGCGATAACTTCGGCTTCACGCACAGGATCTTCTTCCTTGCGGGCTACAGATCTCACTGGATCAGTACTGCACTGGGAGCGGCGAAGTGATCAGACAGGGAGAGCAGGGTCGCAACTCCTTCAACGGCGGCGGTTGCAGATCCTAGAGTCGAGATCGACCTAGGGCACGGCGCAACTTTCACGCGAGAGAGAGAGCAAAAGCACAGGGCCTTCGTCTCCTTCCTTCTCCACGGTCGACCGGAGGAAACGCGACAAAGATCGGCAGTTTGCAGTCGACGAAGACTCCACTGGTGCGACTGGGGGATCCTCCCACGCGAGAGAAACGCGACTGCACTGATGGAAGAAAGTTAAAGCGATCGAGCTCTTCCTTCCTTCACGCGAGAAGGACGCAGGCGAGCGGCGTCGGGATCGGCTAGGGCGCGGGCCGGCGACTGGCTTTCCCTTCCTTCGATTTCCTTCGATCGACAAGGATGGAGAGATACCAACAGGAGAGCACCGGCGATGTCTTCTTCGCGAGAGACGAACAGGGAGCGGTTACGCGATCCGGAAGAGGAAAAAACCGCTCGATCGGTAGAGGGGGCGTTAGGCGCTCACGAGAGAAACACTTCAAGAATGAAAGAGTGCTCGAAGCATCCGAGTGAACATCAAGTTTGGAATGAACTACCCGTTGCCCCCAGCAGGGGTATTTATAGGCGTAACCCTAAATCTCCGACGACCCGTTAACGGACCCGTTAGGGTTCCGTTAAATACCCGATACAACGCTAAATATACCTTAACATATATAAGGGGAAAATACAATTGGGTGAAATCTATTTTTCAATTTTATTCATTCTTTATTAATTTTTTTTGGCAAGTTTAATTTGTATATTTTTATTTTATTGTAAAAAGTCTCGTCATCCCCTCAATTTCTGTGGACGAAAAACAGCGGTGTGCTATTACTGCATGGGCTCAAGGAAACCCCATGCACTACTAGTATTACATATTGCAAAATATTGTTTCATCTTTTTTTGTAAAAACTTCAATTTGAGGCCAGCAACTACTGTGTTTGTACATATATCTACTAGTAAACTCTGCACAAATGAGCGCATATACATATACAAACTTATCCAGCCTTGGAAGTTTCAGGCGCACGTGCGTGCAGATACACGCACGCGCGCGCACACACAAAACATTAACCAGCCTTGCAAGTTTCCAAGGTATATATATCCAGCAATTTCAGATGAATAAGAATTATCCAAAGATGCAGAAGCTTAAAGATAAACATGCTACACAAAAAAGCTGGAGGCATCTATCTATCTACCTTATAGCATATTTTCTGCACAAACACTAACCTTTGTGTGAAGGTGGCACAGAGCAGCTGCTATCATGCACTTCTTCTGGACAGAAGGGCCAGCACGTAAAAAAGAAACGAGTCGACTGAGGCGAGCGAAACTGTTAGCACGGCTACGAGAACAAGGGTGAGCACGGCAGTCTTCGCCTGTGGAAACCCAAGTAAATTCCAAAATAAGGCCCAAAAGAAATTCCAACTTTAGAAGACAGAACTCAACATGCGCAGGTCTCGGTTGCGCTTTGCTATAGTTAGTTGTATGTTTTCAGAGATATATTGTGGGAAAGTCTCTATGCACGGGATTGTATATAAAACTCGTGTACGAGGGTTAGCACATGAGAGTTATAACTGAGTGGCGCCACCTCTTGTAAATCCACATGCTTCCAACGGGCGAATCAATCTCATGATGCCCACGAACGCAGCCCATCTTGAGGTGAATTACATTAAAACTTTGTTTTTCTCAGGTTTGTTTGCTCAATTTTTTGCTTGATAGCTGTAGCAGCTCTAGTTAAGTCAATTGAGTTATGAAAGAGTGCAAGAGGAGGCAACCGACCTCTCTCCCTATCCCCTTAATTTTGAATCAAGACGAAAATTTAACATACTAAAAAGTGTGTTGAGATTTCAGAATAATCTGTTACAGGGTTTAGGGTTTAGGGTTTAGGGTGGAGATACAAGCGAGCCGAGCTCAACCCATGAAGAATGTGAGGGGGAAGAAGGGAAGTCTTGCTCAACCCTAACTCTAGAATGAGGATGAATAGGAAAGAACTAGAGAGAGAGGAAGAGAACTTTCATAACTTCATTTATAACCTCATACATGCCCCAAGGGGCCTATTTATAGACTACAACAACATAGGCGTAAACAAGTCCAATATGAAAGAGATGTGCATAACAATAAAACATTAAGACTCTAACGACTCGACTCGACTTGATATGACTCGACTCATACAACTCGAACTCAAATACATAAAGTCTCGTGATAAAATATGTGTAATCTAACTGGCGACAAATAGTGGAGACCCATATCATTCGACCCGTCCTTTTTTCAGGCTCGTCCACAAGCTCGAATGAAACTCGGATGGTGTGATCATGTGGTTCCTTAATTTCTCATCAGAATAATTCCTTGTAAAGTGTTGCCGCAACAGAGAATGCCACGAGTGGAACGCTCGTTTTGTACGCACCAATGTCCTCACAGATAATGATGATGCCAGAAGGGCTCATGGGAGTAGGGCGGTTGGGTAACCGCATGACGACGACTGTCTGGCAGCTGCGGAGAGTCAAGGCTAGCATATAATCCTGCAGAATGGGGTCTACTGTGATCAAGCGTAGTTGCACTAGCACGGTGGAACTCACCAGTGAAGCAGAGCACGAAGCTAACCGAACCGGTGACAGGGGATGAATCGATAGAACAAAAGCAACCAGCAAAAGTTGTGGGTGCAGAATGGTGATGACCGACAACTTAACTGGTGTGGCGCTCAAAACTGGTGGGATCATCAGCAGGGGAGGTGGAAGCTACGTTTGGATGCGGCCTGCAAGGTTCGGCAATGGCATGGTTTGCAGTGGCATAATCTGAGGCCTCGATGGAGCAATCCTAGGCGGTGGTGGGACAGGGCAAGTTGGGGTAGAGGGGGCGTATCATGTGTTGGATGGAGCGAATGTGTGTAAGCCCAGTCAAAGATTCCAATTCTAAGCGGGCCATCCACCTTCAAATGGTGTTGGTAAATCTTCAGGTTTTCCTCCTCTATCCCTGTATATCCCATAGGTATAGTGTTTGAATCAATAGAGAACATTTTCTTCTGTATGAATCGATATTATTACATTCCAATTCCTTCCCGACGATGGTTGTGTTGGTGGATGCGAGACCTCGATGTGTCCTGACATCACATATCTGTTGATGCTGGCAGTGAGTCAGGACATTGAGGCCTGATATGAAGTCATCGCCAACATCATTGAACGGAGGATAACTTGATCGGCGACTGTTGTCTTCATGCTGAAAGAAGAAACTAATCCAAAAGAATTAATTAACTGGTATTAACAGAAAAGGGCTCGGGCTCGAGGCAGACTCGAGAGTTAAAGGTGTGCGGCTCCAAGTTGATTGATTGATGTGGTTCATAGCGGAGATAGAAATACCTCATTGGAAGTGGGTTGAAACATCCTCAATTTTATAACGATGTATTAGAAAAATTCTTATCCGAAAATAAGCTCTTAAATGTTAATTAACCTTAATAATAGTGGCATATCATCATATAATGGACATTAATTTATGATAAATTTTATTTTAAAATTTAAAGAATATTTGTTTTTTTATGAATTTCAGTTCTTGAATAATCCTATTTTTTATTAAAATGAGATAAAACAAATTATTTAATATAGAAAATTTATGAAATATTTTTGTTAGACCTAAAATATTTTTCTAAGATTTATTATAAAAAATTACAATTTCTTCGGATTTTTATTTAGCATTGTGCGCAAATTATTATATTTCACAAGCTTTCCTTTCATTTCATTTTACTGATAGGCCCCATCTTGTATTAAGAAAAGATTCTAGCAATCAAAACCCCTCCTATAATCTAATGAGTGAGATAATGCAAGGATCAAACCCCTCCCAACCCCTTTAAAGTGCAGCCAGTCCACATGAAACTCAATACCAAACCCCTCCTTTCGGTTCATGCGTGAACCGTGAAGAGCTTGCCGCAGCTTCCCTTTCCCTCGATGCAAGCATGAAGCAGTTTCTTCGTGCATTCCGTCACCCGCAGCCTTGTGGAGCTCCTCCCTCGCGAAGACCGAAACCCCCTTAGCGTGTGGAATCCCTCCCATGGTAGGTAGCCGGCCTTCCTAAGTAACCCCCTCTCTTTTTAAGCTTCTTTTCACCTTTCCCATGAGGTTTGTTTGCACAAACCGGGAGAGATCTTCAAACATAGTTTCCATTCCGAAGTTTTGGTGCCCCCTCTTGCCACCTAGGTTCATTCTATGGCTCCCAAAAGTAATGCTTTGAAGAGAAGGCTCCGTTCATCAACTATGTGAGTATTCTTCTTGCCCTAATTTTTTAGGTGCTTTAGAATATCGATTTCTATCTATTCATATGAACAACGAGAGCTAAATTAGCTAGAATCGCCTTAGATTTTTTTAGAAAATGATTTCAATGTCATGTTATGAACTCCTTTTAACCCTAAATTTGCATGAGCTAAGAAGCTTTATGTTATGGTTCATGGATTATGAAAAGAAATTGGTAGGATTCTGTTACGGGCCTACTCGGAGGTTGCCGGAGGAGTGGCCGGAGGTGGAGATGACGGTGGCGGAGATAATACGGAGCCTTGACCGTGGCTGCCTAAGAAGTGGCGTACTCAAGAGAGAGAGCTTCCAAGATCCCTTTTAGGGTTTGGGAAAATAGATTTTCTTCATTGATAAGATCATACAAGCATACTCCCGCCTTTATATAAGCTTACTGATACGGCCCACCCCTTTAGGTCAGCACAGTGGTCTCACCGTGGCCCAGGGCGGCCGCACCAGGGCCGCGGCCCATACACCCCAACCCGTCTCCCCTTTATATTCTCCAGGGCGGGTTGTTGGAGGAGCGTGAAGCCGCTGAGGTTTGAACCCTCGACCTCCCTTGACAAGAAGGTCTTAACACACCCCTCATCACCAACTGAGCCGCGAAAGGGAAGAGAGGGAATACCTTGACAAGAATGTTATGAACTAGCTAGAGAAAGGGAAGAACTAGAGGAAACTAGAGAGGAACTAGAGATTATGGTTAGGGTTTGCGGGGGAAGAGAGGGAATACCTTGATAATAGATTTCATAATGAACCAAGGAGGAGGGGTTGGGTATTTATGCTCCCACCCAACCCCTAGGGCCGGCCGGCCCCCATAGGGGCTGAACCGGCGCGGTTCAGCCCCATTGCTCCTTATTTAATATTGGCGGGCTGAACCGGATGGTTCAGCCCGGTCTTCCTCCGCCTTCTCCTTTGGTCGACGTGCACAGTAATCTTCGGAGAATCTAGTAATGACGTCTGGCGTAACATTCCCTCCCCCATCAAGGACCATCTTGTCCTCAAGCTGGAGGCGGAGAGCGTGCGGCTCCTGGAGCAAGTCGGCTCTGGCTTGCATCTGAGACGAGACCTCTGCTGGAGCCGTAGGCTCTGCTCTACTCGCCGTAACGATGGTCATCGTACTATCCGGTGCCCCTAGTCGTTCCACGCTGCGGAGTGAGATCTCCTTTACCTGGGACGACTTGAGGCCTTCCAAGCAATACCCCTTCCCGTGCTGGCTGAACTCCATAGCCATCTGGTCCCAATCAAAAGTCACCCGCCGAAGTTGCCGCAACCACGGTACGCCCAACACCATGTCAGAACCCCGGATTGGCAGTAAGTAAACATCAATATGTCCAGTGTAACCCTGTATCTGGAGCTCCACCCCCTTCATCACTCCCTCGCACTGCAGTGTACGTCCATCCGCTACCCTGACGTGAAAAGCTGCGCTGCGATCTATGTCACACCCCGTCTTCTGGGCCACACCGGGTTGGATAAAGTTGTGAGTGCTCCCGCTGTCCATCGAGATCGTCACCGTCTCCCTGCCGACCCTCCCGGCTAGGTGTAAGGTCGGAGATGGGGTACCCCCCTCCAGGGCCTGTATGGATACTCCAGTCTTCAATAGCCAACTCTCCCTCCTCTTCAGTGCGAGGAACATCTTCCGTTTCCTCCTGCAGCATGAATACCTGGACCTTCTGGCATGCGTGCCCTCGGGTGTACTTCTCATCACAGTTGAAGCATAACCCCTTCTCCTTCCTAGTCTGAAGTTCCTGCCACGTCAGTTTTGTCACTGTCGGTCGGCCCTCGGTCGGGGGAGCCCCCGAGGAGGGTGTACAACCGTAGGAGCTCTCACCGTTGTACGGGTCCTCTGCCGGTTGAATCTCTCCTCCTGAATCCTTGCCAAACTGATGGCATGGCTCAGACTTCGTGGCATATAGGCGTGGACCTCATCCCGCAACTCATCTCGCAACCCTGATATGAAGCAACTGAGGAGGGTCTTTTCCTCTCAACTGACCCGATTGGCCAGCTTCTCAAACTCTGTACGGTACTCCATCACGGTGCCTTTCTGACGGAGTTTTTGTAACGTCGCCTCCACATCCTCGTACTCCAAGGGTCCAAAACGGGCCGAGAATCCCTCCACAAAATATGCCCATGGAGCATATCCATATTCCCGTATGAACCACTGTGTCCACTGGTATGTGTCGTCTTCCAGATGGAAGGCCGCGAGTTGTACCCACTGATCTGCGGGAATTTCTTGATAAGTAAAAAACAGTTCCGCCTTTTGCACCCATTCCAGAGCATCGCCCCCCTTGAACTTTGGAAAATTCATGCGCGTTCGCTTGGGTTGCATGTAAGGTCGGGGATTTGCCCCCCCCCCCCCCATACCCCCCTTGCCCTTGGCCATACCCTCCTTGCCCTTGTTGTTCTGCGGGCTGATTTTGTCGACCCCACGCTTCCGGATAGGGAACTCCCCCATGGCTGCCGCCCATTTGCTGTCCTCCGCCGTAAAAACCCTGCCACGGGGGTCGTTCATTCCACGGTTCTCCATTTCGAACCTCAATTGCTCCTCCAAACATTGGTGGTGCCGGCAATAACCCCGCTCCTCCGATCGGAGCACCCATGGTCCCGGGTGGCCGGAAAAGACCCACTGGCGCCTCCCGACCTCGCCACGGGCCGGCAAAGGCCCGTGCCTGCTCTGCTGGAAGCCCGCCAGGGCCGCATCCTGGCGCGGCAGCCGGTGCTGACTGCTGCGTAGCCAGCCGCGCCGGCAGCTGCTGCGGCGACCAGTCGCCACCTGGCCGGCCATAGCCAGTCCCCTCTGACCCGGTGAAGCCTCCCCCTTGCCCATACGGTGCGTCTCCCGCGATTTGAGTCGATCCCGACGCTGCTAGGGTCGATCCCGTCCATGCGCGTTCCCTGCGGCCTGGATCGGGTCCGAATCCGCACAGGTGGGGCACGCTCGTTCCTCCTGGGGCCCCGTTCACGGATGGTAGCGCCGCGTGAGACGCCTCCGCCTCCGAATCGCTACTTGGCACAGTTTTTCCTTTTAACGATTGCACCAACAGTGTTTTCAACTCTTCCAGGCGCCCATCCAAGCGTTCCTCCAGATTTTTTGGGGACGTTTTCACTTGTTCTTTGATCGTTGCCACCGAATCCGCCAACCCTACATAGTTTTCTTCGATGGTGGCCAAGCGCGCATTCTCGACTTCGGTGCGTGTCACCATGGTTGGAGGAAAGATCCTCTGATACCAAATGTTATGAACTAGCTAGAGAAATGGAAGAACTAGAGGAACTAGATATTAGGGTTAGGGTTTGAGGGGGAAGAGAGGGAATACCTTGATAATAGATTTCATAATGAACCAAGGAGGAGGGGTTGGGTATTTATACTCCCACCCAACCCCTAGGGTCGGCCGGCCCCCATAGGGGCTGAACCGGCGCGGTTCAGCCCCATTGCTCCTTATTTAATATTGGCGGGCTGAACCGGATGGTTCAGCCCGGTCTTCCTTCGCCTTCTCCTTTGGTCGACATGCACAGTAATCTTCGGAGAATCTGGTAATGACGTCTGGCGTAACACTTACAATGGACTAAAAGACAAACAACAATTATAACACCTACTAAAGATAACAATAATTAACTAGGCCTGGTGCTCGAGACTCGTAATACAATGACAACATCTACTAAGAATAACCATCAATAACTAGACAATGGGCACGCAACCCATAACATCTCTCCCGGCCTTCAAAATGAGCTTGCCCCCAAGCTCGAATGAGGCTTGCATTGTTTGATTGTCTAGCTCCTTTATTTTCTGCCAGAACAAGTCCTGGTATCGTGTTGTTGTCGCGTAGGCGACATCAAGTTGCAGGACGTCAAAGCGCTCCCGGATGGCGGAAAAGATGGGGAGGAGTGAGTTGGACGAGGGTGCTCGATGGCGTTTGTTCGCATGGTGGATCATCTTCTGTTGTGCGCGGTGGAGGTGGATTTTCAAGATCCTGAGAATCTCATCCCGATCCAAGAGTTGAGTGCGAACTTCCCCAACAAGACATTCTCCCGGAAGGTGCTGAATCACGGTGGATGGTGGGCAGCTATAAACGGTCGGGAAGGGGGTCATGCCGGCCGAATAATGAAAGGAGGTGTTGTAGGAGAACTCGACCCAACCCAACCATCTGCTCCAGTCACGGGGGCGGTCGGAGGTGAAACAATGCAAGTAGATTTCCAAGCAGCAATTCATAACCTCAAACTGTCCATCCGTCTGTGGGTGGTAGGCAAAACTCATTCGTAGCTACGTGCCTTGTAGTTTGAAAAACTCCTGCCAGAAGGAACTCATAAAGACCGGATCGCGATAGCTGACGATGGAACGAGGAAAACCGTGTAATCGGAGTAGTGTTGTAGATGTCTACCGACATGTCGGCCGACATAAAGGTTTTGGGGATAAATCAATTTAACCCGATATATCGGCTGATATTTCGCAACCGCTATATCGTCGAGAGTATTAAAAATACTTTTTCATTTTTTGAAGAGATCAAACAACGGTTAAGGTGTCGTCGTGTGACCTTGAGGTCCTGGGTTCGAGTCCTGGAAGCAGTCTTTTGCAAAAATGCAGGGTAAGGTTTGCTTACATTTCACCCTTGTGGTGGGACCCTTCCCCGAATCCTCTCTGCGCGAGGATTCTTTATGCTCCAGGCTACCCCTTTTGAAGTGACCAAACAGAAGTATTTTGTTTTGTGCTTCATTTCGCGCATTTCTCTAAGTCTAGCGTCGACGACTTTCTCATCTCGCTCTCATTTGGTGATCTTTATCTCGTTCATTGCAGTGACGTATCTTTCTTGTGAAATTTATAAACATACACTGTGTATAGATGTTTATTGTGTAATTTATAAACATACATTATGTATACAATTATACATATTTATAAAAACTGTGTATATATATGAATAAATTAATTTAAATATTAAAATCTGATATTGTAAAATATCTCCGATATATCCCCCGCAATCCGACATCTCAAACTCAAACCGACATGAACCCGACATCCGGCATCTGCAACCATGAGTCGGACTACGCCGGAAATGAACACCTCGGCCACTATTGAAGTTGTAAATGGGTGGCACAAGGGTATAGAGTGACTGTATTTGGACAAACGGTCCATTACCACAAAGATGAAGTCGTACCCCGAGGACCAAGGGAGGCGCGCAATGAAAGCCAAATCCTCCCATATGAGGTCGGGAATGGGCAAAGGATGCAAAAGACCTCTCGGAAAAGCGGCCTCGTACTTCGAGCGCTGGCAGACAAGGCATGCTGCCACGAATTCCTCCACATATCGCATCATTCCCTTCCAATAGAGCGCCGCTGCGAGGTGGCGGTAAGTACGGAACGCTCTGGATGGCTCGATGTCGGTGTATTATGGAACTCAGTAAGGAGCGGCGAGATGCCGGCAGAAGATGATGAAATGACCAATCGGCCCCGATAGAACAGACAACCTCCAAGGAGTGTATGGGGGGCAGGCTTACGACATTCATTCGTAAGCGCTCAATGAAGGCTCCCAAGGTCGGATTGGTTTCCACCTTCTGCAAGGTTTCAGCTTCCTGCAAAACCGGGCGTGAGATGGATGTCAACTCTGCGGACGCTATCTGACAGGATAAGGCGTCAGCCGCTAAGTTGGACTTGCATGAGCGAAATTTAACCGTAAATTCATAGCCCAATAGCTTTGCCACCCAAAGCTGCTGTGAAGGGGTGGTCATCTTCTGGCTGAGAAGGTACTGAAGATTGTGATGTGCGGATGATGAAGTGCCGCCCCAAAAGATATGTCCGCCAATACTGAACCGCCAAGATGAGTGTCATCAACTCGTTCTCATAAGCAGAGCGGGAGCGAATAGTAGAAGACAAAGACTGGTTAAAGTATGCAATAGGTCGCCCGGCCTGCATAAGCACCGCACTGATGCCCGAGCCGGAGGAATCACACTCCACAATGAACGACTGAGTGAAATCTGGCATGGCTAGAACCAGAGTCGTCACCAAGGCCTGTTGTAGGGTTGTGAAGGCGGTAGTTGCTTCAGGGGACCACCGAAAGGTTGGGTTGGTCGTCTTGCGCAGAAAACGTGTGAGAGGAAGTGTCAACTAGACGTAGTCGTGGATAAAACGGCGGCAGTAGTCGGTCAAGTCGAGAAAACCACGAACCTCTCGTAAGGAGTACGGCGGCGGCCACTGCAGAACCGTCGCGACCTTGTCTGGGTCCATTGCCACGCTTTGTGCGGAGACGGTGTGACCCAGGTAGGAGATCTCGCGTTAAGCAAACGCGCATGTCTTCATATTGGCGAACAATGAATGTTGTCGTAAGGTCTCCAGGGTGGTTTCCAGGTGGCGTAGGTGATCCTGCCACGTCAAGCTGTAAACAAGTATGTCCTCAAAGAAAACCAGAACATACTTATGAAGCACCGTCCTGAAGATGTCATTCATTGTGGCCTGGAAGGTCGTCGGGGTGTTGGTTAGGCCAAACGACATAACCAAAAACTCGTAGTGGCCGTCATGCGTGCGGAAAGCGGCCTTCAGAACATCATCCGCACATACTCGGATCTGGTAATAGCCAGAACGCAGGTCGATCTTGGAGAAATAAGTAACCCCACTCAACTCATCCAGAAGCATATGTATAAATGGAATAGGATACTTGTCCGCTACAGCGGCTTTGTTAAGCTCAAGATAATCCACGCAGAATCTCCAATTACCGTCCTTTTTACAGACAAGGACCGGACTGGAAAACAGGCTCGTGCTTGGCCGGATCAGGCCGACGATCAATATTTCGGTTACCAAGCGTTCGATCTCATCCTTATGTATATGCCCGTAGCGGTAAGGGTGGATTGAGATCGCCTGGATGCCCTCCTAGAGCGGAATACGGTGGTCGGTGGTGAGCGGAGGTGAGAGGCCTGACAGCGGCTCGAACACTGAAGTAATGGCGTCCAATAGGCAGGATAGCTGAGGCGGTGGTGGAGCAGGTGGCGGTGGTAGGTACTCGCCCCCCGACGTCGTGATCTGCAATAGGAGGGCACGAAAATCCACCGAGTAAGTGCGATGAGTTGCGCGAAAAGAGATGGAGATCCGTTGAAGGGATGCATCACTCTGAAGCGTACATGGACGATTGGCCCACTGAAAAGTCATACGCATGGAGGCCCAACTGTGGTTGATGTCGCCCAAGGTCTGCAACCACGTGATGCCCAAGACGGCGTCGTCCCCGCCTAAAGGGGAAACATGGAAATCTGCGGAGGCAACATATTCGCCCAACTGTAGAGAGAGGTTGTGGCAGAGGCCACGAGTCGTAGATCAGCGACCATCATCAAGGTAGACTACAAAACTCGGCGTCGGGTCAGAAGGCACCTGTAAGCGCGTCACAAAGTCATGGGAGATGAAGTTGTGGCTCACGCCACTATCAATCATTAACACCCCCGGTGTCCCCTGCAGCCGTCCCTGGAGCTTCATAGTGCGGGATCCTGAAATGCCCCCCGTAGAAAAACATGAAAGCTCCAAACATTGAAGGTCGAGCGGCATCGGCTCCTCTGGAAGAACGTGAACTAGTAACAAGGCCTCAAAATCAGCGGCCTTCACCTCGTCAGCGCATATGAGAACCCACATCTCCTTCAGCGGCCAGACGTGTGTCGGGGAATAGGGTTGCTTACAGCGAAAGCACAAACCCTTACCGCGCAGATCATTGTACTCCTGTGTGGAAAGGCGATGGGGGCGGACACGGCGTCCTAGGAGGAAAGGCCGGCCTGGATGGGACTGTTGGATGCTGCAGTTCCCCTGCTGGAAGTCAGGGGGTGGGTTAATGTAAAGCGTGCGAGCAGGGGGAGGAGCCTTCGAAGGTAGTCGGGGGGGGGGGCACATACAAAGAAATCAACTTCCACCAAACGCACAACCTCCATCGTGTCAGAGATATCACGAGGATGATGGGTGCGCAAGCGGGAGCGAATGTGGGCTTGGAGACCCTGAAGAAAAAAGCCGAGGTAATGATCTGGAGGGGGGTCGGGGAAGTGGTTGATGAGCTCGATCAACTCGTCGATGTACTGATCCACTGAAGAGGTGTGTCGGAGGGCACATAGGCTCTCCACCGCTTTCCTTAGTACCGAGTACCGAAGATCATAGCGCTTCACCAGCGCTTGTGCCAGGTCGGACCGTGGAAGGAATGAGGTCGACTAGCGTAGCCAACGAACCAAGTGGAGGGCGGATCCCTCCATGGCAAGGATCGGCAGGGGGACTTCCTTGGCAATCCATCCCAAGGGATCAGTGTCGTTGAAATGAGGAATTTCGAGGGCGCACGGCACGTGGGCCGAGGCCAGCACGGCGAGCGGAGGAAAGGTCGACGGGGAGGCAGGCTGACCGGTGAAAGAGGAGGGGTCCTACGCGGGCGGTGGTATAGAGGAGCGGTTGTCCAGCCGGGCATCACGAGCCTCCAAGCGTTGGAGTATCGCTTGAATCGACGCGAGAGACCAGGCTTGGTCGTCTAGGCGGGCGTCGGTCATAGCGCGAGTGGTCGGGCGCTTCGGTGGGGGCGCCAGGAGCCTGCGTAGACGCGGTGGCGTGGAGCGAGATTTGGCAAACGATTGAGAGAAGGGAAGAATCGATCGTGGTCGGCGTTGGGCTGGATCTGGCGGACGGAGGAATCGAAAAGGACTGGATCGTTGTTGTCGAAGGAATCGGGTCGGCGCGGGAAGTAGTGTGGACCGCTGCTGTCGAAGGAGTGCGGACCGCTGTTGTAGAAGGAGTGTGGACCGCTGCTGTAGAAGGAGTGCGGACCGCTGCTATCGAAGGAGGGCAGGTCGTTGCTATTGTCGCGAATGAAGGAGTGCGGACCGCTGCTGTAGCGAGAAGGAAGTGGAAGATGGGGGGCAAAGCACTGAGGGCGGACGATGCGATCCGCGGAATGGAATCCGGCGGCATGCGATGCGCAGGAGGGGTGGCTAGGTCGGACCAATGTTACGAGTAGGAGAAAAACAAACTCCAAGGGGATGATCCCACTTGGCCAACCCTAAGCTCCACTTGATTTCAAATCCAAGATAAAGGATATCCCAAAATAAGAAGGAGATGGGAGTTATATAACCTCTCCCAACAAATGCGAAAAGTGAATACGACAAGTAAATAAAACATAACAACTCGCGATAACGCCATATCATGTTGTTGTAGTCCTTTACGCCGGCCTACTCCTTAGAGAATAAATGTGTCATGTCGACGATGCTCCTTCCTCTAGGTTGTCCTCCTCTATATCCGCAATAATAATCATTATGAAAATAAATATCTTAGCCTATAATGCTTTGTTTATTTAATCTTAGCATGCACGATGATTTTTGAGCTAATTTTCTAGAATTTCAGAGACTATAAATGATGACCTAACATGAATACCTTTATCATGCATGGACAGCATGGTAATTATTAATGTGAAATTATCTCAAATTTTGGAAGCAACCAATAATATACAACCGTGACTATTTTTCGCATGTGTGACTATTACATTTTTTCTATTCAAGATACATTATTTTATAGCATCAAAAAAGTTGCATACACTTTTATACCTTGTGAATATATATATATGTATATATATCTTTATTATATAAAAGAATAAGCATATCTTGAAGCACACCATAAAATAGATCTGGATCGTTGGATGGGGCTAACTAAAAGAATGGCCATTGGATAAGATTGATCAGGCCTGCAAATATCCACATCTCAAAACCCCCACTTTCACTTCCTCCAAAAAATCTCGATAGCCCCTCCGCAGTAGTTCCGCCCACCCGATGGTTCCCTCTGCCGCCGCCGGTGAAGCCGCCGGCGGCCTGCCCGGTGCCCACCGGGGGGTTCGCCGGCCTCCGGCGAACCCGCCGGGGGTTGTCCGGCGGCGAGCGGGAAGGGCCACCGCCGGCGGTGGCCCTGCCCGTGAGCTCCAGTTTTTGGGCTCACGGGCAGGGCCACCGCCGGCGGTGGCTTTGCCCGCTCGCCGCCGGACAACCCCAGGTGGGTTCGCCGGCGGCCGGCGAACCCGTAGGTGGACGCTGGGCAGGCCTCCGGCGGCGGCAGAGGGAACCGGTGTAGCAGGCGGAAGCGGAACCAGGGGGGAGGGGGTCACGGGTGTTTTTTTTATTTTGTTTTCTATTTTATAATTTATATTCTATTTTGTTTCACGGGGGCTCCAATTTTTATTTTGTTTTTTTATTCTTTAATTAATTATTAAAATTATTACAATTTCTAATAAATAAAATTATTATTTCTAATAAATAAAATTTTAAATATTTTTAAATTTTAAATAACCGTCGGGGGCGGGCGAAGCCCGCCCGGGGCGGGCAAAGCCCACTTGCATGCCAAGCGGGCGAAGCCCGCTTGGTTGCGGGCGAAGCCCGCAACGACGCATCGAGAACGGGCGAAGCACGTTCGAAGATGCTAGTATATATATATATATATATAACCTTTAGATGAACTTGTAATCTATGCAATACAAAGAATATTGAGCTTTGTCTATCACATTAAAAAGTCAGAGCCAAAAACCACACTATTGTATGCAAAACATGTGAACAGCCTCTTAGATTGTAGTTTGAAAATTAATGAAGCCCCGAGAATACTTCAAAATTATTATATTGTGAAAAATTCGTAAATTAGGTGACCAACCAGTCAACTTATGGCTATTAGAAATTTATTTAAACTCTTGGAGAGCACTTAAATCACCTGGGCAACCCCTTATAGTGCATCCTAGTACTAAGCCAATAATTATTCACTCAGAAGATGTCATTTATTAGAATCCCATTTATGAACTCATAGAATGCAATAACTTGAAATTTCAAATTGTAAAATCATATGATAATTACATTCATGCATAGCTCCACTTTAGGAGTTATCAACTCATGAGATAATTTTAAGAGAAGATTATGACAATGAAAGATAAAGAAAAATGTAAGTTTACCAGTGAGTCTACTTAGGAGTAAATCTTTGAGAGCGATGTTAACTACGTTGTCATAGTAAGGTGGAGATACCATAGTTAAAGTCATGATCATTGTTGCTCAGGATAAGTCAAATTGTCAGTAGGTGAAGCCTTATGATATTACCATAGTTTATGTTCCACAAGAGGGTGAGGCTTTATAGAATCACCATAATTATGTCCCTTAAAGGAGTGAGGACAACCTCATCATAGCTATAGATCATGCAAGAGTTACTAAATTCTCAACTGACCGAAAGAGTTAATCATGAATTTGCCTCTAAGTGAATTCACAAGTTTTAACCCAAGAAAGAATAAATGAAAAAGATAAATGTTTAATATATATGCATCAATGGTAAGAATAAGAATAGACGAGGTATAAAATTATAGTTGCATAAGTTATGAAAAGAAAAAGATAGAAGTTATATAAACAAGCTAGGAAAAGAATTATGTTTTAAAACTTATGAATGCATGTATACAATGAAGAGAAGTATGTTTTAAGTAAGCTATGAAGTAAATTTTGAGATTATCTCTGAGGTGTTAATATTTCTAATCTTTAAGAATATGGATAAGATTTAAAAACTTTAACTTTATGGGTATTTAGATTTTTAGAGTATGAGAATTTCTCACAACATATTTTATCTCATCCTTTATTTTTTAAACGCATCCGGCCGCAGGTTATGGTCGGTGAGCCCTATGATTGAATTGTTGAGGAGTTAAAAGAATCGAATGCTTACTTGAAGATGTTTTAGAAGTTTACTATCCGAGGATGAAAGTGCCTAAAAGTTTTATGGGCAAAGTTTGGCAATACTCTTGAGAACTCAAAATGAATATAGGTCGTCTCAATCCTTTCCTTGTTTATTTTTTTGAGAAAAGCTTTATTACGATTTTTTGCGGCTTCTTCGCCATTTTAGCGTATGTACTAGAACTGTTAATTTATGGACTTTTATCTTTTATAGCTGTAATATTAGTGATGATGATAAGCAAATGACAATGATGTTAGTTGGCTCTTTGTGTTCATGGAAACATTGTTGCACAACATTTCCACTGCACACATATTTTAGTTGTTTTGTTACACTTGTGCATTCTAATTACGTCGTTAGGACCCTTTAGATGTTAAACGGGTCGAACGCTCGATGGGATGGAACGACAAACGAGTGTAGTAGGCTTTAACAGAGTGCAAGGTTCAACGGTCCGGATTGGCGAACAGACGTGCACTATTGCTCGAAGACGTGAGCTAGCACTTCAACATGCCCAATTGATCCTCTGGCTTCAACTAGGGTCGTTGTTCCCATCGGGCATAATCAACGTAAAGAAGAGCAGGCCTAAGGAATATCGTTCAGCTGGATGAAGCAAACTGGAGCATCGACAGAAGTTGCTGCTGGACTGGACAACGGGAAGAAGAACAATATAATAATCGACCGGTTGGAACTAGCGGAATGATCGCTGAAGGGTTTGCAGATCTGTTCGTGCGTTTCTGTTTCCTTGGATCGATCGATTCGAATGCAAGTTTAAGCCGACGAAGAGGATCGAAGATGGTTGCGGAAGGCAAGCATGGATCCGAGAAAGGATGGCTCTGATATCAAGTTGTTACGAGCCTACCAGTAACATCGACCAGAGATGGTGGTGGAGGCGGAGATACAAGGGAGCCGAACTCAACCCACGGAAAATGTGAGGAGGAGGAAGGGGAGCCTTGCTCAACCCCAAACCCAAAATGGGATTGAAGAGGAAAGAACTAGAAAGAGAGAGGAAGGAAACTAGAGCGGAAGAGAACTTTCGTAATTTCATCCATAACATCATACATGCCGCAAGGGGTTTATTTGTAGACTACAACGGTATGGGCGTAAACAAATCCAATATGAAAGAGATGCAGACAACACCAAAATATTAAGACTCTACTGACTCGACATCATAAATTAACAGATAGTGGGGACCGATAGCATAATCCCACATTAGGAAATTAATAATCTTGTGCATTTAATATAGATATTCGACCACTCCACCTCAATCAATTGGTTTTAGGTTGGATGTTTAGGTTCTAACATGGGAGAAAAGTTGGGCTTAACATTCATTCCCAAGTTACCCAATTTAAAAAAATAGTCCACTTGTTAGAGGTCAAAGGGCGTGTTGAGGATAGTCTCATATTGAGAAATTAATATACCTTTATGTACTTAATATAGACCTCAGGCATCTTCATCTCCAATCAATTGGTTTTAGGCTGGGTGCTTAGATTCTAACAAAGTGCATATTAATAATCATCAATCACAATATATTGTGCCTTAATCCTGGTATGAACAGTAGCACTACTACTTATTAGATTTAGGAACTACCCTACCATGCTTTTGAAAATCATGTCTTCTCTCTTCCCAACATAATTACGTCATGTGTGCTTGAATGCTGCTAGAAAAGCCCATGTAAAGGCCCATATTGGAGCTCATTTATTTGTGTTTATCTCTTCTCTTTAGTCTCACATCATGTATAAGGATTTCCTCTCTTTCTCCCTCCTATATATTTGTATTCATATATTGTATTTAAAAAATAGAAAGGTATATACAAGGTTTTGCTCTTGTTTACATGGTATCAGAGCTTTCGGTCCGAAATTGCGGTCTCCCAATTTTTTGACCGCAACCCCCCTTTGCGAGCTACCCCTGCGAGCTCCTCGCGGTCTCCCTTTTCTGTGACCGCAGCCCCCCCCCTTGCCAGCTCTTCTTCTTCCAGATTCTTCTTCTCTTCGGCTCTCTTATAGCCTTCTCTTTTCTGACAAGTGGGCCCCGCCCCTCCTGGCCTTCTCACTGCTCTCAGTGGTCTCTCTCCTCGCACGGTCTCCCTTTGCTCTGCAGCCTCTTCTCCTACTCGTTGCGCCCTCTGCCGACACCGCGCCCTCTGCCGAGCTCCCTGCGATCCTTCCAGCGGTCTCCTCTTAGCGCGATCGTGTCGAGCTCCCTCTGCCGAGCTCAGCGGCCTCCTCCCAGCGGTCTCCTCTCAGCGAGATCGTGTCGAGCTCCCTCGTGCCGAGCTCCCTCTACCGAGCTCCCTCTGCCTCCTCCCAACGGTCTCCTCTCAGCGAGATCGTACTGAGCTCCCTCGTATCGAGCTCCCTCTGTCGAGCTCCCTGAGGTCGTGCGGCCTCCTCCCTGTGGTCTGCCTCTTCAGCGATCTCTTTAGCGATCTCCTCAGCAGCCGTCTCCTCTCTAGCAGTGATCTCCAGCAGCGAGCTCCTCTCTAGCAGCAATCTCCTCAGCAGCCGTGCTGACCTCTCTGCAATGGGTTCGTCCAGTGATCCCTCTGTGCATCCAAGGGGCTTCTGTCTCATCTCACTAAGGAGCCCCCATCTGATCCTACTGATGACTGGTTGTGTAACGATGGTCGTGTTCAGACGTGACTTCTCAACTCCCTTGATGGTGAACCTTACCGCATGGCCATGTATCACGAGACGGCCAAGACAATGTGGGAGAAACTCCACTCCTTGTACTCCGGCAAGGAAAGAATTCAGCACTTGTATGACATCATTACCGAGCTTCAAACTCTTGACACTGGCGGGGCGGCCGACTTAACCTCATTTGTTGCTCGGGCCAAGACTCTTGTTGAAGCCTGGATACAACATCAACCCTCTACTACAGATCTAGCAGCTCAGCGCCTCAGCGTGCTCAAAAAGAGGTTGTGTGTATTGTCATGATGATGGCTCGGGTCCCGCTTCACCTACAGAGTATTCGGGCGCAGATCCTTTCGTCGGCTACAACTCCGTCATTATCTGATGTATGCTCCATGTTGCTCAAAGTCACACCGCCTACGGATACTATTGGACCTCCCTCCCCGGTCCTTCTTCAGCACTCGTCTGCACCATTACTACCTCTCCCTCCCGCTCTTCATGGAGGACGGCCTGGCTCTCAGGGCGGGGGTCGCGGAGGCCGACCACGACCTAAGTGTTCGTTCTACGGAAAGGATGGTCATCTTGAGGCGACCTGCTACCGCAAACATGGTCGTCCTCCTCATCCGACTGCTCATATTGTCGCAGACAATCCCTCTGCCACTCGTGCTGATCTTGAAGCAGTTCACCTCCAGCTCCAGCAACTTCAAGGGATGCTACGCCACCCACCTGCCTCCGTCGCCTCCATCTCCAATGAAGGTATCGTTGGTCTCTCCACTAGTCCGCGTTGGATAGTGGATTCAGGTTCTACCCACCATATCACCTCGCTGACACCACATCACCATTTGGATGCTCCTCATCCTAAGTACATCGCAGTAGCCAATGGCAACACCGTCCCCGTCTCCGGCAATGCTGATATCCCTCTCAATTCTTCTCTCTCTACGCTCGGCTCTTCATGTTCTGGGTTCCCCGTTTAATTTACTTTCTGTTAGTCGCCTTACTACCGATTTGGATTGCTCAGTAACATTCACCTCTTCCTCTTTTCTGATGCGGGATCAACGAACGCAGAGTATCATTGGTAAGGGACGACTGCAAAACGGGCTCTACCTTCTTGATGTTTCTCCTACCATCCTCTCCTCAGTCTCCTCTGTTGATTGACATCGACGTCTTGGGCATGCCCCTCTTCCAGTCCTTCAGAAGGCTCTTTCAGATATCTCTCTTTCTGCTTTTAATTGTGAATCATGTATTTTGGGCAAACAACATCGTTCCTCTTTTCCCCCTCATTGTACTTGGAGCTCTGCTCCTTTTGTTTTAGTGCATTCCGATGTTGGGGCCCGTACAAACTTACTAGTATCTCTGGTTATCGCTATTTCATCACCTTTACTGATGATTATTCTCGCACAACTTGGTTATATTTAATCTGTGACCGCTCTGAGCTTCCCCGTGTGTTTCGGGCTTTCGTCCTTGAGATTCGCACGCAGTTTTCTGAAAATATAAAAACTCTCCGGACAGATAATGCTTGCGAATATACGAGTCACGAATTTGCTAATCTCTGCTCTGAATTTGGGATCATTCACTAGACGTCGTGTGCCTATACTCCCCAACAAAACGGCGTTGCTGAAAGGAAAAAATAGACATCTCCTCGATGTTGCTCGATCTCTCATGATCGATCTCTCATAATCCACATGCAGGTACCCAAAGCCTATTGGAACTTCGCGCTATCCACAGCATGTTATCTCATTAACCGTCTCCCTTCCTCCGTCCTCCAAAATGCTACTTCGTTTAGCCTCTTTTTTTCTTCCACTCCGGCATTCTCTCTCACACCCCGGATATTTGGTTGTACCTGCTACGTCCACCTACTTGGCCCATCCAAGGGCAAGTTGGATCCCCGAGCAGCCAAACACGTATTCGTCGGCTATTCTCGTACTCAGAAAGGCTACGTCTGCTACTCTCATGTTACTCGAAAAGTGACTGTTTCTGCAGATATTACCTTTCAAGAGGACCAACCTTTCTTCTCTGCACCAACCGCACCTCTTCCACCATCCTTCCCAAGACCTGTTGTTCCAGTTACTACTCCTCTACATCTACTCCTTCCTGACCCTGCTCCCGCTCTCCACAAACCACCTCTTCTCCGTGTCTACACCCGTCGCCCTCCTCGCTCCGTTACTCCAATGCAGTCGGCTTCGACCTCTGACACTCTGCGCTCTGTTTATCCGGCACCAGCCTCCACCGCTCATCCCTTGGCGAATTATGTATCCTTACATCGCCTCTCCCCACAGCTTCAAACCTTTGCTACTTCATTATCCTCTATTTCTATACCTAACTCTGTGCAGGAGGCTCTCCAACATCCAGGCTGGCGGGAAGCCATGGAAGAAGAAATGACAGCCATCTGGGCTAACCAGACATGGAACCTGGTCCCTCTCCCTCCAGACCAGACTCCTGTTGGGTGTAAATGGGTCTTTGTCATCAAGCATGCTCCTGATGGGACCATTGACCGGCTGAAAGCCCAACTGGTGGCATGTGGCTTTACTCAACAACACGGTCTCGATTATGAGGAAACATTCTCTCCAGTGGCCAAACCCAACACAGTTCATGTCCTCCTCTCCGTAGTTGTGCATCGTCGATGGCCCTTACATCAACTGGATATCAAGAATGCTTTTTTAAATGGTGATCTACAGGAAACAGTCTACATGCAACAGCCACCCGGGTTTGAGACCATGGGGGAGTCCCGAGTTTGTCATCTTAAGAAGTCAATATATGGTCTCAAACAATCCCATCGGGCATGGTTTGACAAGTTCAGTAAGGCTGTCCGGGAGGTTGGCTTTACTCGCAGCTCGGCAGACTTCTCCCTGTTCACTCGACATCGAACAACAGGAACAGTTCTTTTGTTGGTATATGTTGATGACATCCTAATCACTGGAAATGACTCAAAGGGGATACAAGCGGTCAAACAACACCTTAGTTCTGTTTTTCAAACAAATGATCTGGGGAACCTTCGATACTTCCTTGGTCTTGAGATCGCGAGGCATCCTGATGGACTTATCCTCTCTCAACGGAAGTACTGTCTCGATCTTCTTCAGGATGCTGACTACTCTGGATGCAAGTCGATTAACACTCCTATGGATGTCAATCACAAGTTGTGTGCACATGCCTCTGATAACGATCTTGTTCTTCCAAATCCAGAGTACTATCGACAACTTGTTGGGAAACTGATTTACCTAACAGTCACAAGACCAGATATATCCTTTGTTGTTGGGGTTGTCAGCCGATTTATGTATCTCCCTCGAATGTCCCATCTTCAGGTCGTCGAACGCATCCTAAGATATCTGAAAACAGCCCTTGGTCAAGGGTTGGTATACAAAATCTCGTCTTCTACTCCAACATTGGTTGCGTATTCTGATGCAGATTATGCTGGTTCCCAGGATGATCGGCGGTCTACTAGTGGATTTTGTACCTACTTTGGAGATCACCTTGTTACCTGGCATAGTAAGAAACAAGCTGTGGTTACTCGATCTTCAGCTGAGGCAGAGTACCGTTCAATGGCATCAGTTGTTTCTGAACTCACATGGCTTGAAAGTCTCCTTGCTGATCTAGGAGTAAAACTTTCCTCATCAGCTATCTTACTATGTGACAGTCAAGTTGTTATACACATAGCTAAGAACCCGGTCTTTCACGAAAGAACGAAACACATTGAAGTGGACTGTCCCTTTATCCGGGAGAAAGTTTAAATGAAGAAGATAGAATTAAAGCATGTTTCGAGTACTGACCAAGTTGTTGATATTCTCACCAAGACCCTACCAAGTACCTTATTTTATCAATTCCTGTCCAAGTTGGGTGCCTACGACTTGTACGCTCCAGCTTGCGGGAGAGTATTAGAAAAGCCCATGCAAAGGCCCATATTGGAGCCCATTTATTTGTTTCTCTCTCTTCTCTTTAGTCTCACATCATGTATAAGGATTTCCTCTCTCTTTCTCCCTCATATATATAGTGGAATGAAATACTTCGATAATTCTTATTCATCCACATAGGGGGAATACTTATAAGAATACAAAAAAGGACACACTAAGCCTCACAACAGATGTGGGACTAAACACGCTCACAGAAACTAAAAATAAAGTCCAACTTGATTAAACTATTTCAACTCTCCCCCTCAGGTCGGACGGTAAATGTCGATCATCCCAAGCTTCTGAATAGTATCAACGAACATATCACAACTAAGGCTTTTGGTGAACACATCAGCGAGTTGATCCTTGGATTGCACAAAGGGAGTAACCACATTTCCTTTATCCAGGTGATCTTTGATGAAGTGTCGATCCACTTCCACATGCTTAGTCCTGTCATGTTGGATTGGATTATGAGCAATACTAATCGCAACTTTATTGTCACAGTATAGCGAGATGGGGCCATTATTCTGGAGCCCCAGATCATGGAGCAAGGTATGTACCCAAAGGCCTTCACAGAGACCCAGAGACATCGCATGATACTCAGCCTCTGCACTAGATCTTGCTACAACATTTTGCTTCTTACTCCTCCATGCTACCAAATTTCCTCCAACAAACGTACAGTATCCGGTGGTGGACTTTCTGTCATCAAGACATCCAGTCCAATCCGCATCAGTGAAGACCTCAACTTTCAGGTGGCTATGCCGAGAGAATAAGAGCCCCTGACCGGGGGCCTTCTTCAGTTATCGTAATACCCGGTATGCGGCTTCTTGATGTTTAATCCTCGGAGCATGCATATACCTACTCAAGATACCTACAGCATAGGTAACATCCGTTCGGGTGTGGGATAGGTATATAAGTCTTCCAACCAACCTCTGGTAACTCGAAGTATCAGTCTGATCGCCGTCACCGTCTTCATTGATCTTATGGTTTTCCTCCATGGGTGTATTAGCTGGGACACACCCAAGCATTTCGGTTTCCTTCAGGAGATCCAACACATACTTGCGCTGAGATATAAAGATACCTTGGGTTGACCGAACAACTTCAATACCCAGGAAATATCGCAACTTTCCCAAATCCTTAACCTCAAATTCGGCGGACAAAAGAGTTTTGAGGTTATGAATCTTCTCTATTCATCACCGGTTATTACAATGTCGTCTACATAGACAATGAAGACCACAATTTTTTGTTCATGCCTATGGGTAAACATGGTATGATCTGATTAGGCCTGAACATATCCAAACTTCAACATGGCTTTAAGGAACCGGCCAAACCAGGCTCTTGGAGACTGCTTTAATCCATAAAGCGACTTCCGCAATCGACAAACAAGTCCTTCGGCCCCTCTTCGAACAAAACCCGGAGGGAACTTCATGTATACCTCTTCATCAAGCTCACCGTGAAGGAAAGCATTCTTTACGTCCAGTTGGTGAAGATCCCAACCTAAGCAAGCGGCACAAGATAGAAGGGTCCGTATGGAGTCCATCTTTGCCACAGGGGCAAAAGTTTCCTGGTAGTCAATTCCTTGGGTCTGAGTGTAGCCTTGAGCAACCAGCCTCGCCTTGCATCGTTCAACCTTACCCTCCTGATTTTGCTTGACGGAAAAAACTCATCGTGAACCAATAGCTCTCTTTCCAGTGGGAAGAGAAGTAACCTCCCAAGTATGATTTTTGTCCAATGCAGACATCTCATCCTCCATGCCCGAGACCATACAGGTATGCTCAACGCTTCCTGTCATGTCTTAGGAATAATAACCATGGATAATGAAGCCACAAAGGACTGATGTGCAGGGGTAAGATGATGATAAGAGACATGATTAGAGATGGGGTGTTGGGTACAAGAAACTGTACCTTCCGGCAAAGTACGAGGGGCATGTAACTCCTCATCTCCAGAACCTGAATCCGAAACGGGCATTGATAGCGGAGGAGCATTAACGGTCTGTTTCCCTGTCTTACGGCGGTGGTATATGTGAGGAAAGGGAGACACTAGAGATGAAGGCAGGTCTGGAAGAGGAGACACCTGAATAGAGGGCGTCGGAATAGGCGGAGCTGGAGCCTGGGCAGGAACAGGAGGAACACGAATCAAAGGGTAAGGGGTAAGAGTATCTAACACAGCCTCACCCTCACTAGTCTCCCCCTGACGAAGAGAGTGAGTCGTGGTCAGATAATAGGAGTCCTTCTCTTGAAAGGTAACATCCATAGTACAGTAGATACGACGATAAGGAGGATGGTAACAACGATAACCTTTTGTGGTAGAGGAGTAGCCAATAAAGACACAATGGAGAGCCCGAGGGTCAAGTTTATCCCTATGGGGTAAGTGAACATGCACAAAGCACACACATCCAAAAACCGGAGGGGGTAAATGGGAGGTATGGACAACATACGTGGACGAGAGACGGGCAATAGGGGTAGTGTACAACCCGTATTCGCCGAGTGGGTCCCTCAGGCCAACTGGCGAGACCTGGGTCAACCAGATCATTCGCCCCGGCTAGGAGGTGGAAGTGAGCTGCAGGAGAGAAAGAGCTAGGCGAGTGGTGCCCTCACGGACCACTCGCCCGGAAGCATGGGCATTCGCCCAGCTAAGCGGATGCCCAGCGAGTGGTGCCTTCGCGGACCACTCGCCCAGAAGGATTTGAGGGGGAAATGACCATAATACCCCTTGTGGGCTGCAAATAGCCCTTCGGAACAGCGGAGTTGGGCTATTAGCAGACCAATTTGGGGTGCGGTTAGTAAAACTAAAAGGCGGATTAATGTTATTTGCAGACCAGCCTCGGAAAAACTATAAATAGACCCTTAAGGGCACTTTGGAGGGAGACTGAGTTTTAGAGAATCCTCTCCTCCAGGCTAGTTTTTGGTTGACTGTTAGTGCCCTCCAAGGTGCCCGGTTGGACTCTGGTTTGGGAGGGGAAGCTCTCTAAGATCTTCCGGGTGTGTGGCGGGACCTCCTCGCTTCAGCCTTGGGTCTATTCTTGTTCTCACATCCACCGTCAAGAGAGTCTGGTGAGGGAGAAATAAGCATCGGCTACACCCCCCAGTGGGTCCGAACTCAAGAGACATGTTGCAGGTTTCAACATTTTTGGTGCGGAGAGCGTGGACCGTAGCCAGTGAAGGAAAATCCCAAGCTAGGCTCGATGACAGGAGATGGAGGGAATGGTTCTGACTCAGGCCACTCGCAGCCGCCAGCGGCAGGGGAGTGGCTGGAGATGTTCGAGAAGTTCAAGCGAGAAGTCCTGCAGACAGTTCTCGCGGCAAGGGGCGAATGCGAGACGCCAGTTGTTCCCATCGTCCCACCCCAGCAAGTCGGCGAGAACGCTCCGGGACAGCGGCCGGGAAAGGAGGTGCCAGCAGAAGGAAGTGCGCGAGATCTCCCGGGGCGGCAGCTGTTCAGCAGTCCGGCGAGTGCTGAGGTGTGCGAGTTGGCTCCTCGCGAGAAGACCACTCGCCGAGCAGGGGAAGGGAGCCCCTTTTGCGAGATGATCCTCTCGGCCCCGGTGCCGGAGGGGTTTCGAGGGCCGGAGATGTCCTATTATACTGGAAAGGATGACCCAGTCGTGCACCTGCAGTGGTTTAAAGACATGACCTCAATTCTTCCCATGTCGGATGCATTCCAATGCCGGCTCTTCGCAACCACCCTGAAGGAGAAGGCAAGGGACTGGTTTCACCAGCTTCCCGTAGGTTCCATCTACGCGTTCGACGATCTGCGACGGAGCTTCCGGCTGCGCTTCTCGACGTCAAAAAAGAGGAAGAAGGATGCGGAGGCTCTCTTCAAGATCAGGCAGAGGGAGGGGGAGACCCTGGCTCATTACGTGGACAGATTCCAGGAAGAGATACACCTTGTGCAGGAGGTGCCAGGGTTCGCCCTCAAGATGGCATTCATTGTAGGGTTGAGAGAGGGGTTCTTCAAAATGGACCTGAAGAGAAGGGCTCCAGTCTCCTTTGAGGAGTTGATGGAGCGAGCGGCGGAAGAGATAGAAGGGGAGGCGGCCAACCCGGAGTTCTACAAGAGGTTGGCAAAGATGAGCGAGCCTGAGGCGAGGCCGCAAGAAGGACGAAGGAGGGAAGAACCCAGAGGTCAGGGGTTCGAGAGGCCACCTCGGAATTGGAGGTATCAGGAGCCCCACAACAGGCTGGGTTGGAGACATCAGGAAGGATCAGCGAGAGGTCAGGAAGGAGGGTACCAAGGAAGGGAGGCGGGGGGAGTCAACCCGGGATGGAGGCAGGGCCCCAGACCCCCTCACCCTCCGCGGGAGCAAGCCATGGCAGTGGGCCGAGGAAGAGGAGGAAGAGGAGCCAGAGGAGGAAGAGGAAGAGCAGGAAGAGGGGGCAGGGTGGCGTTGCCCTATTGTGACTTTCATCAGGAAGAAGGTCACGCGACGGCCACCTGCCCAGAGTTCTTGGAGATGAGGGGAAGAGAGCAACCACGGCAGCAGCCGATCAGGATTGAGGAGGTGTTCCCAGAAGGGGAAGAGGATAGGTGTGAGGACCGGGCTGATGTAGGAGCAAGAGGGGGAATCGGGGTGATTCATGGTGGGGTTGGGATAGAGGCCTCTCGCAAGAGGAGCTTCCAGGCGATGTTCCGAAGGGGCGTCGCGTCGACTTCCCAAACCCCACCCCCCTCGGAGAAGCTCACCTTCTCCTCAGAAGACATGCCAGATTATGAGGACCCGTTCTGCGACGCCCTGGTAATCCAGACGGCGATTGAAAACTTCACGGTCTCCCGGATCTTGGTGGACAACGGGAGCTCGGTAAATGTGATCTTCAAGAAGGCTTTCGACGCGATGGAGGTGGAGAAGAAGAGGGTGCAGGCCTCAGATGGACCATTGTTTGGTTTCTCAGGGGAGCGGAAGGAGGTCGAGGGAGGTGTCGGCCTCCAGGTGACGTTAGGAGGAGTCCCCGGGAACTGCCGGTTCGTCATTGTGGACGCTCCGAGCAGCTACAATGCTATCTTCGGACGCCCTCTCATTAGTACCTTCCGGTGCGTGCCCTCATCGTACCACCAGTGTCTGAAGTTCCATAGCGGAGGAGTCCAGGTCCGGATCCGAGGAGACGCTAAGGTGGCGAGGCAGTGCTATGTGACTGCCGTCAACACCATCTCTTGGATGGCGGAAGCTGAGAGGATGGATGAGGAGATGGCGAGGCCGGAGGGGCCAGGAGGAGAAGCGGAGAAGAGAGGGATAGAGGAAGAGGGCAGTGCCCGAGGGGAGAATATAGAGATCGCTCAGGAGGAGCAGGAGGTTGAGCCGATGGAGGTTGCTCAGGAGGAGCAGGAGGTCGAGCCGATGGAGGCAGAAGGAGCCGCAGAGGAAGAGGCCCGGGAGGAGGGGCGAGAAGCAAAGGGCCAATGGGAAGAGCCAACCCGGCTCGAGGCGGTAGAAGAGGTGGTAGAGATGGAGGTCATCACCCAGGAGGGAAGGGTGAAAGAGGTGCGGATCAGCGGAGGTCTCGGCCCGGAGGACAGGGTGAAGATGCTGGAGTGCATCCAGAAGAACGTGGATGTCTTCGCATGGAGCGCAGCCGATATGCCAGGATTGAGGCGGACGTGGCTTGCCATCGTCTCAACCTCCAGCCAGGAGCCCGCCCCATCCGGCAGAAGAGAAGGACTTTCGCCAGCAAGCTCGAAGAACCAATCCGCGAGGAGGTGGCCAAGCTCCTCGAAGCAGGTTTTGTATCGGAGATTCAGTACCCAGGCTGGGTCTCCAATATCGTAATGGTAAAAAAGGCCGATGGCCGCTGGCGTATGTGTGTTGATTTTTCATTATTAAACAAGGCCTGCCCCAAGGATTGTTATCCTCTACCTCGGATCGATGCGCTGGTTGACTCAGCCGTCGGTTTTTCTGTGATGAGTTTTTTGGATGCTTTTTCAGGTTATCACCAGATCAAGATGCACCCCCCGGACGTCAAAGACGTCTCGTTCATCACCAGGGAGGGATGCTACTGCTATAAGATGATGCCCTTCGGGCTGAAAAATGCAGGAGCAACCTACCAGAAGATGATGGACCGGGTATTTAGGGAGCAAAGGGGAAGGAACCTGGAGGTCTATGTGGATGACCTCATGGTGAAGAGCAAGTGTGTGAGCTCTCACATCCAGGACCTCGAGGAGACCTTCGCTACCCTACGCAAGTACAAGATGCGCTTGAACCCCCTGAAATGTGTGTTCGGAGCCGGTAAGGGAAAATTCCTGGGGAACCTTCTCACCCCTTGGGGGGTAGAACCTAACCCGGACAAAGTTAAGGCCATAATGGAGCTGGGGTCGCCGCGGAACGCTAAGGAGGTCCAACGCTTGACGGGAAGGCTCGCAGGGTTGAGTAGGTTTCTCTCCCGAGCCGGGGAGAAATGCTCTCCCTTCTTCAAGACATTGCGAGGTAACCAGAAGTTCGAATGGACAAAAGAATGCGAGGAGGCCCTCCAGGCCTTGAAGAGCCAACTCACCAAGACTCCGCTACTCCAAGGTCCCAAAGAAGGGGAGGATCTATATCTGTATCTCGGGGTCGGGGCGGAGGCCGTGAGCTCCGTCCTGATTCGGGAGGAAGGCAAGAAGCAGCTGCCCGTCTATAAGTAAGTAGGGTCCTAAGGGAGGCGGAGCTCAGGTACCCGATTTTGGAGAAGTTGGCCTTTGCTTTGGTCGTCTCGGCGAGGAAGCTCAGGCCATACTTCCAGGCCCATTCAATTCAAGTAGTGACGGATCACCCTCTCCGCCAGATCTTCGAAGGAGTGGAGCACTCAGGAAGGCTCGCAAAGTGGTCGATAGAGCTAAGTGAATTCAACATTACCTTCGTCCCTCGATTATCCATGAAGGCGCAGGTGGTGGCTGATTTCATGGCTGATTACGTGGCCGAGATGGAAGAAGGCGGAGCCCCTCGTCATTTTCCGTGGAAGTTGCTGGTGGATGGGGCTTCGGGCAAGAATTCTCTCGGAGGAGGGATGGTGCTGGAGAGTCCCCATGGGGTAAAGATCGAGCAGACGCTAGTGATACACTTCCCAATCACCAACAACCAGGCAGAGTATGAGGCGGTGATCGCCGGTCTGCGGCTGGCCCGGGAGCTCGGAGTCCATGACGTGGAGGTCCTTACCGACTCGATGGTAATAGCCTCTCAGATTAGGGGAGAGTTCGAGACGAGAGAGCCAACGCTCATAAGGTACTTAGCCAAAGTGAGGGGTCTCGTAGGAACATTCAAGACTTTCTCCATCCGTCACGTCCCTCGGGAGGAGAGTACCCCGGCGGATCGGTTGGCCAAATCCGGCCCTCGAGCCGGAGGGACCCTAACAGACCTATTCCGTCCTTCGATCGAGGAAGGGGAGCTCATGGAAGTAGAGCAGCGACCCTCTTGGAAGGATCCCTTCGTAACCTTCCTCGCAACAGGGAAATTCCCGGAGGAGATTCCGGACCAGAGACGCTTCCGGTATAAGTCTGCCTATTACGTGCTCCATGAAGGGGACTTGTATCGGAAGACTCTCTCGGGCCTCCTGGCCCGATGCATTTCAGAGGAGGAGGTCCCGAGGATCTTGGAAGAAGTTCACTCCGGCGAGTGCGGCAGCCACTCGGGGAGCAGGATGTTGGAGGCAAGAATAATGAGGCAGGGGTACTTTTGGCCAACCCTAAGTAAAGACGCGGCAGCCTTCGCCAAGAGGTGCCAGAAGTGCCAAATGTTCGCCCCGCTTCAGCTCATGCCAGCTCAGAGGCTAAAGAGTATCACGGCGCCCTGGCCATTCGCCATATGGGGGATGGACCTGGTAGGACCCTTCCCCCAGGCTAGTGGACAGAGGAGGTTTCTCCTGGTCATGATTGACTACTTCTCAAAATGGTTGGAGATCAAGGCGCTGGCTAAGGTCACCTCCCAGGTAATCCGCAACTTCGTATGGGGGGAAATCATTTGTCGACATGGGCTTCCACAGGCCATAGTCACGGATAATGGTCCACAGTTCGCGAGCGAGGAATTCATCAGCTTCTGTGGCCAGCTGGGGATAGACCTCAGGTTTGCATCCGCTCACCATCCCAGGAGCAACGGGCAGGTGGAGGCGGCAAACAAGGTCATCGTGAACCTGCTCAAAAAGAAGGTGGAAAATCTGAAGGGCAATTGGGTGGAACAGCTTCCGTCGGTCCTGTGGGCCCTAAGAACTACCCCCAGCACCGCCACAGGAGAGACCCCTTTCAAGCTCTCTCAGGGTTGCGAGGTCATCATCCCCATAGAGTTCGAGGTTATGACACCACGGGTAAAGGCCGCCGCAAGTGGAGAAGAAGATTGGAGAGCCGAGAACGAGGAGGAGTTGCGGCTCTCCCTCGACCTCATCGAGGAAGCTCGGGACCTAGCAGCCATTCGCCAAGAAGAGGTCAAGCGGCGGATGGCCAAGTACTTCGACAAGCACATCAGGGTCAAGCAGTTCGAGAAGGGAGATCTGGTGCTCAAGAAGGTCGACGCGGCTGGGAGGTCCGCCGCGGTGGGGAAACTTAACCCCAACTGGGAAGGTCCCTATGTCGTGGAAGAGGTACTAAAGTCTGGGGGGTATCGCCTTCAGAATGTGGAGGGCCAACCTCTCAGCCACACATGGAGTGGCGACGACCTCAAACGCTTCTATCCCTAGCAGTATGTAATAACAGTGTTCTTGAATAAAAATATTTTATTTAAACTATGTGTATGAGAATGATGCTGCAGCTTGTAGGGAAGACTCTGAAAGCTCCAAAAATGGCCCCGAGCAGACCCGCTGTCCAGGCTCTCATCTAGCTGGCAGGTCCGAAGGCTCACTCGGTGGTAGGTTCCAAGGTGTTGAGAAAAGGGCCCCGAGCAGACCCGCTGTCCAGGCTCTCATCTAGCTGGCAGGTCCGAAGGCTCACTCGGTGGAAGGTTCCAAGGTGGTGAGAAAGTGGCCCCGAGCAGACCCGCTGTCCAGGCTCTCATCTAGCTGGCAGGTCCGAAGGCTCACTCGGTGGCAGGTTCCAAGGTGGTGAGAAAGTGGCCCCGAGCAGACCCGCTGTCCAGGCTCTCATCTAGCTGGCAGGTCCGAAGGCTCACTCGGTGGCAGGTTCTAAGGTGATGAAGAAAAAGGCCCCGAGCAGACCCGCTGTCCAGGCTCTCATCTAGCTGGCAGGTCCGAAGGCTCACTCGGTGGCAGGTTCTAAGGTGATGAAGAAAAGGGCCCCGAGCAGACCCGCTGTCCAGGCTCTCATCTAGCTGGCAGGTCCGAAGGCTCACTCGGTGGCAGGTTCCAAGGTGGTGAGAAAGTGGCCCCGAGCAGACCCGCTGTCCAGGCTCTCATCTAGCTGGCAGGTCCGAAGGCTCACTCGGTGGCAGGTTCCAAGGTGGTGAGAAAGTGGCCCCGAGCAGACCCGCTGTCCAGGCTCTCATCTAGCTGGCGGGTCCGAAGGCTCACTCGGTGGCAGGTTCTAAGGTGATGAAGAAAAGGGCCCCGAGCAGACCCGCTGTCCAGGCTCTCATCTAGCTGGCAGGTCCGAAGGCTCACTCGGTGGCAGGTTCCAAGGTGTTGAGAAAAGGGCCCCGAGCAGACCCGCTGTCCAGGCTCTCATCTAGCTGGCAAGTCCGAAGGCTCACTCGGTGACTAGTTCTAAATCCCGAAAGGTTGGCCTCTAGAGCACTCGCACAGACCACGCGACGGTGGGGTGATCTCGCCTCTCCTTCATAACTACCCAAGCGAAACCCCGGGATGGGCGAATGGTCCAAAGGTGCGAGTGGAACAGGTAGCGGGAAATCTAGAACGACGATACACTCGGTCATCTTCAAGCATTCGGCGAGTGACCGGGACAGCTACATTACGACCTAGCGTCCTAGCGAGCCTAACGGGATATAGCGGCGAATGGAAAGATTCAGATAGCATAAAAATTGAGATAGCACAGAAATTGATAGCACAAAAATTGTAATCCATATATATACATCTTTCAAGGGCACTCGCCCAGTTCGCAAGCATTCGGCGAGTGACCGGGACAGCTACATTACGACCTAGCGTCCTAGCGAGCCTAACAGGATATAGCGGCGAATGAAAAAATTCAGATAGCATAGAAATTGAGATAGCACAGAAACTGATAGAACAAAAATTGTAATCCATATATAAACATCTTTCAAGGGCACTCGCCCAGTTCGCAAGCATTCGGCGAATGACCGGGACAGCTACATTACGACCTAGCGTCCTAGCGAGCCTAACGGGATATAGCGGCGAATGGAAAGATTCAGATAGCATAAAAATTGAGATAGCACAAAAATTGTAATCCATATATGTACATCTTTCAAGGGCACTCGCCCAGATTACAAATACATTCAGAATAAAGAGCAAAAAGAAAGTGAAAATACATCTCATTTGCCGGCAGACTCCTAGCCTGGAGATTCTTCGCTCTCGCCAGAATCTGGGAGGAGGGCGTCTCCCCGCGGCTCGCCATCATCATCCTCCGGGAAGGGGATTGGGATGTAGAGCTCGGGAACGACTTGACGGGCGGTGAGGCATTCGGACTCCGCCTTCAGATATCCAGCCCGCCGCAGCACCTGCAGCGCATGTTTAACGGCGCTTTGCGCATTCTCCTGCATCAATTGCTCCAGCTCATGATGAGGATAAAAGTGCCCCCCGCTTCCCGGGGCAAGCGCCGACGCGCCGTCTTCTCGCAACCGATGGACTTCGGCTTTGGCCAGGCGGACTTCTTCTTCTAGGCCGGTCACCCGCGCGCGAAGCATCTCGGCGCCTGTGGTATCCTGAAGGGATAGAGTAAACATGGTAAGATGGAAGTGCGGAAAAAGGGGTAACGAGTATTCGCGGGAGGAGATTTACCTCTCTGACAGGACGGTTGGCGAGAAGGGCTTCCGCAGCCGCCAACTTCGCCTTGAGATCCTGCACCTCGGCCGAAAGAAGGGCCCTGGTCCCCTCGACCTCGGACAGACTCCGCCCCAGACTGATGCTCCGGCGCGAAGACATGTGCGCGAGCTCAAGGGCCCGCAGCATGGCTCGGGCGGTCTCGTGGGCGAGAACTTGCGTCTTCTCTGCGTCGAAGACCTCGGCGTCCTCCCGACCATAAAGGGCATACGCCATGGCATAGGCCTCGCCACTGGCGGTGTTGGTCTCTACCCAGGACGGGTGGAGGGTGGAAAGCGAAACCCTGTTCGAGTTCCGGTCCCACCTCACCAAGGGAGCCCCGGAAGGATCCACGTACCTCTCGCCGTTCGGGAAGTTCCGGTGGTCCCTGGGCAACGGAGGCGGCGGCAGCGACGATCTCGCCGGGACCACCGTCCCATCTGGCACGCCCGACCCCAAGGTGGGGGCCGGCACTTCGGTCCCCAGGGTTTGGGCTGGGACCTCCGTCCCTAGGGATGGGATTGGAGCATTCGCCCCAGAGGTCTCACCCACGACCCCCTTCCCTTTGATGGAAGGAGGGCGTCGCGACTTGCTGGGGGGCGAGGAAGGAGTCGCCACGGGTTTCCTCTTTCGGCTGCTGGGCTTGGAGGAGGAAGGCCCCTCCCGGCAGGCATCCGCGGCGGCTTGCGCAAGAGGCACGTAGAATCCAGGAGGCCGCGGCGGATGAAGGGGAAGGTTTCGCACACCTACATAATATTGCGAGTGGTTTTAGCGAATGGAGTAAGAATCACAGCTGAAATGAATTAAGAAAGTCTCGAAATCTTACCCTCGCCCTGCGGGATGAACGGGAGCGAGTTGACATTCCGCCGGAGATAGACAAGGTCCATCCCGTACTCCAGAATGTATTGATGGAGTTTGGCCTCGTGCCCCCTAGGGTCGGGGGGCGGAAGGTTGACTCCTCCTCCTGCACCGGGGCGAGAAGGGTGTTACCTAGGCTCCCGCTGACGAAGAGGAAGCGCCGAACCCAGTCGTGGTTCTTGTTCGGGAGCCCGTAGTGCTTGAGTGGGCTTAGACCCGAGAAGAAGGAGATGCCGTTGGAGCAGCGGAAGGTGTAGAGCTTGCGGAAGACGGGCAGCGAGAACTCGACCCCCTCATCTCGCAGGTAGCTCGCGTACCCGACCAGCATGGCGATGGAGTTGGGGTTGAGCTGGCCGGGCACGACTCCGTAATACCGGAAGGTCTGGCGGAGTTCCGGCCAGATAGGAAGGCAAAACCCCACCTCGAAGTGCTCTAGCGGGATCGCGAGAGCACATGGCGAGATGGTGTTTATACGGTCCTCTGGCCCGGGCCTCCGCGCTTGAAATCCCGGCGGAACGTAGTCCGCGACTGCAGACAGGTAGGCCTCTTCGGAGAGGTCGCAAGAGTCGAATACATGGTTGACAAACGCGCTGGCGCACTTGCCCCTTCCCTCAGCATCACCACCCATTTTGCGAGTGCAGAAGAAGGCGGGAGCAACAGAGTAGAGAGAAGTGCGAGTGCTAACGCAAAGAGGGAGAGGGAGCGGATGGCAAGGTATTTAATACGGTGGTTGAGAGGCCCATTTATAGGAGAACCAAACGGCGTTTGGGCTCTCGAGGCAACGGGTGTGCGGATAAACAGTCAGCGACAGCCCGACGCCTCGAAGCCCGGGCCGATGTCTCTCGCCCATTAATGGCGAATGCCCTGTGGCTATTCGCTCGACGGCTATGCGAAAGAGTTAAACAAGCACTCGGCAATAACATATCATTCGGCAACAACACAGACAAGTTATGAGAAAAACAAATTGCGAGAAGCAGAGCATTCGTGAAGGGTAAAGTAAAATTATTACAGACAAACATCGAAGTTCAGCATTCGCGGTACAGAAGACAAGAAATAACAGGAGGGGGCGAACATCGAGTAGATCAGAACTCCTCCCAGACCCACCGACCCCGCCTTCGCGACCCAGCGTCCAGGGGCATTCGCGGACGGTAGTACGCGAGCATGTTGGTGATCTCATGGGAAGCCAGTTGGAGCTGGTCCCGGGCTCGCGCGGCGTGTTTTCCGGGAGATAGCTCCCCTCCTTCACCCCCCAGGCGCTCCACTGTTGCGAGAAGGCGCGAGTAGTCCCTCCGAAGATCCTTTAGCTCGCGCGTGACCCTCAGCCGCACATCATCCACCTGGCTGGCGACGTTTCGCTGAATGTGGATGAGCTTCCCAAAGACCTCCGCGATCCGCTCCTTCAAGGTCGCGTGGTCTGAGGAGTCACCCAAGAAGTCGGCGAGGTCCTCGGGAGAGGGGAGAGGCGAGAGCACCCCCTCTTCTCCCTCGTTGTAGGAGTCAAGGGGGGAGGCTTCCCGATAGCCTGCGAAATCACGACCAGGTCAGTTGCGGGAAAATAAGCGAGTACGATAGAGTCAGGTGAGTAAACTGACCTGGAACAGGCTCCCTATGGCCTGAAGGGCGAGACGAATGGGGGTGCACCCCAGACAAGCCTGCGGAAGGTGGTAGAACCTTCCCTTTCCCGGGCCGGTAAAGCGGAGGAGGAGGAGCCGGAGGAGGAGGAGCCGGAGCATTCGTACAGTCATCAGCACGGAGGAGCTGACCCAGTTCCCGCTCAGGGGAAACCCTCGGTTCATTCGCAGAAACAGAGGGGTTCTGCTGGACAGGGGAGCTTTGAGGAATGGAGTCCCGCAGCGGGACGTCAGGGTTAAGGGCTGCGAGAAGGTAAGAGTCAGTAACAAGCAACACGAAGGGGAAATCGGGAGGGTTCACAACTTACTGGATTGAAGTGTGGTCTCGCTCGGAGGAGGTGGAGGAGCAAGGTCCAAATCTGGAGGAGGCCTCTCATCCGCGGGAGGTGGCGCCGCTACACTGTCCAGAACGGCCCCGTGACCGTCCTCAGGCACCGAAATCCCCTGCGAATGGTCAGAGCGATGGAAGAATAAGGAGGCAGAAGCTAAACACAAGAACAGGAGGAATCTTCATACCTGAGTCCTGGGGTCCGGAGGAGTGCTCGCCGGAGACTCCGAGGCCGTCTCGCCCTTTTGGCGATTCATACGAATCGCCTTGGCTCGCCGCGAGACGTATGGGGCGCTCGAGTCTCTCTTGGAAGTCAGCCAGGGAGCAAACCTGGTAGTTTTGGGGGCAGTTGCAGTCTGGACCGCGGCCAGGCGCCCGATCATTTCTTGCGAAAGGGGTCTCGTGGAAGGCTTGTGGAAAGACATTGGAAGTGGCGAAAGGTCTAGAGAGAGAAAACTCCGGGCCGAGATATGAAAATGGTCCAGAAAAGTCTGACATGAAGAGATATATATAGAATGACGGTGGGGCCCACAGAGTCTTACGAGGTCCAGTCAGCAAGCACTCACCGAATACAGGGTTGGACTGTTCTTTCCGAGCGTAGGAACCGCTCGCAAAGAGCGGGGATTGTGTACAACCCGTATTCGCCGAGTGGGTCCCTCAGGCCAACTGGCGAGACCTGGGTCAACCAGATCATTCGCCCCGGCTAGGAGGTGGAAGTGAGCTGCAGGAGAGAAAGAGCTAGGCGAGTGGTGCCCTCACGGACCACTCGCCCGGAAGCATGGGCATTCGCCCAGCTAAGCGGATGCCCAGCGAGTGGTGCCTTCGCGGACCACTCGCCCAGAAGGATTTGAGGGGGAAATGACCATAATACCCCTTGTGGGCTGCAAATAGCCCTTCGGAACAGCGGAGTTGGGCTATTAGCAGACCAATTTGGGGTGCGGTTAGTAAAATTAAAAGGCGGATTCATGTTATTTGCAGACCAGCCTCGGAAAAACTATAAATAGACCCTTAAGGGCACTTTGGAGGGAGACTGAGTTTTACAGAATCCTCTCCTCCAGGCTAGTTTTTGGTTGGCTGTTAGTGCCCTCGAAGGTGCCCGGTTGGACTCTGGTTTGGGAGGGGAAGCTCTCTAAGATCTTCCGGGTGTGTGGCGGGACCTCCTCGCTTCAGCCTTGGGTCTATTCTTGTTCTCACATCCACCGTCAAGAGAGTCTGGTGAGGGAGAAATAAGCATCGGCTACACCCCCCAGTGGGTCCGAACTCAAGAGACCTGTTGCAGGTTTCAACAGGTAGCATACGCCAGAACTCTCGATGGGAGGCGATTGATAAAGTGAGAAGCGGTGAGAACCGCATCACCCCAATAAGATTTGGAAAGGTGCATAGTATGGAGAAGACAACGAGACACTTCAAGAAGGTGCCTATTTTTCCGTTCGGCCACCCCGTTTTGAGTAGAGGTGTGAACGCAAGTGGTTTGTTGTAAGATACCATGACTCGTAAGATAGGAACCAAAAACACCTCGATCATCATATTCCCCCCCCCCCCCCCCCCCCACCCCCATTATCGCTACGGAGAACACAAATTTTACCATTAAATTGGGTCTAAACCATTTTGTGAAAGGCTTGAAAACAAGTGAAAACCTCACTTTTTTTCTTTAATAAATAAACCCAAGTAGTCCGGAAAAAACAATCAATAAATGTAACAAACCACTTAAAACCAGATAAAGATAACACTGGGGAAGGACCCCACTCATCAGAATGAATCACAGAAAAAGGAATTGTGCTAGGAGAAGATAAATGCACAGAAGTATGACGAACATGTTTTGATGTAGCACAAACGTCACACACAAAAGATTTCATAAAAGGAGTAAAAGCAGAAAACAATTTTTGAAGATAAACAGGAGAAGGATGCCCGAGGCGAAGATGCCATCGGCGAACATCCTCAGGGGTAACGGTAGCAGATGCCAAAGCTTGAGATGGATGTTGGTTGTCCAGGTAGTACAGACCACCATGGTTCCTACCACTGCCAATTTTCCGCCTCGTACCCAGTTCCTGAAAAACACAAGAGTCAAGGAAAAAAGTTACCGAGCAGTTGAGCGAGCGAGTAATATGACTAATAGAAAGTAAATTGCGGGAAAAAGATGGAACATGAAGAACAAATGTGAGAGAGAGATTAGGGGAGCAGGAAATGTGTCCTTTGCCCGCAATTGGGGATAATGTGCCATTAGCAAAGATGACCTTATCCCGACCGGACAAAGGTGTGTAGGAAACAAAACCTGAGGAGCAGCCTGTCATATGATCAGTAGCTCCCGAGTCAATGATCCAGTCAGATGAGGAAGTAGTAGCAGCATGAGCATGGGTCTGAGTCGCAATAGCAAAGGAGGAGGAAGCACCCGGAGCAGAGTCAGACTGGGAGTGAAGTAAACGCCGCAAAGCATCCAATTCCTGGGCTGAGAAGGAGCTAGGGGAAGGAGGTTCCTCATATATCTCTGAAGCGTAGGCAGCATCTGAGATCCGAGGGTTGCCAGTCCGGCCTCCTCCACGGCCAGGAGCACGGCCACGACCACGACCACGGCCAGCAGAAGCCAGATGAGGATAGAGCTTAAAGCACGCATCCCTAGTGTGACCCCGTCGACCACAGTAAACACAAGTGGGAACGCTAGTGTTGGTATTACCCCGACCAACACTAGTCAATGCAGAGCGATCCGGAGGAGCAACCATATTAAGGGACTTCCGACGATCATCATCGCCAAGGACCATGATGAAGGCTTCCCTAAGAGAAGGAAGAGGCGAACGGTGAAGAATATGAGTCTGGACAGTATCTGACTCCATATTCAGCCCCATCAAGAAGACATGCAGGCGGTAGCGGCTCTCCTTTTGCTGCAATTTTACGGCGTCCGCCATACAGGAGGCTGTGAATTGCTCGAAGAAATCCAACTCTTGATAAAGGCGTTCAAACTCGGAGAAGTAGGTGGAGACCGTCATAGATCCCTGTCGGAGCTCCAAGATGCGACGAGTGAGCTCATAAATTTGAGTGGAACTACCGATCTGGGAGTAGATGTCCCGAGCCCGGGTCCAAATATCGTAGGCTGAGTCCACATAGGTGAACTTACCTCTGATACCAAGTGGAATGAAATACTTTGATAATTCCTATTCATCCACATAGGGGAATACTTATAACAATACAAAAAAGGACACACTAAGCCTCACAACAGATGTGGGACTAAACACACTCACAAAAACTAAAAATAAAGTCCGACTTGATTAAACTATTACAACTTATATTTGTATTCATACATTGTATTTAAAAAATAGAAAGATATATACAAGATTTTGCTCTTGTTTACAAATGCCCTATAGTCTTAAAAGCTGCAACCTTAGGTGATATCTTTCCTGTATATTCATCACGATTCATCATTTTTTATGAAGAAATGCCATGAATAAACCGAGGCAACTATGCATCTCTAGTATAAAGTAAATTAGACCCAATAAGTCTATATGAGACATGCAAGAATAAAAGTTCTTTATATTTTAAAAGTTTAGGAGCTTACGAACCGTGTTTTCAATCGAAGGCCACTCTATATACTTCAGCTGACTTGGCTGCTCAACCAAAAAAAGTGCTAGAGGCCTTAAGCTCCTACAAGAATTAAATAAATTAGGTCAATCTTTAAGTATTTATCCAGTTCGAAAGGAGTTCGCCCTTACCGAGTAATATCATCGACTATTGTCAACCAAAATGGATTTCGGTTAGACTCATCCTCCGGTGAAAACCATTGATAGCGATTTCCTCTTGATGTTCCGCAATTTACATGTCTACGGTAAGGACCGGAAGCTTGAAGTGATCCTCCTAAAACCTGTGGGTGGAAAAAGCGGGATCCCTGGAGAGAAATTCTATACCTTGAGTGGTTAAACAAGATTAAGAACTCTCACTCAGAAGTGATCGATTTGAATGCAGACCATTTTCAAATTCATTTTATAGCGGGACTTGGCAGATAGCCCAGTAAAAACAAGTGGTTCATTCCTGCAGAACGAGAGAGACTCTAGAAGACAAACTTATCAAATTGACTAGAAAAGAAAAAAAAATAGGATACAAAAAGGAAATACCTTGGTGGTGGAAAGAGACAAATCCAGCTGATATCATCCTTAAACACCTGTATCCCAGAAAGAGAAGTTCATCTAATAATCATTAAGATAAGATAGCTAACCAATAGCAAATAAAAAGTTAGAACTCAGAGCAAAAATATTGAAGTCAAGCCGGCTAAATTCGGAAAATGTTTGTCTTCAAAAAGCATTCATGAAGAGAATTAAGGGTCTGTTTGGGTCAGCCCTGGCGGATTGAAAAGCTGCTTATCGAATAGAGATTGTTAAACAGAGCTCTTCGAGAAGCTATTTTGAAAAAGTTGTAGACTGTTTGGAAAGTCTGTATATAAGTGCTGATGGAACAGAGCTTTTTAATTAAGGGTTGTTTGGTAGAACAGTTTTTTGAGAGCTGTTTTTTCAAAACGTCAATATTGAAATATTACAAAATATTTGAACATAACAATTAAAAATATTACAAAATATTTAAACATAATAAGAAAAATATAAATTGTTCCCAAACATGAAAAAAAGTAAATTTTTCCGGTGAGTTCTTTTCACATTTTCAATCATTTTTGTTCACCTGCGCGATAAAAAAATTTGATATTAATCATACTTTTTTTCACATTTTCCAATAAAAAAAAACACAGACACATCCACATATAAACATACACATACACACACACACTTACATAAAAAACATCCACATATAAACACACACACTCATCCAAAAAACACACACACAGACTCATCCAAAACACACACACACACACTCATCCAAAACACACACACACACTCATCCAAAACACACACACACACGCTCATCCAAAACACACACTCATCCAAAACACACACACACACACTCATCCAAAACACACACACACACACACACACACACATCCAAAACACACACACACACTCATCCAAAAAAACACTCATCCACACATGCACAAACTCATCTATATCTATACATACACGTTCACAATCATCCACACAAATACACACACACAAAACCACATAAGCATACACAAATTAACTCACATAACAAACACCACACACATCAAAAGTAGATATCATAAATTAAACAACCCAAATAAAAAAATGTACACATCACAATCTTGCACATCCAAACACAAACACACTCTTCCAAAAATACACACACAATCATACACACAAACACACTCTTCCAAAAATACATACACACTCATACACACATCCAAACACACACTCATACACATCCATAAACACTCATCCACACATCCAAACACAAACACACTCATACACATACATACACTCATCCACAAAAAAACATAGACAAACACACATACACACACACATACACACACATACACACTCATACACATGCATACACATGCATACACACTCATCCACACACATACACAATCATACACCCATCCACAAAAAACATGGACAAACACACATACACACTCATCCAAAAAAACACATCCACACACATCGAAAACACACACACACATCCAAAACTCACATACACTTCCACATACACATACATCCAAAACACACACAGCCACACTCATACAAAAGAAAAACACACACATACACACACATACATACACACATACACACACACAAATCCACACACACATCCAAAACACACACACAAATCCACACACATCCACACACACAACCAAAAAACACATCCAAAACTCACACACACACACATCCAAAACACACACATACACACATCCACACATACACACTCATACACAAAAACAAAAAAAAAACACATCCACACACACATCCAAAACACACACACACATGCATCCAAAACTCACACACACATCCACATACACACACATCCAAAAGACACGTACACACATCCACACATACACACTTATACAAAACTCACACACACACATCCACACACACAACCAACACACACACACACATCCAAAACTCACATACACATCCACATACACACACATCCAAAACACACATACACACATCCACACACACACACACACACACACACATCTACACATACACACTCATACAAAAAAAAACAAAAAAACACACATCCACACACACATCCAAAACTCACACACACATCCACATACACACACATCCAAAACACACACATACACACTCATACAAAACTCACACACATCCATACACACACACACACATCCAAAACACACACACACACACATCCACACACAAGCATAAATAGAAATAAAATTATTCGTTATAAAAGTTTCAAGTACTGGTGAGCCCAGTCTATTGAATTGCTAGTACATGATTGTTAGTACATGATTATTAGTAGCATTACATCTTAATATGTGGAAATACATGCCAAAATCCAATTCCAAAATCCACAGCAATCGAGAAATGAAGAAGAAATCCACAGCAAATCCACAACACATCAACCAGAAGTGATTCCATAATCCTAATGCTTAAAAATATCAAAAAAAATGAAGAAGAAATAACCTTAGTGCAAATCTGAAAAAGGACTGGATGAGGGCTCAGAATCGGAGAGCGGACCCTTGGATGAGTGCTCGGGATCAGAGAGCAGATCAGGAATATGGCTCGAAAATGGGGAGGAGATCTGAAAGAGGGGCTTGAAATTGACTATCGGACTTGGATAGGGCTTGAAATCGCTGGGAGTGCTGGACAAGAAGGCTCTGCGGAGGTGCAGGACGACGGCTCGACGGCGAAGGTGGACAACGGCTCGACGACGGAGGTGGATGACGGCTCGACGGCGGAGGTGGACGACGGCTCGACGACGGAGGTGGACGGCGGATCGGCGGTGATGCTGGACGAGAAGGCTCTGCGGAGGTGCAGGAATGAGAGATCGAAGAGTTTTTCCGATCCTGGGATCGGGCAGATGAGAGGTGGGTGTGATCGAGAAATGAGCGCAGTGCGGATGGCGGGCCAAAAATAGATTTCAAGAGCGCAGAAGCTAGGGCCGGACGGATTTTTGAATAGACCTAAAAACGCGGTATTGTAAAGCGTGCTTTTCCAATAGCTGAGCAAACAAACATCGATTTTTTAGCTCTAGCGGCTGGAAAATAGCTTTCCCAGCCGTCAGAGCTGTCCCAAACAGACCCTAAGTATAATACAATCAGCTTTCCAAAAATACGGAATCATGCACTTTATTATGTAGCATTAATTTAACAAACACAAGTAGAAACCTATATTGAAAATGTATATATACATATGCTCTTTATGACCTTCAATAAGTGCATTTCAGAACACTAGACAGAAATAATGCCAGCCAGGAAAAAGGAAGGCAGACTGTCACGGAGAATGGCGTCGTCATTGACCACCAACATACCAAGGCGGACGAGGGCACATGGCGCATCTATTTGAGACGGATGAAGCGAAGGACGTTACCGATTAGGACAAAACCATTGGGAGTTGAATCCTAGAGTGACATTATCTTTTAATAATACATGGGCACATGACGCGTCTATTTGAGGCGAAGGATACGACCGATTAGGACGGAACCATCAGGAGCTAAATCCTAGCTCGGCATTATCTTTTTAAAATGTCTTTTAGTTCTCACATATCAACTTTGTATTAATTACTACTTTGACCTTGGGCCAATTTAAATGAATGTTAGTATAACCATTGGTATCTTTTCGGATCAATTGAAAAAGAGCATAGGGTTGTCCAAGATGCTACTTGGATTTCTCTCCTCTTGTTTCTCTTCTTCTCTCCTAGAACCCTAGGAAATCCTAGTGGTAACATAGATAAACTCTTAAATTGGTTCCAGTGGTAACAAAGATACTCTTAAATTGGATAGAGAGGTGGGCATTGGTGCGGAGAGGAAAGAGCACTGATGAAACAATAACATCAATTTGCATTTGGGTTAAAATTTCACAATAAATTAGATTATCACCCTGTATTTATTAAGAATTCATAATCAAAGAGAAAATAAGGTAGCATAAACTAAAAGAGACAAATTCACAGTGGTCAAACCTACAAGATTCAGAAAGAAGAAGAGTCAAAATGCACATATAAATGGACAAGAATTCAGTGATTGGATAGGCACTGTAGGCAAGTAGACAAGAGGTCTATGTAAGAGGTTGCTCAAATAAATGAAGGCGAGAAATAAGTGGGCGAGCGACAATGAGACCAGAGATGATGAGATATTTAGAATGCATGATCAAATCCGTGAGGAGGAAGGTTTCAAGGGCAGGTGAGGGTGAGAAATGGGCATCCAAAGGCAGATGAGGAAGAGCGGCCGCAACCTTAAGGTCAAGGGAAGCTATGCCACATTATTAACATTGAATGGAAGTTTCTTGAAACATTTAATAAAACCTCCAAAATTCATGAATCCTTCTTAATCAACATCGTCACCATTGGCACTATAACTTTTTCGAATCAGCTAAATGATTCCTTCATTGCACCTGTTAAGTGTTGTTAATGCAGTACAAAACATACATCAAGATTGTTCTTAGCATTTTCAGAATTACAATAGTATTATCACAAGGTTAATTAGAGCACTTTTAATGTATTTAGCTTTTGACATTATCCATCTTTTAAGGTATATGATGAAATTTTTAGAGCTTATATTTGAAATTTAGACAACTACAACTTTCGATGTAACCATATTTTTGTAAGCAAGGATTTCAATGCTTGTAAATTTTATTATAAATTTATGAGTGCAACCCTCATCTAGTTAATTTCACCCCTATATAGGCTTCAAAAGGGTCCTTTAATTTTTTTCTTATATATGCCATGAGATTACGCTGCGCGGGGATGCCTTTGTGCACCGGGCTGCCTTTTTTATATGCCATGAGATCTCAACAAACCCCTTCAAACACACGTCCTAAGACTCATTATTTCACCATCTAAGCATACATCGTAAAAGGCAAAAGCTTTTAAGCCCCATTTCTCATTAATCACCTCACATTTAAAGGAACAATTCAAATATAAGAAGCTTAAATCGAAGGCAAGTTAAAAGGAAGAAAGATGAGAAAGTTCAAAATAAAAAAATTCATCATTAAGGGCCCATCAAGAATAACTTAAGTAATGTCAATTGGTGCAAAAAACAAAAAAACAAAAGGTTGCGTTCGTTTCGCAGGAATTCAGAGAAAGGAATTGGCTTTGGCCGTAAACCCAAAACACATAGGTTTTGGAATTGGGTCAAGATCAATTCCTTTGTTCGTTTGCAAGAAGATTTTCAGGCACATGAATTGAATCTGTCAATTATTTTATTCGGTTGCGGGATGGAATTCAAACGCAGGAAATGATGTTTAAGTAATGAAAAAGAAAGCCAAGTAAGACTTATTAAGTTTGAAACAATCTTGATCCGAGCCCAAGGTCAATTCGATTAGATACTTTATCAATATTCTAGGACAGACTTAGTCCAACATATACACTCATGCATGCATACATACATACAGACATACAGACATGCAGACATACAGCTGCCTATATGCATTTATCACACACACGCGCAAAACTATACATGCAAATACATTTCGATATCATCGTGAACTGGTTTGATTTGATTCAGGCCTACATATTATTCAAGATCATTTCGAACAGGGCCTAGCTCTCAGCTCGTCCACCTGGATCTGAGCTCAATGAGCTAAAAATCAATTCAACGTTTGAGCAATCCTAGATCTTAGAGCAAAATTCACGCCTAATTGAATAACCTAAGACATTGCTCCACTATTAAAGTCAAAATTAGTTCTATAAGAATAAAAAATTTCGTAAAAATGAGGAGAACAAAAATACAGCTAATACCCAGTCCTTCAGTATAGAGAAAAAAAACGGAAAATTTCAATAGCAGAAAGGAACCCCATTAAACGAAGAAAAAATCATGAATCGAGAAAACATAAGTTGTAAACCCAGTCCCGCCTAACTTTGGACTTTATAAAGAAAGATTTAGTTCTAATCTATAAATGGAAAATTATCTGAAAACAATCAGTGACCTACTACTCAGCTCTAAAAAAAACCAGTAATCAGATTCATATATAACACAAGGGCCCATGGAAGAAACGCATCAAACTTCGAATCCAAGCTAAATGAAAGAGAAGTCAATACGAACGAAGAACAGTACCCAACTATTGTAAACCCTACTCCGGCCTTGTAGACGCTGGAGGAAGAAGCCCCTCGCTGTCGTCGTCGGAGAGGAGGAAGGAGCGGCGCTTGGCTCGGTAAGGTCGCCCAACGCAGCCCAAGTCCGGTAGGACCCTAAAACTGAGCAAAGGGAGGAGCACCTAGCCGACGCTGGAGGAAGGGGAGCACTTTGACGAGAGATTTTTGTATCCGCGCCCTTTCCGAAATCAGAGTCCGGACCCATCAGATATTGCCACGTGGAAAAAAAACAAGGGTTGATGTTTAAAATAAAAAATGATAAATTAAAAGTGAAATCGTTTCTATCTGCGTGGAGCTCCATTCGATCACTATAGAGATCATTCCGGAGTTCGGGATGCAGTTATAAAAATTTTGCGCACCTTCACACCGTTGCCGGAGAGGAAGAGGAATAAGCGAAACGATAAAGAAGCCGGAGGAAATTTTGCGTCAGGGTCCGAAACGCCCCGGGCGCCAACCGGCGTCCGGGGCCTATGAAAATGCAGCGTGGTGCGTGTACCAATTCTCTGTGGAACCAAGTTTTTTCAGCATCAAGGACATTTAGGGTTTATTTGGTTCGGCGGTGGCGGGTTGATCCGGCGGATGGAAACGGAGTGTTCGAACTGGAGGGGGGAGGTGGCTGCTCCAAACGGAGCTTTTTGGGGCGTTTCTCAAGGCGGGCGGGTGGAAACGGAGCAAACGCCGCCGGAGGTTCATTTGTTTACCCGCCTTCCGTCGGCGTTTGCCCCAAACAGAGCGGCGAAACGCTCAACCAAATAAACCCTTAAACTGGAGATAATTTTGGGTCCAGGTTCTGTTTCAACATCTCAGTTCGGGACCTCCATATTTCTGTCGCGTGGAATAGTAGATGGTTGAGATCAAAAATAATAAATCGTAAAAGAATGGTGAACCCGTTTCTATCTCTATGGAGATCGAAAATGATCTCTATAGAGAGTATTTTGTAAAATCAGGTACACAACGCAGGCAGAACATAAAATTGCATGTAATAAGAGCACAAAATAACCACGCAGATTTATATAATCAACAATATAAATTTAAATACATGAATAAAAATTAGAGAAAGAAATGACCGTCCGGCGAGTACGCTGTGAATGCTCCGAACACGCACGATCCCCGACAAAGTCTGAGATCTGGATTGCAATCTGTCTAGCGGACGCACAAGGTTCACCAAAACCTTCGACGTCAAAGTCAGACGTCCAACCGCGCCACCGGAGACCACGCCGCCACCGGAGAGGGAATCCAAACCGGATTTAACCGCTTCTCCTCTCCATGGCAAATCTCCTTCTTCACTCCACGCTCTCCACAAACGTCGGCGACTATCTCCTCCAAGACTGACGACAATGCTCTCCACCAATGTCGGCGGCTATCTCCTCCAAGACCGCTGGCAACGCTCCTCCAAAACCGGTGACAAGGCTTGAGGTCGGTGTTGGGATATAATGCGGAAACAATCCCATAGGCGCAACCAGAAAAATACAGGGTATACAAGAACTGAAATCTGAGCAAGAAACTCGGCATATATAAATAATATAACTGCAATGATACAACATGAAGAAATGTACCGACGTCCGTTACAGAATACACCGCGGTGAGCCGGACTCGCTCGATCCGCGAGAGAGATAATAATCTGGACTGCAATCTGCTAGCACAGCGGACGCACAAGGTTCGCCGAGAACCTTCGTCGTCGGATGACGACCAAACCACCGCCACCACCGGAGAAGCACCGTCGAGGCCAACTGCACCCGCGCACGCCATCGACACCAAGCCGCACCACCGGAGAGAAACACCATCAAGGCCACTGCGCTCTCGCATGCCTTCGGCGCCACGCCCGCACCACCGGAGAGAAACTCCGTCACGGCCACTGAACCACCGCAAGCATTCGCCACCACACTCGCACCAACGTCTCCGCCGCCATCGCACGGTGTTGCACAAACAGCAACCACCGACGGAACCTCTACAGGGGTCTCCCACCCCTCGCGGCACCAAGAGAAAGACGACGACGGCGGCGACGGAGGCGGTGACAACTCTTCCCTCCAACGCTAGCAAGGCGGCTCCTTCTCCCCAACATGAGCAAGAGAAAAAAACTCTCACATAGACGGCTGTGTATATATTTATCTCCACGTGAAGAGGAGGATCATATATACACAGGAAAACCCCTTCATGTCGTGGTTTTAATTCAAGAGAGAGAGAGTCTCTCTCTCTCCAAGGAAAGTCATTAATATGGCTATTACGGGATTTCTTTTGTGGCTCCCATATTCTCTCTCTTTCCATAGAGAGAGAAACTACCATGCATGGTATTTTCAAATTTGGATCCGAACCAAAAACAACAGTCGACGGTTCCTTTGAGCGCACAAGAGAGGGAGAGAGAAACGGTGGTTGCCTTCTTTCAACTCACGGGTGGGGGTGGCTACCCCTCCCTCTCTCTCAAGAAAGATATATATATATCTCCCTTAGGTAGGTCACGGGAGAACAAAAGAAGGAGAGGGAAAAAATCATTTTTTTCCTTTCCTGATTTAGGCGGCAAGCTTCTGGAAAAATTCAAAAAAAAAAAAACGAATTTAGATCTGGTTCGGGATCCGGGGACGCCATGCACAAAGCATCACCATGCACAAAGCACCACCTTAGTTCGGGATCCGGGGACGCCACCTGCACAAAGCACCATCTACGCTAGGCAACACTGCACGTAGCACGGTCCGCATGAAGCACCAGTTTGTAGGCCTGAAACTAGTGCGGTTTGGTGCGGTTTGAGCCCAAACCGCAACCGCACCGAAGAGGGTCGGTTTTGGACTTTACAAAACCGCACCGCATCCAAACCGTGCGGTGCGGTTTGGCATTGGTACGATTTGGAGTCAGTTTTTGCGGTGCGGTTTTGCACATTTACTAAAATTTATTACTTATCAAAGAGTACATGAATTATTTACATTTTATACCCAATAATGATATCCCCTCAAAATTTTCTAACACATGGTATTCCAAGGACTGTATCATCACTTCAATAACACATTGTATTTTACGCTCGCTCGCGTGATTGCGTTGTCGTCGGGCTAGGGTAGAAAGCCATACAAGCATGCAGAAGCAGGAAGGAATGAAAAAACAGGAAGGAATGAAAAATGAAATTAAGCGCTGGGCTGGGTCTGTTGGAGTGTTGGTTCGATTTCTCTATTTCAGCGGTTCAACCCACGGGTTCACCGTTCACTTCAGGCAGAGGCGGTAGTCGCGTAGTGCAGTACTCAGTTAGCTTTAGATATGGAGATACTTGAATTAAGGAATATTAATATATTATATTATATAATTATAAGATATAATATAAGATATATTAATTAATTTGTAAGATATATTATAAGATATAAAAATAAAATAATATTATAATCATTACGGTGCGGTGCGGTTTATTCGGTTTTGTCAAGGCAAAAATCGAACCGCACCGCAAACCATGCGGTTTTCCAATAACCAACACCGCACCACAACCACACCGTTCGGTGCGGTTCGAAAACGGTGCGGTGCGGTGTTGCGATTTTTTGCGGTTTCGGTTTTTAAATTTCAGGCCTACCAGTTTGCACAAAGAACCGCCTCAAGTAAGAGGTGTCATTCGACCTGCTCCAGTCGACTCATCCCTTCTCGGGCTCAACCTCTGAATGTCAACGTAACTGGATCGTTGAATCTTACCCACCTAGTCAGACTACTAGAAGGACGATCCCCACCACCTCGATCGATCATCAACTCTATCGGCCGTAAAAATTATGGGCGTACCACCTCGTATCGTGGTCCCCGTCAGCCGGTACAGACTACCGCTCTGCATAGCTCGCATGAGCACGGTGTGCCCTCGCGTCATCGTCAGAACTTCACCTATCGCCGCAAAACTGCATCCTCTGAAGTCTAGTCTACCCAACGATATCAAATTCCTACGTGGCTTGGGTACAAGATGTACCCGCTCAAGTCTACGCACTGCTCTGCCATGCCTCCGGATGTCTATCGTCCCTGTCCCCGTGACCTCACATGTTGAGCTGTCACCAAGAAAGACTGACCCAGTTGTCACCACCAGTGAAATGAATATCGCCGTATCTGATCAAATGTGCTGCGAAGCACCAGAATCTACTACTCATGTATTAGAGTCACATGGACTCTCAATGATGATAAGAGACACATCACTATCATCTGTCGTGACTACCGTTGCATTGCCCGCACCCTGGACGTCCCTAGAACTCTGCGCACGTTGCGGACAATGCCTCATGATATGGCCATTATGCATGCAGTGGTAGCACGTCACTGCATTCCTCGAAGCGGATTTAGCATATGCATTCCCAGATCCCTTCCCGAGACGCCTCCCTCGTCCATCTATTGTCAACGCATACTCACCCCCAGGAGTGGGGTTGTTATGGTTAATCCACCAACGGTCTCAGATCCTTAGATCTGATTCATTAGATCAAATCACAAGCATCTTCACGCAATCATGATTTGGCTCAGGATTAATTATTCTGTTTTAAATATGTATTTCCCTTTTCCTGTAAACGGTTTAATAGGACTAAAGGAGACTTTGTCTTGTGTTTAATGGTCATATGACCGTGGCTTTATATAAGCACGTATGCTATAATAGTTTTGATAAAGTATTTTTGTCAAGAATGTCACTTTTCTGATTTCCCACCTCCTCCTTCTTTCCCCTCCCCCACTCCGGCCATCTCCCATCCCTTCCTCCAGTGATCGGCAACCCAGTCTTCCCAGCGGGATCATAACAATTTGGTGCTCTCGTTGAGAGAACTGTGATTCCATCGGGAGCATCATGGGAGAAAGACTCAAATCGATAGCAGAATTCAAAGCTGCCCTACAAGCAGAGCAGGCTACTAGGGTGACCCAGATGGAAGAGATCCATCAGCGAATGTTGGCGGAACTCACGCAATAGACCCAACAAATCCACCAACATTTCACCACGAAGCTACAAACGAAAGAGAACCAATTGCACGATAGATTATGGAAACCAAGGAACATTCAGCCGACCAAATTGCGGACCACATCTCAGCCCTGCGGAAGGATATGATGATGCAATTCGAAAACCTCCTCAAAAGAGGGACTCAACCAGATCAACGCCCATCATTATAGAGGAAGCGTTGAGCAACCAACAGCGACATCCAGATGTTTTTCCAGCCCAATTGTCTCACAAAATCATAGGATCCAGTCCGGCCGTCAACAAAATCTAGGTCGTTCCTAACCGCCCCGGTAACGTAGAAATTCCTTGTCCTCATTTTTCTGAGGGAGATCTCACTGACTGGCTATATGAAATGAAACAGTACTTTGACTATAATGAAATTAGAGTGCAGGATTATCTTTTAATTGCATCGTTTCACCGAGACAGACCCGCTTTCAAATGGTACCAAGCGACCCTTAAGGACCATCCCGCCCTCACTTTTCAAATGTTTGTTGATGCAATACAAAAAAGGTTAGGGCCATCGTTGTATGTTAAACCCGCCGGCCTTTTGACGAAATTACATCAAACCACCATAGTAATTGCGTACAAATGGGAATTCGAAGAGTTAATAACTAAGGCTGGCCTAGCCCCTGACTTTATAACCGACATTTTTGTATTCAGACTTAAGGAGAACATTAGGGGACTCGTAACGCTGGCCCGTCCCACAGAAATTCACGATGCGTTTGTTATTGCCCGCATGTATGGGGATCAACAACACGTAAGCTATAAGGGGCGTAGTCAGTTTAATACATCAAATTCTTCCAGGGAAAACAAGATAACAACCCACACTAGTAACAACTTCAAACCAAAACTACCATACATTAAACGACTTTCCCCAGCATAGCTCCAAGCAAGGCGAGAAAAACGGTTATATTACAACTATGATGAACGGTATCATGCATGCCATAACTGTAAAGGGAGAGGGGCCTTACTTTACTTAGGAGGCACGGAAGAATCTGACGAAGAGTTAGATGAACCCCCAGGAAACCTAGAGGAGGAAGGAGACCCTACTACCATGATTTACCTTCACGCGCTAACTTGAGCGATCCCAGACCACGACTTAAGAATGACGGGTTATATCAATAATCAACCGTTAGAATTGTTTATCGATGGGGAAGCACGCATAACTTTATATTCTTTAGGATGACGGAGTTTCTAAAATTCCATATACTAAAATTTTCTGAATTTCCTATTTTTATGGGCAATGACGCAACTGAGACATGCACAGGGAAATGTAAAGATATTCAGTTGCTCATACAAGCCAACCACTATAGCGTTCACTTATATGTCCTCGACATAGAAGGCACAAATCTCATACTAGGTCAAAGGTGGCTAAGGAAGCTGGGACCAGTGACTACGGACTATAAGAAGCTCACCCTGACCTATGCTGACACTAAGGGACAAGTGACTTTAATGGGTCATCAAAAAGGGACCCAGGTTGGACAAGTGTCATCATCACAACTCTTCCGAATGGTGGCCCTTAAGCCTTCGGCCTTGTGTTTACTTATCACCAAGATTACTCCCGAGACAAAAGAAAAAACACAAACACTAACACGAATGAAAACTTTTTTGTCCACACCCTTTTCCAAACTACTTAAAACATTTGCTCCTCTATTTGAAGAACCAAAAGAACTACCACCAACAAGAGAATCGATCATAAAATCAACTAGATCTCAAACTCAACTGCCCTTGATTTACGACCCTACCGATATCCTTACCACCAAAATAATGAGATCGAAAGGATGGTCGATGACATGCTCAACAGTGGACAGGTACAACCATCGACATCAGAATTCAGCTCACCATCATATTAGTCAAAAAGAAGGACGGAACTTGGAGATTTTGTGTCGACTACAGGGCACTTAACAAGATAACCATCAAGGACAAATTTCCTATACCCACCATCGATGAGCTCTTAGATGAGCTACACACCGCCCGTTATTTCTCAAAGGTCGATCTCTGATCTGGTTATCATCAGATCAGGGTGGCCAAGGATGATGTCTCCAAAACCGCCTTTAGGACCCACCAAGGGCATTACGAGTTTGTCGTCATACCCTTTGACCTGACTAACGCGCCTTCCACCTTTCAAGCATTAATGAACACTATTTTCAAACCCTGTCTTTGAAAGTTCATTGTGATATTTTTCGATGATATCTTAATTTTTAGCCCAACAGAAAAAGATCACTTCGAGCACTTAGCCAAAGCCTTAAAATTTTTAGAGGAAAATAATTTGTATGTTAAATTGTCCAAATGTTACTTTGCCTCCCCAGAAATATAGTTTCTGGGCCACACCATCCGGGAAGGGCAAGTATTGCCTAATAAAAATAATGTTGAAGTCATTGAGCACTTTCCTGAACCAAAGAACCAGAAGGATGTGAGGGCCTTCTTAGGTCTCACTGGTTACTATCGGAAATTTATCCAAGATTACGCTATAATCGTTTTTCCTCTCACTGAGCAATTCAAACGAAACGCTTTTTGATGGAGCATAAAACCCAGGAAGTCTTCTTACAACTTCAAAATAAACTGATCACATATCCTATATTAGCTTTGCCCAATTTCCAGGAGACCTTCGTCTTAGAAACAGACGCCTCGGGAACATGAATAGGGGGAGTTTTACAACAAGCCCATAGAACCATAGCCTACTTCAGTAAGAAGTTATCCCCAGCCATGCAAAAGAAATTCACATATAGTCGAGAAATGTTTGTCGTTACCACAACAGCCAGCAAGTGGCGCCAATACCTACTGGGCCATCAATTCATAATACTGACTGATCATCAAAGCCTGCACCACTTGTTAACACAACAAATCCAAACCCCAGAACAACAAACATTCCACTCCAAATTACTAGGATACAATTTCATTATCCAGGATACCCGAAATCCCAAAAAAATCGACCCGAGCAAGCCTCAGTATCCTCACAGTCCCCACTACCTCCATGTTAGAAGGTCTGGAGCTAGATTATGAACATGATGAATTAACAAAAAAAAAAAAAAAAAAGACCCACACTCCTATCCCAATTGGAAGCACCAGGGAAATTACATCATTCGACACAACAAGGTTTACATTCCAGATAACTCAAGCATCAAAGAGAAAATAATAATAGAGGCCCACTCGAGTCTATTGGGAGGGCATTCTGGAATTAAAGGCACGTTATATCGAATTCAATCTCAATTCTTCTAGCATAATATGAAGAAGGAAGTTACCATATTTATTAAACATTGTGATATTTGCTCGAAGGCGAAAGCCATCAATCACGCCCCTACGACTTATTGCAACCCTTACCAATCCCCAGGAGGCTATGGGCAGATATCATGATGGATTTTATCAACCAATTGCCTAATTCGAACGGCTACACCATCATATTAGTGGTAGCAGACAAGTTTTCCAAAGCAGCACATTTCGCACCACTTAAGCTCCCAATGTCAAGGCCAAGCGTAGCTAGATAATTTTGGGGAATAGTAGGTAAACTCCACGGGCTACCCGAGTCCATCATTTCCGATATGGACACAATATTCCTAAGCGATTTCTGGGTAGAATTATTTAGGTTACAAGGCACGCAACTTAAGTATAGCTCAGCTTACCACCCACAGATAGATGGCTTAATTGAGAGGATTAATCATTGCCTATGACAATACCTCATGATTTTTTCGCATAAGCATCCAAAGAGATGGCTAGATTACTTACATTCTACTGAATTTCATTAAAACACCACATATAACTCTTCGACCAACATGACCCCATTTGATGTCATGTTTGGTCGGCCTCCACCCGGGATACTTCCATATTGTGCAGGTACCACGAGCAATGAAGTTGTGGATAAGACACTACAAACCAGAGATGAGATGCTGCACTGCCTCAAGCAAAATTTAGCAAAAGCACAACACAGGATGAAGGTACAAACCGACAAGAAAAGGAAGGAACTGAAGCTAGACAAGAGCGACCGGGTACTGCTTAAACTTCACCCCTACATGCAGCTATCCATGATAAGGCCAAGAGGGAGAAAACTAAGTTTGAAATACTATGGTCCCTTCCAACTTTCTGAAGTCATCGGAGCAGTTGCATACCGCTTACTCCTCCCACCGGAATAAAAAATACACTAATTTTTTCACGCGTCCATGCTTAAGCCATATGAAGGGAACCCAAATGTACCGGTCACTGAGCTACCCACTCTCAGTTGGAAGAATAATCCCCTCCATCAACCCTTGGCGGTCGTCAGCACGTGGAACATCATTCGACAGGGGAAGACCGCACCATAAGTGTGAATACAGTGGGAAGGATTACCTCCCCGCGGATAGCACCAGGGAGGATACTACGACTCTGGAAGGTTTTAAGCATCTAGCCAAGCCACAAGGGGACTATGAATCCCTAGATCTAGCGTGGTCAATAAAACAACGTAGGACTCCAAGGAAGCAGCAACGGGCGCCAGATCTAACATTACTATTGAAACCAGAAGCATGAGGGATAAAGCGGAACAAAACCAAGCGCAAAAACACCAAATCAAACTCACTCCCCAACAAGATAAACACGGGAAAGGAACAAGAAGGGGATTTACCCTGTATTCCCAGATCAATGACGCGAACAATGAGTTGCAGCGATCTCCAACCTATTGCTTTAACCTAGTCTGAAACTGTCCTCTCTGAAGTTCTCGCTAGGATCTTAGAAGACACGTCGCAAGGGGTTTCCGACAACTCAAAAACCCCAACGACTTTGACCCCTACCGCGCCAACACGATGAACAACCAGCAAAAATACAGATGAAAACGATGAGGACGACGTTTTGAGGTGGAGACAAATGTTAGGGTTCATCCACCAACGGTCTCAGATCCTCCGGTCCTATCCAACGAACCATCTTTCGACAACATAAAAGTTGTATCAACGGGCCTGATTCATCAGAACAAACCACACACATCTTCACTCAATCATGATTTGGCTCAAGATTAATTATTTTGTTTTAAATATGTATTACCCTTTTACTGTAAACGGTCCAATAGGACTAAAGTTGACCTTGTCTCATGTTTAACAGTCATATCAAAGTGGCTTTATATAAGTTCGTATGCTGTAATAGTTTGGTAAGGTATTTTTGTCAAGAAATGTCTCTCTTCTGATTTCCCACCTCCTTCTTCTTTCCCCTCCCCCACTCAGGCCATCTCTCGGCCCTTCCTCTAGTGATCGGCTACCCAATCTTCCCAGCGGGATCGTAACAGGGGTCTGACAACATCTGGCTGGACAGTAACGCAGATGTGATCTGTTCCACGTCCAATGTATCATTCCCATACATCAGAGTGGCGTGCAAATGCTTATACGACGTCGAGAGTGAGGTAAGAAGCAATACTATATTGTCTTCTTCCTCCACCTTCACATCAACCACATGTGGTTGACTAAGAAATCCATTGAACACGTTGAAGTGTTCTTATAGGTTACCGCCCTCCTGCATCTTCAGGCTGTACAGTTGCCGATTCAGTAACAACCTCGTGGTCAATGATTTACTCATATAGAGTCCTTCAAGCTTCTCCAAAAGCGTGACAACAGACTCTTCAATACCGATGTTGAACAACATGTCATTAGACGTATTAGTAATATTTTTGATGAACTACCATTAAACTCATCAACTTTATTAAAATTGATTGAATATGATATATGCATAATGATGTAACAAAAATCGAAAAGTGGTGTATAACTAATTCCCGCATTAATTAATTGATAGTGTGTTTATTTTAAGTTGTATTAATTAAGGGTAATTATATGGGCAACCCTATTTCGTCTATTGGCACACCAAGAAAAATTAAATATGTTTCTTTTTTATCCTTCTCATTTGGACTAGTGAAAGCCCCAATCTCTCGATGAAAAGTCCTAAACGCAGAAAATGGCGATCCGTGATTATACACGTTCGCCGCCGCCCGATTCGTCCTCCCCGACGACACTTCGTTCGAAGATCCTCTCCGACGACCCTCTTCCTCCTCTCCGACGACCCTCTTCTGTCGAAGCCATCTCCGACATTCCAGAAAATGCGCCTTGGAAGCCATCCGCGCCGCTACCCGAGTTCGCTCCTCCACCTGATTCAACTGCGGCAGAGGCTTCCTCTTCCGTACCAGGTAAAATCGTTAGCCCAGAGCTTCCTCCATTCCATTTCGTGGCTTTTATTTCACGTTCCTAACAATCCGCTCCTCTCCTGGAAGTTGCGTCGCTGCCTGAAACTCTACCACACGGCACACCTCGATCAGATTCGACGGGGGCAGAAGCGTTCTCTACGGCAACAAGTATAAATGTTCGAGGCGTTCTTTCCTAAACCTGTTTTTTGTTTCCATTGCGTAAATGATTGAGATCTATGCAGCATGCAACGTGACTTCCTAAACCTTGTTTTCTCATTTGAAATGTCGCTCTCTTTTTCTCCATCTAATTTGGAGTAGCGGTTAAATTTTTTAATTTTCAAGTTGGTCTACAAATAAAATTTTGATCTGACATTAACAGTCACGGTCTACGATTAACCAAGAGCTGCCATTAGCCAAAGTTGATTTGCCCATAACACCACCCTTTATTAATTGGTACGGGCGAAGCCCCGTGCCTCTCACGGTCGGAATATTGACAAATTCAAGCGACGAACAATGAACAACAGTGAGAGATTGGGGGAGCAGAGTGCTCTTACATATAAAGTGTCTCATAGTTTAAATTTATGTTAAGAGGCAGCTGCTACTCGATTGCAAAGCTAAGCAAATTTGCACGCCAAGCAATAAAACCGCCCCACTACAACTTTCACTCACTCACATCATCTTCTCCATCCAGGCCAATTCTATAAATGCCGACAAAATGAACTATCGCCACAGAAGCAACTCAAATATGCACTTTCCTAAGAGCTCCGGCGGCGTCATGCTCCTCCTCCTCCTCAAACTCCTCTCAGCCGGCGCAGCGCCGCCGCGGTTTCTCCACGGCCTCGCCTCAGAGAATCCCGCGACTTTCCCGCCTTCGGCATATGAGTTCTTCAACCCGACAGTCGCCAGCGGCCAGCTGGCGCCCACGCCTCAGCCGCTGCGGTCGCGGGTCAAGGCCGTGGAGTACTCTGCGCCACCCCCGAGAGTTTCCGGCGGTGGTGAGACGCTCGTCGTGGTTACTCTCTTCGCCGTTATCTTGTTTGCTTTGGGCGGCTTCTACGTCGGAGCGAGGCTGCGGGCCAATGCTCGGCCGGCGGACTTGCAGTTTACCAGCTTGGTGCACGGCGGCAGGAAAGAGACCACGAAGGCCTCGAGTTAATTACAACACTTGATGCGGGATTTTTGGGGATTTTATAATGTTTCTGTAGTTTTTTGCCTGCTCTCTCTCATTTGATTCTAATTTTTAACCAGTTTGGGCGGGCGGGTTCGGAATGACATCCTACCGCCGACCGCCGGCCGCCGGAGGCCTACACCGCTGGCCTAGCTGCGGCGGGCGGCTTACCTAATATTGTAAAATATTTTAAGCCGTTAGATAAGTGAGAGCTGGTCTGAATCTTGAAATAGCTAGATCTCTTTGTTTGGCAAATTTTTTAGGTCCGGGGGTAGGAGGACCAGTGGTGTTCCGCCACATAAGTCAGCCCGGCCCCATGCGATTTTTGTCCATTAGATGATGAAATGGATTTTTTTTACTGTTCGCACACCTAAGATATCTCAGTCTTAGTGCAAATGGGTATCTGATGTCCCCGGCTTAGTGCGAAAAAATAAACACCTTGGTTGAAGGCGGCGGCGTTCTCTCCAATCGCCGGAGCGCAGACGTAGTCCCACAGAGACCCTAATCCTTCATCACGATGTCGAATTGGCGGAAACCGCCGCTCGCCATGCCTTCGACCTCAGTTCGCGAGGCTTTGAGGTGTACAATTAGATCTCCAAAATTTATGCCAGAGCGAAAAGGTGGTAGGATGTGGGGAAAATGCGTGATTTTGCACCATACAGGTTCCTAGTAGGAGATAAACATTCATAAACAAATACTACATTTGCCAAAGTCAGGGGAATTAAAATATTCTTTTGGATCACAAAACAACAGCATCAAGTATTTTAGTAGTTAAGAATCTCAGGGTGTCAAAAGAAAGAGAAAAACTTTTATCTCCTCTACTGGATAGCAACTCTCTCTCCTAATTAGCTAGACAGGTCCGGGCTTTTCAGCAGCAATTTTTTGGTACAGGTAGCGTATGAGAGAATCGTGCGGGTGAAATAGCGTCCGTCTGATCATTTATCGGACCGCCAACAAAATCCAGAAAAAGCACAATGTACGACGGGATATTATTTTTATAATAATTATTTGATTGGTAAATATAATTTAAAATGTACGTAAAAAGTCCCTAATTAATATTCTTTTAAAATTTCCTCTAAAAATAATATATTTTGTAATAAAAATCTATTTTTGTTTTTTCAGCCGTACATAAGAGACTCGCGCGGAAATAATTTCCCTTCCTAAGGGGGATATGGGAGGGCCCGATGACCAGATTTTTACCAGGCTCAGACCGGTCAGGCGCCTAGGCACGATTAAAAATATATTGTATTTAATTTATTTTTAAATTTAAATGACTAAAAATAAACATTTTTATAAAAAAATTGTCTCATCCGGCCAGGAGGCCAGTTTCCAGAAGTAAATTCCACTGATTTACTTGGCCGCCTTAAACTGCTGGGCTCAGGCCTAACCAGGCTTTTGCCAGTTGGGCACAAGCTGCTTTCCAGGCCCGATCTTTTGTGCACCGGCGCTAAATTTTGTGCACCTCTAGGTGCATGAGACTAATATTACCTTTATGACTAATATTTTAAAATATTAAAGTTATTAAAATTTAGGTGCCTAAATGAAAGTTAAAAACCCTTAAGACTAATATTACCGCAACAAAAAATTAGGGACTAAAATAAGTATTTAGCCTATAAATATTATGCAGGAGGAATCCATACCCTTTAAACTATATAATAATAATCCTCTAAATATTAGCCAATAGTACTAGCCGTTCGTCGAACGGCTGGCCGTTCGTCGAACGCACTGGCCGTTCGACGAACGTCACTGGCCGTTCGACGAACGTCACTGGCCGTTTGTCGGACGCTCTGTCCGACTATTTTAACAGAGGTATATCACATCTTTGCTTCTCTTCGAAATCCTAAATCATCATAGTGACCATCTCTCACCGTTTGCAATTATATGATTTTTTTTATTTGCTCGATTTGTAAACAACAATCTAATTCTGTATAGATCAAGGAGTTGGAATCACAACTTCTGATTGAAAAAAAAATGGCATGACAACATTTTGACTCCAAAATAGCAGAGGATCATCACTTCCAGGAGCAGAAAAAACTGGAGTTTAATACTCTCAATTATGATCCTCCTTCATCATATAAACCACAACCAGGAAAAAAAATGTAGCCCGGCAGAACATAGAAGCATGGAAAAATGGGCGGGGAGATTTCTTCCCCAATACGGTAGTTTTGGGGGATGGCCGCTGAGCGTGAACCGGCGAGCGTGGAACGGCCGCTGAGCGTGGACCGGCGAGCGTGAAACGGCTGGAGTTGCTGGGTGAATCGGGGAAGGAAGTAGGAGAAAAGTCGCTGAATTAGGGTTAAGCAAAAGTCGGGGAATGAGGGAATTGTAAAGTTGCAGTGGGACCCATTTTTGCGGTCTTTTTGCGTTTTGTTATGTTTCTGTAGTTTTATCCTTATTTATTATTTAATTTCCAAAAAAATATAGTGAGAAAAAAAGGCGATTGTTATCTGCACTACAGTTTTGGCTATCCGCACTTTTTTGTATGAGTTATTACGCGCTTTTTGAAAATACGTCTTGTACATGCATTTTTAGGAAAAGTGTTCAACACTAAAGTTGTAGATCTCGTCGAGATCTACAACTTTGGTGCTGAACACTTTTCCTAAAAATGCATGTACAAGACGTATCTCCAAAAATTCGTTATAGTTACGCACATGTTTCAATTAGGGCGGCAATAAGTCTTGTTCGTGCATTTTTAGGAAAAGTGCTCGGTCTACAATTTTCGTGTTGATCACTTTTCCTAAAAATGCATGCACAAGATGTATTTCCAAAACGCACGTAATAACTCGTACAAAAAGAATGTGAATAACCAAAACTGTAGTGCGGATAACAATCGCCAAAAATAAGCAGGTGCGCTTTAATGCTTCAACAGACATATGCATACTATAACAGTGTTTATTAATCATCAGTGTGGGGTTATTATTACAGAGTCACTATTCTTTGGTCATTTATTTGGTCCCAACTCACATAAATTTGGGCAAAATAGTCAAATCAGTCCTTTAACTTTAAGGGTAATTTCAAATTGGTCCTTTAACTTGCATTTGATTCAAATAAGTCCCTTATCTTTTACTTCTATCTCAAATAAATTCTTTTTAAAACTTTCCGTTAAGTTTTAACAGAATCGTATAAATTTACGTTTTATTTATTCCATATAAAACTATTCAGTTTTATTTATTCAGTATTAAATTTAACGTTTTATTTATTCTCCTTACTGTATGAAAATAAAAAATAAATGGCAGCAACCACGTAGTTATTTATGATAATTATTTATGATTTTCATTTGTCAGAAATTCGAACTCAAGAAACACCCCAATTAAATGGCTATTCGCACTCTTCTTGAATGAGTTATTACGCGCCTTTTGAAAATACGTCTTGTTCATGCATTTTTAGGAAAAATGTTCAACACGAAAGTTGTAGATTTCGACGAGATCTACAACTTTCGTGTTGAACACTTTTCCTAAAAATGCATGTACAACCAAAAATTTGCTATAGTTACGCACATATTTCAATCAGGGCGGCAATACGTCTTGTGCGTGCATTTTTAGGAAAAGTGTTCAACACGAAAGTTGTAAATCTCGATGGGATCTACAACTTTCGTGTTGATCATATTTCCTAAAAATGCTTGTACAAGACGTATTTCTAAAAGGCGTGTAATAACTCATACAAAAAAAATGCGGATAGCCAAAACTTTAGTGCGGATAACAATCACCAAAATTATACAGCAATAAAATGGTCAGATCAAACAAAACCCAAACCCAAACCCAAACATATGTGGTCGCTGCCATTTAATTGGTGGTGTTTCTTGAGTTCAAATATCTGACAAATGAAAATCATAAATAATTATCATAAATAATTATGTGCTTGCTGCCATTTATTTTTTATTATCATATAGTAAGGATAATAAATAAAACGTTAAATTTAATACTGAATAGTTTTATATGAAATAAATAAAACATAAATTTATACTAATATTTAACGGAAAGTTTTAAAAAGGACTTATTTGAAATAGAAGTAAAAGATAAGAGACCTATTTGAATCAAATGCAAGTTAAAGGACCAATTTGAAATTACCCTTAAAGTTAAAGGACTGATTTGGCTATTTTGACTATATCAAATCTACTCCTGAGTTTTTTTTATATAAATACAAAATCTAATTAAATAAAATAATTCAACAAGCCACCAACCACTTTTTCAGGAAATTCATTTATTATAATATACTCATAAATATGACATTAAATGTAAATTATTCAAAATTATTGCCATCCTTCAAATAATCCTTAAATTATATGCATTTAATGTTTTACAAAATCAACATTTAAAAGGAAAAGCATACGTAATAAAAATGTATTAAATATCTAATATTTTTATTATAATTATTAAAATATGAGTGAAAATTAAGAATCTAGTAATAAATTGATAATGCCTCATTCTAATTATTTGTCCAAATGAGTATTAATCAGAATAATCATAAGTGATTACACGCTCGAAGGTGCTACTAATTGCACTTTTTAGTTAACAAATAATAACTTAAAACAATTAATACGAGGGGTAAAAGAGAAATTTTAGCATGAAGAAATTCTTTGGCTTTTTTTTGGGTATAATATATGATCATCAAAATGATCACAGC